>CM026562.1:43075322-43794087 GCA_015143295.1 Tetracentron sinense
TCAAATCCTTCGTTCCGATAATGGTGGGGAATTCATCAATCACAGATTTCAGGCATATTTCCAACAACGTGGTCTCCTCCATGAGACATCATGCTCTCAGACACCGTAACAAAATGGCGTCGCCGAGAGGAAAAATTGGCACATTTTAGAAACAACTCGTGCTTTACTCCTTGGAGCACAGGTGCTGAGTCGCCATTGGGGGGATGCTGTAGCTACTACAGTGTATTTAATAAACCGTATGCCTTCGACAGTTTTACACTTTAAGACTCTCCTACAAATCCTCTCTACTCATATTCCCCTACCTGCCGTATTGATGCTCCCTCCTAGAATTTTCGAGTGTGTTGCTTTTGTCCATCTCCACAAGAATCAACGTACCAAGCTGGATCCATGTGCAGTTCGGTGCTTATTTCTGGGATATAGGTTACACAAAAAAGGTTATCGGTGCTACGATCCCACTGCCAACCGTATCTATATCACCATGGATGTTACATTCCTTGAGGCCGAGACCTTTTATCCATCACTGGTACCCAATTCTTCTCTTTAAGGGGAGACTCAGGTTGAAGAGCCGAATTGGATGATGGGTCCCGGAGGTGAGAATAGAACTGGAAATATAGAAATTGAACTACAAGATGCAGTACTAGAAAATGAACATGCAGAATTGGCAAATGCAATACCTGAAAATGAAGAACAAGAAAACAGAGAGGCTGAAAATGAAGAACCTGAAAATGGAGAACCTGAAAATATAGAATTCCCTCACTCCCCAGTACCCGAAGACTCTCCTCCTTGGAATATTCCTGAGGTAAGTACTCACACTACACCTTTACATACTAATGTCCTAGATTCTTCTACTGGTTATGTCTTGCCTTTCAGACACAACCGTGGGAAACCACCGAATAAATACTCTCCAGATGAGGAAGAAAGAAGGTCTAAGTATCCAATCGCAAATTACGTGTCCACTCAAAGTCTATCCGAGCCTCTTAAGACTTTTACCCAAACACTATCCTCCTGCCATACTCCCAGTAGTGTTGAAGAGGCCTTATCCAATCCAAAGTGAGCACAAGCGATACAAGAAGAACTGGAGGCTTTACAAAAAAATAACACCTGGAAGTTGGTCCCACTACCAAAAGGGAAGAAGATAGTGGGATGCAAATGGGTGTTCTCTATAAAATACAAGGCTGATGGATCCATCAACCGATACAAGGCAAGACTCGTGGCGAAGGGTTTTACTCAAACGTATGGCGTAGATTGTATGGAAACTTTCTCACCAGTAGCCAAACTGAATACTGTTAGAGTTTTATTGCCTCTTGCAGCAAATTTGGATTGGCCACTACACCAGCTTGACGTGAAGAACGCCTTTCTTCATGGTGATCTTGACGAGGAAGTATACATGGACATTCTGCCAGGGTATACAGGATCTTCCGAGACCAAGATTGTTTGTAAATTGGAGCGGGCATTGTATGGGTTGAAACAGTCACCCTGGGCGTGGTTTGGCCGATTTAGTTCGGCTATGAGAAAGTATGGTTATCGCCAAAGCAATTCTGATCATACTCTCTTCTTGAAACATCGACAAGGCAAGGTGACAGCCATAATAGTCTACGTAGATGACATGATAATTACGGGGAATGATGCAGAGGAGATCTCTAGGCTACAAGGGCAATTGTCTACTGAATTTGAAATGAAGAACCTAGGAGGGCTTAAGTATTTTCTAGGAATAGAGGTGGCGAGGTCACGAAAAGGCATATTTCTCTCTCAACGGAAATATGTACTAGATTTACTGTTAGAAGTGGGACTATTGGAGTGCAAACCTATGGATACTCCGATTGCCCAGAATCATAGGCTTGGGGAATATTCAGACCAAGTGACAGCTGATAAAGGAAGGTACCAAAGACTAGTTGGTAAGCTCATCTACCTATCCTATACTCGCCCAGATATTGCTTACGCTATAAGTGTAGTAAGCCAATTTATGCATTGTCCTAGTGAAGACCATATGGGTGCAGTAATTCGAATCCTCCGCTATCTAAAGTCATCACCAGGAAAATGGCTAATGTTCTCCAAGAATGACCATCTAAATATTGAAGGATACACAGATGCGGACTGGGCAGGGAATATCTTGGATAGAAAATCTACTTCGGGCTACTTTACATTCGTGGGAGGCAACTTAGTTACATAGAGGAGCAAGAAGCAGAAGGTAGTGGCTTTGTCCAGCGCTGAAGCTGAGTTCCGAGGTATGGCTAAAGAACTCTGTGAGCTCCTCTGGCTTAGAAGATTGCTAACAGAGGTTAGGTTTGCTCCTGGCTCTTCAATGAATCTGTTCTGTGATAACAAGGCTGCCATTGACATATCCCATAACCCAGTCCAACACGATCGCACCAAGCATGTGGAGGTGGATCGACATTTCATCAAACAGAACCTAGAGGAAAAGATTATTCAGTTTCCATTTGTTAAGTCGAAAGACCAGTTGGTAGACATACTTACAAAGGTAGTTTCTAGTAAAAAATTCTATGACTCACTCGACAAGTTGGGCATTAGAGATATCTACGCAACCAACTTGAGGGGGAGTGTTGGCGTGACTCATTAGAATATCAAGTCATAGAAACCTTAGCTGTAGAAATCCCTTTATTCAACCATGATTTCAGCCGTAGATATTTTACAGGCAAAGATTAGCTTCCTAAAATGCCTCATTGTATCTATATATCTTGTAATCGATTCTATGGAATGAATATATGAAAATCATTGTTTGATAAACTCTGTTCCACCCCCTGACTTTTTGCAAAGGTCAGCCCGATGAAGATCGCTTTAGCTTCCGATATTCAAGCACTACCAGCATCGAGTGGGAAAGATTGGCCAAAAATGGTAAGACCCAAATGATCACGAATAATAATACATGCTCCTGCTTTGTTTAAGGCTGAATCCCAGGCTCTATCAACATTGATTTTCACCCAGTTGGGCGGTGGAGGTTGCTAGGTGATAGGACGAACTGTTGGCCTCCGACTAGGAGGAAACTTTACGCGATCCTTTAGGGAGGAGATTTCTCTAGCTAGAGAACTAGCTTTTGTCATGGTGATGATTGGACAAGGGAGAATACCCTCAAACACACAGGCATTCCGGGCCATCCAAATGGCCCACATCAAAGATACAATTTGTATGATAGTATCGTAATCTTCAGCACCAAATTCCGGTTGGCCACTCCACTCCTTCCACCAAGCGGTGACTAATGTTGTTCCAAAAAGAGATAGAAGGCTAGAAAGGGCTAAACCAAACCATACACATCACGCAAAAGAGCAATGAAATAACAAGTGTGTTATAGTTTCAGCCTGTTCACCACACATACTGCACATGGAGTCGATAGAGATCTTTTTCGCCTTTAGGATGTTTGCTATCAGGAGAGAACCTTTAAGAATCCCCCATAAGAACAGGTGTAGCTTTGGAGGGAGAGGAATTCCCCATAAATTTTTCCCGCAAGGTGGTAAGCTGAATTCACTTGAAACATGCCATTTTTTGTGTAGTGCCAAACCCAAAGATCTGGTTAGTTTGTCTTGCTAGGATCGAGCTTTATAAATTTCTTGGACTTCAGTTGGATAGAATAGTTGATGGAGAAGGTCCATATTCCAACTACACTCTGGGTAACATATCAAATCGGAAACCTTCCTGACAGAACATTGGGAAGGACGGTTTGAAAGAATCTTGAAATTTGGAAGGGTTGGGATCCAAGCATCCTCCTAAATGTTGATATTTAATCCCAAGCCGAGGTTCCATTGAAGCCTTTTCATAAGGAGCTCTCGCCCATGCATGATGCTCCTCCAACCCCAAGAGGGTTTGTAGCCCAATTTTGCTTTGAAGAAAGATGTCTTTGAGAAATATTTCCCTTTTATCACCCTAGCCCAGAGCGTCTGGGGGTTTGTCATCACACGCCATGCTTGTTTTGCAAGGAGAGCTTGATTGAACAGATAAAAATCTCAAGAACTCATTCCACCCTTGCTTTTCGGCTTGCATAGGCTCTCCCAATTATGCCAATGAATCTTATGTCATGTCTGGTGTTGCCCCACCAAAAGTTAGCTAGTGCTGAATTAATTGCTTTGTTCCAAATTTTGGGGAGTAGAAAACAACTCATGATGTATGAGGGGATGGCTTGAGCAACTGCTTTTATGAGAATACCTCTACCCTCTTGGGTTAGGAGAGAGCCCTTCCACCCTTGCAACTTTGATAGGATTCTTTGCTTTAAATAAAGGAAAGTCTGGCTTTTGGATCTCTTTAGGCTATGGAGGGAGGCCTAGATAAAGATCTGGAGAGTGGAGGAGTCTAATATGCATTGCCTTGGCCATGATTTTTTGAAACTTCCATGGGGTATTAGAACTGAAGGAGATACCACATTTTTGAAGATTCAGCTCTTGACCTGATGCCTTTCAGAACATGGTGAGGAGGTGCATAAGAGCATCGGCCTCTACAAGGTCTGCCTTGATAAACATGAGACTATCATCAGCGAAAAAAAATAGGATAAGGTAGGGGCAGCTCAAGCAATTCGGAAACCAGTGAGTTGTCGAGAAATGACTGCCTACTGGATAAGATGAGATAGAGTTTCAGTGCATAAAATAAAGAGATAGGGGGAGAGGGGATCACCTTGCTTAAGGCCTCGAGTAGGTTTGATAAACCCAAGAGGGCTTGACTGTTTATCAAAACCAAATAAGTCAAAACGGTGGAGCTAGGGCTTTAGAATAATTGAACATCTGGTACAAGCTATATCTTTCGTCAAGAGATACTTCGATAATAGCTAGATTTTTGTAGTTGACAAAACTGGTCCTTTAACAATCATAGGAACACTAGTGAGACAAGAGGCAATTAATATCCACAAATATTCCGTAATGATGTGGTGGTTTGAAAAAAAAAGGGTAAGGACGACCAGAAGCCCAGATTAACTCTCCACTAGGTCAGATTCTTTGCATCTACGTGACAGCCAGATATTGAGCAAGTGGCTACACAAGTAATGCTTTAGTAAGAGGAAATTCAATTTGTTTTCAGGTATGAGTTTAAATATGAGGCTGCTCCATGCCGTTTGAGGGGAACTCCCCTTTTAGGGTCCGTTCTTTTGCTAAGACTTATAAAGCTTGGCACTTTACACTTGGTCAAGATAATTGGTAGAAAATCGGAGTCACTATGCCAAGGTTTTTAACAAGATTAATTTTATCATCATGAGATTTTAAGTCTTACCATTTTTTATGAATTTTAAAATCATTTAAAGTTTTACATTGTATAGGAATTACAGCCCAATAGATGAAAAGCATTAATACATTTAGTTCTCAAAAGAAATGCATATTATCCATTGACAAAAATTGTGAAGTGTCGAACTATACAAGCAAGGGCGAAGCCACATGGACCAGGGGGGCTTCAGACCTCCCCCCCCCAGAATATTGAGAAAAAAATATCTTTACAAACGGGTAGAAAAAAAATTCGATATACTATAAATTTGGCTCCAAAAAAAAATTTTGGAGGGTACGTCCCCGAACCCCCATTGTTACCCCCCACACACACACCAAAACAGATTCCAAGGCCGGCCCAAGCCATTTGGAGGCCTAAAGCGAAAATTTTAAATGAGTTTTTTTTTTTAATATTATTAAAAAAAAATTAACTGCAAATGGGGCCTTTTTAATATTCTAAATGGGTCTTTCATTTTTTTTTTAATATTCTAAATGGGGCCTTTTTAATATTAAATTTTTTTTTAATGGGCCCTAAAGCAAAGGCTTTGATGGTTTAATGGACGGGCAGGCCTTGACAAATTCAACAGCCTATAAACTTGGCCCCAAAAAAAAATTTGGAGGGTGCGTCCCCGAACCCCCATTCTTACCCCCCCCCCCCCCCCCCCCCCCAAACACACACAAGAGAATCCTAGCTCTGCCTCTGTTTACAAGTCTGTGCAAAAGAACGGAACCTTATGCTATAATTGGTTGCCGGGAAAATAGGTGAAACCATGGAAAAGAAAAGAAAATTTTAGATTTCTAATACAATTTTTAGTTGTGATTTGTAATCATAGTTCAAAATATCGATACGTATCGGCCGATACGTACCGGTTTTTCATATATCCGATACACAGATACGGTGGAAACAAAAAAGTTCTTCATATCGTCAACGTATCGACCGTATCGTGCGTATCGGTACCGATACGGTGCGATACGCTCGATACGTTACCGATACGGGTTTTCAACCGTTAAAAAAATGGTCCATATGGGGTTGGTTACAGAGAACCATCCAAAAAGAAAAATGAGGGCTAGAGATTCGCACAGATGAATAGATCTACATGATTTTCAAACATCAAACAAACCTAAAAAGCAAAAAAATGATCCCAGCAAGGCTGCAAAATGCCAAAATTAGATTTGTGCAGAGAAGGAGGAGGATTAGGGACTAGGGTACATACCTATGCCTACAGCCTACTGTAGATTGGCATCGTCGTCAATCGCCGTCCCCTTCTCCGTTACCATCGTCGGAAACCGCCTTTGCCCCTTTCGGCAAAAACAGAGAGTGCGTAAGGAGCTTAACACGGTAACCTGTATTGTGTTTGTTTGGTTGGTTTTTATTAAATGAAGAAGGACGTATGCTAGCCTCACTCCGCACAACGTGAACTTTATGTTATGTTTTTCTTTTTTTTGGTTAAAGTGTGTGTTGTACTAACCTTTCTCCAAAACTTGATAGCCAAACACGATTTACATGGGAGTGTCCCTTTTAACTCCTATTAACTGTGGTTAAGTTATACTAACCCTTAGGGTTTGATTTTTTAAAAAACATAACCATAGGGTTAAGAATTTTTAACTCTAGTGTTAATTTTTTTTTCTAAAAACCAAGGTTAGATATGTGTCCCTTTTAGTGACAATTAATTGTGGTTAATAGTCACTAATCCTTAGGGTTCAACAATCTAAGTTTTTCTTTAAAAATATTTAAAGAAATTAACCCTAGGGTTAAGACTTTTTAACTCTAAAGTTAATTTTTTTTATATTTATTTCTAATAAACCAAGGTTAAACATGTGTCCCTTTTAACTCCTATTGATTGTGGTTGAGATTCACTAACCCCTAGGGTTCAACATTCTAACCTTGGTTTTTATTTAAAAATATATTAAAAAAATTAAGCCTAGGGTTAAGATTTTTAACTCTAGAGTTAATTTTTTAAATATTTTTTTCTAAAAACCAAGGTTAGATTATTGAACTCTAAGGGTTAGAGAATCTTAACCACAATTAATAGGAGTTAAAATGGACACATGTCGACCTTGGTTCTTAAAAATAAATATTAAAAAATTGTAATAAAATATTAATCCTAAGGGTTAAAAATTCTTAACTTTAAATATTATTTTTTTAAAAAAAAAACAAGGTTATATTGTTCAACCCTAAGGGTTAGTGAATCTTAATCGCAATTGACTATGATCCTCTCTGTATTTTGTAAAAAAATCTCATCTGCAATTTGTAAAAAATATTAAACACCATTCAAATTCTTAACATTTGAATGTTATTACTAGCTAAAAAAAATTGTAGATAGAAAAACATATGTAATATGTATGTTAGCATAAAGGTCCTTGTTTACATTAAACTTGTAATCACCCAAACACCACTCAATAGACATAGAGGTCTTTTTTTTACATCTCGTGTTTACATTAAACTTGTAATCACCCAAACACTACTCAATAAACATAGAGGTCTTTTTTTTATATCTCTTGTTTACATTAAACTTGTAATCACCCAAACACCACTCAATAGACATAGAGGTCTTTTTTTACATCTCTTGTTCACATTAAACTTGTAATCACCCAAACACCACTCAATAGACATAAATGTCTTTTTTTTACATCACTTGTTTACATTAAACTTGTAATCACCCAAACACCACTCAATAGACATAGAGGTCTTTTTTTACATAAAAAAATCAAATGTCCTGCTTGTTTACATAAAAATTTCTATTTACATAATTACATCCAAATAAAATTATAGTCATCTTCTTTTCCTCTTGATGCACGGTCTCCAATAATTCAACTATCTCTTCCTCTTCCCACATTGATTAAGTCCTGTAAAAAAATTGAACTCATCAATTGCATATAGAATAAGTTTGAATATAGAAATAAGTTTGAACAGTACTAAATTGCTAAATTTCAATTAAAAACTTTAATGTGCATAAAATAAATTCTTTAGACATCTAAAACAATTAAAATGAATGTCAGCGCACACGCCTTTTTTAACTTATAAATGTTTCAACTCTCATATGTATGACTATAAATGTAGGTGGAGGCCTTCATATAGTTTGTTTTTAACTTATATTTGCATTAAAAGAGGTTTTATGCAAAGTATCCAAGTTTTTCTTTACGTATCCAAGCTTTTTTTAGCGTATCCTGAATTTTTACGCCGTATCCAACCGATACGGTACCGATACGCCGATACGTATCCTATTTTGGACTTACCGATACGGCGACCGATACCAATATTTTGAACCATGTTTGTAATACAATTTTTATTTTCCATATTTTTACTTATTTTCTCAGCAACCAAACATAGAATTAGCGTAAAGACAATGATAATCTTATAATTATTGAGAGAAAAATGTTTACGAAACTGTTATTACATCTTTCAATAATTACAAGTCAGCCACCATCTACGTAATAACAAGGGGAGCTCCTCTCAAATGCCTTTGAGCATAGCTTCACCTTATATTTAAACTCAAAGAGTTTAATTTCACCTATTAAAATACAAGAATGAGTTATTTTTTTTTTTCAAAATTAAATACGAATTTGAGCTACACCGTCTTTACACTAAAAGGGGAGCTCCCCTCAAACTCCATGGAGCAGAGCTCGAGCTCGCCTTATATCTAAACTCAAAGGGTTTTCCCCTATTAAAATATAAGAATGGGCGATTTAAAAAAAAAAACTAAATATGAATTTGAGCTCCAGTGAAAAAAGAGATCAATAGCTCTCCTAAAACAACATAAATATAGTATCTATCTATACTAATCTATCTATCTATCTATACTAATACTATATGCCAATTGGTGCCACATGGCATATCTCAATGCTCTCCATTCTTTCTTCAAATCGATGCCACGTGTCTGTTGACATGACGAACTTTCCTTAGTTGATCAATAAGATATTGTCACGTGTCTGCCAATTAAATCATTAACCATTGTTTTTCCTTCCTAATTAATGAGCCACATAATGAACTCACTAATTTTTTTCCCTCTCTTAATTAAGATGATGCCACATGTCTACTAAATAGACAACTAACCATGTTTTTTAGAAAATGCTTAACGTACCCATGGTTTCCACTATGTAACAGAATGGCTGGTCCTCATTGGTCCATGCCCCATTTTAAACACTCACCAACCGTGGTTAAGATTCACTCACCCTAGGGTTAAGCAATCCAATCTTCGTTTTTAAAAAATAAAAAAAATAAAAATCTTAATTTTAATTTAATTAAACTTAACCAAGGTTAAATAGGGGTTAAAAGGGACACAAGGACACAGGGGTAAGTTAAGTAGTGGACTAATGGGTCCTGCTCTTTTTTTTTATCCTTACCACTTAAGAAGATTAAATGGTTTACTCCACAACTATTTACTATTTATTAGGAATCTCCCACCTCCTCCTCTCCCCCTTTCTTTTCGATTTTCCTTCTGACCTACTCTTTTTCTCTACAATTTTTAAGAATTTTACCATACAATAAATACAAGCGTTTTCAAAAATACTAATTACTACTAAATTTAAATGCTCAATTAATTTTAAATGCCACATCTCTTCTCTCCCCGCCTTCTCTCTCCCGTTCAGATCCTCATCTGTTTGCATTCCGTGACATCCCTACTACCTCTTTAAAAACCCATACATTCCTCTCATTCTCTCTATCTATCTATCTATCTATCTCAGGAAAAAAAAATGTTTAGGCTTTTGAAACCCAAAAATTGTAGATTCCAGCCCCATGGCTGGGGGCACCATGTTTATGGCATGGTAGTCCAAATATGGGTACTCTCATCTTCTGAACAATGTCTCAAGTTCTTCATCTTTAATCACGGCCATCAGATGTATTCTCTGCTTTTACCCCTTCAATATTAAAACACAGAAAGCAAGAAGTATGGAGAGGAGCATAGAATAGGTTGTAGCCGGTGCATAAGGAGCTGCAAGTGGCCAGGCTAGATGGGCAGATGGTGTTGAAGGTGTTGGTAGAGGGGCAACATATAGCGAAGCTTGGAGTGCAATTGGTGCTGCATATGGTAGCACTGATAGGGCCAAACTTATCACCATTCTCTACAATGGCTGAACAAAGGAATGCATAGTTATTAAGTTTCCTTTACTTTTGCTTACTCTCTGTACATACATGGAAGTACTATGACCATCAAACTTGCATTAGCATTTGTGCAATGCATTATGCGTCTCTTGTATATCTACAATGGAAGGAAATGTGTCTGAGAAATGGCACATGTGATGATTGAAAACTATATTTATGTGATCTTTGGATTCTGTGGGTGTATTTTAAGGGTTTCACTAACATGTTACTGGTAGTTTCAGTTAATTATTCAACCTTCCTAGAGAAGAGAAATGAGTTTGAGATGTTTTTGAGGATTTAGAGTTGAACAAAAATAAAAGATTTAGAGAAGAATATATAAAGAGAGTTTAAAATAATCAGATTTTTTTTTTCATTCAAATTTTTTTTCAAAACCCATAAAATAAGCTTACGTTGAAAGATGAATAAGAAAAATGATTTATGTATTTTTTTAGAGTAGTGATTAGCGGACCCCAAGGTCCACTACTTATCGTACCCTGTGTCCATTTTAACACCCCTTTAACCCAGTTAAACTTAACAAAATTGAAGTTAAGATTTTGTTTTTTTTTTCTTTCTAAAAACCAAGGTTGGATTGCTTAACCTTAGAGGCGAGTGAATCTCAACCACAGTAGGTATTTGTTTAACAGTGGGGCGTGGACCAATGAAGACCGGCCATTTCATTACATAATGAAACCTTGCGTCCTCTAAGTATTTTCTTTTCTTTTATAGTAAGGTTTATGTATTTGAAGAGAAGAGAGATGAGTTATAGACTGTGAAGCAATAGTAAGGAAAGGAAGGACTAGGTGGGGTTACAATGTTAATATTTTCCTTTCTTTTATAAGGTTTATGTATATGAGGAGAAGAGGGATGAGTTATAGCCGATGAAGCAGGAACAAGGAAAGAAAGGACTGGGTGGGGTTACAATATATTTTCTTACATGTCTTTACTAGAAAGAGAGAGGAGGATCATCCACTGCCATGGCATGCTGTCTTACTGAAATCAAACTCATCAATCATCGTGAATCCATTTCCTTGACCTTAAACTCTCAGGTGAATTAATTTTCACATCCCATATAAATCATGCCCGTGCATCACATGGGGTGTTTACTAGTACTAATACTATATGTCGGTTGATGCCACATGTCATACCTCAAATTTCTTCGTTCTCTCTTCATGTTGTTGCCATGTGGCAATTCTCTTTGGATTCAATAATTAAGTAATAACTATTTTCTTCTCCCTCTTTATTTTCTTTAACAGCTATTATTTACTGTTCCTCTCTCATGTCTCTTGATTTTCCTCTTCCTCTTTTTTTTAGTCATATTATTTAATATGTAATCAATTAACTCTTGAGTTTCATCTCTCCTAATTTCTCTCTTTAAATGCTATTTAGTAAGCAAAATTACGTTTGACTGCAACCAATTATGTTTGTATTCTAATATATACTATATATATTTTAAGCTCTCCCCAACCCACTTCATCTTCTCCTCCTTGCCTCTTCCATTCTCAACGCCTAATGAAACAATGCACCCCCAAAATCAACCACAATTCTCTTCTTTTTCTCACTGTCTTGACTTTCACTCTCTATCTTTTGCGAGTCTTTACAAGCTTGATAGCAAAGGTACAGTTATGCATTTGTGAGATTTACTCGGATTTTGTTTTCTCACTTTGGGATATTAATTATACTCTTATTTTGGTTTATTGTTATGTAGATTTTGATTTCCATATTACAAAAGAAGGTTAGGTCAGCTCAGCTCTTCAATTTGAAATTTCAACACATGGTTTTGAAAGCTCTAATCGTAGAAGAATCTAATCTTAGGTCTCAAACACTGACCCCACCACCAGTATTGAAATAATTTGAATTCAATCTCTAGAACTGTAAAAACCTAACCTTAAACTCAACATGTAATGGAAAATTTCGTAAGTGCATTCTTATAAATTTCAATAGTGAAATTTATATAAATGTAGGTGAGATTTTCATCAAACAACCAATTACTGCAGGTCCATAATGCATGAAAATTCCATCAATGACCTATATAGAAACTATTAGTATAATCCTTAGTTGACTTTACTGGGATTCTCATATGGAGATCAATTCAATTAAATTAATTTTGTAAACTTAATTTTAAATGACATTATATATTTCTAGAAAAAAAAACTCCTGCAAATGCATGAGATGTTGAAAGAAAATGAATAAACGAAAAAATGGATAAGACAATATGATGAGAAAAAAAATAGACAGTAAAAAAAAATAAAAATGATGATAGTTTGACCATCTTATGAGATTTTTTTTATGGATCATATTAAAAAATAGCCAATGTAATCATTTAAAATTTTATTATTATATAAATTTTATCTCATCATTATATAACTTTAAGAAAGTAATTTTACGTCATTATAAAAAAAAAATTATCTCTACTCATCTAAAAATTCAATATGTCAAAATTATTTTAAAGTTTTAAAAATGATAATATTTTTTGTAAATAAATAAAATTTTTAAGTAAATCTATTTAAATAATTAATTATTAAAACGAAAAGTTTAGATAGAAGAGAAATGTTAGTCTCTTCCTATTCTTCAACCCAAAACAACATATAATTAATTTTTTAATGGGACCCATTTTAACACTATCACTGATTTGTGTAATAAAATAAAAATCAATAGAGATACCATGTCAAGACACTCAATTTCTTATAGAATATTTACTAAATAGAGAGTTAATATAATTAATTATAGAAAAAGAACTTAAGTAAATCAATATATATATATATATATATATATATATATATATAAAAGGAGAGATTAAATGTGGGCCATTATTTTAGGAAATATCTTTTTTCCTTTGTTTATTAGTGTTAACTTTGACACCAATGAATATTATGAATAATTTGAATTTTATTTTATTACTCTTATATCAATGATAACGTGAATCTCATTAATTTCAGTGAAAATAATTCATGCTATTTCAAATTGTTGCTGCAAGAGCAAAATCGAAGACCCAAGATAGTACTTAAAATGCACCAATACCCAACCAAAACTCCAGAGACCCATAAGTATAAAGGCAAGTAATGCCAGAACCAGAACTTGATAGTTTCCAATAACATCGAATTATTCAAAATAATGCCTAGAAATGTACTAATGTCATAATGCGCTCAGACTCAAGAACTTCCCAATAGTAGTTATGAAAACAAATCTCCTAGGATTTTCACTTTGGATGCTCCAATGTATAGGAAAAACCTCTATGATGAACCATACTAACTGAAGTACATAAGACTTGTCAAACCCTCACATGTTTGAGAATGAAAAGTGTCTTATGAATTTGTTTACTATTTATAGGGGATTAGGGAGAAGGTAGACCAAGAGTTAGAAAATATGAGGATGACAGATGTTATAATTTAATAAATTGCAATTAAAAAATGAGGATGAGGATAGAAGAAAGAAGAGACCCTTAGGCTTCATATTTTTAAGAACAGTGATAGGCATACATGGGAAAACTATTTACAAACCCTCCAGCCTTAGGTTTGTAAATAGTTTTCCTAGGTACGTTAACTATATCCCTATTTTTAATAATTTAGATGTTACAATTTAATTAGTTCCAATGAAAGAGTAAAATAAGAGAATTAACTAATAGAATGTGAGAAATTGAGAGTAAAATAAGAGAATTAACTAGTAGAATGTGAGAAATTGAAGGTGAGCATTTAACTTATTACTTAATTAGGAATAAAGAATAATAATTAAAAAGATGACATGACATATTCTTATTAGATCAATTCAAGAGTAGATGTAATGTTAGTAAACACGTGACATCAATCAGAATAGAGACTAATGAGATATGCCACTTGGAACCAACTGACATATAGTATTAGTATTGAATTTTTGAAAATATTTTTCATGTTTCTTTAGATCCCATGCATAGAATAAGGATTTTGTTAGTATACCCTTTTTATGCTGAGAAGTACATTCAATTTTATAGAGGAAAACCCAAAATGTGGCTTTTAAAGAATAGGGTCACGTACAATTGAAATTACTTATCCCCATGTATAGAACACTAACTGAGTTCTAATCCCTGGATAGAGCACGCGGTGATAGAATATTAGCACACAGTAATAAGAGTAGTATGCATAAATGGTTGTGGTCTGACTCTATTCATTGAAAGCGCCCCTGTAACCAAAATATATGTTGGGGGGGGGGGGGAGGATTAAAATTTTATATAATTCCTAAAATGCCCCTGGGGCACTCCGAATGTCTCTTGCCAAGGGGCTCTTTACTTTCTTTTGTGAACTCTTCTTTTATTTCTATACAATTGAAAGATGATAAGGAGCTCTCCCGAAGTGTAAGTATGATTATATTTGTGTATATTTAATATAAGAGTCTAAGTACTCTCAAGTATACTCCCAAATCTAACCCTTTAACTAAAATAATTAAGGGGCAAGATTATAGCTGATGTGGCATTAGAAATGAAAATAAGCTAAGTCAAAATTGTGTTGCCTCAACACTAATCCTAACCCTTATGCTATGTTTGGTTGTCGAGAAAATAAGTAAAAACATGAAAATGAAAAGAAAAGTGGACAAAACACAATTAAAAATTATATTAGAAATTCAAAATTTTCTTTTCTTTCTAATGTATTCACCTATTTTCTCAACAACCAAACATAGCATGAAGATGTGTTCGTTTGGTGAGAAAGCGGGTGATAGAAAGAAAAGAAAAGAAGAAAAAGGTATAAGAAAAAAAACTTAAATTTTCTTTTAAAACAATCATTAAAAAATAGAGAAAGTTTGTCACTATTGAGAAAATGTAAGAAAATGAAAACATGTTTCTTACACACCAAGAAAAAGTATGAGAAAACTCAATTTTCTTTTATTTCTCACCAAACGAATGGACCTTAGTGATTAGCTATAAAGGGTTAGGATTTGGTAGTTTACTTGGGAGTACCAGTAAAGTGAGTCATAATATAATGGTGCACTAAGTAGTTTAATTTTATGATCTCCATTTTTATATTTTTTAACTTCTAAGATTAATAACAAACTCACACTAAGTAGTTTAATTTTATGATCTCCATTTGTATATTGTTTAACTTCTAAGATTAATAACAAACTCATAATAAAGAATAAGTAATAGTATGAAAATGTTTGTACTCTACGCTTGTTATTGGGAATTAGGCAGTCAGGAGAATAATAGAAAGGAACTTGCTCAAGATGAAGCTTACATGGGCTGCATGTGTGTGGTGTATGTGTGCGTTTGCTTAGGTGGTGTGAGTATTCCCTTGTCTTTGCCTTCGGTCATTGCCTTGTGGTATGATTGAGTTTTACCAAAAAAAAAAAGGTTGCATATCAGTTCAATTGAATGATCATTGTAGGCCAAACTAATTGAAATCTCTTTGGCCAGTCCAACACTCCAAAGTATAAGGCTCTAAGGATGAGGTCTTGACCATTGTTAAATAGAAGGGAGGAATGCTAAGCACTCCCCAAATCACGGTTAGTAACGCTAACAAGCAAAAGGGAGGAATGCTAAGCACTTCCCCAATTTGGAACACATTTGAGGTGTGGCCACCGTGGACCATTCTTCGTGTCTAGTAACTGGAACGGTGATTGTCTTTTTGCTAAATATCAGGGATATTATCGTATTTTGATTTTTTTTCCCCCAATTTAATAGTTTTGAGAGTATAGAATTAGAGACGAGAGAGAGTAGATGCAATCCCCGCCATTGCTAAGGTGCCGAGCAGCTTCAGTCGTGGCACTGAGACTGAGGATGCTATTCTCGAACCCAAACCCTAACTGTAGCCTTTACCGACCCATGAAAATCAGTCCCGAGAATCCTCAATCTTATCATCTTCCTCCTAGGATTTCCCACCTAAATCCACAGAACCTCAATCCGAGCACCACGCCCTCCAAATTCCCATCTTGGATTCCAAATAGCACTTCTCCAATTCCCATTTCCGAATTAAAAATCTCAGGAGAAAAAACGGATGACTCGATTCAACAATCTCTAGTTGTGGTCTCCTTCTACAAGTTCGCAGATTTCCCGGACCACGCTGATCTGCGCAAACCCTTGAAGGATCTCTGCCAGGAATTGGTGTGTCCCTTACATCCTTAATTTTTCATTTTAAATTTGAATTGTGTTGAATTTTCTCTTATTATTTGTACTCTCTGTCTATTGAATTTAAAGCTTAAACTTCTGTTTAGACGTCTGTAAGTGGTTTCTTTAGTATACTTTGAATGCCTTTGGTCGTGAAAATTATTGGTTTTTTTCCCTTTTTTTTTTAAAGATAAAAATGAAAAATATTTTTAGCTTTTTGTAAATGCTGGTAGTGTAAATTCTGGGTATCTGGTTTGCTTCCTCGAGCCTATTGATCAAACTCATGGTTCCAAAAGGGAATTGGGAATCTATCTCCTACTGAATTAAATGCAAGTCTCATTTTCGAGATTTAGTGTTTTACTAGTTAGGGGATATTGAACATTTTAGGATTTCTAGATATTCAGATTATTTTAGGTTCCTTCTCTTTATAAAAAAGCTAAGAGTTTTAAGTGGCTCCTTGGATGATTAGTGTATACTGTACAGAGCGAAACCTTTAAGAGATCCAAGAGTTATATAGTCTCTCCGAGGATCTGTAATTGCTGCAGGGGCCAGATAAGATTTTACGATTCCTGACGATGATGGCTTGTCAAGATGTATAGTCTAGCTTAGACAATGTGTTATACTATTTTTGCATAGTTTGGAAACTCGTCCGAGTTACTCGACTGAGTTTCAAGTCAAGTCACCTCAAAACTCGAAGGGGACACTATTCGGCGAGTTATTCAGTGACTCGTTCGAGTAGAGTTTTTTGGCTCACCACTCGCCACACTCAGGCGAATTACAGAAGGGTATTTTTATTATTTATAAAACCTAAACTGAAAAGTCACTATTTTTGCATCAGAATTTTTCAGGGCTGCAAAACCAGCTTACTATGAGTTCTGTTACACCTGATTTTTAGGTTGTTTATAACTGCAAAACCAACTTACTTTAGATTCTTTTAATCCAGCTTTTTCAAGTTATTTGTGGTTCATTCTTGGATAAAATGCCAAGAAATTGGTAATTGCCTAATCGGTATATATATATATATATATATATTCCGAGTTGGACCAAATCGAATTTTTCAAGTTACTCGGGCTAAATTTCGAGTCATGTCAACTTTTGGGGTTTATGATTCATTCTTGGATAAAATGCCAAGAAATTGGTAATTGCCTAATTGGCATATATATATATATTGAGTTGGACCAAATTGAGTTTTCTGGGTTACTCGGGCTAAATTTCGAGTCGAGTCAACTTTTGGGATTTTTGAACCATGGTTTTGACTTATGTGCCCAAACGACATTTGTTCTACCTTATTTGTGTGCTCACACATAAATGTATTTTCTCTATATCTATTTTTGAATAAGTGCCACTTTGTTTTGATTGTTACATGTTTGTGGCATAATTTATGTAGATCGAATCACAGCCAATTGCGATTCAACTTGGGGAGTGTTCAATCGCACCGACAGGTCAACATGTGTTTTTTGTTAACACCTATTAACTGTCGTTAAGATTCACTAACCCTTACGGTTAATTTTTCAAAAACTAAAAACCCAGGTTAGATTATTGAATTCTAAAGCCTTCTAGCAGAGGAATCAGTAGATCACTTATTGCTTCATTGTCCGGTGGCGAGAGAGGTTTGGTCCTATTTCTTTGTGCATCTAGAAATCTCTTGGATCTTTCCCGGCTCCTTTAGGAGCCTCTTGTCTTGTTGGTTGTCAGTAGTGTTCCCGTCGCCAGCAGGGAGAGTGTGGCCTCTTCTCCCAGGGGTAGTTGTGTGGTCCCTATGAAAGGAGAAGAATAGTCGAGTATTTGAGGACTCCTCTTCGTCGATCACCTGCATTCAGACTAGGGTGCGACGCCTAGTATCTGCCTGGGGGTCAGTGGGTGGAGCTGAGGGGGACCTGTGGGGGAACACTTTTGACTGGCGTGGGTTGTGCTTTGCATGCATGAATGACTTAATTCTTATTCTGTTTTGCATGCTGAAATTAAGCACCTTATTCATGCGACGGAAACTAGATATTGCCCATACAATTTACCAGAAACTGCATTGATATTATACTAGAGACTCAATGCCTCTAACCTGTTCAATGTAGGCTAGATTTATATTCTACTTTTTTTCTTACTTTCTGTTCTCTTGTACACTCAATTGTCATTGCCATCTTCCTCAATTATAGCCAACTTTTGTAGCAGATCTCTTGCCTGCTTTGTCTTTATTCCTTGTTAGGCAAATGTTTTATATTACTGTTTTTGACCATATACATCCATGTCAAATGTCCTCACCAAGCTGATCCTGCTCAGCGTGTTTCAGGTGGTATTATTCTCGCACCTGAAGGAATCAATGGCAGCATATGTGGGACCCATGAATCAGTGGAAAAGGTTCTTGGATTCATTCAAGCGGATGACCGCCTAAAGGGGCTAAGACAGGTGGAGTCACCTGTGAGTCCTGAGGAAGAAGCAATCCATCATGGACACACTAGCAGTTCCCCTCTTGGAGCAGGAGAAGATGCTCCCTTCCGATGGGATCATGTGAGGGTCAAGTTGAAAAAAGAGGTATAGTGCACCTTGGTAAAGTTCTGGCCACCGGATTATATATTTGGACCTCAAGGACCACCCTTTCCCTAGAACCTTTGGAAGTGTTAACGTCTCTGATATTTTCTAGGAGTTCTTCTGTTTTTTTATTTGAATCTGTTTGAGCAGATTGTTTCTCTTGGAATGCCCTCTGTATCACCTACCGAAAGAGTTGGAAAGTATGTGAGCCCAAGGGATTGGAATGAGTTGATTAGTGATCCAAATACGGTGAGTGATTGAAATTCAAACAGTCGTTGTGTAATTACTTTTTTCCCAGTTTGTTGCCTAATTCATTGGTCAACTTTTCCATTTTATATCAATATTGGTCAACCTTTCCATTATTAATTGATTAATTGAATTTGATCTACAACATATCAATTGTGTTTTGAGTTGATTGCTTTTGAAATAGTATTTAATTCTTAGAAAATCAATTTGAGATTTTGTCCAGCTACAGTGAATTTACGTTCTTCAGATTTGCCACGACCCATGTTGACTCATGCCAAATATATTGAACTTGGTCACCAAGCTTTAATCAGTGCTGCATTTTTTTTTTGTTCTTTTCTTTCTTATTTGAACCTATAGTTTTTATTTGTGAAGTGGTGTAAGATACTCGAAAGGATAGTATACGTGAAGGCCGTGTGGTACTCTTATTTTGTTGGTAAGGTTCAAACATTTTTTAGTAGGTTGTGGATGTGGACATGGTTTCTGTAGAACTATATCCACAACATCGGTCATGGCCATAGTCACCAAATTGGGGTGTGAGAATTATTCAGCTAGGGGAAAATTCGGGCAAAATTTGGGTAATTTGGGAAAAAATTTCAAGAAAATATTGGGAAATATAGGAAAAAAATAGAAAATAAGATAACTAATTATGATAAATTATAAACAAATAAATTTCATGTACTAGATATTTGATTTTGCTAGCCCCCAGTCGCAAATCTTCCAAAGACGCAACTGGATGATTACAAATGTCAAAGATACTCTAATTTTTTTCTTTCTTAAACTGTTAAAATATGAAAGATCTCTACGTGTTAGCCCCATTCTTGCATCTATGGAAATATCTGGAGTAAATGCGACTGGGGCTAGCACTCTTCCGAGATATTTATTTGGGATTTTTTCAAAATATTTTGAATAATTTGCAGAAGTCGCAAATTTTCAAAAATTACAAATACTTCATGAATTAATCATCCGATCAAAAACACGAGTATTATTCAAGATGTTTTGAAAAAATAGTAGAACTTTGTTACTATTGTGAGTGTGTGATTTTACCGCATTTCCTTCCGGGCTGGGCCTTGCGGAGGAACAACGCTAAAAAGGCCCTAAGGGGGCTCACATGGGATAGACTAAGAGTCGCCACCTATTCAGTGCGGGGAATAGGACCCAGTTTAGATTAGGGCTAATGCCTAATGGTCTCGATTAGAGTTAGGGTAAGTGGTTCGATTAAGTCCTAGGGATGGGGTTAGGCACCCTGGGACCCCCGTCTAAGATGGTTACCTACTCCCTAGGTTTAAGCCAAATTAATTCAAAGTTATTAAAAATGCCTAAGTGTTTAGAGTGATACTAATCCAAGAAATGAGAAAATTCTAACTAGGGTTGAATCCGGGTTGGGTTGCCTACGTACCCGTTGAGGCGGGACTAGACCGAGCGTAGTTCGGGAGGTACATGAACCCGTACCGAGGTTAGGGGGAGTGTGTGTGTGCACCGGAGTGGCTAGGGTTAACCCCGAGGCTAGGGTTGATAGGCCAAGGAGGCCAAGAATTGCACCGGAGTGGCTAAGGTCGAGATTAACTATGGTTAAGTCAGTTAACCATGGTTAGGGATGAGCCCGGGAATGGCTAAAGTCTGGTTTTTCAGATTTTTCTATTTTTTTTGGTCTTTCGATATTCTCTATTTTTTAGGATTTTTTTTTTTGAATAAAAATCTAAGCTTGTAAAGGGTTAACCCAAGCTAAGGGATTAACTAGGGTTAAGTTTAACCTTGGTTATGGTCTAAGAATGAATGTGGGGCCTAGACCGGTCCCCCACATGTTCTGGACTAGGCAAAGTAAATTAACTTAGGTTAGTTTAACCCTAGCTAATGCTCAAAATGGTATCATGTAAATCCAGACCATATAAGGCCTTCTGCTCAGCTCACTTGGCCAGTCTTGAGGCTCGACTAGTTTAAGTACAGAGGCTCAAACATTGCTCCAGCCCAAGCTTTAAAAATCGTTCTGGACTGGTTGCAGAATCCAGGCTAGCTTTCTTGCACTAACTTGGTCATGGGTGCCAAGAGATAAATCACAGTTATGGATGATCATTTTCTAATTCTGTGGGGGGAATGGTATCATGTATGGTACACCTCACCTACCACCGAAAACAACTCACTCATATCCTCTCCCATCTACCTCACTATTTCGGTCATTTTCCTCTCACATCTCTCCACTTACCTTTTTGTTTTGGTTGGACACAACAACACCACAAGGTGTTACTGTAGGCATTTGAACACACATACACCGCACACTACATATACGCACCATGCAAATACAACGCACTCACACCATGCAGACCCCACACATCTCTCCACTTACCTTTTTGTTTTGGTTGGACACAACAACACCCCAAGGTATTACTGTAGGCATTTGAAAGAGGGGAGACACATACACCACACACACCATATACACACCATGCAAACACAACACACTCACACCATGCAGACCACACACATCTCTCCACTTACCTCACCCACCATTATTGGGGGTGTATCATGCTTGATACACCCCACTCACATGCTGATATACCCCCCTCACATGCCATCTTTCCCATGCTTAAATGTTTCTGTGAGTGTTTCTCATAAAGACCAAAACTCTTATCTTCCTGTAATCCCTCCTCTATTCAATCATTTTCTTCCACTCACCTACAGCCACCTCACCCACTAATCTCTTTACATTTCCCATCTTCATGCCCCCCCTAATTGCTCAATCTCTATCATAGGAGACACCAAACGGAAAACAACAATCAATATAAGCGGACAGGATGTCGCAAAGTGGAGAGACAAAAGCTAGAAAGGGTGAGAGAGGCTCTCGGTTTTGGGGAGATCTCAGCTGGAAAGGGAGACCTCTCACGGAGGTCTCTCTCTATATTCCCTTCTCTCGGACTGAACAATCCAAGTGCTGGCTTCAAGGTATCATAGCGACGAAAAGAGGGAAAGAAGCCAATGGTTTGGTTCTCTCACATAAAGGAGAACAATGGTGGACCTGGTGGTAGCCTATTCAACGACAGTTGAACAGTACCACTGCTGATCAGCACAATGGAGGTCCTCCTCTTTGCTGGCCTAGGTGTGGCATGGTCGCTTTGCAGATAGTGAATGCACTAAAGCAAGATTGGTAAGGGCTGCTTTGCAGGGGCCCCTTGCTTTGTTGAGAACAAGGTGAGGCACCCCACACTAATCTGGGAAAGTGGGGACCTGAGAATCCTAGATATGGACTAGGATATTGACGCCAAAACAAAGAAGAAAAAAAAAAGAAAAGAGAACAGAGAAATCAATCTCAAGGCGTCCAAGGCTTCAAGGTGGGGACACTAGAGGTTTAGGAGGGAGATGACCGTATAAAATGAGGATAGCCAAAGCTGATCCTCAGGCCCAAACTCGAGCTCCTGTAGACAAGATATCCTCAAGGGATTGGGTTTTTCTGTAGGGATTCTTACTGGAGAAGGGGTTTGAGGTTGAGGTCTTGATGTAACATGGGTTTTTTGTTGGAACTTTTTGGATTCAGCAGAGCTTTTTGGGCTGGGGAATTTTTTAGATCCTCTCTTTAGCTTGGTAAGGGTGGTTTTTTATAGAGCTGTTTTTTTTTTTTTTTAGGGGGGGGGGGGGGGTGGCACTATTGTAATATGAAAGGAGGTAGGCGAGTGGATGGAGATTCATTGGAAACATGCTAAAGGCAGAGGTGGAAGGTTGGCTACAGGTGGGCTGCCAAGATAGTAGCATACAGCTCCCTTAATTCAAAAGTTTGCATCAAATGAGTACGGGCAAACCTGGGGTTTCGGTGAAGCTCTGGTCGAATCACCAAAGTGGAAATATGTCGGGCTTTGTGCAAGAGACAAACGAAATGGGCTTTGGGATGCCTTGGCTTTAGTCTAAGGTTTTGGCCTTGGCTTGTGAGCTTGGGCTTTAGGTTCTTAGAGTATGGCTTGGGCTATGATTGTGCCATGGGTTTAGGGGACTTGGTGATGGGCATGGTACTTGGAGGTTTAGGATTGGGCCAAAGCTTGGGCCCTTAAGGCTTGGAGGTTTAGACCTAGGGTTAGGGAAGGATTTAGGGTTAGGTCCTAAGGTTAAACCTAAGGTTAAGGTATGCTCTAGGGTAGGTCCTAGGGTTAAACCTAGGGTTAAGGCAAGCTCTAAAGTTAGGTCCTAGGGTTAAGGCAGGCTCTAAAGTTAGGTCCTAGGGTCAAATCTAGGGTTAGACGCAGGGTTAAGGTGGCTAACCATGGTTAAAGATGGGGTGTAAAAATTGGATGCTTACAACTATGTTTGTGCCCAAGCGTTCCAATGAAATTTAAAATAGGCATTGTTCCTTGTGCACCTTCAATTTAATGCCCAAACTTTGTTACTATGTCTGGACATCTCGCATTCTCACCTCCTCCAAGACATACCTGCCCATATATGTACTGCATGCGCAAAGGGGTCATTGACTATTTGATGGGTCCAACTAGACATATTCATGGTCAAAGGGGTGGGCTTTACCTAGGCTTTTTTTTACCTTAAATTCGCTATTGACATTAGTGTTATGCAGGTGGTGATTGACGTGCGCAATACCTATGAGATTCGGATTGGGAAGTTTAAAGGAGCAGTTGATCCTTGTACCACAGCATTCCGGGAATTCCCATCTTGGGTGGATGATCAGTTCCAACTAACCGAACCAGATGGCCAGAAATCAAAGGTGGAGGTTGATGGTACGAATGAAAGTACGAGAACGCAACTCGAGATTCAAGAACAAAAAATGCTACCCCGGTTTGCAATGTACTGCACAGGTGGAATTCGATGTGAGAAAGCTTCTAGTTTTCTCCTCAGCAAAGGTTTCAAAGAGGTAGTTCTCTAACTGATTACTATTTTCTGCCATACAATTTGATAAAACTAGTAAATTACTATTTATAACATTATTTTAGGATAGTCTGTAGCGTGGTGCGCCTGCAAGGGAAGGGATCAACTATTTGATGGGTTTCCTCGTAGGGATTTTACATTGTGCATTTGACACAATATCAGCCACCTTATAGTTGCATTTTCTACACTCCCCTTTCCCTGCATGAACATGTACAGGGCTGCTTCTTAGTTCTTACCTTCTGCTAATGGGGTTCTTGGTTTTGTATCCATTTACCAGGTTTATCATTTGGAAGGCGGGATTCTGAAATATCTAGAGGAAGTCCCAAAAAAAGAGAGTATGTGGGAGGGGGAGTGCTTTGTTTTTGACAAGCGAGTCTCAGTAGAGCATGGGTTGGTACAGGGAACTTTCAAGCTTTGTTATGGGTGTAAACAACCGGTGAGTGATGCAGACATGGAGGCCCCAGAGTGGGAGTACGGAGTTTCTTGTCCGTACTGTTTCTCGACCAAATCAGAAGAAGAGAAAGATAGGGCAAGAGCTCGACAGAGGCAATTTGAAACATGGGGCATTATTGGTGGTCCTGACAAGGGTCGCCAGCCAATCACAGGGGGAGATGCTATTAGGAGGAAGGATACCCAACTCTCAAATTCAGTTTAACATTAGAACAGTAAGACGAAATTTTAGGGAGGGTGTTGATGGTTTTTGTTTTTATTTAGCCAGCAATTTCTCTTTTAACTTAATGTTGTCAGTGTAGAGATTTGGGACAATTTTGTCTGTTTAATTTAATGACATTGAAATGAAACAGCATGGTTTTATGAATTGGAAAGAGTAATGGTATTGCCACTCTATATAATACATTGTGGAGGGAGCATACCGAGCTCATCATGTGCATGCACCAGATTGCACCCACGATTTGGTTGGTTTCCTACATTTGATTTTTTCAACCCAAAATTTATAGATTGTAGTACGCACACTTGCCCATTGGTCTCACTGTCTTTTGAGTGGATTGAGATTGATTCTTATGAATTGGTGTGACAATTGAAAAATATCGTTTGGTGCTGAAAAGTCTACCGTATGAACCTACTAACCTAGATAATTGTTACCTACGCGAATATGTTTTCTCAATCCAAAATTTATCAGACAGACCTATTGAAGTGCGCACACTTGCCCATTAGTCTCACTATCACTTGGGTGGATCCCCATGAGTTGGTGATGAGATAATTGAAAAGTCTATGGGTTTGATTGAGATTGATTCAAATGAGTCGGTGTAACTATTGAAAAATCTATCATTTGACTAGCTAACATATGCTAATTTGAAACCTACTAACATACCTAGATAAATGTTGCCTACATCAGTATATATATTGAGGCATGGGATTATCTTTCGTAGATGCCAGAAAAAGGGTCTATGACTTCCACACATCATCCTACACGTGGTTATAAAAAAAATAAGGTGCTGTTTGGATTAGATTTTTTTGGCCAAAAATCAGTTCGGATAAAATTGATTGTGGAGAAATTTATGATCAAATAATCATTTTTTCAAATAATAGTGTTCGGAGAATATGAAGTTGAGAGACTCACCTACGTATTATTTGAACACTATTATTTGAAAAAATGATTATTTGACCATTAATTTCTACACAATCAATTTTACCAAAATTGATTTTTGGCCAAAAAAATCCAATCTAAACACCCTAAAAGTCATTTCATTTTCTCTTCATGTTTTTGACTTTTCCTCACCTCATATCTCTCCCCTTTTTTATCGTCAGTCGCCCGCCCGGGGGTGGACCATTTTTCTGGCATCTGACAAGGACAATACCATGCCATATATTGATTGGAGTAGGCCAATCTCTACCTTAGTTGCCACGGGGCTGTTTTGGTGTTATTTGCCCCCCAATAAAACGTGAAACACTTGTGCGCTGTGGCTTGTGAGCGACCAAGGCTTTTGGACGACCTTCAAAAATTCTGCAGCTATGGATGGCTTCATTGATGGATTTCTTGCTGTGCCCTGATAGGCTGACTTTTTCTATATGTTGACCCATATTATGGAGGTTACCTATTCCTATTGATTGGAACCGTTGGTTTCAACCCATCCGACGGCTCAGATTTGCTTGATTCGAAAATTGTCTATTTCCGTGTTCTATCCAATATCGTCCCTTATAGGGGGTATTATCGTCTAATCAAAGTATCCGAGTTTCTTCTTCCTTTATTATTCTTTGTTTCTCATTATCGACCAATCGAAGGAAGAGCACGTTTTGGTGGGGTTTCTCAATCTGATTTTGCTGTTTATAACCTAAATCAAAGACCTTTTTTAGGGTTCCATCGATTGACGAGGCGATAATGGCTGCTGGATCTGCAACCGGATCGGGTCTGTTCAAGTTTCTTCGACCTGGGCGTCTTCAATCGACAGATATTCAGGCTGCGGCCATGTGGGGCGTCGCTGCGGCCACTGGAGCTCTTTGGGTTATCCAGGTGGCTATTCTGATTCTTTTTTCCCCATTCATGTCCGATCGTACAATCTATCCCTGCAATATTTGTGATCTTCACTGAAATTTTGATTGCTTTATCCATTCATTTCTTTTTGTATTTTTTGTTATTTTTTTTGCTAATTGTGGTAGTGGCACCTAAGTTTTATTTTTATTTTGTTGAATATATTTTATACCTTTTATCTAATAAAGATTAGATTTCATCGTATGTTTGATTTTCTTATTGGGAAGTAATATTGGGATTTAGGTTTTCATTTATTTCGTTGAATATGGAGACTGCCAGAGTTTTTATTAATCTTCGGCTCTGATGTTATATTACAATTGAGTTTGACACTGGAATTATATATATACATATATATATATATATATATATATATATATAGAGAGAGAGAGAGAGAGAGAGAGAGAGAGAGATGGAATGAGAATTACAAAAGAAGGACATTGGATGACAAGATGGTGAGCCCAATGTCACAGGCAAATCACGATGCTAGTCAAACCCGTGCGGCACTTGATCAATTCGTCGATCAAGTTTGCCTGCTCGGTCAGTTACCTACAAAACAAGAGTAAAGCACACCAAAGAAGCAAAGATTAATAATATTGCATAAAGGGAAAGGTTACTAGACACTATACATGTAATGAAAATAAAAGACACTAGGGGAGCAGGTGATCAAAGATGGTGCAAAGACAACCCACTCAAGTGAACTACCACTTCCCCTATAAGATGGATGATAAACCTTTTACAAGTTAGCAGAACGAAACATCTTATGTGCTGGTGGAGTCATACTCCCTTATTATAAAAATGCCACTAAGACTTTGATGACTAAACTACCCTTTAACAAAAGATAAAAATACACAAATAGTGCCACCACCAAGGTCATACAAACATTGCTGGACGAATGGTCGTGACACACTCCCCCACTTGTTAAGTTGACGCCCTCGTCGACTTGTTCGCTAAGTATTCTTCAATCTTGTCTACGAAGGGGAGAAGAGCGACGCCTAGTTCCCAACTAGCTTCGGTGTCGGATAACCCTTTCCATATTACCAAATACTCCATGTGCACGGGCCTGGTCGGTAAGGCTTGGACATGACGATCTGCAACAATACGCTCAACTTTTCTTTGTGGTACGGTCGTTATGATAGTTGTAGGCCGGTTTGGAGTGTTGCGAATGGGGTCTTCCTTGTCTGTATTATACGGCTTTAACACACTAACATGAAAGATCGGGTGATATCTGCGAAGTGACTCAGGCAATTTCACCCTGTAGGAGACTTTTCTCACTTTTTCAGTGATAGAAAATGGTCATTCGTATTTGCGAACTAAGCTTCTGTTGCCTTTACAAAAGAACTTCAAGTTATCCAAATTTAACTTTATCAACACTAAATCTCCCACCTTGAACTTAACTTGCCTTCGCTTGGGATCCGCAAATTTCTTCATTCTTCTAGCGGCTTTCTCAAGGTATGCTCAGGCAATGTCCGCATTCTTGTTCCACTTATTGGCAAACTTATAGGCACTGGGCTGGTTCCTTGGTAACCGACAACGACAGTATGAGACGTTAGTGGTTGTTGCCCGGTTATTAGCTCGAATGGGTTCTTTTTTGACGAAGAGCTTTGTTGTAAATTGAAGCAAAATTGAGTGACATCGAGCAAGTTCACCCAATTCTTCTGATTAGAATTGACAAAGTGCCGAAGGTATTCTTCAAGAAGAGCGTTAAAACGCTTAGTTTGGCCATCGGTCTGAGGATGACTACTTGTTGAGAAGTTGAGCTTGGTTCAAAGAAGTTTGAACAATTCTGACCAAAATTTTCCCGTGAATCTTAAGTCCCTGTCGTTCATAATGTTCTGAGGCATACTCCAGTATTTAACCACATTCTTCATGAACAAGTAAACTGCTTCCTCTGCTGAACAGTGCAATGGTGAGGAGATGAAAGTAGCATACTTTGAGAATCTGTCGATCACCACCAGGATCGATCCAAACTCCCTTACTTTTGGTAAGGTCGAGATGAAGTCCATATAGACACTCTCCCTTGGTCTCCTAGGGATAGGTAATGGCTCCAAGAGCCCAAAAGGCCTATTCCTTTCCACCTTATCTTGTTGGTACACAAGATAAGTCTTCACGTATTCTGTAACATCATCTCGCATATGAGGCCAGTAGTAACCCCGTTCTAGTAAGACAAATGTACGGCGCCATCCCTGATGGCTTGTCCAAAGAGTATCATGACACTCTTTTATAAGATCCTTCCTTAGGTCCTCCATCCTTGGGACAATGATGCGACTTCTTTTTGTGTAAAGAAGCCCATCATTGATCCAGAAGCGACGAGTCTTGCCACTTTCAACTAGTGACCAAATTACCTTAGCCTGGTGATCGGTCTTCATCCCGTCATCGATCTTCTCGTGCAAGGTAGACTGCACCCGTTGCACAGTTCTATGCATCACATTTTTTAGGGCCGCAAGTTCCGCTTTGCGACTTAAGGCATTAGCAACATTGTTGTATCGACCCGGCTTATACTCTAGCTCAAAGTCGAATTCCGCTAGCAACTCTTACCAGCGCGCTTGTTTGGACGTTAGCTTCTTCTGCGTCATGAAGTGAGACATGACAACATTGTCGGTCTTCACTACAAATTTTGATCCAACTCTCTCTTGAGCTGTGTAGCGATGCTTAGCTTCAAATAACTTCCAGCTCTCATAAGCAGCCAGATGTTCTTCTTGCACCAACACTCCTCTAATAGCATAGTCTGACGCATCAGTCTGTACTTTAAAAGGCTTCACCAAGTCTGGCAGTGCAAGAACAGGATGTTGGGCTACGGTAAGCTTCAGTCTCTCGAAGGCTTCCTGACACTCCCTTGATCATACCCATGCATGCTCTTTCTTAAGTAGGTTAGTCAATGGTGCTGCGGTTGCTGAGTAGCCCTTAATGAACTTGCTGTAGTAGTTTACAAGGCCTAGGAAGGATCGCAGCTCGGTGGTAGTCGTAGGTGGCTTCCACTCTTGAATGGATCGGATCTTGTCCTCTTCCATTCTCACTTGTCCCTCGCCCAAAACGTAGACAAGGAAACTAATGCGCTCCTGCGCAAATGAGCACTTCTCTTCTTAATATACAAATAGTTCTCCTTTAGCAAGGCCAATACCTTTTGCAGGTGTTCAACATGTTCCTCAAGAGTTGAGCTATATACCACAATATCATCCAAATAGACCACAACGAACTTGTCAAGGAACTCATGGAATATCTAATTCATTAGCGTTGAGAAGGTAACTGGTGCGTTGGTAAGGCCGAAGACATCACCATGAATTCGAATGTGCCATATCTTGTCACGCAAGTCGTCTTAGGTTCGTCGCCCTCCGCGACGTGAACCTGGTAGTAGCCTGACCGTAAATCAAGCTTACTGAAGTACTTGGCTGTCCCAAGTTAGTTGAATAAATTAGCAATCAATGGGATGAGATACTTGTTCCGCACGGTCAACTTGTTCAATGCTCGGTAATCCACGCAAGGCCTAAAACTCCCATCATGTTTGCATTGGAAGAGGATTGGTGCCCCAAATGGTGTCTTGGAGGGGCGAATGAAGCCAAGAGATCATCAAGTTGCTTCCGAAGTTCTGCAAGCTTCGGAGGGGCCATACGATAAGGGGCTTTAGCAGACGGTGTAGCCCTAGGAACAAGTTCTATCTTGTGATCAATTGCTCGACGAGGAGGAAGAGATTTTGATAACTTGTCAGGCATCATGCTAGCAAACTTTGCCAACACCTTTGTCACTTCCTTCGGAACTGGACCTTGCTTTAGTTGAAACCCTTCCCTCAACGTAGCCTCATAAGTCATCTCTCCCCTTTTCAACCCTTTCTTGAGCTGTAGGGCCGAAAACATCTTCTTTCCACCTTTGCTTGCTACTGTTGGAATCATACATGGAAAGTCACCCAAGATGCACAACAATCGCAGGTAAGGCAGTGGCATGGCCTTGGATTCCTACAAGAACTCCATCTCCATAATGACCTGGAAGTCATCCATGGGAATCGTTGTCAAGTTAGTCTTTCCTGACCAAGCTCCTACTTCAATGTGCACCCCCTTGGTTACCCCATGAATAGGCATTGCTGCTGAGTTCACGGCTTTGATGCGACTTAAATCTTTCTCTAGCTTCAATCCAAGTCGCTTAGCTTCTCCTTCCGTAACAAAGTTGTGAGTCGCCCCCGTATCCACCATGGCACGGGTGGCCTTCCTATTGATTTTCAAATCAACGAACATGAGTCCCTTCGACTGTGGTGCCTTTCCATCACCCTGAGTCTTAAGAGCATTAGACAACCTGATGGCTCCCATCTTAGGCTGCTCTTCCTCATTATCATCACTTTCGGACACATCCTCATGCATGGCCGAGTTATCCACTGATGCTTGTAGGGCATTAAGAGCCTGTTTATATGGGAAAACTGTTACTTGGTGCGGTCCACCACATAGAAAGCACTGCATTGGATTGAAACCCGAACTCTTTGATGTTGAAGCTTCCTTGCTCGGCTCTGACTTGCCATTGTTATGCTTCTTCCTATTCGATGGTCGAGAAGATTTGTTGTGACTGGTGTGGGGCGAGTTCGCCTTCTTCTTGTTAGGGTCACTTGTGGAGTAGTCATTCAGACGCTCTACTGCTGCTTGTGTTGAAGCTAAGTCTTGAACACATTGCCTCTGCAACTTTGTCTGTGCCTAAGGTTTCAATCCCTTCATGAAGTAGAACATCTTGTCTTTCTCGGACATGTCTTTAATGTCTAGCATGAGGGCCGAGAATCGCTTCAGATACTCGCGCACAATGCCTGTCAGTTGCAACTGTTGCAAGTTCTGCTTAACGATGTACTCCACGTTCTCGGGCAAGAATTGGACTTTTAACTCACTCTTCAAGTCCGCCCAAGAATCAATGATGCATCTTCCATTCTGAATGTCATCGTATCGAGTATGCCACCATAACTTGGCATCACCCAATAGATACATTGTTGCTGTCGAGAACTTGGCTTCCTTTGATTCTGTCTCACGGCTCGGAAATACTGTTCCATGTCGACCAAGAAATTCTCAAGCTCTTTTGCATCTCTTGCACCACTGTACGAGCGAGGCTCTGGCACTTTCACCCGACTATATGTCTCGGTAGGACCATGAGGGTGCGAACCAACCGCCATGGTAAGCACATTCAACCGGTTTGAGAGTTCCTCAATCTTGGTCTGGAGAGCTTCTACTGTCCCCTTCATGTCCTCGGTCAAAGTCTCTACTGATCCGGCTAATTCCTGGTGTCCTTGTTCCATGTTGCATACCCGGTCATCCATTTGCACCAATGTATGCAACATCCCATCAATTTGTGCCGTCTGAGCTTCCATCTCGTCCAGACGATCCTTGTTAGTGCGATTTCCTGTCCCCTGTACCATGTCTTCTAGCCTTGAATACACGGTCACGACCTTGCTCTGATACCAACTGTCACGGGCAAATTACGTTGCTAGTCAAATCCCGTGCGACACGATCAATCCGTCGATCAAGTCAGTCTGTTCGGTCAGTTACCTAAGAAATAAGAGTAAAGCACATCACAATGCACAAGAAAGAAGCAAAGATCAATAATATTGCATAAAGGGAAAGGTTACAAGACACTATACTTGTAATGAAAATAAAAGACACTAGGGGAGCAGGTGATCAAAGATGGTGCAAAGACAACCCACTCAAGTGAACTACCACCTCCCCTACAAGGTGGATGATAAACCTTTTATAAGTTAGCAGAAGAAAACATCCTATGTGCTGGTGAAGTCATACTCCCTTATTACAAAAATGCCACTAAGACTTTAATGACTAAACTACCCTTTAACAAAAGATAAAAAGACACAAATAGTGTCATCACCAAGGTCATGCAAACATTGCTGGACGAATGGTCGTGACACCAGGGCCTTAAAGTCTAAAAACATATTTTTAGACTGTAACAAAAGTTCTCTTGGATGCTTGGAATCTCATTTGTCGGCCCAAGGAGAATGGGGGTTTAAATCTGAAGTCCTTGCTGCTGGTGAATAAGGCTTTGCTGGGTAAGTGGATCTGGAGGTTTGGCGAGGAGAGATCGAGTTTGTGGCGTGAGATGATAGTGGCTAAATATGGGGCAGTGTCGTGTTGGATCCCAAAGCAAGTTTCGAATTCTCATGGCTCGAGCCTCTGGAAGGGAATTATGGCGATGACTAATTTGGTGGTGCCCAAGTTCAGATTTAGAGTGGGCCAGGGGACCGAAGTCAAATTCTGGAAAGACGAGTGGTGTGGTGAGTCCAGGCTTCGGGATGATTTTGGCCAAATTTTCTTGCTTGCAACCGATAGGGAGGCTTTGGTTGGCGACTACTTTGAAAGAAGGGGTGGTTTGGTGTCCAGTTTTGAGACGAGACCTAAATGATTGGGAATTCGATGAGTTGTCGAGGTTGTTGGCGCGCTTGAATCTCGTCTCCGTGTGATGAAATCAGGGACTACAGGGTTTGGCTTGGTAGCAAAAATGGTCGTTTCTCATCAAGATCCCTTCTTCAGTCTCTAGGTCCGGGTTCGTCGGGGTCTTTCCCTTATCGGGTAGTGTGGAATCCAGGCATACCCTCTAAAGTTTCGTTCTTTCCATGGAACGCTGCCTTGGATAAAATTCTCACTTGTGATCATTTGCAACACAGAGGATGGAAGATGGCCAACAGGTGTTTCTTGTGTTTTCAAGGGGTAGAGTCAGTGGATCACCTACTTATTCATTGCCTGTATGCCGGGGGGAGGGGGGGGTATTTGGAGCTTCTTCTTGTCACGCATGGGCATTGCTTGGGTTTTCCCCTCCACCGTTCGCAATCTCTTAGATAGTTGAACGAGGTCCAGAGAGGGTGGGGCTAGGGAAGCGGTGTGGGCGGTGTTGCCGGGTGCTATCTCGTGGATGATATGGAAGGAAAGAAATCTTAGAGTCTTTGAAAACAAGTCGGTCTCCCAATCCCGTATCTGTGCTCGTATTCGGCTAGTGATCTTGGAATGGGCGGGAATTAACTTTGATGGGGAGGAACTTAAGGTAGTTTTAGGCTGAGTCTTTATGGGGGTTGGAGCTAGGAGCTAGGAGTTGTTTCTCTCTCGGGGTGTTGAGTTTATTTTCTTGTAAACTCTAGTTCCATTCGGTGCTTTTGTTCCTGTTTCCTTGCTCTTTATTAATATATTTGCTGCTTATTTACCGATTAAAAAAAAACAAAAGTTCTTTTGGATAGGACACCACTTATAACTATAAAAAGTATATAAGTAAGCTGTATCAAAGTTATCTTGGATAGGACATCACTCATCACTGTAACAGAAGTTTTCCTGCTATGAGGCAAACTTTGGAAGGGGGTGAAGCCGTGAAGGGGATCATTCAAGGACCCTGGACTTCCTTTCCTTCCATTGTGACCAAGCTACCATTGCTAACAGCAACACTCCCCCTTCTACCCCTCCTCCCCCAATTTTGTTGAGAACTGACAAGATAAGAAGTCCCGAAATGAGTACAGAATGACCCTGCTGATTCCCAATCGGGAGAGGAAATAACTCCAAAACTTAGAAGCAAAAGAATAGTGTAGTAGAAGATGGTCAACCATCTCCTCTGAGTCCAAGCACATAAACATAAAAATTGTTGGTTATCCTCCACCCTCTACTCATCAAGTAGTTACCATGTTAGAATCTTGTTCAAAGCTAGCGTCCAGAGAAAGAACGATAACTTGGGAGGCAGATTCGCCTTCCAGACCGATTTGTAAGGGAAATGGGGGGTTGGGCTAGATCGCAAAGCATGATAAAAGGATCTCATTGAGAACTGATTTTTATCGTCGTAGAACCACAGACAAACATCCGTGAGGGTGGGGTATGTGTAAACGAATTGGATTCTATCCAAAAGGATGAGGGGACTCGTGGTCTTCCAATCATTTAGGCTAAATCTCAAAGGGGGTACTAAACCCTAGAATTTGCTAAGTACTCAATGCAAGACTCTATGGATGCGTGTCTATCCACTACTAAGGATTATAGCAACCTAAAGTCATCCCAAAGGATGGTGGACCCACACCATTTGTTCAACCAGAATCTCACTTCATGCCCCCTACCCACCTGAAAACAGACAAAGGTCAGAGAAAACCTCTAATCGATCATAATACCTTTCCACAATCCAACTCCATGGGGGCATGGTGTCCTTTGAACCATGCGGACTATCATCTGGAAACCTCTCCATATTTTAAATTCCCTTGGGGAGAGAATCGTTCCATTTTGCTTAAACTTCTTACTAGTAGGTTTGTCTTTGAAGTTCATGCATTGTATGTCTATGCTAGGGTATTGTGATGTCTGAAGTTGAGAAGTTTGGAAATATTAATTGGCATGCATATGCAATTGTTAAGCACCTTGGAGATGCAATATGCTTCTATGGTAGAAGGATGAGAGGAATTTGAAATCTGAATGTAGGGTTCTCTCTTCTGTGTGTATTTCCTAGGCCCTTGGACTCTTGGAGAGATATAGACCCTAAGAGTATTGCATTACGGAAGTATCATTCCTTTAGATCCCCGAATGCAGGCTTTTGTTGCTTGGTATGCGTATGCCTTCTATAGTATTGAACTCCTGGTTGGTTGACAAAGGTGAATATTGACCTGTAATGGTGATTATAGAACTGTGCCCTCTTGGTTTATTGATTAAATGGACTTTAAATCACATTCTACTTTATGTTTTTGCATAGAATTCTTTGTAGATCAATTTTGAAGATGGTTGTGGTAATGCCAATGCAACTTTTCAATATTTAAGATGATTGGTTTTCTATCATCTACAAGAATTAAGGAGTATGCTGAGGTCATACTCTTCTTCAGTGTTTGTGGCTTTTTTCCGCGTTATCTTTGCAATCCATTAATTGTTGAAGATCACTCGCTAAATTCCACTGCATGCACGTGTAGGGAGGAAATAATTCCACTTGAACTTGTTGATGAAATGGAGGAAAATCATTGTTATTAGCAGAATAACAGTCATTATAGGTCAGTGACTCAGCTATGTCTCGGTATGTTTTTGTATGTAGAGTGTGTATGAGGGGTTGTAATTATCGAGAGAACAATTGCTAGTGGCACAATGAGTTCCTCGTGGCAATAGATTTACATCATGGGTTGGCTATGAGTTTGTATCTTTTTATGTTGGTTATTGATGACTCAACAACTAATATTTAGGAGGTGTAATGGCTTATGCTATTTATGGATGACATGGTTTTGGTTGATTATAGGGGTGAGTGCAAAAGAGAACTGTGGAAGGATACTCTAGAATCCAAGGGTTTTAAAGTAAATTGGACCAAGAGAGAGTATATGAAATGCAACTTTAGGAAGACCATCTATAGGGGAGAGGCAATAGTTAAGATCATAGTTCGAAAACTCAACGAGTCATCCGAGTAACTCGGTCGAGTTACCCAACTCGACTGAATTTCGAGTCGAGTCGCCTCAAAACTTGAAGGAGACACTATTTGCCTAGTACTCGGGTGACTCGGTCGAGTCAAGCCAAGTTTTTCGACTTGCTAGACTAGGAAGAGTCACAGAATAGAATTTTTTTCATTTTTTAAACCTAAACTCGAACATTACACTATTTTTGCGTCAAATTTTTTTTGGTCTACAAAGACAACCTACTATGAGTTCTGTTAAACCTAGTTTTTAGGTTTGAGGTTGTAAAACCAGTATACTTTGAGTTTTTTAACTCAGGTTTTTCAAGTTATTGCATATATATTCCGAGTTGGACCGAGTCAAGTTTTATTCGAGTTTTCCGAATTACTCGACCCAGCTAACTTTCAAGTCGAATCGAGTTTTCGAGTTTTTGAACCATGGTTAAGATTGAATGGCTAAGAAATACCCTAGAGCAGACAGTTTCGTACCTGAACTCAATTATTTGTAAGGAAATCAAGGAGAACATTTTCCATAGAATTAGAACTAGGTGGCTAGGAATGGAGATGTGCTTTTAGAGTGTTATGTGATTGACATATTTTGATCTAATTATAAGCTACAATAAGACCTACTATGCTTTATGGAGTTGAAAGTTTGGTGACCAAGAAACAACATATCGATAGCATGGATGTAAGTGAGATAATGTTGAGATGGATGAATGGTAAATCTAGGAACATTAAGATCTAAATGAGCGCATTTGAGAATATGAGAGTAATTTCAACATGTGATAAAATAAGGAAGAGCAACTAAGATGGTTTGTACGCGTTCAACAAAGACCAATGACAACATGAGTGAGCCAGTGAAGTTAAAGGTAGCAAAAGGGCGAGATGAAGTCGAAAAGGACATGGATTGACATGGTGGCAAAAGACTTGATAACACGCACACAAATCGTCTAATCGAAGATATGGCTCTTGATAAACTAGAATAGTGGAGCAAGATTTGTTTACTGATCCCAAATAGTTGGGATAATGTATTGACAAAGAAGAAGAGCAACAATCAATAGAGTTTTATTTTAGTCACACTGAGAAGCAAATTGCATCATGCATTCACTTGGAATATTTTTGGTTATCCTTAGTACTCCCTTGATATGGTTCTTGATCTTGCACCTTTTTCTTTTATATTCTTAATAAAGTTACATTAACATTGAACTCTCTGAAAAAAGGGGGAAAATCATTTGAGTTTGAAGCATCTTTAAGAGTGTAGAGTGCTATGTAAGGCATGTCTTTTGTACTGTAGAAGTGGTTGGCCCATAGATGGACTTTGAAGTTCAAAGACACTTCTATCACGCATCTCTTAGATAAATGGAAATTTTTATTTTTGAATGGAGAACTCAATAGTTTTGGGATGTTGAGTTTTATGACACCATAAAAGTTGAGACCTTTGTTGTGTTGGTTCAAGATCAACATACATAACTACAAGTCTACAACGAGGATGATCCATGTCTCGAAGATGTCTTTTTTCTCTCTTTTTTCCTTTTCTTATTTTGATCGGTAATCAAGAGCATCAATAAATTAGAAGGGAAATAGTACAAAAATTCACAAAAAGTGAACAAAGGACAAAGAAAGTAGAAAAACTATAGCTACAACAAAATACTAAGGCGACAATGCAAGTCACTAGGGATCCCTGATGACTCCCCCAATCGAACACTACACATCTACTAGATGGCGGACTCTAGCAAGAATCTGAGGAGTCGGCAAAGAAGAGTCCTCAAATACTCTCCTATTCCACTCTTTCCAAATGTCTTTTTTTTCTTTTCTTTTGTAGCTCAAATAGTAGCTGAGTCTTTGTGATGTGGTGAACTTGTTGGCAACTATGATTCCCAGCATCCCTTCTTAGCCTTGTAACTAAGATTTTGCTCCAACCAATTCGTCATCAGTGCCTTATCCTAAATACTTGGGGTCGATAGCACGAATCTCGTTCCGCCATTCTGTTTTACAGAAAGTCATAACTTTGACTACATCATGTGAATGAAATCGTTTCTCACTAGTTCCATCCACGTCTTTTTTGGCTTTGTCTCGCCCTCTTATAGGCTTCAACTTGCACTAATTGAAGGTTATGGTCTAGAGGCAACAAGGGACGTTTTTCAGTGAGATTTCTAGTTCAAATGCTCGGGTCTGCTCCATTTGTTCACTTCCCTCATAAGCCTGTGTGGAATCCAGGAATTCTATTCAAAGTATCTTTCTTCCTTTGGAATGCGGCTCTGAATAAAATTCTCACCTGTGATCATCTGAAAGATCGAGGGTGGAGAATGACTAATAGGTGCTTTATTTGTCTCCAAGAGGAAGAGACGGTGGATTATCTTCTCTTGCACTGTCTTTTAGCACGTGAAATTTGGAGTTTTTTCCTCTCCCAAATGGGCATAGCTTAGGTCTTTCCCTCTTCCCTTCACAACCTTTTATCCTGTTAGGATTGGTCAGTGGGGATGTTTCGAGGGTGGCTATTTGGATGGTCTTGCCAGGGGCTATATTATGGTCTATTTGGAAAGAGAGAAACAAGAGGGTATTCGAGAACCATATATTATCTCTTCATCGCATCCGCTCGAGGACTTGTTCGCTTATAGTGAGTTGGTGTACATCGTGGCAGAATGGGGTGAACTTTGATTTTTTGTTAGATCAAGTCTGGTTGGGTGGCAATATATCTGTCACTGGGTTATATCCTATTTTTTTCTTATTTTGTATCTATGGCGTAGTTCATGACCTCGTGAGCTGTGTCATGTCGCTCTTTCAGGCGGATTCTTTGTAATCTGCTTCTATTTCTCATATATTTTATTGCTTCGTTTATCGATAAAAAAAAAAAACTTGCACTAATTGGAGCTATTAGTGGTCTTTGTTGAATGTGCTCAAAATCATCAGAGTCGACTCTCTCCTTTGTTTTATAACCTATTAGAGCCACTCCAAGATTCTCTCATTTCTGATCTTATCTTTCATTGCCTTTTCGGTTATCTACTATAACACCTCATCTTGGCTACACTAATTATATTATTATACTGTTACAAATATATATATATATAAAGATATTGTTTCTTAGTAGCTTAACATTTTGCTCCATAAAGCGCAGTTGGCCTTATCTTTGTCTTATAAAATTTTTCGTTTACTTTGACCGGAATGCATTGGTCACATGGCATTGTGGAAGGGCATCTCCACTTTAGCCATCTGTCTCTAATTCTATGAGCAACACCTCTCCAATCCTCTATCCTTACTTCCTTAGCAATGTAGTCAAAAATCAAAATGCGGCATAGGCAATGCCTAGGCCATCGCCATTCCCCTATCACATAATCCTGATCTAGGTGGGCATTGGGCACTCCCAATTTTTTTTTTTAATTCTCACAGAAAAAGTAAATTTTGCTCGCCTGGGCAACTCTTTGCCAATTGGACCTTATGTTGCTTAGACGCTTTAACTGCACCGATCCTTCTGAATAATATAGCTGAGATACCGAAACTGGTCATTTGTAAATTATCTCATTTAAGTGTTTTTTTTTTTTGTTTTTAATTTTAATACATTTCATAATAGACTTACGTTAGTTATAGTTTAGAAAATCAAATGGGTTCATTTCACCAAAACTTTGAAATGTAATCATTCTCTAGTGTGTCTGTAAAATGACAATTTGCATTGACTTCATTTAGGTGTCTAAACTTCCCCTTAAGCTATAGGTATCATCCATCGATGTGGTGGTGGTAAGAGGGGTGTTTCTTGTGTAGTATCTCCATGGTTAATGGTCTGATTTGAAATGAGAGAATTTGTTGCCGATACTGCCCATGTTATATATTTAATTTTATGGTTAACAAGGGTTCAATTTGGAACCCGGCGGGTCAAGTATCTGAGATTTGTCCAATGCACATGTAGTTTGAATCACTTATATGATAGTTTCCCTGCTTTCTCATCCCGATTCCTTTTGTTTTCCTAGTTTTTAGTACCAAACTTACTGGAAGAATAAATTTTTTCTTTTGATCAATAAAACAGCTCAATATATTAAATCAGGAAAAGATAGAAACAAGAGGGGAACATCATATTGAGAGTATACAAAACTCAAACCCGAAGAATAAATAAATGGCAGTTTTGGAATTTTCAGATTTTGTTGATATGGATGATCTCCCACTTACAGTGTTATGACTTATGTTGTTCCTATTATTTGTCATCTCTTTCTGATGGTTCATTTCCATTTCTAATTAAATCGTCGCATCTTTTCTTATATTTTATTTTTATTTCACAGCCATTTGATTGGTTGAAGAAGACATTTTTGGAGAAACCCGAGCCTGAAGGGAAGTGAGTTATGATCTGGAATCTGGGTAGAACATTTTGTGATAATCCAGAAGGTTTCTGTTGAGAAAACCATAAACTGAGAGTTTTTTAATAATGGAATTTGATTTTTCTTGCTTGTTAATCCCAAGTGGAGGCCTTTTATGAAGAACCTTTTCTGTATGCTCTCTCTATTCTACTTTTTCCTTTTCCTATTTCTTGGTAATGGGTGCCCATTAATTTCTCGTAGTTTATGTCTTGATAATTCATGAGCTCTATACTCAGAAGGGGGGAGAGGTGAGGTTAATCGATGACATGCCCTCACATGCTCTGTGGTTCTCTAGTGCACCATATCCCTCATATGTGGTAGAACAACTCTGGCACTTCAAAGCAACGAGTAGTTGTACAGATTTTGCATATGTTATTTTGGCTTTGCTAGTATCAGTTGCTGAAGATTCTACCCACAGCACACCGATGGGCTGCACTAGCAAGACAAACGTTTGGTATTTCCTTCTTTAATTTTTTTGTTGTTTTGGAAGGAATTTGTCCCAGTATAGCTGTAAAAGCAAAATTTGTAGGCTGAACTACATGATCTTTTCTTGGAAATGGGAAGATCCTGGGTGACATCTATTTCGGCAAGTGACCGACGAAAACAAATGTGAAAAGGATTGATTATACTTGTTTCACAATTTGATGTGGATTCTGTCTGATGAAAATTCTGTTGTTCCGTCCAGTTGGTGCAGATTATTGGGCATGGCATGTAATGAGGTTGACCATCAGCTGGATGGCCTCAATTAATAGGCATTTCTCCTGTTAAGCTTGTCGGGTGCAGTAACAGCTGCAAGAAGACTTCACATGCGCTGGGTTTAGGAGTTAACATGGAAAATTCAGGAAAATATTCTAATTTAATCCAAATTGTTCAGAGCAAATAATCTTTCTAAGGTTCTATCAGTTGGATCATGCAAAGGTGAGCAGAACCATAGCCTGCACTGGTGTGGGCGCTCCTTATCCCCACCATGTCAGCATTTTCCTCTAATAGGGTAAACTATGGAACTGTGAGGGCTAGGGTTTGTATGCTCCTTAGCATTATCCTTGTTATTCACTGTGATTTTTTATTAATTCATTTTACTGGCATGGGTCTACTATTTGATCTGATGATTAGGTTTTAACCAATGACTAGTCACTTTAAAAAAAAAAAAAAAAATTCTCTAGTAAGTAAATGAATTTAGGTTTAACATATGTTGACAGGTTATTTGAGCAATAAAAAATTTAATTGCTCAAGCGCAATTTTTTTTTGTTGGATAAACAGCTCTCACACCCAATTACAAAAGAGTAGACCCAACACATCTCACCAAAATAGTCATGACATAAAAGTGTAAGAAAGGAACCTTAAGCAGAGAAATGACCAGACATAACTAAGCCGATGTGAGACTAAGTTGAGTAATTTTCACCGTTCTAGGTCATGGGGATCTAACATGTGTTAATCACATATGAGCATAAGGTTGAGAAATAAGTCCACGTTCTGCTATAAACAGATAGCTCAAGTCTTATGGTTGGATCTGGGTTAGCCCCTTTATTGACCCAACCCCTCGAATTATAAAGTTTAGTCCGAATTTTGTTGAGCCTCCGCCCTTGGATCTAAATCCCAGGCATGAGATGATATGATCAAAATTGTGAGGGGCAATCTTGACCCATCATCTGGGTTCGAATTTTTGTCATTTATAACTTATAAGATGAGACCCACCCTGTAAAACTCACTTGGAAGAATGAAGTGAAGGCTGAGCCTGATCCATGTGGTAATGATGGGTCCGGTCCAATCCAATCCGGCCCTTTCGTGCGCTTAGGCTGCAAAGCAAGCATGACACGTGCCAATAGGCTTTGAAAACCTCTATCCGTATGACTAGTTCCACCAACTTCCCTCCGGAGTCCAAGCAAATCATTACGCACGCGTTGCATGAATGACATCCGTCCGATCTCACAGGCTCTACCGTTCGATCCATACACCTCGTTTGCCACCTAGCCTGATCTCAAGCCAAAACAATTTTAGGCCTCTATTATAAGAAAGAAAGAAACAAAGGGCTCTCTCTCTGTAATTTCTAGGGTTCCCAATTCTCTTTTCCTTTTTTCCTGATGAAATAAGTTTTTTTTTTTTTTTAATCTGGGGGTTTTGATCTATTTTTCTTCCCTTGGTGGTCTGGATTTGTGAGCCAAGGAGAGGCCCTGCAAATTGAATGGAGAAGGAGCTTATCGAGTTGTTCGAGGCCACGAAGAAAGCGGCGGATGCTGTGGCTGCAGAAGGGGCTTCGTCTATTGAATCAGAGGAATCTCGATGCCTCGATGCACTGAAGCAGTTGAAGAATTTCCCAGTAACTTATCAGGCCCTTGTCTCCACGCAGGTATGAGATTTACCCTAGATTTTTTTTAGTACATTGTAAGATTCTACTTGGCTTCCAGGGTTTTGATTTTTCGGTTTTTCAATTATTCTTTTTTTTTATTAGTGTCTGTAATGCAGTAGTAGTGCTTTTATTTTTTATTTTTTATTTTTTATGAGACTGCAAGAAACTTGAGAGCAGAGGATTGTGATTTATGTATCTATAATATGAATATATGATGCCATGAATAAAGGGAAAACTGTATTATTATGGGTTTCGTTGGCCTCCCAATATATTAGATAGCTGGTAATATATATATATACACACACAAACACACACAGTCGGTTCAGAATCCAGGAAAATAAATTTCTTTTCAATCTATATTCACTGTTGAAATACTAAATGCTATGTTTGGTTGCCTTGGAAATTGGTGAAAACATGGAAAAGAAAAAAAATTGGATTTTTAATACAATTTTTAGCTATGTTTTGTTTAGTTTTCTTTTCTTTTCCATGTTTTTACTTATTTTCTCATCAAAAACATAGGGTAAGGGTGTGTTCATTTCAATGGAAAACACAAGAAAGTGAAAGAAAATCCCATTTTCTTTCACTTTTGTTGTTCGTATTCACAAGAATAATCCACTTTCTCGAGAAAGTGAATTCCAAATAATGTCAAATTTCCTTCACTTTCTCTCAAAAAAATTCTCCTGTAAAAAAGGTTATTTGGGGGAGAAAACAACGTCATGAATGCCGAGAAAAATATCTTCCCAAATTTAACCTTCAGAACAGTCACAGTGTCACATCATTAAGTATTTGACATGTAAATATGCATAGGACTAATATGCATAGGACTAACAAGGAAAAACTTCGTGCAATGTACGGGTTATAGTAGATTAAGACAAAATGATTTAAAATGCTACATGTCAAGTGGCCTAAAAACTTAGACATAACTCATTAATTACTTGGTAGAAAGTTAGAAACTACCAATCTACAAAACTAAATTTCATTAAAACCCAATCAACTTCAAATTCATCTATCAGGTTTCTAGTGAATAAATCTTCTAAGCAGATAAACTAAAGTTCTCTGTCAACACGCTCATGGAAGGGTGGTTAAGGGCATACCCCCCTAGGTCTTGGGTTCAAACTTCAAACCTCTCAAGTAAAAATGGGCAAGCTTGAGTTCTTCTGTACTGAATTTAAAAAAAGAACAGATAAAAAGATACCAAAGATCTCTATTGGAATTCAAACTCAATCGACAATACTGAAATCAATACCATAATTTGTCGAGAATATTATGATTCGTCGAGAAATTTTACATAGATTATCGTCCATAATCATGTAATTAAAAAAGATTTTCGGCTTCAGATCAAGCATTAAATTAGATTCCCATAAATGGATTCGATCAAAGAATTGCACGTTTAGATGAGGAACAACACAGAGATGATATTTCAGCTAGAGTCTTGTTTGCTTTAGTGTCTTCATTCACTTTTTGTGAACTCTTTAACTTTGCTTCATATATGATATTTCAGCTATCTTGATTACCAAAAAAAAAAAAAAAACACAGATATCAATGACAAAAATGAAAAAAAAAAAAAAAAAAAAAAGGAGAGATATGAAGAAAGGGAAGGAAAAGAGAGAGAGAGAGACAAAAATGAAAAAAACAATAAAAAAAATAGGAGAGATATGACGAAAGGGAAGGAAAATAGAGAGAGAGATCAGTTCAAATTTGCTTACCATGATGGCTTCAATTGACAGATGGATGTGAAAGTTAGGGCAGCATGGGACAGGTTGAAAAGTGCTAGCCAGGGCTGTTCTCTTGTTTCTTCTCCGTCACTGAATAACATCTTGTAAACCCAGAAAAAGACATGGACAAGAGTAGCACATCGAGCAATGTTGCTCGAGCCGTAGTCACAGCCCTAGATTGGAGGGAGCTAGAAGTTGGGTGATGAATGGGAATAGAGAGAGTTTTTATTGAGGGAGATAAATGGTTTAGGTGATGTGGATTTTCCTGCAAAGAGCATTAGAGCTTTTAAGGATGTTGGGAAAGAATAAAGAGAGGGGTTTAGGGTTTTTATGAGAAATGAAGATGCAGGAAATTGAATGAAAGATGGGTGCTTGACTTTCTCTCTTTTTTGGCCTATGCTTGGGCACTTTATTTTCTTTATGGTCCCCAGATAGGGGATATTGTGCTTTCTCTTTAGTAGTTTCTCTCTTTGTAGTCCAGTTCACTCTTTGTGAATCTTTGTTTCTTGAGTTTCAATTATTAATATCTGATAAGCTCGTTAGCCTATTAAAAAAAAACTTATTTTTCTGTCACAATAGTAGCTATAGTATGTAAGTCTTTTATGTTGAACTGTTAGTTGGCTTTTTGATCTTGTAGATGAAAATATTATTGAAGACTAAAATATGAGACTTTTCTTACCAGATTTTTGAGTTTTAGTAATGTTTTGATATAATATAATTTATAAAATTTAAAATTTTGAGAAACACCTTAGCATTTGTAAGTTGAAATTTTGACTTAATCCCTAAGGATTTTGTTCTTGAGCTGGAAAATTGACTTTTTATTCTTCAAGCATTTGGATCTATAATAATTTTTGTTGAATTCTAATGGAGGGTATAACCTTATTTACATATAAATATCTTAAAATCATTTACTTAAATGATATTTTATTTAAATAAGTTGTCAATAGGCTTACAGCTTGGTGGGCCATGTGACTTCCGCCCGCCTAGAAAGGCGCCCAGGCAATGATGGTACAAAAAGGCCTAGTTGACACCTTGACTACACTGATTTTATTGTTATACTTTTCTAGGTTGTGGGTAAGCCAACTCTTTGATTCGGACCCAGCTAATAATGTTTGATGTGGTACTTCAATATGAAGATGCTTTTTATAGTAAATTCAAAATGCTCTGAAGCTTCACAGATTTGGGTTCATTTACTTGGAGAACTAAGTTTCAATGTTATTTTATTTTCCATTGTTCCTTTTATTGATTTTTATTGTTTTGCTTTTCATATGAGGCATATTTAATTTTCAGGTTGGAAAACGTCTTCGACATCTCACAAAACATCCTAGTGAGAAGATCCAAGCTGTGGCTTCCAACTTGCTTGAGAAATGGAAAAAAATAGTTATTGAGGAAACAAGCAGAAACAACAAAAATGAAAGCATGGAGAATGAAAGTTCAGCAAAGGTCAAAGTTGCAAAGGCAGAGACCATTAAGGTTGAAAAAGTCTCAAAGGAGGACTCAGCGAAGGTTGGAAAGGTTTCTAAGACCGAAACTGTCAAGATTGTAAAAATCGATCAGGGTGGGTCAGTAAAATCTGAGAATGTTTCAAGATCCGAAACTGTCACTTTCGAAGAGGTCCAGACTCTCAGGGTTGAGAAGATACCCAAAGAAGAGAAGCAAGCTTCTGGTGTGAAGAGGTCATCACAGGCCCCTATTGGAACCCCAAAGCTGACTTCAATTGTCAAATGTAATGATGCTATGCGTGACAAAGTCCGGGAGCTTCTTTCAGAGGCATTTTCCAAAGTTTCTAGTGAGGTTGATGAAGATATTAGGGATGAAGTAGATGCATGCGACCCAATTCGTGTTGCTGTCTCAGTAGAGTCTGTAATGTTTGAAAAGTGGGGACGTTCTAATGGGGCCCAGAAGCTTAAATACAGATCTGTTATGTTCAACATCAAGGATCCGAACAACCCTGATTTGCGGAGAAAAGTCCTTCTTGGACATGTGAAGCCAGAGAGACTTCTCAATATGACCCCCGAAGAAATGGCAAGTGATCAAAGACAACGTGAGAATAAACAAATCAAAGAGAAAGCTTTATTTGAGTGCGAGCGTGGGGGCCAATCGAAGGCCAGTACTGATCAATTCAAGTGTGGTCGGTGTGGGCAGCGCAAGTGCACCTATTACCAAATGCAGACTCGGAGTGCAGATGAACCTATGACGACCTATGTAACGTGTGTAAACTGCAACAACCGTTGGAAGTTTTGTTAGTAGGTTTGTCTTTTGGGTTCCATTTCATGTGTAATTGATTGACCTCAGATGAGCCATGAATCTTTATCCTTCTTTATTATGATTCAACATTAGTGCAATCCGTCTTATTCTCCTCGAATTTGTGAGGTGGTCAGGGTTAGTTTGTTTTAAGTGATATTTAATCGTCTCTTATGATTTAATTGGTATTACTTTATACTTTTTTCCTTTTTTTTGGTTAGATACTATATACTTTTTTCCTTTTTTTTATTAGTTCATATGAGTCATGAAGTACTTTCTGTCTGTTTTTGTTCTTAGGGATTCAAAAAATCATTTTTTTTTTCTATTTTGATAGATGCCTGAAGTGTAAAATCTTTAAAATTACTACTAATTAAGGTTTAATAAACAAAGTTAGATTTTGTGAATTGAATGTATCTTTAGGATTTTGGATTTCATGAATTAATGATAATTTGGTTCTGCTACTCTACATGTTTGAATATTTAAGACAACTTTCGTCTTAGTATCTTTTTGGTGTGGTAACTATAAACTATGATAGTATTCGTTTCAGTTTATGAGATGATACCAATAAATTTGGGATTTCGCTTAGTGTCTATGTTAGGCATTCTTTTTCAGCTGCAAGTTGAATGGTCATAGTTTTACTTTTACGGACAAAAACTGTATACGGTCGAACCTTGCAAGATGAGTTCATGGTGGGCCATCTGTACTTGTTGCATCCTTGACTGCAATATTTGAGGAGACTTTGCCACTAATATGGTACACTCTGGTTCAGCTTGTTAAGGTATATTTGAATAGTTTTGCAACATCAATGACCTCGAACTAACTTGCCCTTTTACATGCAGTGGAAAGCTTAGGGATGACAACTGCATACTGTAGGAGAATGCTGTTTTAGGTAAGGTCACCTAAACATTTTTCATGCGCATGTTGAAGAACCTAAATCTGAAATATCATGTGTGCATGAGATTAATGTTATTGCTGTAGGAGAACACTGCTTTAGGTAATGCCACCCAAATATCATTGCTGCTAATATGCTTGCCACCTCTGGCAGGCGTCCAGACTTACCTGCAAAGTTTTATCATGACAGATTTACCCACCTAGGATCTGTAGACCATTTTTGTGACCGCAATCATATTTTTTTTATTAGAATTATTAGCTGTAATAGTCATTTAGTTGAGTCATCAAAAAGGGATCTGAAGTTCTTGACTAGATAGTGTAATATGACAGTCATAAAGGCGTCGGCTACGGGTGATTCTCCCTATAAAAGAGAGATAGAAGCATGGAATAACATACTCTCTAATAAAGGTGCCATGTTAGCATACACATGACATAAAATTGAAGTAAGAATCAAGAGATTTGAGGTATGTCACGTGACACCAACCAGCATATAGTATTAGTGTAGATGGTTCTATCATCCGAATCTGGCTAAGGGGGTCAATCATGACCAGTTGGTTTACATCCATGGTCGCCTCTTCTCGATGATTTGGATCGACAATCTTACGTTAATTCTTACTATTTCACGAAGTGCAATAGATATCCGGGTAGGTGACTGGCCTGCAGAGGATGAAGCATCTTCATTTATGGCACAGGATCGTGGATGCATTCAAGATGGAGAAATAGAAGCTGAAGAGAAGGGTGGCAGGGACCAAAGGAATTGAAGAAGGAAATCTAACGGTTTCAATTTATTATCAGAAAAAATATTGGATATTACAGCAAGAAAAAGAAAGCATGATCAATGATCACCCACAGCTATGGCGTGATGTAAAGAGATTATTTCTCCGTTGCTCCGTCTACTCTCACGACTCTGCAATATGCCTTGATCTATGGATCCTTCTCCATTCGTGGATTTCACTGTGGTTGAGCTTCATTAATCTTCTTTTTCCGTTCCTTTTCTCTGAGAGATCGAATAGGAGGAATTCTATGATGCAAATGCATAATTTGATGAAAATATCTCTTTAAAGAGTTGATCAAAGGGATACTGAATCAAATATATTTTCTTAATCAGTCTCTTTCCATGCAAGAAGTATTGAGTCCCTTTAATCTGTACAGCTTGTCAACCTCCATCCCGTGCTCGTTTTGTGCCCTGTTGCTCTGCATCTGCATCTCCAACACCAAATCCCTCTTGCTTAACACCTTTCTCTAATCTCATCTATTCGAGCTTCTTTCAGAATGTGTTCAGTTCCTCCGCAAGTGATGCATTGAAGGATTCAATCTTTATCGGTGTTGATTCCTTATTTGAATTGCCACCATCGAGATCACGATCCATTCTTGTAGATGGGGTTGATAACATGAGATGGGGTTGATAACATCTCTTCTACGCGGAGAGGACAGAAGTTAGGGGAGAGGCTTGTATTTAAGAGAGGGCTACTATTTATAAACGTTTGCTCGCTCAGAAGCAGGGTGCCGAGTTGCAAAGTCTCCTATGCAGGGAACTAGTTTCTCACTTCTCATAACGCCTGGTTTGGCTCACATCCCTAGGTAAATGAGGGTTCAATGGCTAGCGCTCGACCCTACTGTCACTCAGTGCGGTCCCTGAATCGCGGCCCTTAACCCTAGAGTCATTGTGTATTTGCAAGTTTACCCTTCAATCCGAATAACCAACAGGCTATTACTGTTTTAACCTTGTTCGCCTGAGACCGGATCACAGTTGATTACGATTGAATTCATCCCGAGTTCAATCCCACCCACAGATCAGCACATGTCATTTTTAACCCCAATTAACGGTGGTTAAGATTCACTAACCCTTGCGGTCCAACAATCTAACCTTGGTTTTTAAAAAAGCAGCAGTGAGCACCTCAAATAAGCGGATGCATTATGGACTGAATTTCTAATCTGGATTGGGATAGGCAAACGAAATCAGAATGATCATCACCTCAAAAATAAACAAGCTTGATAGCCGGTATAAGGAGCAAAGGGAAGGGGTGTGGAACAAAACGCCACAAATGCGAAAAGTACATAAGATACGACACTGAGCTAAGCTTCAATCTGCATTATGAATTCCATGCCACTTACATTACTTATAAGTTATAACACCTTGCAGAGGCCCAAAACTTGGAACCAGAATCTATTGTTCATGAGAAATAAATGCTTTAGATCCAAGGCGATCTATGCACAGACAAATTGAACAATATAAATAGGACTGTTGTTTACTACGAAAATCAAGCTTGATTACTTATCCACAAAATGTAGAAACAAGCAACATGTTGTTGGGGGGCATTTGCAAGAACACACAATGATACCATGGATAGTTTGCATCATAGCACTGCAGGACTTCTTCCTTGGGTGCATTGTAATTAAAGTAGAAAGGCCTCTGTTTTTCCTGTTGAGTGCCTCCGTGGGGAACCCTTCCATTTTCCTTTCCTCTCTGAGTGTACCCTTACACTTAAGTAGAAGGTAGGAAACAAAATGTACTGTATACTTCAACAAAATTTGATATTACGTTTATTCTCTTGGTGAAAGTACAAAAGTGAAAAGATTACAAGAGATCAAATCCCAGTTCTTGTTCCTTAATATTTGTCAATATGCTGGTGAAGGCTCTAAGGTGGGAATAATGGAAATGTTCCCCTTGCATTTGACTCTGTATGTCTCTGTACTCTTCTTGTACCTGGGATAATTCTTCTTCTATCTCTTCAATCATTGTTTTGTACTTCTCAATGGTGCTGAGTTTCTCTTGAGCTCTTTGGTTTAATTCATCTAATTTAGCCAATCTCACTTTGTGTCGATCTTCTGCCGCTTTGAATTCTTCAGATAATTTGAGTGTGACCTTCAGTTTGTGGAAATATTCTTTTAGCCAGTTAACTCTCAGTCCGACTTGCTCAACATCTGATAAATTTTCCTCCCATCCTTTGATTAAGACGTCATTCAGCAAAGCTGCATCAGTGTCTTTCATCTTCCAGATTATTTCACAAGTGACTTCAATATATGTGGCTCTGAATTTGCCGTTCTTGACATTGCAAGAGGATGTAATATCCCCATGCCTTCTGATGATTCTTTCCCAAGTGGCTTTGCAATCTTCTGGAATAGGATACTTGAGTACCAAAGCAGCGATTTCGGCTTCAGACAGCGGAGGGGGATCAACTGAAAAAATAGTTCTAGTTGGTGTCAGGGAAGAATCCACTCTGGGATCAGAAAACCTTTCTTCTTTCGGAGCTATCTCTGTAGCAACTTCTTCCATTTCTTCCTCTCCACCTGGGATTGTGGTAGGAATCTCTTCAGCAGCAGGATGAGTTTCCATCCTTACTTCATTAGCTGCTTATAAACTTTCAAATATTAATTATTTTTTTTTCACTCAAACAATGGATACTTTTGGAAGATGACTAATAGTTTTACCTTCAAATGCATGAGTTAAGGTTCTTTCTTGTTCATTCGCCACTATTGGACCGGAAGCAGGCTCAAGAGTTACTTGGATACTTGGAGAAGTGGAAGGGTCCATTATTAAGCCTTCCATTCTATTCTCTGTTTCTACATCTGTTTACAAAATTTATATACTTAGTAGAGAAATTGACAGTAATAACAATATTAATGGAGGCCAAAGCTTGAATCAGTATCATTACCTTGAGCAAAATTTTCTTCAATCAACATCTCTTCCACAGTGGGAATCCCCTGCATGATTTCGTCAATAATGGGCTGATGGGAAGATTCCCCCGCTGTGGAGATTGGTGTATTAACTAGTGGTGAGAATGTGTCTTCATCCACTGGAGTAAACTTAATATCAGCAGGTTCCGAGGTCAGCTCTAAAAAATTTGATGAAAGAATAAATATAATCCTTCATAAATTTCAAGTCAAAATTACATAACTCAAGCTTTTTAAATATAAGTTTACCTGGTGAAATTATTAAATCATCAGGGACAGAGGTCCCTGTAGGTTCTGTGGTTTCATCTTCCTCCATCTTCACTTTGGCTGTTGATTCTTCTTCTTTGGTTGTTGATTCTTCTTCTTCATCTTCCTCTGTACATATCTTTTTAGGACATGTTAGAGCATCTCCACTGCATAGTCAAATCGCAATGCCAAAGGTAAAATAAAGCTTTGAGCCTAACGTAACACACTCCGGTGCATAGTTAAAATCGGTGGGCAATTCTCACATGGTATTTGACCAATTGACCATTTGTTTTTACACTTTAGCCATTATCCCCAAAAAAAATGGCTTATTGAATGTAGCAATGCAAAAAAATGATTTTTGCACCATTGGAGCATCAGCAAGGCCAAAAAATGGCTATGACACAGGAAAAAAATGACTTTACCACTAGAGATGCTCTCAGTAAAGACGCCTTGGTCTCTTTTGCCACCTTCATAAGCAGGGGGCTATATTTGGTCTTGGAGTGTCTCCCCATACTCTGTCTTACATTTGAGAATTCCAAACTATATATATTTAAGTGCAATAACAAAATGTCCTAAAACAATTACGCCTTAAACTCTAACTAACTTTGTTGAGCTGTCAAATCTCAAAAAGCTATATATAGGGGATGACCCCACATTAAGGATCGAAATGTTAACAGTAAAACGTAGTTAAGAGCCCTCGAATTCTCGGAGTTCTGAGCTTAGAGCTTGCCATCAGCAGTTTATTGATCTTTTATTATTCCTCATTCTCCTAATCTTTAGATTATATCCCTTCCATACTCTCTTATTTTTCCATTTCCTTCATGACTCAAATCTACTAATACCGTTCAGTTTAGTGAATTTAGGCTAGGTCAGCAGCAGAAATCCTTCTAAAATCCACCTTGCAACACATATGCAGACCTTCAAGTTTAGGGTTTTATTTCTTAAAACTGGAGATTATTTCCCATAAATTGCAGAGGTTATTTCTAGTTTAGGTTGTCTTATCTTATGCTATGTTTGGTTGCTGAAAAAATAGATGAAAATATGGAAAAGAAAAGAAAATTTCAGATTTCTAATACAAATTTTAGTTATGCTTTCTCTAATTTTCTTTTCTTTCCCATGTTTTCACTTATTTTCTCGACTCTTCAAAAAAAATGCAGACTTGTGTAGACATTCAAAGTATTTCATAGGGCTTCTGGAGAAGAGGTAGCAGATTGTCGATATCTTCTTCTATCTCTCTTGGATTCGTTTTTCTATCCTAGTTTCTGATCTCTATATGAACAGTTCACAGATCTCAAGGCTTTGAATTGTTGCAATCAACTACTTGTATGTGGTCATGCATTTAGTACAACAGGAAAACAGAAAATTGAACACTAATATTTTCTCCTAACAAGGTTACTTTCTCTTGGTTCCATTTAATCAGTCAAGCTGCAACATTATTGTAGAATTAGAGATTACAAACTTATCAATGCTAAAGTTGCACTTACGTGATATAAAATTGATAGAGTTGCTAATAACATTTGCAAATACTTGAACCCTAAGAGTAGAGTCTCCCGGAACAAATTTTGGCATTCCACCTGCAAAATAAAGGGAGTATGGGAAAATGAATTAGAAACCGACGACTTTGAGAATAATAATCATATAGACAAATCATATTTTGCAAGAACTCTATTCTTATGTTCAACCCCACCAACGAAAGGATTGTGAGTACATAAGGGATTGTTAAAGGATTGTTAAAATGACTTAGTAATACCCTATGAATCCTCATAGCAAATTAGTGCAGATTTGTGGACCATTATCCAAGATAGGTAACAAGCCCCATTTTCTACAAGTTTTTTTTCTAATTTCACTTAGTTTTGATTCCTAAAAAATATCTCTCAAAATTTCCATGGGATATCTAACTAGTCAAACTTTAACAGGTCGTCTACTGGTCATGTTCCTCTAAATGTCTGGAATCAAATACCGTAAGATTTGTCAAGAAAATGAGCTGGATGCAATAGAGATTGACTTTATAAACTGGTGGTGACCACCAAACAAGGTTGGATGTTCTATCTATTCATCAACAAATCTCAAAGATTAAGGAAGATCAATGAATGATAGGCATTTGTAACCAATTGCATATTCCTTCTCCAAAAGACCATACAATTGCGGGAGGGTGATAGAGAATGGCGTAGGATAATAAAGTGTGATGAGATGTACCGTATCTCATCACAAAGTAATTTGAATTTGGATTAATTAGATTAGGTAAAATTAGATTTGATTTGATTTGAAATTGAAGTGTCCTTCGAAAAATAGAAATATTGCATTATCTATTTAAACCCTCTTTAGGTCCTTGTAAACCATCCAAGAACTATCAATAATATCCAGTTTGTCTACAAAGATGCCAAGCTAGCTATATCCTCACATTCCAGAACCTTCAACATATTCCCAAAACAAACCAAGATAATGAATTCCCTAATTCAAACTACAAATTGCATTAGATATCATCAACCATTCCCAGTTGTGTCCTAGGAGGTTACTCACCTTAAGAAATCAAATGAGCAGATTTATAAAATAGAACAAGGAATACGCAGTGGAATTTTTGCTAAGATTATATGAAATAAAATCTCAATGAATTGATCCAATCAATCACATCAGTACTAGGTGAATTTGGAGCCATAGCAAACATCCTAACTATACCGAAATATTCCTCAGCATCACCAAAAGGAAGGGCTATGGCACATATCAAATGGACACGAAATGGACAGCCCTCACTAATTTCTTTTGGACAACACAAGGGAGAATACAAGAAAGGAACTTAACAAGGCCGATGAGAAGATGTGCATCATTCTCAAGATAAATTGAAAAGGTAAAAAACATGTAATGTACTTGGCAAATAAATCTGAGAAACAAGGTAAATGAACATAAATTGTGCATAAAATAATGTTGCGATCCAATCAAATTCAAGTTGATTTATCATTCATACGATACTGATTAAGTTAAAGAACCATGCAATTCAACTTGATATAGAAAGTACTCTACTACAAAACCATAATTCAAGAATAATTAGAAATGATCTTCCCACACACACACACACACACAACCCGAAATTTAGCAAGAAAAAAAAAGATCCTGTGGAAAAGACTACCAACTCAGATCGCAATAAAAATACCAATTAGCTACTTATCATAATACATACCTCCACTCAGAGAGTCCATTTTGTGTGTGCAACTCGACACACAAATCTTGTGTGCCCCCGCTAATTAGAGTGTCACGTACACAAATTGAGGGTATATTAGTAAAAATGCTTGAAACAAAAATGCTCTGCATAACTTGTAGTTTTACTATCATGCCATGTCTAATAGTTGCACACACAAGATTTGTGTACCGAGTTGCACACAGAACAGACTCTAGCTCAAATTACAAGATCCTAAGCTCCAAAGGAAAAAAAAGGAGAAGTAAAGACAGTGAAGAAAAAACTGTTATGATGATCATTTTTCTAATTCTAGTTATATACAAATTTCTAGGTCGAAAGACTCACAATTACAAACCTTGCAAGAAACATAGACGAAGATAGGGAAGAATGAAAATCTAAAGATTCTTGTCTTTCCACGAAACTTACTACTCTCTCTCATCCATCTCATTTCCATGTTCCGAATGCTCGTCAAAGAGAGTGGACTGAGTTTTGGCCGTTGTTCTAAGCATTTTTCTCTCCTGATCTTTATGAATTTTGTACGCATAAATACGGGACAACAAATGAGAGCCAACCGGGCATGTACCTCTGACTGCTCCCAACTGCTTCAGTTGAGCTTAGAAATTGCTCAACCAGCCACTTTCTTGTCAGATCAGAAGCTAATGGTAATAAAATTACCGACAAATTGATTTTACAATACAAAAAGGACCTACCGGTAGAAAATCTACCACCAACTTGCTTTTTGCCTTAAAATGTGTGGCAGTAGAGACTCTATCGCCAACTAGTTTATTTGCCAAAAAGTAAACAAAGACACAGGGATTTTGGGTTTTAGGCGTTTTAAGGGGTTAAAAGGAGTGCAAAAATGAGGTGCTTACACTTGTATCAACCAGTTTGCTAAACAAACATGGTTTTAGAACATGGTCTTTGAATCCGACAAAGTTATAAATTGTAATTACAAAAAATAATATATTTTGTCAGAAAGTGATATGTAATCGATGAGATATTCAAACTCAATATTAATAATGAAAATATTTCTTCATTTATATCGTTGACTTTTTAACTTTATGGCATAATAGACTAGGCCATGTAAACTTTAAAAGTATGAAATCAATGATGAAACTAGATCTAATACCTCGGTGTTCTATAGATAATACTTATAATTATGAAGTTTGTGTGCAAACTAAGATAAAATAAGAAAATTTTCAATACATCTGATCTCATTTCTACTTTAGCAGATCTTCCAAAATGGGCAACTCAACATTAACTTCCTTCTATCATTATTGAAGAAGAACTTGGAATGTGAGGTGCTTGTACCTAAAGAGTACGATAGGGAAGCTTCGCATCTTGTAAGAGTTCAGTTGCTTATTATGAGAGCTGTGTAATGAGGTAGTGAGCAAGACTCTTCAAAAAATTTCAGCAAATGCTCGAATCTCATTTTTGTTTGTTGTTTACTTTGAATCTTTTGTGGAGTTCTATTCAAACTTGAAGCGTTAATTTTAATGTGAAGTTCTTGATTTAAAGAAAAAACTTTCAATAAGGTAAAAAGAAGTGTAAAATAAACTCTTTTGATATATGTGACATGAATGAAAACCTAACTAGAGGAGGTAAAAGATAATTTATAAAATTTATTGTTGTCTTTTTTAAACATATTTATGTATATTTATTTTAAAATAATGGTTTTAAAAAAATAAAAATAAAGCCTTAGATAAATCTAAGTTATAAAATTGAAGTTGAAAATAAATTAGGAACCAAGGTAAAGTCTGGCTTAATGTAAATTAAAGTTAATACCTCTCTATTTTCAATTTTTTGTAAATACTGATATATTACATTTTACTACAACTCCTTGTGCTTCATAACATTCCTGTTTTATTGAGGGGAAGGATGAGGAAAAGGGGTGATCTTGTTTACTTAGGGAGGTAGGGATGTTTGATTCAAAACTGAGGAGATAAAGAGTCAGTAGCTAGGAGAAGAATCCAAGAAGAGCTGAGGAGGTTCTAGTAGACCTTTGCATGTGTGATGGTGAATGTATGTGGTCTCGTACATCGGCGGGTCTTCGTCGGTTTTTTGCACTAGTTTTTTTGCGTGGCAATCCTGATCACTGTTGTGAGTGCACTTAAAATAGTACCTGCAGATCACAAGATATGGGGTTAGCTTTAAAGCTCTTTCTTTCAATAATCTTCAAAAATAAATAAGATGGAAAAAATAAAAACGTTGGATATTGAGCATTGAGGGAGCGCTTCTGGCCGTAATTTTTCCATGCAAAGCCGTCATCTATCAGAGTAGGAGACACCATTTTTCTTTTTTGGTCATCTAGAGTAGGAAAGAATTTTGTCCATGTCTCTGAAGTTTTTCTGGAAGCAAAAAATTGCAATTATATGTTAGTAAAAGTACATTACATTACAAAAAAAAAAAAAAAGAGGGTAAATTACATTAACAAAATCAAAAATTCTAAAATAATAAAATGCCGCCCCTGTTTGGTATGGCCGTTAATTCATGAAGAAATCAGCGAAATATTTGTTATTTACAACAAAGAAATCGATTTTGTTGCTAATGGAGAGACAATCCGAGGCCATGATTTAGTTAAATAAAGAACGGAAATACCCCCTATTCCACATGAAATGACATACTATTATTTCTTCACTGGGAAACACTCATAATAGAAATAGAGATATAATTACCTTTTCTTGCAATCTTCTATCAAACCGGTGAAGCCGGACTCTTCCCACTCTCGCCGGAATCTTCACACCTTGGGTCATCGCAGCGAGGCGAGCTTACACACACAGTTGCTGGATTCTGATTAACCTCAGCCGGATCATTGAAATTCAGGATGGAAAGAGGTTGTGTGAGTGCTAATTCACGACCCAGATCCAGCTCTTCTATCGCCTTTTCCCGTTCCATGGATTGATTATTTGGCCATAATCTCTCTTTGAGAGATCCTTTTATGTGTTTTTAGGTGAAGAAAGAAAATGCATGGTCGATTCATAGGAAACTTTCACCTTGGTGCTCACAGGGGACCGGAGTTGGGACCATCCCAAATGTATGCCTTATCATGTGTATTTTGGATATTACATAATTAAAAAAAAAAAGATTTAATTGACAAAAATATCTTTCTTTTATATTTTTAATTCTCAAATTACCCTACAACACCTCCTCTCTTGAGCCAGAGCTGGTGTTTTAAATTGGCCCAGGATTCTCGAGTTCAAGTCGAGAGAATCTCCGGTTTGAACCCCTATATGTCGCCACGTGTCTCCTTTGACACCCCTTAATCATGGGTAAGGTTCATCCACCCATCCTTGGTTTTTTTTTTTATATATTAATTATTATTTTTTAAATTTAAAAAAGCTGTTTTTAGAGTTTTTTTAATATTAAAAAAAGTTTTTAATTTTAAAAAAAGAATTAATATTAAAAAAAAAAAAAACCAAGTATGGATGGATGAACCCTAGGGGTGGGTGAACCTTACCCATGGTTAAGGGGTGTCAAAGGAGACACGTGGCGACCTCTAGGGGTTCAAACTCAAGAGATTCTCTCGAGTTGAACTTGAGAGGATCCTTAGCCTTAAATTAATCTTTAAAATTTCTTTTTATTTTCAAACTACCCTTTTGTTTTTATTTTTCATGAAGAGGTAATTCATTAATCATAAATCAGATGAGCAAAAAAGACGTGATGCCTAGTGTCAGAGTCCAACCTTTTTGTAAGCGAAGCGACCGTGCGGCACTCGGCTACACCTGCGAGTCAGCCAACCACAAGAGACTCACCCGAGAAATATTCCCAAGTGGTAAGATACACACCAAGTCAGTAAAGGACAAAGTAAGCAACACGTAGCAACACGCAACACCGATTGAAAGCAACATTAAGCTTTATTGATCCTTCCAAGCAACTCTTTACAGACTACAATTAGTGAGGAGATTGAGCTTGCTAGAAACTCAAAGGGACATGGGCTAAGGACTCACCTTGCTCACCTCTCCTCAAGGTAGGAAAATAAACATTTCACCCTTTTACAGAAGGAAACATCCTCCTTGCTAGTGGAGTCATACTGGGGTATTTACAACTCTGTCATTACAAATTACCTTACTAAACTACCCTTGACTACAAAAGGTATTTATAATAAACCTCGGGACACTTTACATGACTCATATGTACAAGGCTTATAAAACACGGGTCATGGCCATGTGCCGAACACTGGACAAAATGACCGTGACAGACTCCCCCACTTAAAAAGGGGACGCCCTCGTAGACTCTAAGGCTTGATACTCTGCAATCTTGTCTTCGAACGGGCGTAGGTCCTCGGCTAGTTCCCAGCTTGTATCTTCATCACCTCGGCCCCTCCATTTCACAAGGTATTCTCGCTGCGGATGCTTGAGTGTTGGCGCTACACGGTCTGCCAAGATGCGCTCCACTTCACGAACACTCGAACTTGTCGCCTTTGGCGCAGTTCTGACAGGGATGTTGCGAGCTGAATCTTCCATGTCAGGATGGTACTGCTTGATGTTGCTGGCATGGAATACTGGGTGGACCTTCAACCATGACGGAAGCTGAACTTTGTAGGAGGTCTTGCCCACACGAGCAACAACAGAAACTGGACCTTCATACTTTCGAACAAGCTTGTTGTGGACTTTCCGAAAGAATTTCAGTTGTTCCGGAAGAAGCTTGACAAGGACTAGATCTCCCACTTGGAATTCCCCTGGTCTTCTATCTTGGTCGGCCCATTTCTTTATCCGCTTTGACGCTTTCTCCAAATAGGCGCGTGTAATATCAGCGTTTCTATTCCACTCTTTAGTGAATTGGTAGGCTTTTGGGCTTGAACCTGTATAATGTTGGGCCACTATGTGAGGTAACAGTGGTTGTTGTCCTGTAACAATCTCAAAAGGACTCTTGTTAGTAGAGGAGCTCTTTTGAATATTAAAGCAGAACTGGGCTATATCCAGAAGATTAACCCAATTTCTTTGGTTAGCAGTTACAAAGTGGCGTAAATATTCTTCAAGCAAACCATTGAATCTCTCTGTCTGCCCATCAGTTTGTGGATGGTAGTGTCAGCACCCTATTTTTACACCCCCTTAACCGTGGTTAATAAATTTAGCTATGGTCCAAACCCTAAATCAACCCTAGTTCCAAACCCTAGGTAAACCCTTAACCATAGGACTAAACCCTAGTTAAGACCCTAGTTAACCCTAAGCTTAACCCTAGGTAGTCCTAAACCCAAACCCTAGGTAGCCCTAGCCTAACTTTAGTAAGCCCTAAGTATACCCAAGGCCCAAGCCCATTTGATCAAACTTATACCTAGATAACTCAATCAAACCCAATTACCTAATTTTATTACTCAACCCAAGTAGTCAAGCCCAAATACCCAATCACCCAATTGCCTAAGCCAAAGCCTATTTCCATAGCCCAAGCCCAAATGTCATAGTCAAAGTCCAATAATCATAACCCATGACCCATCTACTAATAACCCATGATCCATAAAACCTAATCCACATATCCATATCCACCTACCCTATATCCTACAACCCATACCCATATAACTCATAGTTCACTCAACCCACCAACTCTCTTACACCTCTCTTACATCAACCCATACCTATATAACTCATAGTTCACTCAACCCACCAACTCTCTTACACCCTATATCCTACAACCCATACTCATATAACTCATAGTTCACTCAACTCACCAACTCTCTTACACTCTCTTACACTCCTTACAACACTCAATCTATCAACTCACCTTACAACACTCAAGTCTTTACCCATTAGATCCTTTTATCCCCCATGTAAAAGACACAACCCAACCTCTTAGTTTTCCTATAAATACCAATCCCTTAATCCCTTAGATCCATCCCTCAAGACCCCTAGAAGGTTCCCACCCACTTGTGTTTCTCTTGAGTTTGAAGAAGGGAGAAGAAACTAAGGTTTAGAGTTTGGAAAGAATTCTAAGACTAAAAGCTTAGAGTTCTTCACTAACTCTCTTCCTTTGTGGATTCTAAAACCCTACCCCTTGGAGCATTGAAGGAGAATTCTTGGAGGAGTAGGCACTCATTCTTTCATTTTCTCTTCTTTTTTATCTTTTTTTTTATTTGGTTCTCTCTTCTTGATCTCTCATTTCTCAAGCATAGTTGGGCCTCTCTACACCAATCTAATGGTGTAGAGGGACCCCATATCAAAGGCAAGGAGATGCTTCTTTTTTCTTTTCCTTTCCATGTACATATTTTCTTCTTTTTTATGTACCCACAAGTGTGGATATGGGTAGGCCCATAGAGAGTGAAAGCTAAAGCTATACCTCTCTTTTTCATTTTGTTTTCTTTTGAGATTCTAGTCATTTTTCTAGAATTTTTGTGAAAGCTCATTCCCTCCCTAACATTCTTTAGAGCAACATTACATCATTAATAATGGTGTAAATGAACCACCTTAAAAGGGAGAGGATGAGTTTTCATTTTCTTTCATTTCTTTATTTTTCCTTCATGTTCTATGTTGAATGGGTAGGTGATGGTTTAAGGACTTAAGATAAATGATGGTGTAAGGACTTAAAGAGGACATTCTTAAAAATGTTTCATACTAAAGACAATGGTATTTGATCTATTATCAACATCAATCCAACAAAATAGGTGTTGGTAATAGACCATTTACTATTCATAAGACACATCCCTCTTTATGTCTTAAACTATAATCTTTTAGCCAAACTCTTGGATTAAATTTGACTTTACTTAAGTTTGTCAAAACCTTACCTATATGAAAATTCAAAAACATGATAAAATCTCAAAATACCAAAAACATGATAAAATCTCAAAACACTAAAAACATTCAAATATAATCAAAATATAAAAAACATTCAAATATCCCCAAAAATCTCAAAAAATATAAAAAATACAAAAAGACCAAAAAGAGACTTGTAGGACCTCCTTAGCTTTGGTTAGCTCATCTAACCACGGATAAATACCCTCTAACCGCGGTTAGACTTAACACTTGTGCACTTGACCTCCCCGGTCAACTAAACCATAGCCTTCTAGGCTAGACCCTTTGACCATCCTATGCACACACACACTCCCCCCAGCCTCGGCACGGGCTCATGTGCCAGAACTACGCTCGGTCTGATCTCACCATGTGAGTACGTAGGCAACTCAACTCGGGTTCGACCCTAGCCATCTAGCTTTCTATTTTTCTTGGATTAGCACTCACTTAAAAACTTTGGACATTTTAATTAAACTTTGAGATTATAATTGGCTTAAGTTTAGGGAGTAGGTAACCATTATAAAACGGAGGTCTTGGGGTGCCTAATACCTTCCCCAAGACTTAATCGAACCGCTTACCCTAACTCTGTAAAGACCATTTGCCTTATCCAAACAAACAAATACCCGGGACCTATCCCTAAGAATGAATAGGTGGCGACTCAAGTCAAAACATATAATTGTGAAAGTGGGTTGGAAAATCTCATGCTCACAGGTAGCTTGAAGAAAAGTCTAGCTTCGACCCCAACAGTCGAAATATCTCAGTCCAAAACCATCCTGTGAACCGAGTGTCTCGATCACTTACCAAATTTTGGGGCACTCCCCAGTATTTGACAACATGTCTGAAGAACAAATAAGCTACCTCCTCTGCCGAGCAGTACTTTGGTGCTGGGATGAAAGTTGCATACTTGGAAAACCTATCCACAACCACCAATATTGACCCATACTCCCCCACTTGAGGCAGGTTAGTTATGAAGTCCATTGAGACACTCTCCCATGGTCTCTTTGGCACCGGTAGCGGTTGCAGGAGTCCTAATGCCTTATTTCTCTCAACTTTGTCCTGTTGGCAGATGAGGCAAGTCTTAGTGTACCTCATCACATCATCTTTCATATTTGGCCAATAATAGTTCTGTTTCAACAAGGCCATGGTGCGTTGCCAGCCCGGATGACCTGCCCACAAAGTTTCATGGCATTCTTTCAGAAGTAATTTGCGCAGTTCACCTGTTCTAGGCACAAACAAGCACCTTCTCTTGGTAAGAAGGAAACCATCCTCCAACCAAAATCGACGCGTCTTGCCCTCCTTGACAAGTTGAATAATGGTTTTGGCTGTAGGATCTTGGTCAAACCCTTCTTTAATTCGCTCCCGTATGCTATCAATCACTTTACTCGCCGTCAAGTGACCCACCAACTTCAAAGCCGCAAACTCGGTCTTCCGGCTCAAGGCATCCGCTACCTGATTAGTGTGTCCTGCCTTATATTCTAGCTCGATGTCAAACTCGGCAAGGAACTCCTGCCATCGAGCTTGCTTGGGAGTGAGTTTCTTTTGGGTCAAGAAATGGCTTACCGCAGAGTTGTCCATCTTTACGACAAACTTTGAACCAAGTAGATAATGCCTCCACACCCGGAGACAGTGAATAACAGCCAATAATTCTTTTTCTTGGGCAGTGTATCTTCGTCTGGCATCATTGAGCTTTCGGCTCTCATAAGCAACTGGATGGCCGTCTTGTAGAAGTACACCCCTTAAAGCATAGTCTGATGTGTCGGTTTGGACCTCAAAGGCTTTCCCCAAATTTGGCAGAGTAAGGACTAGATTGCTCATTACAACATTCTTGAGGTTTTCAAATACGTCTTGGCATGACCAAGACCAAATCCGATCTTTCTTTAGTAAGTCGGTTAGTGGAGCAGCACGCTTGGAGTACCCCAGAATGAATCTCCTGTAATAGTTCACCAATCCAAGGAATGAGCGTAGCTCACTCACCTTGGTTGGGGCCTTCTATTCCTGGATAGCCTGCACCTTCTTCATATCCATCCTTATTTGGCCTCCGCCATCTTGGTGTCCGAGGAACATAATGTGCTCTTGAGCAAATGAGCACTTTTCTCTCTTCACAAATAAGTGGTTCTTCTGGAGTAACTGAAATACGGTGCGTAAATGTCCGACATGCTCCTCCAACGAGGAGCTATATACAACAATATCATCAAGATACACCACCACGAATTTATCCAGATACTCGTGAAAGATTTCATTCATGAGGGTGCAAAATGTGGCAGGGGCATTGGTCAACCCAAATGGCATGACCAAAAACTCAAAAGCACCATATCTAGTTACACATGCAGTCTTCGGTTCATCTCCCTCAGCAATGCGGACTTGATAATAGCCTGACCTTAAATCAAGCTTAGAGAAATATCTTGCAGCTCCCAACTGATCAAACAAATCTACAATGAGAAAGATAGGATATTTGTTCCGGACAGTTAACTTGTTCAAGTCACGATAATCCACACATAGTCTTAAGCTTCCATCCTGCTTCTTCTGAAATAGCACAGGTGCTCCAAATGGGGCCTTTGATGGCCGGATAAACCCTGACTCCAGCAAGGTATCCAATTTTTTTTCTCAATTCTGTCAACTCTAGCGGAGCCATACGATATGCCCCTCTTGCAGGTGGTTTAGCTCCAGGAACCAACTCTATTTGATGATCGACGCCTCTTCTCGGAGGCAATGACTTGGGGAGTTCACCAGGCATCACATTCTCGAACTCCTTCAAGATTTGTTGCACAACTTTTGGTATAGGAGCTTCTCTCAACTCCTCTTGCACTTCCACAAGGGAAGCCACATAAGTTGGTTCCCCCTTTTTCAGACCCTTCTTCAGTTGGAGGGCTGATAGAAACTTCTCTTCACTTGCTTTGTTAGTGGCAGGAACCATGCAAGGGTTATCTCCGAGTAGACAAACTGAGTTTGAGAATGGCATCGGTACCGCCTTAGTCTCTCTTAGAAACTCCATCCCAAGAATGACTTGAAAATCGTCCAACAGAACAGTTGTAAGGTTCATTCTTCCTTCCCAGTCGCCCAACTTCACATATACCGACTTGGCCACACCATGGATTGGTTTGGCCTTTGAGTTTACCGCTTTCATTCGACTAGAATCCTTCTCTAGATTCAAGCCGAGGCGTTTCGCTTCCGAACCCGCCACAAAGTTATGAGTGACCCCTGTGTCGACCATAGCACGGGTCAGCTTACTATTGATCTTCAATTCAACATACATGAGACCTTTGGTAGGGGTTGGTTTCTTCTCTACACTTTGCTTCTTCACAGCATTAAGTAACCTTAGAGCACCCATCCAAGTTGGGTCCTCACCTTCGTCCTCTTCAGGCACTATTTCAGCTTGAGGAGACTGTTGTAAGGCATTCAAAGCCTGCTTTTGTGAGCACACAGCAATCCGATGTGGCCCTCCATAAAGGAAGCAACTAATAGTCTTCGACCTAGCTGAAGACGATGTGGATCCTTTGAATTGTGAGGATCCTGAAGGTCTCTTATCACCTCCCCCACTCTTGGGCTTGTTAAACTTCCCTGACTTAGCACTCGAGTTTGAGTTCCCCGAGTAAGCTCTTTTCTTCTTCCCACTATCCTCGGTAGTATAGTCGGTTAGGTGCTCAGCCGTAGCTTGCGCTGACACCAAATCTTGTACCCTTTGTCTTTGTAACTCAGTTTGGGCCCAAGGTTTGACGCCTTTAAGGAAATAGAATAGCTTGTCCTTCTCGGACATATCTCGAATGTCCAGCATCAATGCCGAGAACTGCTTCACATATTCGCGAACAGTACCGGTTTGCCGAAGGTTACTCAACTTTCGCCGAGCCATATACTCAACATTCTCGGGAAAGAATTGTGCCTTCAATTCCCTCTTTAGGTCCTCCCATGAGTCAATGGTGCAAACACTCCTGACTATATGATCGTACTTTGTTCGCCACTACAGTTTGGTATCACCCACCAAATACATAGTAGCCATCGTGACTTTAGTCTCTTCCGAGTCAGTTCTAAAAGCCTGGAAGTATTGTTCCATATCGAACAAGAAGTTCTCAAGTTCTTTTGCATCACGAGCACCAGCATAGTTTCTAGGTTCAGGAATTCGGATCCTACAAGTTTCACCTGCATTCGGGCCAGTTGTTCTCATTGCTCTAGTGAGAACATTCACCTTAGCAACAAGGTCACCAATTTCGACTTGTAAGGCTTCCACCGTAGCCCTAAAGTCCTCGCTGAGCATATTAGTAGTGTTAGCAACATTCCTTTGTTCCATCTCGATCACCTCGACACGCTCGGCAAGTTGTGCAAGTCCGTCTGCAACACCGCCAAGTTGTGAAGCTTGCGACTCGAGATCCTCGATCCGCTCTTTGTTTGTCCGTTCCGGTCTCGGTGGTATGATTCCAACTTCTAGAGGATCACAATGACCGCTCTGATACCAACTGTCACGGTCCAACCTTTTTGTAAGCGAAGCGACCGTGCGGCACTCGGCTACACCTGCGAGTCAGCCAACCACAAGAGACTCACCCGAGAAATATTCCCAAGTGGTAAGATGCACACCAAGTCAGTAAGGGACAAAGTAAGCAACACGTAGCAACACGCAACACCGATTGAAAGCAACATTAAGCTTTATTGATCATTCCAAGCAACTCTTTAGAGACTACAATTAGTGAGGAGATTGAGCTTGCTAGAAACGCAAAGGGACATGGGCTAAGGACTCACCTTGTTCACCTCTCCTCAAGGTAGGAAAATAAACATTTCACCATTTTACAGAAGGAAACATCCTCCTTGCTAGTAAAGTCATACTGGGGTATTTACAACTCTGTCATTACAAATTACCTTACTAAACTACCCTTGACTACAAAAGGTATTTACAATAAACCCCGGGACACTTTACATGACACATATGTACAAGGCTTACAAAACACGGGTCATGGCCATGTGCCGATCACTGGACAAAATGACCGTGACAAGGCTAGTGGCCACTATTAACATACGAAAAAGGTTTACTCTTGTGTTCCCAAGAGTATCCCTCTTGTGAGCACAAGATCAGTAGACAAAAAAGACCACTTCATCATAAGTCATTTTTTTTCCTTCCATTTTTTAATTTCTTCCTACTCAAATATTTTTTGCCCATTGATCTTAAGTGCACAAGAGGATACTCTTGTGAGCACAAGAATAAACCTTTTTCCATACATACACACAGGTTTCAGAACAAGGTGGCTACGAAGGCCTCGGATTGTATCTGGCAAAGCCAGAAAGGGCTCTCAGTGCAACAGTTGGCATGAAAATGGGGAGAAGTCATTTCATTTTCTCCCCATAATTTTGACTTCTCAACATTTGATATCTCTCCCCTTGATTCTCACACTTATCGCCACATGTCTTATTATGAGTGGAGAAGTCAAAATCATGGGCCCCATGATTTTGACTTCTCCACCACTTGTCCCTCGGGGTTCTATAGAATAGGTGACAAGTGGTAGAGAAGTCAAAATCATGGGGCCATGATTTTGACTTCTCCACTCATAATAAGACATGTGGCGATAAGTGTGTGAGAATAAAGGGGAGAGATATCAAATGGGGAGAAGTCAAAATTATGGGGAGAAAATGAAATGACTTCTCCCCCATTTTATGCCAGCTGTCACACAATGTATGGAACCCGAGAGCCCTTTCTGGCTTCGCTAGAGACAATCCGAGGCCATACTACCTACCCTTGAGTGAGAGATTAAATATTAAAAAATGGTCTATTTGTCAACTTTAACCTTTTTTTTTGTTTTAATAATCGGAACGCGTATTTTGGGGTTTTACCGGAATGACTCAAGTATTAAGAGAAGTCACCTTGTGGTGTTATTGAGTTTACCAAAAAAGAAAAAAAATGACAACCTAAGGTCACTTATTAGCAATCAATCAATCACTGATTATTCGGATCTCTCATTAATTACTAGCGATCAATGATTATTGATTTAATTACTAACTAGTAAAAAGCCTATCGCACGGAAATGAGAAAAGGAAAAAAAATGTATGAAAGACCTAATTAAAAATATGTGACAATGATTATTCGTAAAACAATAATGATATTGTAATTCTATGTGTTTATACAACACTGGCTTGAAATTCTATGATGTTTTATATAAGCCTTTAAAGAAATTTTATGTAAACTCAATTTAATAACTACTGGATTTAATATTAAAATTTTAAACCATAATAATTGTAAATAGTTGCTATGAGAATAATAGAGAACTTCAACTAAAAGGGCATGCTTTTTTTTATATATTTATCAAAAAAAGAAATGTTACATATTTTTATTAACTAAAAGGATATGATTTTGACATTACCCCTTAGCTATGCATATAAAACCAAAACACTAATCAGGATACTATTGGAATATATACCCTATTTGGTAAAACTTTTCAAAATATGCCTTTTAGGTGATATTTTTGATTTAGGGTGACAATTAATATCTTTCAACTGAGATAGCTTTGAAATTCCAAATAATATAAGTCTTTGAGACAAACAAATCAAAGATATTAATGTATAAAAAATTTATCTACCAAAATGATAGTTATAAATGCAAACATGGGCATCCACAAATGAGGTGGTGCCTTAGGTTTGGAAATGGATTTAGGGGCGTGTTAACTATTTCCCTATTTAAAACTATAATACCCACCTAAGAATTTTAAAGTATGAATTGTAATAAATCAATATATGGATGAGCATTAGAGGGCGTACCATCCATCAATCCTTAAAGAACGTAATATCACCCTGTAGAACCCTAAAATTTATTAATTTTACGCAAAGGTCCTTACACTCTGATAAAATTATATAAAAAGCCTAAAATCATTAAAAAGCCCTATACATTTAAATTGGGCCTAATGACAAGGCATGAGCCTCTTACGGCTCGGGTCTGGGCACGAAGTAGAAAGCCTATAAACTCAAAACTCAAGTCCAAATCTAAATGGGTCATACACTCGATAAGTGGGTCGATCCGTCAATACAAAAAACCTGATTGTAGACTCAATACCCAAGAAGATGGGTGGGGCCCATGAAAGCCTCCTAAGTCCCTTAAACTACTAAATAGAGTGGGACTCTTGAAATCCTTATCTCTAAATGGATAAGTCTTATCAAGATCTCTTAAACTACTAAATAGAGTGGGACTCTTGAAATCCTTATCTCTAAATGGATAAGTCTTATCAAGATCTCTTAAATCCCTTAAACTACTAAATAGAGTGGGACTCTTGAAATCCTTATCTCTAAATGGATAAGTCTTATCAAGATCTCTTAAATCCCTTAAACTACTAAATAAAGTGGGACTCTTGAAATCATTATCTCTAAATGGATAAGCCTTATTAAGATCTCTTAAATCCTTTAAACCACTAGATGGAGTAGGATTCTTGAGATCCTTATCTCTAAAAGTCTATAAATAAGAGCCAAAGCTAGAGATTTAGAGATTAGGAGAAATTCAGAGAGAGAAATTCAGAAGAAGCCAAAGAAGAGAACTCAGAAGCATTCTCTAGCCTTCAAAGAAAAGAAATCAAATCATTCCGGAGAAGACAAAGCTGCAAAGAAGCCAATTCTCCTCCAAAATCACTTTCTAGCCGATTAAGCGCGAAGCCCGGAAGAAAGGAAAAGCTACATCAACACCTTCAAAGAAGATCGAGATCACGCCTCGGCCCTCATCTTCTATTTTAGAAATTTCTGATTGTTAATCAGAGGATTTCTTGAGAGTTGTACCAAACTGAAAATAAATAAAATATTTTGTTCATCATTATTTCGTCCACGAAATTTTGTGTCGACAAATTTTTGGCACGCCCGGTGGGAGTCTCTACCTCTCATCTTTCAGTCAGCAAACAATTAAGCAGCATCAATGGCCCCCAAGAGACCTGTTGTTGCAGCCACCGCCATCCATGGAAAGAGAAACACAACCTCTTCTGCACCTGAATCTATACCAGCTACTAGCGATGATCGGCGAGCAACACGTCATATGACGCAGTCTGGTACCTCTCATTTGGTTGGGGCCGTCTCTCAACATCGCAAGCAACGCGTCTCCAAACCGATGCAAATGGCTAAGACTGCGCGGGCCAGGATGCCTGAGGGTATGTCCTCCAGTCATCCTTCCGATGCACAGTCTAGCGCAGGTTCAACATCCTCCGTGACCTCTCCTTCTCAAGGTCGAGCCTCCAAAGAAGTGCAGAATCAAAATCATTCAAATTCTGAGACACATACCTCCATCAGGTCTGTCATGATGATGGAAGCAGCGACAATTGAAGAGCAGATCGCACAAATGTCTAACGCAATTGCAAATTTAACAAAGGCAGTTGAGGATAAAGATGCCCAGATTGTAGACTTGGTAAGCCGTTTGGAGCAGAATAACCAAGCAGATGAATCCAATCAAGGACCGACAAATCCCCCTGGGTTCAGTCTCCGAGGCCCTCGTGAAGCGGAAGAACAAAACAAAGGGTTCACTCTCCAAGGACATCGTGATGCAGAGGAACAAAACCAGAATGCATCCGGCTCGCGAGATCCCATTCGGGACAGTCACCAAGCATCAATTGCTTCACTCTCCATCCAACAGCTACAAGCAATGATTACTGATACCATTTGTGCTCAATACGGGAGTGTGTCACAATCTTCCTTGGTCTATGCCAAGCCATACTCTCAACGCATTGAGCAAATGCGCTTCTCGGCAGGATACCAACCGCCAAAGTTTCAACAGTTCGATGGAAAAGGCAATCCAAAACAACACGTTGCTCACTTTATCGAGACTTGCAACAATGCCGGCACGTACGGAGACTTCATGGTGAAACAGTTCGTTCGCTCCCTCAAAGGGAATGCGTTCGACTGGTATACCGATCTAGAGTCTGGTTCCATTGACAGTTGGGATCAACTGGAGCGCGAGTTTCTCAACCGCTTCTACAGCACCAGAAGGACAGTGAGCATGGTGGAGCTTGCCGCTGTACGACAAGTGAAAGATGAACCTGTTATTGACTACATCGACAAGTGGAGGAATCTTGCTCTTAACTGCAAGGATCGTCTTTCTGAACCATCTGCTATTGAGATGTGTATCCAAGGGATGCACTGGGGGCTTCTTTACATCCTCAAAGGGATTAAGCCTCGTTCTTTTGAAGAATTAGCTACACGGGCTCATGACATGGAGCTCAGTATAGCCGCACATGGAGATCCACGACCGATCGATTCTTTCAAGTCGGAGAAGAAGCAGTGGAACACATCCAAACCCTCCAAAACTAAGGAGGCTATGATCACCACTACTACCACCAAGCCGGTCAAGATCTCGAGCCAAAAGAAGCAGGAACCGTCGAAAGCAGGCACATCTCAAGAAAGAGGGCAAGGCAGGATGACGCTCAAGGAGCTCGAGGCAAAAGAATATCCTTTTCCAGACTCTGAGGTATCTGGCATGCTCGATCAACTGCTAAGTCTAAAGTTGATTGAATTGCCAACCTCTAAACGTCCAGAGGAAGCGGGTCGCGTTGATGACCCAAAATACTGCCGATACCACCAACTGATTAGCCATCCGGTTGGAAAATGTTTCGTCCTCAAAGAGAAGATTATGGACCTAGCTCGACAAGGAAAAATTGAACTTGACTCCGTCAATGATGTGGCAGCCTCGAATATGACAAGTGTTGCCTTCGGGTCTTTCAACCACAGTTTGATTCCACCTTCATCATCTGTAGCAATGTTGTCTTCTCAAGCAATAAAAGCATCATGGCCACCACAAAATTTGAAGCAAGTCACAGCCAGAACTCTTGGCTTTGATATCCCCCATTCAATATCAGTGGTAGCATCCAGTCAAGGGCAAATTCCATTGTTGCAACGACAGCAACAACGATGTCTCCCTACAAAAATTGAACGAGAGTCAACAAAAGAATCTTCTCTCATCGATGATGACGGTTGGACATTGGTTACACGACGGCGACGACGTGTGCAACATCCACCACCTCTTTTTCATCAAAGAGCAAAACGGACCAAAAGAAAGACTCGTCCAACCATCAAGTCAAAGAAGAAGAAGAAGGTAGTGAAGAAAAAAGCATTCAAAGTGCCTCCTGCTGATCCTGAAGAGATTTTTCAGCAGTTTCCTCCTTTGGCAATCACATTTGGCGACTTCATACCAAAGTGGTTTCTCCAAAAACAGCAACGAGAGCCGGCCTACTCTGTCGCATGTTACCAAGTCGAATCAGACACATCGGAAAAAGAAGTGAACGATGTACCTGCCAACCAATCATCCCCTTCAATTCATGAAGAGGAGCATCTCAAAGGAGAAGATAATGCATCCGACATTGAAGAGACATCAATACACTTGAGTCTTTTTGAGGCCCTACAACTACCGGAAAAGACTCGGCTCAGCCTCGCTCAAGCCTTAACTAATCCCGACAAGTACAAAGAAAAAGACTGGGTTCAAAGGAAATCGGAGACATGTGCCTCTTGCATGGCCACCATCACCTTCGATGACGAAGACCTACAACTTGGTTCTCATCCTCGTAATAGGCCGCTGTATGTCACAGGGTCCATTAAAGAACATAAAGTTCAGCGCATTCTTCTTGACTGTGGGTCTGCTGTCAATATCATGCCCATCCGCACGATGAGAAAAGTTGGCATCTCTCCAGATCAATTGAGTCGAAGCAGGTTGGTGATCCAAGGCTTTAACCAAGGGGGGCAGAGAGCCATCGGAATGGTCCGCTTAAAGCTCACAATCGAAGACTTGGAGTCCGAAGTACTCTTCCATGTCATTGATTGCAAGACATCATACCACTTGCTGCTTGGACGTCCTTGGTTACACGAGACAGGTGTGGTTCCATCTACATGGCATCAATGCTTCAAGTATTACAAGGATGGTATGCAGAGAAAGATTGTTGCTGAGAGTCGACCTTTTGAGAAGACTGAAACACACTTTGCTGATGCTAAGTTCTACACGGAGACTGAAGTCCTCTCGGAAGCACTTCCAACTTCGGTACCATCTTCTAGCAGACTCGACATCAACAAAAGAAAAGAAGCTAAAATTCTTTCATCCCTCAAGTCCCAAAAGGATGAGAAAGCTCAAAAAGTATCAAAAGGAGAGGAAACGAACAAATCAATGAAGAACTCTACCAACATCTCCAATCCAATCTCAGTGCTTCAATACATTCCGCAATCACGTCGAAAGCCGGGACAACTTCCTTTTGTGGCGATGACTAAAGAGACCAACTCTACTTTTTCGAAAGCCAACCTAAACACTTTGCAAGATGAGTTAGTTCTTCCAGTAGCACCGCTCGTCAAATCCACAATTATAAGGCCACCAATTGTAGGATTTGTCGCATCTACAATAAAGTTTGAAGAAGAGGAAGGCATCGAAACCCAAGAAAATTCAGAGGGTTGGTACGGAGCTAAGACAGAAAAGCTCTTCGAAGCAGCTGGATATGGAAAAGGTGAGCCCATACGTTTAGGCGAGCTTCAACCTCTTGACCAAATCCATGGTCTCACAAAGGCGCAGGCCCAACTCGTTCGAAAAGGAGAAAAGTTCATTATCAACCGTCAAGGAGTTGGCTCTACACCTCAAACACCAATCAAAATCTCAGTAAAGGAGAAAGTCTCTACTCAACACATTACAGTGCAAGTAGCCGACGATTGTGAAAACAAAGTCCCCTCAGCTCGTACATCTGTCTTTGATCGACTTGCCCCACCAATACAAGGTACTTCGGTCTTTGAACGTTTAGGAACAGCACAAAGTGATACAACCTTAAACTCTCAAGATCTCCAACGGCGTGAGTCTGCACTCACCCGCTTGGGAGCACAAGGAAAAGAAGACGAACCTGCTCATCTGAACAAGTCCAAAAGACGACGTGGACATGAGAAAAGGCATGCCAGTCGTAAAGATGTTGGTGACCCACAAAGTGTAATTCCATCGCAAATGAAACGACAAGCAATTTTGGAAGTCTCAACAACAGATGCTTTGACGGTAAAACGACACATTATCATCTCCACTAACCAAGGAAAACAATCTCAAACAAATCAAGTTGAGATGAGCGAGATCGAAGATGTTGCTACCGTCAATCACATTACCATCCAAGAGCCTGTCGAAGAAGAGTCATCATCTTCAAACGATGAACTAGAAAGTGCTCCTCCAGTCTTCGAAGAAGGGGGGCAAGCTACCGTCGATGAACTCAAACAATTAAACCTTGGTACAGAAGAAGAACTGCGCTCTATCTTTGTCAGTGCACTCTTAAGTCCTGAGGAAGAAGCTGATTACTTCAAGCTACTGCAAGAATACAAAGACGTTTTTGCATGGAGTTACAAGGACATGCCCGGCCTTGATCCCAAAGTAGCAATCCATCACCTAGCTATCAAACATGACGTTCGCCCCATCAAGCAAGCGCAGCGTCGCTATCGGCCTGAACTGGTTCCACAGATCGAAGCTGAAGTCAACAAGCTGATCGAAGCTGATTTCATCCGAGAAGTGAAGTATCCAAGTTGGATTGCAAATATTGTCCCAGTCAAGAAGAAGAATGGACAAATCCGAGTATGCGTAGATTTTCGCGACCTGAATAATGCATGTCCAAAAGATGACTTTCCATTGCCAATTACGGAGCTCATGGTCGATGCTACAACAGGACACGAAGTCTTATCCTTTATGGATGGTTCATCTGGTTATAACCAAATTCGTATGGATCCAAAGGATGAAGAACTCACAGCCTTTCGTACACCAAAGGGAATTTACTGCTATAAAGTGATGCCGTTTGGACTAAAAAATGTTGGTGCCACTTATCAACGTGCTATGCAAAAGATTTTTGATGATGTCTTGCACACAAAGGTTGAATGCTACGTCGATGACTTGGTGGTAAAATCAAAAAGGAGAGCGGATCATCTTCAAGACCTTCGTGACATTTTCATCAAACTTCGAAGGTACCAATTAAAGATGAACCCTTTAAAGTGTGCATTTGGGGTCACTTCAGGCAAATTTCTCGGGTTTGTTGTCCGACATCGCGGTATTGAGATTGACCAAGCTAAAATCGATGCTATCCACAATATGCCAGAACCTAAGAATATCCACGAGCTTAAAGGCCTCCAAGGTCGTCTCGCCTACATCCGGAGGTTCATCTCAAACCTAGCAGGGCGGTGTCACCCCTTTCACAAGTTGATGAAGAAAGATGCATTGTTCAAATGGGATGATGCTTGTAAGAAAGCTTTCGAAAGCATCAAAGAGTATCTCCTCAAAGCACCGGTTTTAGCAGCGCCTATCCCCAACAAACCACTGATTCTTTACATCAGTGCTCAGGAGCAGTCATTGGGGGCATTATTGGCACAAGAGAATCATGATGGCAAAGAAAATGCGCTCTACTACCTGAGCCGAACTCTGGTGGGGGCAGAATTGAACTATTCACCAATTGAGAAGATATGTCTTGCTCTTATCTTCGCTACAAAGAAGTTGAGGCACTATATGCTGTCACACACAGTCAGACTTATCTCTCACGCCGATCCACTCAAATACATAATGACGAGACCGGTTCTATCGGGAAGGCTCGCCAAATGGGCACTTCTCCTGTCAGAATTTGAGATCGTTTACATCCCTCAGAAGGCAGTAAAAGGTCAAGCGGTAGCTGACTTCCTCGCAGATCATCCAATCCCAGCTGATTGGGAATTATCTCAAGACTTGCCCGATGAAGAGGTCTTCTACACTGATGTAATACCATCATGGAAGATGTTTTTTGATGGTGCTGCAAGAAAGAATGCAGCAGGAGCAGGAGTCGTATTTGTAACTCCACAAGATGAAGTTCTTCCATTCGCCTTCACGTTGGTAGAGTTATGTTCAAACAATGTGGCCGAATATCAATCCCTCATAATTGGATTGGAACTAGCCCGAGACATGCAGTTGTACCAGCTCAATGTATATGGAGATTCAAAGCTCGTCATCAACCAGCTCTTGACAAAGTACGACGTCCTCAAGCCTAATCTAATCCCCTACTATCTTTATGCTGCTAAGCTCATAAGTCAGTTCGAAGACATCACTATGTTGCATGTGTCAAGAAATGAGAATAAACAAGCTGATGCTTTGGCCAACCTTGCAGCAACTTTAGCTGTACTTGAAGAAGAAGTGACGACGGTTCCTGTCTGTCGGAGATGGGTCATCCCTCACTTGATCCACCATGACATCGCTCAACAAGCAACAAATTTCATCGAAGTATTCGAGATTGAGGTTGAAGACTGGAGACAACCTCTCGTTGAATATCTTCAACATGGAAAATTGCCGAATGATCTCAAGCACAAGACTGAAATTCGTCGTCGTGCGCCCCGATTCCTATACTTCAACAATGAGCTGTATCGTCGCTCCTTCAATGACATCTTGATGAGATGTCTTGGAAATGATGAAGCTAGAGAGGCCCTTGAAGAAGCTCATTCAGGTATCTGTGGTACTCATCAATCAGGGCCAAAGTTGCATGATCGACTAAAGAGAATGGGATACTATTGGCCAACCATGGTGAAAGACTCGCTCGAGTTTGCCAAAAGATGTCATGCATGTCAAATCCATGGAGACTTCATTCGCCAACCATCAGAGCCGCTTCACCCAACAGTAGCATCTTGGCCCTTTGACAATTGGGGACTTGATGTTGTTGGGCCACTCCCAAAGTCTTCTAAACAACACCTCTACATTCTTGCTGCGACAGACTATTTCTCCAAATGGGCAGAAGCAATCCCTCTCAAAGAAGTCAAGAAAGAGACGGTTGTAGACTTCATCAAAAATAATATTGTCTTCCGCTATGGGGTCCCCCGTTATATAGTGACGGATAACGGGAAACCATTCAAGAATGCTCTGATGGATCAATTTTGTGCGAAGTTCGAAATCAAGCAAAGATGCTCTACAATGTACAATGCGCCAGCAAACGGACTCGCAGAAGCTTTCAATAAAACTCTTTGCAAGCTCCTTGAGAAGGTTGTTTCCAAGTCAAAAAAGGATTGGCATGAACGGATTGGTGAAGCACTTTGGGCATACCGGACTTCATACCGTACTCCTACACAAGCCACACCTTACTCGCTTGTCTATGGAGTCGAAGCAATACTTCCATTGGAACGCCAAATTCCGTCACTACGGATTGCGATCCAAGAAGGCCTCACAGGTGATGACAATACAAAGCTACGTCTTGCTGAACTCGAAGCTTTGGACGAAAAGAGGTTAGAAGCGCAGCAACGCCTCAAGTGTTATCAAGCTCGCTTGTCTCGAGCTTTCAACAAGAAAGTTCGACTTCGCTCCTTCCAAATAGGTGACTTAGTACTTGCAGTTCGAAGACCCATCATTCTTTCACATCGATCTGGAGAGAAATTTGATCCAAAGTGGGATGGACCGCATGTAATGAGAGAAGTCTACACCAACGGCGCTTACCTTCTTTCAACGCCCGATGGAGTTCGTCTTGGCCCTATCAACGGAAAGTTCCTCAAGCAATACCATCCATGATAGAACATCGCTCCTTGATACGAGCCTAAAGTGTCCACAATGCTCCTTGATACGAGCCTAAAGTGTCCACAAAGCTCCTTGACGTATGAGCTTAAAATGCATGTCACTCTTGGCTTATACAACCAAAATTGTAAAAGGTTCAATGACTTTTGCTCGCTAGACTGAAAATCTAAAAGGATAGTCTAGGCAAATCTTAGAGCAGAAAAAAAAAAAAAAAAAAAAAAAAATCAAACTACGTTAAAGCTTGATCCCATTACGGGTACGTAGGCAGCCTGTAAAGTTACCTCAGGTTCAGCTACCATAAAAAAAAAAAAAAACAGATCAAAAAAAAAAAAAAAAAAAAAACCCATTAGCAGCAAACTGTTGTCTCCAACAAACGGGAACTGTACAGTGGCATCGCCGACTTAGTCCAGGCCGTTTCGGGCCTTTCGGCACTCGAATGTCTAAAACTCAAACCTGCACAAAAAAAACATGGGTGCATTAATGCCGTTCTCTTCCTATTTGTAAGGGGAGGTAACCTGTCTCCTTATCCCATTAGGAATAGGATTCGTGTCTAACCCAAATCAAGATAAACTCCAAATAAATTAAATCCAAATCAAACACTAAATCAAGGGTTACACTAATGTCACTCATAGGTTCCATCATTATACCCTTGAGGGGGCAATTTGTAGAACCCTAAAATTTATTAATTTTACGCAAAGGTCCTTACACTCTGATAAAATTATATAAAAAGCCTAAAATCATTAAAAAGCCCTATACATTTAAATTGGGCCTAATGACAAGGCATGAGCCTCTTACGGCTCGGGTCTGGGCACGAAGTAGAAAGCCTATAAACTCAAAACTCAAGTCCAAATCTAAATGGGTCATACACTCGATAAGTGGGTCGATCCGTCAATACAAAAAACCTGATTGTAGACTCAATACCCAAGAAGATGGGTGGGGCCCATGAAAGCCTCCTAAGTCCCTTAAACTACTAAATAGAGTGGGACTCTTGAAATCCTTATCTCTAAATGGATAAGTCTTATCAAGATCTCTTAAACTACTAAATAGAGTGGGACTCTTGAAATCCTTATCTCTAAATGGATAAGTCTTATCAAGATCTCTTAAATCCCTTAAACTACTAAATAGAGTGGGACTCTTGAAATCCTTATCTCTAAATGGATAAGTCTTATCAAGATCTCTTAAATCCCTTAAACTACTAAATAAAGTGGGACTCTTGAAATCATTATCTCTAAATGGATAAGCCTTATTAAGATCTCTTAAATCCTTTAAACCACTAGATGGAGTAGGATTCTTGAGATCCTTATCTCTAAAAGTCTATAAATAAGAGCCAAAGCTAGAGATTTAGAGATTAGGAGAAATTCAGAGAGAGAAATTCAGAAGAAGCCAAAGAAGAGAACTCAGAAGCATTCTCTAGCCTTCAAAGAAAAGAAATCAAATCATTCCGGAGAAGACAAAGCTGCAAAGAAGCCAATTCTCCTCCAAAATCACTTTCTAGCCGATTAAGCGCGAAGCCCGGAAGAAAGGAAAAGCTACATCAACACCTTCAAAGAAGATCGAGATCACGCCTCGGCCCTCATCTTCTATTTTAGAAATTTCTGATTGTTAATCAGAGGATTTCTTGAGAGTTGTACCAAACTGAAAATAAATAAAATATTTTGTTCATCATTATTTCGTCCACGAAATTTTGTGTCGACACACCCACACTTGCAAAGGACTCAAATTGGACAGACGAAAGACTCAGATTGAATTGATACTCACATCAAATGGGTTGGGTTGGGTAGGGGTACCGACTTCTCGTCCTTTCACTACAGCTGATATCACATAAATGCGGTTGGTATCTTTTTGCCCACCAAAAGGGGGAAAAAAAACCTTGCCCTTATCAAGCAATAGCATTTTTTTATATATAAATGAGAATTATGCAGCACGTCTATTATAGTATACACTATAGGAAAATAATCACCTCCTCAGTCAGTGACGCGAGGAGGGGCATCTTGGTTCCTATTTTCTTGCCATGTGTTCTGCTTCTAACTCCATTTAACTGTGGTTAAGATTCATCCACCCTTAGGGTTCACCCGATACCCTTGGTTTTTAAAGAATTTGTTTTTAAACTAAAGCATTAAAGAAATCTAAACCGAGTTAATGGGAGTTGAAGGGTGACAATATGAGAGCGAGGAACTATTCTCCTCGCCAGTGGTGCGAACTATTGCTCTACATAATAAACCCCTGTCGTTGGTTGAGATGTGCCTTCACGCCCAAGCCGTTAAAAGCAACATCGATCCCACATACATAGTCGACGATGTAGAGTTCCCTCACAAATTGCTCATTACAACCTGCATTGCATCATCAGTAATTATCATCCAACAGTCACAAAACATAAGAGCAATGCTATGCCGATATTATGAGGAAAGATGATAGCACCATAAGCTGTACGTCGTGTACAGAGCTGGAATTCTGAGACGCAAACCAAGGCAGATATAAGAATTTTTCCTTCAAACACATTAGACCAATCGCCAGCAGAGGCTCGATACCACTGAGAAAACGTATTGTAATTAATGCCCAGGAAAAAAAACCTCAGAAAACTAAAGCAAATAGTGAATTTGGGATTGTAGAGACATTAGTATTCGATATATACAGACGAACGAAAATGTGGCGTGTGATGAGTAATACATCTAAGGCGCACTCCCTATCCTCACACTCCAAAAGCTTTCACTATGTTGGGTCTTATTTTGAGGTGATGTTTTTTCAATTCAAAAGTGAAAACATGATCACATAATCAAGTAATGCAGGATTTGCATGAAAGATGGACCATTGATATATAATCTACACCCTCCACTCTCCCCACATCATTTTTTTATTTTATAAATATTAAAATAAAAATTTTCTGAACTCAACTATAACACAATAGCATTCACAAATATGGCCAGAAGAAGGTACCATTTATAAAGGGAATTACTCGGTAAGGCCTGAAAGGGGCTGTTAATCCTAACCATGGGTGGGCGCAGGCATGCCACCGGTTGATGACGCCTTCATTCCAAAAGGAAGTAGACGCCAACAAAAAAAAAAAAAGCAGAGTGTCTAGGGGGTGGTAGTTCCTCAATTCGGCCATGCGTGGCACGGGCATGCTATTGGTTGCTGGATTTCATTCAAAAAACTGAGGAGAGAGAGTTTCGGTGGGAAGCCTATTTGGATGACATATATAGTGGAGGTGACAGACGTATTTGGGTGGGAGACGCAACGTTTGGGTGACATAGGAGGAGACATGTCCTTTAACACCGCGAGGGTGAAAGTATCGATGGAGCAGGAATGAGAATGGAGGTATGAGGAGAGATGCCACTTAAGAGGTGTGTCGTTTGAGAGAGTATCTCTGATATATATATATATATATATATATAAAATACAATAAAAAATGCAATCAAAATAAATGGTGATGGTAAACTCTCTAAATCAACGTGAACAGTTTCTTTTTCAGAGGAAAATAAATTACAAAGTTATGTCAAGAAGGAAATCTAGAGATTTCAAAGGGACCTTACTCTTCAAAAGATGCTGAAGAAGCAAAGAATGGCAACTACCGCTAATGACTCAAACACCACAATGAAGGTACACAATGCGTTACCATTCATTTCATCATTCTTAAGATTTTTTTCTTGGGTAGTAATTCCACCAATCGTGTGGGTATTTTAAATGGTAGCAATCCTCTTTCCCTTCTTCCATCCGTGTTAAGTTGGTAATTTTTCAAACAGTTACGTAACCAAACGGTTCTCTGAATCCTTTAAATGACACACGCCTGTTCGATATCGTGGACACCCCTATGCGTCTGAACCAAATAGATGAAAGACATGTGGTGATCCTAACTCTACTCTATAAGTGCCATGTGTCCAATCACAACGCATTAATAATGAAGAGTTGCGTCCCAACCAAAATAATTGAAGCGTTGCGTCCAATTAAGAGAGATTATAGGAACCGTGCAACTGAAAAAAAAATGTGTATATTATAACCAATAGATAAATGACACGTGGCAATAAAATCCTAAAAATTCTCTAAAGCCGCCATGTGGACAACTAAAGGTTCAGTTTTAATTAGTGATAACTTACTTGTTAACGACCCCTTACTAATCATTGGTGGTTATTATTTAAGCAAGTGATAATTGATAGATTTATTGCCACTTATTAGTGATTAGTAGCTAATTGTTGGCTGATAAAATTCACCGGGAGAGAGCGAAGGAGCGTATGAAAGAAAGCCCATTAGTTCCTTCGTATAAAAATTATAAAAGGTGGTGGGGATCTCTATTTTTTCAATTTTTTTTGGGTTTCTTAGACTTTACTCTCTTCTTTTTAATGGGAAGATTCAAACATAGTTTTTGTATTATGTTAAATTAAATTAATTTTGTGAGGTTAATAAATTTGGGTTGGGAGGGCTTTGTAGTTTGTGCAGTAGTTGGAAACTAAATGCTTTGGAACACTGCTTAGCCCGCTCTCATCATGTCTAACTAATGGGGTTGGTCTGTGTGAATTTTAAAGATGAAGGAAGAAACTGTTATAACCCCTCCATGCAAGGGGAAATGATTTGCAGGTAGTGTTTGTGATCAATATAAGAAATATAAGCACAAAACATTGGCTGAAGTAGAAAATTTTGCAATAGTTGAGTTTCCTTTTAAGAACCTCACTGTAAACAGTAGCATCACTTCTTGTGGTTGCTTGCATCCAAATGGATTAAACATAGTTTTTAACAATTAAGCTGATGAATTGATATTAACAATCAAGAAAATGATTAGATTAGTGAGTAACTAGCAAACACCCCGTGCGATGCCCGGGTGGCTGGAAAAGAAGAAGTAAGAAAAAAATAATTAGAAAGTGAAATTTTTGCTACATTTTTACATGAAATTGTACCACTATATTTCAACTAACATGGACCCAGAAAATATAATCAAAACCATACGTTTAATTTAATCAATAAAAACATAGCAGAATATTCTATGAATCACTCTCTTAGAAGCATAAGAATTTTAATATACCAAAAAGTCTTGTAAAATTAATTATGGTTATAAGAGGCTATCAAAAAACCTAGCGTGAACGTTGACCATTGGGCCAATACCATAAACCATACCTATAGGTCGGGTAAAACTATATATCATTTATTGGTAAAACTATGATATTGGAGAGAGAACCCACAGTAAATGGGTTCCTAGGTCCTAGGAAAGGTGGAGAGAGAGAGAGGCCTATGAAGGTTCCTAGTTCCTACAGAAGGAGAAAAGAGAAAGAGAGGCCTGTGGATAAGCCTTTAAAATTTCAAAAGTTGCATCCTATACAGGGATAATACTCACACTCTGTTCAATTGGCCCCAAGATTGCAAATAAAATCACTATTGAGAGAGCCACATGTGTAAAATATAGATATGGAAGCAATATCTATATAATGTCTAGCTCTAGAATTACGGACAACCATTTATCATCTATAGTAACTTAGATAGTTAATTAAGAATAGAGTAGTACAATTAAATTAAAATTTTGGATTAAACAAAAAAATAATCATAATGCCACTCTTTTTTTTAATCATAATGTCACTCATAAAATTCCTGAATATGCAAAAATTTTCATGAAACCCAAACAATAAATTTGGAATTTGCTCTAATACAAATATGGTTCAATTAACGAAATAACATGTATTCAGCAATAGGTTGTTGATTTTTGATTTTAAATTGTTTTAAATTAATAAAAACCGGATCATTAGGATACGGGGTTCTGATTTTAATCATGGACTAAATCCCCCATTAATTTAATCTTTGTTAAGGTTGGGTGTTTAATCTCTTGAAAGAGAGAAAACACACTTTTAGTGCATTTCTCTTAGTTCTTTAGTCCCACATCGGAAAAGTAAAGAAAATCTAAAGAGTTTATTTACCCCCTTAGTTGCTTAGTTGTCAACAACTAATAGTGAGGTGTAGACTTTGACCCACCAATTCCTTTAGACGGTAACTGGGTGCGCGACCTGCACTCGCACCGAGCGCGAGCGCACACGCACATGCACGGGCTCGGGTGCGGGCATAGGGCTTTGGGCGCTATGAGGCGCACTTTGCACGTGCGCATCGTCGCGAGTCGCTATTTCTTTTGAGTAGGTGCACCCTAGTCCAGTCTACTCCGAGTAGCCATGATCCATCAGGATGACTCCGTACCACGGACCTCTTAGGAGGACCCTAACCTGGAGCTCTCCATTAATGGTGGACCTAGAACCAGACCCAACAGGTTGTCCGGATCGATCCAGAACCATGGATACCAGGAAATGGACAGTGTGTCCAGCTCCTGATGAGGTTGCAGAATGCATTCGGGCTTCTCAATCGTCCATACTGTTCAGATGCCCAATCTGGGATTCCAGATTGAGTAGAACAGTGGATCAGTCTGTCATGGACTGAACCATCTTGGTGACCATCCGATTTCAGGTGATCCTACCATATCCACATGATGGACCCAATCAGGGGTATCTTGTGGAATGGGTTAATCCAAGCCTGTTCTTGTATCCAAACAGAACCCGAACTAATAAAATCAGATTAAGTATAATCTTGTCACCAAACAGACTCGGATTAAGTTAAAATAGATTAACTTAAAATCTGTAAACAAACGGGACTTAAGACAGAATTGATTCTGGCCAAACCAGGAATTGTTTCTGTGCATAATTGATTCTGGACAGAACTAGATTCTGTAACCAAACAGAATAGGTGCAGACCTAAACTAGAATAGGTTAAACCAGGATTAAACCAAATCAGAGTGGACCTAACCCTGTAACCAAACAGACCCTTAAACCCTAAGGGGTAAAATGGTAATTTTGGATTTTGTCCAATTAATTAGATTATCTTCTACTGTAAATCCGATGGGACTTTAGGACATTTGGATAATTAGGCAAACCTTAATTAAATGGAAATACATATATTTATATATTTATTTTGAAGGGCATCCTAAAGGAAGATCAGTACTCCGTCTTCTACCGAGTAGTGCAAACTCATTGGGAAGACCGGAGAGAATCCGAGCTGAGTTGTATCCCGGAGATAGAGCTGTCATATCCCTTGCACATGGGAGGCTTCGACTATCTTCAAGAAAGACTCTCTTGTAGCGCCTCTCAGCGAAGCGATTCTCTACCATAATCCCCCAAAAAGGGGGCCCCCCCTTTTCCAAATTTTTCCCCAACCCCAAATTTTCCCCAACCGGGGGAAAAAAGGAAAAAGGGGGCCGGGAAAAAAATTTTTCCGGGCCTACCTTTAAAAAAATTGGGTTTTTAAAAGGGTTAACCCCTGGCTTTCCCCAAAAACCCCTTTTAAATAATTAAAAAAAAAAAGGGGTTAATTTTTTTTAAAACCCCCAAAAAAAAACCCAAAATTTCCCAAAAGGAAATTTTTCCCAAAAGATTCGGAAAAAAATTTTAACCAAAAAAAAAAAAAGGAAAATTAAACCGGGGAAAAAATTTTTGGGGCCAAAATTTTAAAAAACCCCCAAAAAAAAAATGGGGGAAAAAAAAATTTTAAAAATTTTTAAAAAATCCGAGGGACCTTTAAATTTAAAAAACCCAAAACCCAAAATTTAAAAAATTTTTTTTTTTTAAAGGGTTTTTGGGAAAAGGGGTTTTAAATTTGGAAATTGGGGGAAAAAAAGGAAAAATTTTTTTTTTTAAAAAAGGGCCAAAAACCCAAAGGGGCTTCACAAAAAAATTTTTAAACCGGGAAACCAAGCCTTTTACCCAAAAAAATTTAAAATTTTTTAAAGGGGTTTTAATTTTTAAAAATTTTTTTGGGGGGAAAAGCCCTTTTAACCAAAATTTTAAAAATAATTTTTTTTTTTTTAATTTGGGGAAAAAGGGGCCATGGGAAATTTTAAAAATTCCCCGGGAAGAATTTGGTTTTTTTTTTGGGGTTTTCCCCAGAGGGGTTTTTAAAAAAAAGGGAATTTGGGGGGGATTAAGTTTTTAAAAAAAGGTTGGATTTTTAAAAAATTTTCCCAAAATCCCCCCAAAAAAAAAAAACCAAAAAAGGGGAAAGGGGAGGGGGCCCCCTTAAAAAAAAGGTTTAAAACCCCCGGGGAAAAAGGGTTGAAAAAAAAAACAAAAAAATTTAAAAGGGAAACCCCGGGGGTTTTTGGGGGTTTTTGGGGGGAAAAAAAACCCCAAATTGGAAGGGAATTAAAGGTGGAAAGGGGGGTTTTTTTCCCCGTTTTAAAAGGGTTTAAAAAAGAAGGAAAGGGGAAAAAAACCAAAAAGGCTTAATTTAAACCCTTTAACCAAAAGGGTTTAAAAAGAAAAAGAAAAAGGGACAAAAGGGGGAAAAAAAGGGCCTAAAAAAAAAAAAAAAAAAAAAAAGGAAAAAAAAAAAAAAAAAAGGGGGGAAAAAAAAAGGGGCCAAAAAAAAAAAAAAAAAAAAACCAGAAAAAAAAAAAAGGAAAAAGGGGAAAAATGGGTTTAAAGGGTTGGAAAAAAGGAAAAAGGAAAAGGGGGTTTGGAAAAAGGGGGAAAAAAAAAAAAGGGGTTTTTCCCAGGTTGGGGAAGAAAACTTTTGGGGTTTTGGGGGGAAGGGAAAGGGAAATTTAATTTTAAAAGGGGGGAATGAAAAGTTTTGGGGTCCTTTCCAAAACCCCGGGGGGTTTGGGGGAATTTTCCAAGGTAGTTGTAACCAAAAATGGGATATTTATCGGGAAAAGATACTTTGTAGCGGGAATGTTCAAGTTCAACACTATGAATGAAACTCCAGTTATTTCTGCTTATATCACTGAGTCCTTTGATCTATGGCATGGTAGGCTAGGTCATATTAATTTCAAGAAAATAAAATCTATGACCAATCAAGGACTGATAGCTAACGCATCCAGTGATAAGCATTAAAAATGTATTGCCTGCAACAAGTGCAAAATTGTGAGACCTCCATTCAAGGGTGTAGAGAGAGAATCGAAGCTACTCGAGCTTATTCACAGTGATATATGTGAACTGATTGGTGTACAGTCAAGAGGAGGGAAAAGATATTTTATCACCTTCATCGACGATGCCTCTCGATACACGCATGTTTGCCTCATCCGAACTAGAGACGAAGCATTTGAGAAATTCAAGATTTTCAAGTCAGAAGTTGAGAATTTTCAGGAAGCTAGAATCAAGATACTTAGAACTGACAAAGGTGGTGAATATCTTGATTCAGAGTTCGTTAAATTTTGTGAAGATAACGGGATCTGTCACGAGACAACTGCACCGTACACACCACAGCAAAATAGCGTTGTAGAAAGAAAAAATAGAACTCTGACAGAAATGGTTAATACCATGCTAACCAGCTCCGGTGCTCCACCAAATCTTTGGGGTGAAGCACTTCTATCAGCCTGTCACATTCTCAACAAAGTTTCTCAATGGAAAGCATAATCAATTCCATATGGAAGAAAACCCAATTTACAGTACCTTAGGGTTTGGGGTTGTCTAGCCCAAGTAAGATTGCCTAACTTGAATAACCCCAAGGTAGGAACCAGAGGTACTGACTGCGTCTTCATTGGCTACTCAATGTCAAGCAAAGCGTATAGATTTCTAAATCTGGAAACTCCAGCACCACACTCGGTTGTGAAAGCTATTAGTGCTGAATTCTTTGAAGCTGTATTCCCATACAAGAGAAGTTAAGAAGTAGTGGGGGACCAACCAGAATCCAGTTCCAAGCGGAAAGAGCCTGAAGACCCAGTTCCTTCTGAACCAAGAAGAAGTACTCGACCAAGAATTCCAAAGGATTTTGGCCTTGAGTATATTTGTTTGATCGAGAAGGATCCAACAAGCTACATTGAAGCAATGATGTCTAAAGACGCAGATCTTTGGAAAGAGGCAATGGATGATGAGATGCACTCTATCAACTCTAACAACACTTGGATCTTGGTGGACCTACCTCCTGGAAACAAGACAGTAGGGACTAGGGTGCAAGTGGATCTTCAAGAAGAAATGGAAACAAGATGGATTCATAGAAAAGTTCAAGGCTAGACTGGTTGCGAAGGGCTTCAGACAGCGAATGAGTTTTGATTACTTTGACACCTATGCCCCTGTGGCTAGGTTGACCACCATTAGGATGTTGATTGCGTTGACCTCAATCAAGGATTTGATCATTCATCAGATGGACGTCAAAACTGCATTCCTGAATGGCAATCTAGAAGAAGAAATATACATAGATCAGCCTGAAGGATATGTTCCGCCAAAGAACGAGAAGAAAATCTGCAAACTTCTGAAATCATTATATGGATTGAAGCAAGCTCCAAAACAGTGACATGATAAATTCAGAAGTGTCCTTCTAGCTGATGGGTATCAAGTCAATAATGGTGATATTTGTGTATATAGCAAATTCAGAGACAACTCGGGGATGATAATTTGCTTATATGTTGACGACATGCTTATATTCGGAACGGATGATCAAAGTGTTATTAACACAAAGGAGTTCCTATCGTCTAACTTTGATATGAAAGATATGGGCGAAGTAGACGTTATACTTGGAATCAAGATTATTAGGAGCAACGAAGGAATTGCGCTTTCTCAGTCAAGCTACATTGAGAAGATTCTCAGGAGGTTCGATCAGTTTGATTGTACTCCAGCTCCTACGCCAGTTGATTCAAGTATTAAACTAACAAATAATGAAGGCAGAGGTGTTTCTCAACTGGAGTACTCGCAGATAATCGGCAGTCTAATGTATGCGATGCATTGCACAAGGTCGGATATAGCTCAAGCAGTGGGGATGTTATGCAAATATACCAGTAACCCTGGTTAATTGCACTGGGTAGCATTGATCAGAATTCTAAGGTACCTGGAGGGTACATTGTCCTATGCTCTGCACTACGGAAGATCACCCGCCGTGCTTGAAGGTTTTAGTGACGCGACATGAAATTCATGCCCAGACGAATCAAAGTCGGTCACTGTATGGATCTTCTCGATGGGAGGAGGAGCCATCTCCTGGAAGTCCAAAAAGCAGACTTGCATAACTCATTCCACCATGAAATCGGAGTTCATTGCACTATCGTCAGCTGGAGAAGAAGCTGAATGAATCAAGAGTATTCTATTTAACGTGCCAATCTGGGAGACACCAATGCCAGCAGTCACAATCTATTGTGATAACCAGGCGGCTATGCTCAAAGCATACAATGAGAACTACAATGGCAAGTCCAGACAGATCCGCCTGAAGCACAACCATGTTAGGGGTCTGATTGCTGATGGGAAAATTGCAATCCAGTATGTGAATTCCAAAGAGAATTTGGCTGACCCCTTGTCCAAGGGCCTTGGCACGGACCTTGTGATGAAGACATCAAGAGGAATGAGACTGAAGCCAGTTGAGTAGTTGAACTAGGTGGAAACCCAACCTGATGAGTCTCTCAGGTTCAATGGGAATAACGAACCTTATAAGAAACTGCAAATGCACTATAAATGAAATGCCATTTCAAGTTGTGTCCCTTCCTAAGGATGATGTCAATAGTACAAGTCTATAGACAGTAGATCTATAGATAATTCTGCGATGAGGTTGAGAATTTAAATGGATTCTCTTAATGAGTAACTATAGGCCTGTAATAGGCTGGAGTGTTGCAGAAGCACTCTTGATAGACTCACCTTTCTGAGTGTCGAAGACTCGTCACCTTCTATGAGATTCTGGCTAAATCTCTAGAGCTCTCATTAAGACCGGGGTTAAGGCATGGACGTTAAAGTGCTAAGCTGAATGAGTACACATATCTTTCGAAAGGAATGTGTGTGCGACGAATCCGATTGGTCAATACGAGTTCTGCAGTTCAAGGCATAGTCCACTGGGTTCTCTGGCCTTTCTTGATTTGTTTGCACTAAGTGTAGGTTCAAGTCGAAAGACACCTACATCTATGCACAGGATATTCTTGGATACTCGAATTTGTTTTACTTAATTCTTAATTACTTTACTAATTTCAAATCAAGTGGGAGATTGTTGATTTTAAATTGTTTTAGATTAATAAAAACCGGATCATTAGGATTCTGGGTTTTGATTTTAATCATGGACTAAAACTCCCATTAATTTAATCTTTGTTTAGGTTGGGTGTTTAATCTCTTGAAAGAGAGAAAACACACTTTTAGTGCATTTCTCTTAATTCTTTAGTCCCACATCGGAAAAGTAAAGAAAATCTAAAGTTACCCCCTTAGTTGCTTAGTTGTCAACAACTAATAGTGAGGTGTAGACTTTGACCCACCAATTCCTTTAGACGGTAATTAGGGTGCGCGAGCTGCGCTCACAGTGAGCGCGAGCACGCACGCACGCGCACGGGCACGGGCTCGGGTGCAGGTGCAGTGCGGTGCGGGCATAGGGCTTTGGACGCTATGAGGCGCACTTTGCACTTCACACGTGCGCATTGTCGCGAGTCGCTTGGGTCGCTTTTTCTTTTGAGTAAATCTGAGCCGTTGATCTAATCTCAATCGTAGATCTAGGTTGACCCTGATCGGATGATCGGTGTGGTTGATCAGAGCTGTCTGATCAAGTCTCAGGCGAGGTCCGATCTGGACCGTTGGATCTGGTTGTGTGAGATCCGAGGACACACATGAGTGTGTCAGGTAGATCAGATCCATCAGATCTAATGAGTGCCTGGGTCAGTGGGCGCAGGCCCATGCGTGCAGGCCCATGATGGGTTGCTCTGACCAAGGCCTGACCCTGTGTGCCATGTGGCCTGCCTGGTGCAGGAGGGCCTAGCCAGGTGGCTGAGCCCATGCGCATGCAAGGGGACCTGGGTCCTCTATAAATAAAGAGGCTTGGGGAGGGTCTGAGAGTTGTTAGAACTCAGACCAGTGAGCCAGACCAGAGCTTGATCCGTGGAGATTAGCCTGATCCATGGCCTAGACCCCGGAGCCTAGAGACCAGTGAGCTTGATCCGTGGCCCAGACCACGGAGCTTAGAGACCAGTGAGCCTGATCCGTGAGCCCAGACCACAGAGTCTACAGTCCAGTGAGCCACCAAACCAGAGTAGGTGCACCCTGGTCCAGTCTACTCCGAGTAGCCATGGTCCATCAGGATGACTCCGTACCAGGGACCTCTTAGGAGGACCCTAACCTGGAGCTCTCCATTAATGGTGGTCCTTGAGCTCGATGGAGAAGATGGTGACCCTGACCCATCATCCAGAGGCCCAGAACCCAGAACCAGACCCAGCAGGTTGTCTGGATCGATCCAAATCCATGGATACCAGGAAATGGACAGTGTGTCCAGCTCCTGATGAGGTTGTAGAATGCCTTCGGGCTTCTCAACCGTCCATACTATTCAGATGCCCAATCTGGGATTCCAGATTGAGTAGAACAGTGGATCAGTCTGTCATGGACTGAACCATCTTAGTAACCATCCGATTTCAGGTGATCCTACCATATCCACATGATGGACCCAATCAGGGGTATCTTGTGGAATGGGTTAATCTGGACAAGCCTATTCTTGTACCCAAACAGAACCCGAACTCATAAAATCAGATTAAGTATAATCTTGTCACCAAACAGACTCGGATTAAGTTAAAATGGATTAACTTAAAATCTGTAAACAAACGGGACTTAAGACAGAATTGATTCTGGCCAAACCAGGAACAGTTTCTGTGCAGAATTGATTCTGGACAGAACTAGATTCTGTAACCAAACAGAATAGGTGCAGACCTAAACTAGAATAGGTTAAACCAGGATTAGACCAAATCAGAGTGGACCTAACCCTGAAACTAAATAGACCCTTAAACCCTAAGGGGTAAAATGGTAATTTTGGATTTTGTCCAATTAATTAGATTATCTTTTACTATAAATCCGATGGGACTTTAGGACATTTAGATAATTAGGCAAACCCTAATTAAATGGAAATACATATATTTATATATTTATTTTGAAGGGCATCCTAAAGGAAGATCAGTACTCCGTCTTCTACCGAGTAGTGCAAACTCGTTGGGAAAACCGGAGAGAATCCGAGCTGAGTTGTATCCCGGAGATAGAGCTGTCATATCCCTTGCACATGGGAGGCTTCGACTATCTTCAAGAAAGACTCTCTTGTAGCGCCTCTCAGCGAAGCGATTCTCTACCATAATTAATTAAATAATTAATTATTTATTTAACTGCATTTATTATCTGTCTGTATTTGCTAAGTGGCTATGTGTGCAGGAATTTAGCCCAATTACACCAACATAGGTAACCATGGATTGAGCTGGACAAAACAAACCAAATTCATTAATGTCGCTACATAGTGCTTAAATACACCCTTGTCATAAAATGGATGAGACTCTTAAAAAAAATCATTTCTAATCTAGAAAAGAACAGATAATAAAATTTATATTCTTTAAAATAAAACGGAGAAGTCATATACCTCAGCCCTAGTATCGGTTCCTCGAAGCCTATGATTTATATTCATTAATATTGAAAAGAAAACCCGCTCAACATTTAAAATTTGTATTTGCGCACTATGTAATACAAAATATTTGTGATTTTGAAAGTATGTTCAAATCAGCAATTGTATTTCTTATAGTATCAATGAACTTGATGCTTTACTCAGCAGCAAGTGAGTACCAAAAAAAAAAAAACCAGCAAGTGCTCTGCCCTTGGAGGTAGGACATAAATCGCCCTACACATGCAACTTATTGCTTTGTGTTCCAAACTACTGTAATGTTGTCTAGATCGAAGGAAGCAAGTGCACACCATGTGTTTTAGTAGCTTTAAGCATGACCATGCATCAAGCTTGTCAATAGTGAAAGTATAGAGACAACAACATTGCCAGTCATAATGCAGAAATCTGAAATCATAGAGTTCTTTAATCCTATTGCAGCAAAAACAGCCCTAGGTGATATCATATCCACTGTTGCCCCTTTAATAGAGGGGAAGAGGGAAGGGTATTTCTAAATATGAAATTAGATGTAACTTGAAGAAGATGTCATAAATAAAATGATATTAGTAGGCACAGAGACATATAAAAAAAAAAGTACATCTAGTAGTAGATGTGGCTATGTTCAATCCTATTCTTCTTGAATGAGATGATAAGATTCCAATAGACACTGTGTCTGACCCCATTAGTGATTCCAAGGTTCTCCCTATCCTATCCAGGAAATCTTGCTTCGGATAGGGGATTCAGACGACATTGAGAGATCTAGATAGGGAATTGGTCTAGATGGGTTACTGAACTATTCAGTATAGATGATGATTGCTCAACTAAAGATGGATATGACCTTGAGCGATCTAATGATTTCCATCTCCTTATCATGAGCTTGAATGGGTCCATCATAAAAGAGGTTAAAACCCGAAACTTAGGACATTCCATTTTGTATATTTTAGTATATATATCTACCGAGCATTTCATCAAACAAATTTAGTGCGTCATTATCAACACCACATTCCGCATAAAAACAGAGACTGATGCATGTGAAATGGTGAAGGAAGAAGAAGTATAAGTGATAAAATGCATAAATTTTAAAAAAAGTCATAGGTAACCATACCTGGTGCAAAATCCAAACTGAAGTTTGTTCAGGTGAATACTGTGACGAAGAACAATCCTGCAAACCTACAATGGTTAATATGAAGAAAGAGATGGCATTGGTTAGGTACATGATGATTCAATGAATGGTGTTCAATGTTAAAGGAAAGCATCGATAACCATACCTTGGGCAAACACTCCAAACAGGATGATTAAAAAATTTGAGTCTTTTGTTGAGTGATGTTGGTATGTGATCTGAATTGGTAATGGACTATAGGGGGCTTGCTTTGTGCCATGATGGAGTAACAGTTAATGCACTGAAGAGTTACGGTTATGAAGAGATTTTGGGAAGAAGATCATGCACACTTGATAGGGGATATGCAGGAGCTGTTGTATAAACTCGATCAGGCGCACTTGATAGGGGGCTTGATATGTTGTGGCAGCCTACAACATGGTGGAAACGTAGGAGCTGCTTGATCAGGCGAACTTTGATAGGGGGATTGATCATGCGATATTGATAGGGTGCTTGATACATTGTGGCAGCCTACATGGGGGAATTGTAGCAGCATTCATGAATGGAAGGAATAACGGTATCAATGAATGGAAGGAATAACAGTAAAGGTTTTAATGTCTTGAAGAGTAACGGGTAGGAAGCAATTAAGATGAGGTTTAAGCTGGACAGATTCCATAAGCATGTTATGAGGAGACGTTGGACCGATGCCTACGTGGATACTTACATGGAGACGTGGCTTGATATGTGTCGTCAAGGGACAATCCAACGTGGCATGAGGAGAAAGACTCACTCTGCCTTAGTAGTAGGTAATAGATCACTAATAAGTTTGCAGTGGATCTATCAACTACCACTAATTGTGTAAACAACAACCACCAATGATTAGTGAGTCATCGCGTATAAGTAAATTCTCACTAATTCACAATCAATCGCCATTAATCATTGAGTGATCACCAATAATTAAAGAGCGATTGCTAGTAATTAGCAAGTGGTCACCAATAATCAGTGATTGATCAATCTTTAATAAGTAAGTAGCCACTCATAATAATAATTAAGTAGCGATTGATCACCACTATAAATTAAAAATCGCTATTGTGCAGATAACACAAATATTTCAACAATGATAGGAAAAATTTTTGATTTTAAACTCTTTTCTCTTTATAATCTTATTAGCATATATAATGGAATCAAATATTCTCTATTAAAAAAAAATAATGGAATTAAATTGAGTTACCATTGCAAATGCAAAGACAACTCTTGTTAATAAAAAACTTAAAATCCTTGTTCAACCATGACCTCAAACAACTTCAATCATTATTCAAATGCCTACTCGCACAAAAGGAATGAACTATGAATAAGAGAAAATAGGTAATATTCTATGGGGATGAAAAATAAGAATAGTTGTGATTTTCTCCCATTATTAGTGTAAGCCATAAGAAAGAACAACATTTTAGATCAACAAGAAGAAATAAAAAAATAGAATTATTTTAGGGATAAAATAGACATTGTATTGCTACGCCGGCTTCTTTGACTTGATTCTTCTCTAGAAGGCTAGGTCAAGTAGCCTTCAAAATCATTATTCAAATGCCTACTCACACAAAAGGAATGAACTATGAATAAGAGAAAATGGGTGATATTCTATGGGGATGAAGAATAAGAATAGTTGTGATTTTCTCCCATTATTAGTATAAACCATAAGAAAGAATAACATTTTTTAGATCAAGAAGAAATAAAAGAATATAATTATTTTAGGGGTAAAATAGATATTGTAAGAATAACAAACAATCAGAAGGCCAAATAAAAAAAAAATAGTTTAAAAGCCAAGGGCTGTCCTTGACTTTTGTTAAACCTGTGGTCCATTCCAGTCTTTTTGAGCACATCTTCAAGGTGAAGAAAAGTTTGGATTTAATGGGGATTCAGTCTGAGTCAAGCAACAAAAGGAAGAAGCCAAAAATCCCTGAAGAGATTGAGCCAAGGAGGAGTTCAAGAACAAGAATTCCCAAGGACTTCGCTCCAGACTATATCTACTTAATCGAGAAAGATCCCGTCAATAGTTGATGACAAAATGCACTTTATCCTCTCCAACAAGACTTAGACTCTTGCGGATCTACCCCCAGGTAGCAAACCCATAGGTAATTATAAGTGGATCTTCAAGAAGAAGCTTAAGCCATGTGATACTTTCAATAAATTTAAAGCAAGACTTGTAGCTAAGAGGTTCAAGCAGAGAAAAGACTTCAATTACTTCGATAAATATGCTCTTGTAGCTAGGCACGCCACCATTAAGCTCATAATTGCTTTAGTTGCAATCAATGACCTTATTATCCATCAAATAGATGTCAATACTACTTTTCTAAATGGAGAACTTGAGGAGGAGATATATATGGATCAGCCAAAATGTTTCGTTCTTTCGAAGAGTGATCAAAAAGTTTATAAACTGTTAAAATTCTCTTACGGTATCAAGCAAGCTCCAAAGTAGTGGCATGACAATTTCAAGACAATTCTTAACACTAAGATGTTCCCATCATCCAATTTTGATATGAAGATTTAGGCAAGGCTGATGTCATCTTGGGAATCAAGATTACTCGAAGCTGTCAAGGAATAACACTTTCACAATCAAGCTACATTGAGAAAGTTCTGAAAAAATTCAACTACTTCGACAGCTTTCCGATCCCAACTCCAATAGACTATAGCCTTAAATTGGTCAAGAACTAAGACAAAAGTGTTTCTTAGTTGGAATATTCCTAAGCGATTGGTAGTCTCATGTATTTCATGCAGTGCACAAGGCCAGACATTGTCCAACTAGTGGGAATGTTGAGTTGATAAACTAGTAACCCTAATGATGTGTGTGTGATAGCCGGCCCGGGTCGATCTCCTCCCCACATCCGTGTTTTTCAACTGATGAGAAGATGAGATCTGTTAGAGTCGCCACCAATCAAGATTCCGGGTGTGATTGGTCACCCACAGGGGCGGAGCCAGGTGGGGGCCTGTGGGGGCACGTGCCCCCACTCAACTTTTGAAAAAAAAAATGTTTTCCTTTGTTTTAAGCATTGCCACGGTTATAGGGACATGTTGGTGAGATGGGATCACTCAATAGTGATTGAACTTGGGGAGAGTTCAGTTGCACTCCCATGTCAACACCTCTTTTAACCTCTTTTAACTGTGGTTAAGATTCACTAACCCTTAGGGTTCAACAACATAACCTTGGTTTTTTAACAAAAATTTAAAAAAAAATATCAATCCTAAGATTTAAAATTCTTAACCAAAGTTAAATATTTTTCTAATAATTTTTTTATTCTAAGAACCAAGGTTATATTGTTGAAGCCCAAGAGTTAGTAATCTTAATCACAATTAATAAATATTAAAAGGGATACGTGTTGACCCGTGGTGCAACTGAACTCTCCCTAAGTTCAATCACAATTGACTGTGATCTGATCTCCATGCAGGTGCCCCTTGAACTAAAAAATAGTATTTTTATATGAAGTTATTTAATTATTTTATTTGGCATAACAAAGATAAGGACAGTTGTCCCTAAAATAATTATATTATATATTTTACTTATTTATTTAATAGGTGTAGTCATGAGGCAATGGGCCAACGTTCCTTCAACTATTGAAAAGAAATATATCTTTTATATCATGTTATTTAATTATTTAATCGGGCAAAGCCATGGGAGCAAGGGATAGCTGTCCGTAAACAAGGAGAAACAATACCCGTAAGATTTGTACAAAGCGTATGAACGAAATGACCCAAAAATTAGTCATAAAAGAAATTTGGGGGCTGCGCCCCCGAACCCCCACCCCCCAGACTGAGTATTTCCTACCAACCTAATACTTCTCCACAAATCCATCAATAATTAGTACCACTTTCCATCAACCATCGCGTGTCCCCACTGCTAAAAAATCCTGGCTCCGCCCCTGGTCACCCACAATTAAGAACACTCGATTAAATAAAAACCGAGATTGGGTCCGGGGATTCTATTATGAGTTGGGGAAGGTGTTAGGCACCCCACCTCATCCGTCAAGCGACGGTTGCCTCTTAACTTTCTCCATTAAATTAATTTAAAGTCATTTTCTCTTTTTTATTATTTCGAGATTGAAAAACCGCCCCTCCTCGACCGAGTTAAGACGATTTACTCTCTACAGCTTGTTTTCTTTTATTTCGAGATTGGAAAGTCACCCCTTCTCGATCGAGTTAGGGTGAGTTTCTCTCTACTTGCGCAGCAAAACCCATTTTCCTTAAATCGGCGAACGGCCACACTTCTCTCCTCTACCGAGTTAAGAGGGGCCCCGTCTACATTTAGGTGGAAAATGGACAAAACTACTAACAATAAAGAAAACTGAAAAAGAAGTCGAAGATCTAGTCTTCCGGCCCTTTCCTTCACCCAGATTTCCTCGTCCGTACAACCGTGAAAAGGGAAATCGCCGAGCTACTCAGAGAAAGTGAGGGAAGAAGAGACTTGGACGGGTAGAAGTAGAAGATGGGGATGTAGCATACCTTTTCCTTTTTTAGATGCTCCAAGTATTTGAAAAGAGAATGATTCCGCGAGATCTAAACTCCGATGGTTTCTTCCCAAAGTTGGTGAAAATCAACCTTAGGTTGATAGTTTCGATGGCTGGAATTTCTGGGTTTTGAAGGCTCACACCAAAGTTAGAGGGTTCTCCAAGTTATGGGTTGGCAAAACTGGGCCTCTTCCAAGTTAAAGAATGGGTTAGGGTGAGGATCCTTTTCATAAGGTGAAAAATAAGGATTTCGCTCTTTTTGGGCGATGTGGGACTAAAAATAACCCCAAAATACATTGGCATGCAAAACGAAGTCGAAATTAGGGTTTTCCCTAAATCGCGCCTTTCAAAAAGCCGCGGGAATTGAATTAGGCCAACAATAGGGGCGCGCCCTTTTAGAGGGTGCGGGTCAATTTTAAGCTAAATGAGTCTTGCCCCTTGGGTCTGGGTTGGTTTAGGCTCGGTTTGGAGTTGAGCTTTACTTTTTTTGACTTTGACCTTGGATTTTCTGGAGTCCGGATCTCATCGTCTCTCTCTCTATCAGTGCTTGGCATCATCGGGCTTTTCAGGCCCATGCAAAATAGGGTGTCTACAATGTGCACTAGAAGGCACTGACACGAGTCATGAGATACCTTAAGGGTATTGTGTCATATGGGTTACAATATGGAAAGATTCCAGCTATACTTGAAGAGTACGTCGATGCGACGTGGAACTCATGTTCGAACGAGTCCACAAAGGTGTCAGCCTGGATTTTCACGATAGAGGCGGAGCAATCTCCTGGAAATCAAAGAAGCATACGTGCATTACTCGTTCCACTATAAAATCAAAGTTTATTGCTCTCTCATCAGCACAAGAGGAGGTTGATGTTGCCTTCTTCGGACAAAAAATAGTCCCTCATTAGAGTAGCCGATAGACAAACGAAATCAGAATGATCACCTCAAAATAAGCAAGCTAGATAGGCAGCATAAGAAGCGAAGGGAAAGGTCTTGAACAAAATGCCACAAATGTAAAAAGTATATAAGATATGAAACTGAGCTAAGCTTCAACCTGCATTATGAATTCCATGCCACTTACATTACTTATAACACATTGCAGATGCCCAAAACTTGGACCAGAATCTATTGTTCATGAGAAATAAACGAATTACATTAGTCATCATCCAAGGTGATCTATACACTTCCAAATAAAACAATATAATTGGGAGTGCTGTTTAAAATGAAAATCAAGCTTAATTACTTCTCCAGAAAATGTATAAACAAACAAACAAACAAAAGAAGAAGTTGAAGAAGAAGAAGAAGGAGAAGAACCAAGAGCAATGTTACAATCCCCAAATCATAAAACTGCTGATCGTTTACTGGTTGAATGTCCTGTAATCTTTCTATCATCTGCATTATTTTGGAGGATGGGAAACGATGAAGAAAGAAGGCCCCCCCTCAGTAGAACAGCTTTTACAGTAAAGACTTACTTGGCAGAGGCTGAATGGCATTCAGTGTATAAGGAACTATGTGGGTTCTATCCTTAAGTGAAAACTTGAGTACCTCTGAACAGGCACCACACCTTAGCCGGTTGCATCTCTTTCTCGAGAGGAGAAAATCTGCAGGTAGTAGCAGCAGTTTCCAGCAATTGTAGCAAATTATGAAAGGGGCTCTACCTACTACAGGCTGACAATGCCGCTTCACAGACTGATGTCTCTCCCTCAAATACAACTTGTTCACCTTGTGATTTATCTGTGTATCATGGCCCCGTATAGGGAAATCAGAGTCCATATGCAGCTGGGTACTTGAAGGACTATATCTGTAATGATTGGAGCAAGTGCGACCATGGTGGGCCCTGCATAGTCCTTTGTTAGAGCAGATAACGGTTGGAGGCAATTGAAGCGGACACTGCCAGTCCTGGTCATAGCAATGCAAACAGGAGTAATCAACATGCTGTCTACAGTTTTCTACCTGTCCTGAAAAGGGCATTTGCGAGAACACATGGTGTTGGGGCCTGGTTTTTCTTTGCCCGTATCCTCCAGGATGATACCATGGATAGTTTGCGTCATAGCACTGCAGGACTTCCTCCTTTGGTGCATTGTAATTATAGGAGAAAGGCCTCTGTTTTCCTTGTTGAGTGGCTCCGTGGGGAACCCTTCCATTTTTCTTTCCTCTCTGAGTGTACCATCTGTTAAGCTGATCTCTCAGTTCATCAACCATTCTGAAGAGTTCCATTTTTTCCTGTTCTGGGTACTCAGGCTTGTCAGATGAATAAAAGCTTGAGCAGTGTAGAAATTCATCATGTCCATGACTTGAAGAGCTACCATTTTCATGACCAGCTAGGGAACCCTTGAGATAGGCAGGCTCCCTGGACGCAAATCCCCCTCTTTCCGATCTTGTCGAGTTTCTAACTGGATGGAAGCCCCAGGCGTCCTGAGAGTTTACTTGCTTTTTTTCTTGAATGCCATATCTTGTAGGTCTAAATAATTCATCTTGATCCCAGTAAGCAAACTCCAATGGTTCATTTGAAGAAAAGTTACCAGTCTTTGATGAAATGCTTTCATCCAATGGCCTCTGAGCTATTAAGCTAGAGTTCTCTCCCCTAGAACCCAGTTGATTGCCGGAACTTGAGCTTATGAAACTAGAGCCATTCCCATTATTTTCATCTAGTTCTCTATTTCCTCCAGCTCCTGATGATGATTCGGCATTCTTTCGACAAGTGAATTCTCCGGAAGAAGAAACTCCATTTGAAAGTTTTATGATACCAGACCGCTCATTACAATCCCCATATTCATTTTGATCCCTCCCATTTTTTATATCCAAAGAACATTCTCCTATGGAGCAAAGAACTGCTTCTCGACTTGAGCTGGTCATTTCCTTTTCTTTAGAGTCACACACCGATTCATTCTTCTGAGCAGGGTCTCTTTTAGGCATGCATGAGGTTACATTTTCTTCATCCTCTTCGCAACTTATTGCTGTAGGGAGAAGCAGGATTGTCAAAAACTTGTAAATAAACTTTCAAATTAACATAAACGGTAGCTATTATCTGTAATGTCCAGTTCTTTTTGCGAGTGGGATTTCATAATTCTTGGGAATTTTCAATTACGGTGCCATTCTTTTTGCCTCAATTCCCGGGAATTAGGAAACCTGTGAAATTCAAAGTCCCGCAAATCAGGTACCTTTGAAGTCCCACAAAATTTGATGGACTTTAAAGTCCGAAGAGCATGTGGAAAATAATTCGTATAGTCCAATTAAAAAAGGTTATCCCCTCTTCAACCCTTTTTCCATTATTCAACATTCTCTTCTCCACTGCCTACAGCTTCCCATTGTAGTGTTGTTGTGTTAACCAAAAAAACCAAGCGTGTTTAGTCCCACATTTACATCCGGCCAATCACCCTCATAAAGTTCCACAGGCCCTTTTCAGGTGTCTTGTAGTGTGAAGTTTAATGAGGTGAGTGTGTGTGGATGTGTGTGTGTGTGTGTGTGTGTGTGTGTGTGAGTGAGTGTGTGTTTCCTTTCGTTGCCTACAATTTCGCCTTTTGGTGTTGTTGTGTTAACCAAAAAAAAAGCGTTCTCTTCTCCACACTACCCCTTGCCGTAGTTTGCTGCCCTTCACGGCTACAACGCTGGTCGCCTGATCACTCTATTAGGCTGAGTGTGGGTTTAAAAATCAGGTTGCATAGCATATGCAGAGCTTCAAGTAGTTTAAGGTTATTTTCCATTAAACTGGAGATCATTGCCCATAAATTGCAGAGGTTATTTCTAGTTTAGGTTGCCTTATCTTAGGGTTGCAAAGCACGCCCGCAAAGTGTAGAGTCATCTTCTTAAAAAATGCACACTTGCATAGACAAGCAAAGTATTTCATAGGGCTTCTGGAGAAGAGGTAGCAGACTATCAATCTCTTCTGTTATCTTTCTTGGATTCTTTTTTCTATCCTAATTCTGATCTCTATGTGGAAAGTTCATGAATCTTAAGGCTTTGAAAATTTGTTGTGATTGGCAATATGTAGGTGCTCATGCATTTAGTACAACATGAAAACAGAAAATTGACCAATAATATTCTCAGTTTTTATTTCCTCCTAACAGGGTATTTGCTTGTAAACTTTTGGTGTTGCATTTTGTGGCGCCTGATTCCTTGTATTGCTTGTTTTTTTTTTTTAATATATTGGCTTGGTTATCGATCACAAAAAATAAAAATAAAAACAGGGTAATTTGACTTTCTGTTGGCTCCATTCAAAGTTCAAACAGTCAAGCTGCAACATTATTGTAAAATTAGAGATTGCAAACTTATCAATGCTAAAGTTGCACTTACGTTTTTTTTTTTTTGATCGGTACTAAAGTTGCACTTACGTGATGTAAACTTGGTAGAGTTGCTAATGACATTTGCAAATACTTGAACCCTAAGAGCAGAGTCTCCCAGAATTAATTTTGGCATATCATCTGTAAAACAAAGAGAGTGAGGAAAAATGCATTAGAAACCGACAACTTTGATAACAATAATCATATAGATAATCCGTATTTCCCAGGAACGCTGTTCTTATGTTCAACTCCACCAATGGAAGGATTGTGGGTTCATAGGGGGATTGTTATAATGCCTTAATAATCCCCTATGAACCCTCATGCAACTTAGTGCAGAATTGAGGACCATCATCCAGGATAGGTACCAAGCCCATATTCTAAAAGTTTTTTTTTTTTCATTTCACTTAGTTTTGATTCCCCAAAAATATCTCTCAAATTTTCCAGGGTACATGAAGGGGAGGAACCTAGCATTCGATGCCATCAAGGAAATCTCCTGTGCCAAAATGGACCCAATTTTAATGATCATAACCACGTGTTCTATGACTTCTATCACATCCCCACCAGAGAAATTCATGACAAATGACCACCAAGAGGTCTATACATATTGGAAGTTTAAGATCATCAAAGCCAGCTTTTAAAGTTAAGAGGGAATCTCTTAGGTTGAACCACTCGAATGTTGGGTCCGTCCCCACTCCCTATATGTGTGCCGGGAACTGTCATTACATTGGTAGACCATCCTTACTTCTTGCAGTCTACCCAACTGGTACCTTATATCTAAAAGAATATTACCTTTGAGCCCAGTGCCACATCCACCAGTATCTTTGAGCCCAATCCCACATCCACCATTACCTTTGAGCATAGTGCCACAACCACCACATTCATACACTGGAAGGTCTGGCAACTCTGGAAGAAACCCCCAACATTTGGGACATCTAACTAATCTAACTTTAATAGTGGGTCTACTAGTCATGTTCCTCCAAATATCTGTAATCAAACACCATAAGATTTGTCAAGAAAACCTTTTTAAGTGTAACTAGTTATTGTAATTGCAGCAGGGATTTATGCCATTAAAACAACAAGTTCCTGCTAAAGGCAAGATGCCAAGCTATATCCTCACATCCCGAACCTTCAACATATTGTTAGAAATAAATGAGGGTTGGAAAAATAAAAGAATGAAGATAAATTGGAATTGCTCTAAGGCACGTAGATAACTACGCTGTCTTATAGATAGCAGACGCCCCCACTCCGGTAAAATCGAAGATGCAAGTGGAAATTTCTGGCGAATCTGTCTTCAGGATACAACAAAGCCCAGTTTCTCATAAACTGTATGTCCTCTCAAAGACTGCACAATCAATGGGAGAACCTGCCACTCTAGTTCTCTGATACACTGCTTAAAAAAAATGATAATAATAAGGAGAATTAATTTTTTTAAGAATAAGTTACGTTGGATTGAGATTTTATCTCTTTAAATAGACTTATCTCCAAAGGAGGTGTCTTTTCAAAGAAGGAAATAACCGTTGGAATTCCTAATGGATAAGAACAGTTACTAAGTAGCACCCTTTAAAGGTGCCCATTCCCAAACCAACTCTCTCTCTTACGTATCCCTTTCTAATAAAATTTTCTCCCTTCATAATATTATAATTTGGAACTCTTATTTAATATATATTATATATAATATATAACACATATTCCAAAACAAACCAAACCAAGATAATGAATTCCCATATTCAAACTACAAACTACATTAGATATCATAAATCATTGCCAACTGTCTTAGGAGGTTGTTCACCTTCTTTAGCAACCAAAGAAGCAGATTTATAAAATAGAACAATGGAAACTCAATGGAATTTCTTCTAAGATCATATCGGAATAAAATCTTAATGAATAGATCCAAGCAATCTCATCAGTACTAGGTACATTTGGAGCCATAACTACATCAGAATGCTCCTCTGCATCACCAAATGGAAGGGCTATGGCACAAATCAAATGGGCATGAAATGGTCAGCCTTCACTAATTTCTTTTGGACAACACAAGAGAGAAGACAAGAACACGACTTAACAAGGACGATGAGAAAAGGACTCAGATGTGCAACATTCTCAAGAGAAATTGGAAAATAAATAAATAGATGTAATGTACTTGGCAAATAAATCTAAGAAACAAGGCATATGAACATAAATAGTGAGTAAAAAATTGTTGCAATTCAATCAAACTCAAGTTGATTTATCAATCAAAAAGTATTAATTAAGTTAAAGAAGCATGAAATTCAACTTGATATAAAGAACCATGGAATTCAATTTGATATAGAAAGTACTCTGCTACATAAGGAAGCCCAAGTGACTTTGGATGGTTGGCAACATAGGCAAAGCAAACCTCCACAATCTAATGAATAAAATAAACCATAATTAAAGAATACTAAGAAATGATCTTCCAAAAATATACACACACAAATATATATATATATATATATATATAGAGAGAGAGAGAGAGAGAGAGTACAAAAACTAAATTTGCTAGGAACTTAACAAGGTGCCAAGCAGCAACAGAGAATCGGCCAGAATATGAAACAAAAAAAAAGGAAGTAAAAGTTCCAATCCCCTATAACCACAGCAATCCAATGAAGAGATGGATCAATGACACAAAAGCCTATGAAAAAAGGTTGTGAATTTTGCAGACCTATAGCTCAAAAATCTAAATAGAAGCTTTGAAACCCAACAACTAAGAAAGTTTTATATTCATGAACTTAGTTCATACACAAACACGTACAAAAAACCCCAAATTTCGCAAGGGAAATAAAAAAACGAGCCACACAATTTTCTCTTCGAAAAGGACAATCAGCTCAGATGGTAGTAAAAACGCCAATTAGCTTGTTCTCGTAATACATACCTCAGCTCAGAGTAGAGGATCCTATGCTCCAAAGAAATAAAGAAAAAGAAAAAAAAAAAGAAAGCGAAGAAGAAACTACTCTGATGATCCTTTTCTAATTCTAGTTATAGACAAATATCTGGGTCGCAAGACTCGCATCCACGAACCTTGCGAGAAAGAGAAGAAGAATAAGAAGAATTCATAAATTATTATCTTTTCCACGAAACTTACAATCATTTTCTCTTCCAGACTCTCGTCTCTCCTTTCGGTGTTCGGGGGAATGCTCGTCAAAGACTGAGACAGCTGTTCTCAGCAATTTCTGCCCTCCTCGTCTTTCTTTATGAATTGTGTTCACATTAATACGGGACAACGTAAGGAAAGAAGGAGGAAATTAAGTCATTAAGAGTTTGATTTTTGCGTTATTTAGTTACAATCCAAGTGACGGTAGTGTTAGCATCACAACCATCGGCATGTCGAGTGTAATTTCGTAGGAAAAAGCTCTGCTGGCACGGTGATTGGAAAATATAAGGTGCTGTAACTGTTACCTAACTCTCTCCTCGAAGACGGACACCAGGAGAAACCCAAACCCGTCATATTATCACCGAAGAACTACCCGCACTGTGTCTTAATTAATTCCCCACCCCAACTTTTAATCTTTATGTACCCTTATTATAAAAAGAGCTTAACATTATTATTATTATTATTATTATTATTATTATTTGGTTGAAAAAGAGCCTAACATTATCACTATTATTATTATTATGATTTTTTGGTTGAAAAAGGGCGTAACATCACTATTGTCCAAAAGTTTTCGTCGAACATTTTGTACCTAAAATACTCTTCTCCTTCTCCTTCTCCTCTATCAACACTTGAGTTCTCATTCACGCACATTTGTTCTTTCTATTCCTCTTTTGTTTTTCACCGGTAATACCAATGTTCCTCTCGGTTTCTCTTTCCAATTTTACTGAAAGTCTATTTAGTTTCCTCTCGGCTTCTCTTTCCAATTTTATTGAAAGTCTATTCAATTTCTTTTACTTTTTTTTTTTTTATTGCTATGATTTTTCCCTCAAATCTTGAGCATTGCAGATGATAGAACGCCCTAATTTTCGAGGCCACTTGAGCTCTCAGTTGCAGGAGCTGCAATTTTTAAGTTCCTTTGGGGATATCTATGAATTAATTATCATTTCTTTTATTCTGAAGTACATATCAACTCAAAGCAACACCGCATAAGACGTATCTAGGTTCTGATCTCTTGTTCTTGGATGCTTGCATTTTAGATTTCTACATATCATTGATTGTAGAGGTCTTTGAAAGTCCTAGAAAAATTAGGCATTTGCATGGAAATCAGCCGTCTTCTTTTGTATTTGGTAATGGAATAGAAGCACATTTATAAAAGAGATTTAGGCTATTTAGTAGGGCGAACACCATCCAACATCCATAAAATTCATAGCTTTTCAAGAATTTAAACTAAAAATCACAGTTGGTTGCAATAGGTGAGTTGCTGAAACCCTTCTTTTTTTCCCCCTTTAAAAAAAATACACCTTTCCCCTCTTGCAAATATTTTGCTCTTTTCCCTTTGGAACCATTCCTTGGACTTACATGGTTAAGGTTCGGCATGTTCTACTGGATAGGTCATGTATAGGTGAAATTAGCTTTTGTTGGATTGTTCATCTCTAAATCAGAATATTCTGATGAAATAATTTTTGTTTTTATTTTATATAGTGATGCCAAACGGGCCCATAAGTGCTGAGAAATTGAGATTCATTTTTCATTCTTGGTTTCTAAATTTTATTTGAAACTTTTTTTTTTTGTTATTGAAATTGGTTTGTTTAGCACTATAGATAAGCATTGATCTGTACTGTGCAGAATTTGTGTTTTACTTAAAGTTGCCAACTCTATTCATTCTTGTCTAACACATTTATAGATGTTGGTAGCCCATGAAGCCATGTTTGTTTTGCTTATTTTTTTTGTTAACTTGGTTAACCCCAACCTGCTCTCAAATATCATCAATCATCTTCATGAATCATGAAAGTATCACACCACACAATACCAGTCAGGCAGACACTGTCATTACGTTTTCAGTGAAATGCTTCACAACGAATGCAACTCAACTTTTTTGGATCAAACATGACATTTATCCAGTCTAAATTGCAGAGAGCAGCAATGGATTGTTGATTAACCTGATGATAGCTTTAGAATTAGACTGAAGTCTCAATACAGGTAGATTAAGAATGTAAGAATTGTGTCCTCTCTGCATTCTTTTCCTTGCTTCCAATGTAGCAATATAAAAAAAGTGCAAGAACATAAGAAACTACAACACAAACACCTATCTTGTAGAGAAGGGGTTCAAGAAAATTTTTCCTTTTAAGGAATCACCTAGTGTTTTAAGGTAGGGGCAGGCATTGGGTACTTCAGTTTGATATTTCAAACAATATGATGAGATGTTTGCATGCATTACTTACCATCCCCATCTACAGTCATAAGAACCTTAATTTGAATTTTCTAGAACAGTAAGTGTTGGCTGCTATTTCAGATGTCATAGTTCTATTTTATGCTCAAATTTTTATGTTATTATGAAGAATATACAAGTATACTTCAAAAGAAGTAGAGATTAGTATTATTATGCAGCCTTTTAGAAGTTTACTGGCTTAGACATGTGTTTACTTGGGAAGATGAGGCCCCATGTTTATACTTAATTGATTAAGATTATGGGCATCTCATTAACAAGTAGTTCATATATGTTGATTTTGCAGTTGTGTCCAAATATAAAAACCAGTTCCATAATTTCATCAAATATTTACAAGAAATTGGGGATGAGGTAGTTCACTTAATTTGTGTACTTTATTGATAGAGCTTCTTAATTTGTGTACTTTATTGATAGAGCTTCTTGATTCATAGGCTCCATGTTGTTATGGGATGATCTGCTTCCTCCTTTAGTTTGAATGACCATTGGGAGCGAATAGGGTCATGGGCAATCCGTTTATCATGTCAACCCATGCTTAAAACTGCTTCCCAGCTTCAAACTCAACTAAGTCATTTAGATTCTCCTCCCATTACATCATCTGTACATAGCCAAATGATTTTTTGTGGAATGTCGGCTATCTACACATGTCATTGCATCAGGCGATGCTTAGTTCTAGCTATAGTTCATTGGCCTCTTTATAGGTATGTGATACCTTCACCTCGTCAAACTCATGTCTATACTCTATACTACATAACTATATCCTCTATCGTGAAATCTTTCATTGACACGCCTTGTATATCTAAAGACCGTTTCCAAGTTGAGCATGAGTTTTGGAACATCAACCTCATTATCGTTGCTAGAAATGGTTTTCACAAGTAAATTGGCGGATTGGTTTGTTGATGCATGCTGCAGGTTATGGTTGTGACAACTAACAAGCCATGGAGGAGTGCCCCAAGAATTCTATAGCGCAAAAATTCAAAGTATATTACTGTGATATGTTGTATATAGACATAGCATATTATAATAGAAAATGATTTTTTTTCTACACTATATTGTTTTTTAACATTATTTTAAACGTACTACACGTGCATCCTCAACTAGTTTTAATTAAAGAGCAATAATCCTCTCGTCGGCCAGAGGAATGGACTATTCCTCATGGCTCTCACATAGCCGACCCTTCAACTCTCATTAACTCGGGTTAGTTTTTTTAACCCTTTAGTTAAAAATATTTTATTTTATTTTTAAAAAAACCAAGGGTAGATGGGTGATTCCTAAGGATGGATGAATCTTAACCACGGTTAAATGGAATTAGAAGGGGGACACATGGCAAGAAAATGGATCTAAGATGCCTCTCCTCGCATCACCGACCGAGGAGATGACTATTCTCCTTAATTAAAATAGAGGGGCAATTCTCCAACCCTGAGGTGGCCACATGTCCCTTTTGACACCTCTTAATTGTGGTTAAGATTCACTCACCCCTAGGGTTTACCCACCTATCCTTGGTTTTTAAAAATTTGTTAACCATGGTTAAAATTCACCAACTCTTAGGGTTAATTTTTTTCTAAAAACCAAAGAGGAAGGTGAACCCTAGGGGTGGATGAACTTAACCACGGTTAAGGGGTGTAAAAAGGGACATGTGACAACCACATCGGTGTAACCGATTTTGCCAAAAACCGGTTACAACTATCTGCCAAAGAGAATCCGAGGCCGTAACCAAAAGACTTGGGATGATCTCCAGTTGGTGCTGGCTAGGAGACGGACAATACCCAATTGGAATGTGCCACACACCCCCTTACAAAACAAAAGTATACATATCTTGGTAAGCATGTAAAAGGGAGTATGTGGCACCATTCAATTGGTGTTGGCGCCTGTCGGTCTCCTCGTTATGTGAATCTTAACAAGGACAAGTATTGACCTGTGGGCCCTGAATTCAGTCCCCACTCCCTATCCCTCAAATGGAGAAGAGAGCAATGATATGCCCCGCTGTGCATACCAAATTCGAGCCAATATCAGAAGCAGCAGAAGAGTCCATGGCAACTCTTTAGGCAATGGCACGACATGTTCTGACACTCCATAGTGACGAGCGATGCCAAGCTTGCCACCCCCTAAAAGGAGCTGACATGCTAAGGTCCCCATAAAGCTACACGAGTGATGGCATTGTTGGGGAGGGAAAGAGACTCCTTGAGATTTAACGGCCTGAAACTATAGCCGGTCCAGTGATCCGTGAGAGATCTTTAGGAGTAGGAGACATGTGGGTCCACCCACTAACCCCACGTCAAAAGTTTGAAAATTTTCAACATCCTAATTTTGTGAGTGGAATATTCTTTTCAGTTTCTTTTATCCAAAGAAGGGAAAACCAAAAGTAGTACGCTATTGTTCTCTTTTTACTGGGAGAGAGAAGAAGAAAGATATAGAGAAGAATGGATTTTGGGTGTATTTGTGGGGCTAGTACTAAGAGATAAGTGGTCTTCAAAATATACTTGTACTTCTTTCTAATTTCTTGATAGTGAAAATTTTGCCATTTATTTGGCCGTGGATGTTTTCCCTAAATTAGGGTTTTACAACATTAAAAAAAATCTTGCATCCCTAATCTATCATTTTAATTATTTTTGTGGTTTAATTTAATCCCTGCATAAACTTTTTATATTTGGGGATTAGTTCGGAAACCAAAAATAATTCTAGAATTGATTTGTTGACAGTATGGATCAAGTTTTTTGTATCAGAGCATGGTTTTTTCAACAGTGCATGCAAGGTTGTCATTCACAGAACGTTAATTTTATAGAATTGAATTCAAAAATCGGTAGTCGTAGAGGAAAATCAAAGATGTCTAATCAATGAGACAAAAATATTTTTTCTCAACGAATTTCAGATATGGAAAAAATGATGCAGACTATGATGATCATAATAAAATAAGTGACTTCGGGCAAGAGGTCTAAAGAAACAAGTACCCCACCAGTAGTAGAACATTCTAATGCAGATCCGCATAGAGAACAAATGCCGATTGAACCATTTATGATGGATGTTCGTATTGAGATTCTTCTGTATTGCGGTGAATTAGACCTGGAAAAATTGGATAGGTGGTTAAAACAATTAAAAGTTTATTTTAGTACCAAGCGATATACCGAAGTGCAGAAAATTACTTTTTTGCAAGACTGAGGCTTGGTGGACATGTACTTGCATGGTGGGAAGCTTACACTGTAGGGTTGGAATCAGACCATCAACCTGCAAGTTAGATTTGGGCACAGTTTACTGTAGCACTACGAAATCAATTTTATCTGATTGGTTATCAGGATGAGTTGAAGGGGCGGTGGCGATTCTTGAATCAAAAACAATGATAAAATGTCCAGGATTATACCACCGAGTTCAAGAGGCATGCAGTTTTGCTTGGGGTGAATTTACAGGATCTGTCTACTCTGGCCAAATACAAAGGCAGGTTACACTACCATTTGCGGAGTGAGTTAACTCTCTTTGATGTTCAGAATATTGATGATGCTAGTGTTAAAGTTGTGCACTTAGAGAAGCGTGACAGAAAACCTATAAATCATTATCAAATCTCACGAAAAGAGAGTGAAAAATTCAAAGAAAAATGTAAGAAGTTTGATAAGAAAGCAAATTCGACATTTCAAAAAAATAAGAAAACTTGTGGACATTGTAAGAAAAGTTGACACACTCAAGAAAAATTTTGGATTTTGCTCCTAAAAAGAAGCCGAAAAATTGGAAAGGAAAGAATGTGACAACCGTGTGTCATGATTTTCATGATGAGACAGTTGAATGTTCTAATGAACCGAATGAGAATTTAGCATGCATGGTCCATAAGGGAGGTGATCAGCAAAATAATCTTTCAGATGAGGGTCTAAGCCTGAGGCAAATTGTTAAAGTTAAGGATGTTCCTAAAAATATCATAGAAGAATTATTTTGGGTTTATATTCAGATTCACATGTCCAAGGTAATGGCCTTATATGATTCTGGATCTCAGAGAAATCTTATTTCTCAGAAGCTAGTGAAACAACTCAAGTTGAAGTCAAAGCCACTTCCTCAATCGTATCATCTTGAGTGGTTGAATAAGAATGCTGAATTACATGTGCATGCATAGTATACTTTCAGGTTTGTCATTAATGAAAAATTTAAGGATGAGGTTACTTGTGATATTGTGTCATTAGATATTTGTTAGGTTGTCTTTGGAAGTCCTTATTTGTGGGACAGGGATGCTACTTTCCACATGAGGGATGATGTAGGTTATCGTGTTTGTCCGACTAAGGATCGAAAGAAGCTCTCGTTGGTGATTGCACATCAAGTCAAGCATATGGTGAATACAAGCAATCGTTTTATTCTTCTCATTGTTAGGGAAGTTCGTATGGGATCACAAGTGATTGAAGATGATGTCAATTCTAGTGATTGTACATCTAGTCAGAAACAAAAGTTGAAGCAACTACTAACAAATTTCCTAGATCTGGTAGAAGAACTTAAGGGATTACCTCCAAAGAGAGAAGTGCAACACGAGATAGCTTTGTTGTCTGATGTTCCAATTCCAAATATTGGCTTATATCGTCAGCCAGCCGGTTCTCCTATTGTGTTAGTGCCAAAGAAAGATGACACTTGGAGGATGTGTATTGATTACTGTGCATTAAACAAAATCACGATAAAGAATAGGTACTCACTTCCACGCATTGATTATTTGCTTGATCAATAAAAACATACTACTTATTTTAGTAAGTTAGATTTAAAATCTGGTTATTATCAAGTCCGGATGAGAGATGAAGATATCTGGAAAACTGCTTTCAAGACAAAACATGGGTTATATAAATGGTTGGTGATGTCTTTTGGCCTTACTAATGCACCTACTACTTTTATGCGCTTAATGAATTATGTTTTACGACCTATTTTGGATAAATTTGTGTTAGTTTTCCTTGATGATATTCTAGTTTATAGTAAAACATGGGAGGAGCATATTGGACACTTGAAGACTGTGCTTGAAATTTTGCAAGATGCTCAGTTGAAGTTGAATGGGAAGAAATGTGAGTTTGGAAAAGTATCTCTTATTTATTTGGGACATGTCATTGGCGATGGAACTATTCAAATTGATCCGGCTAAGGTAAAAGCAATAATAGAATGACAGAAACCTCACACAGTGATTGAATTATGCAGTTTTATTGGTACGACACAGTATCTCAAGAAGTTCATCAAGGGCTACTCTCAGATAGTAGCACCATTGTTGAAACTGTTACAAAATGATAAGAGTATTACATGGGGCGTATTAGAAGAGAAGACATTCCGGTGATTGAAAGAGAAGATCAGTAGTGCACCCGTTCTTGCAATGCCTGACATGAGAAAGCCATTTGAGATAGAGACCGATGCATCTGGCCATGTTATGGGAGCAGTATTATTGTAGGGAGGTAAGTCTATTTGTTATCATTCAGAACTATTTTTTTGTCCAGTTTTGAATTATCCCACCTATGATAGGGAATTATATGTTTTAGCACTTACTATTAAGAAATGGAAGCATTATCTTTTGGGCAAAGAAACAGTTGTGCATATAGATCATGGGCCATTGAAGTACTTGCAAACTCAATCCAAGTTACAACAGACATGTCATTTCAAGTGGATGTGTTTTCTACAATAATACAATCTCCTAATTAAATACAAGAAAGAGAAGGTCAACCAACTAGCTGATATGTTATCTAGACCTCTTTTGACAGTAGGTGCAGTGGTTGTGAGTTTTGAGTCATTTGGACATGAGGTTTACAGTAGCAGATATGTTGAAGATAATGATTTCAAGCATACATACCAGCTGTTAAAGGAAGATTGTGATATTGTTGATGGGTACCACTTGGAAGATGATTTGTTATACAAAGATGGGAAGTTGTGTGTTCTTAAGGATAGCCATTTAAAGCTTATTCGGGAAGCCCATGCGTCTCTACCTGCTGGACATTTTGGTGTGCTTAAGACAGTGGTAAATTTACAAAGGTATGTTCATTGGCCAAATATGCAGATTGATGTGAATCGTTTTATACGAGAGTGTGTTGTGTGCAGCATCAGTAAGCCGAACAATCGAAAGCTTGAGTTATATATTCCACTTCCTATTCTTAGTCATCCATGGGAGATCATCTCTATGAATTTTCTTGGGGGTATACCACCTACTAGAAAATGTAACGATTATGTTTTCGTTGTGGTTGATAGATTTAGCAAAATGACAATTATGATTCCTGGCAAGAAAAGTATAGATGCTATTGGAGCAGCGTACTTGTTCTTTTTGCATGTTTTGTGCACTTTGGGTTGCCTAAAAGTATCTTTAGTGATCGTGATACAAGATTCTTGAATAGATTTTGGAAGGCATTGTAGGGTATATTAGACACAAAGTTAAAGAGATCTACAACATTTCATACACAGACGGACGACAAACAGAAGTTGTTAACCGGACTATTGTTCATGTGTTGAGATGTTTTACTCATCGGATGCCAAAGAGTTGGGATGAGAATTTGTCATATGTGCAGTATTGCCACAATCGAGCTACTCATTCATTTACCCAATTATCACATTTTGAGGTGTGTTATGGTTTTCTTCCGCAATCACCATTTGATAATCTCTTTATGGGAAAAGAGGTAGAAATGGGGGTAAGCAATGAAGCTAATAATACTTTGAAATTTGTACAAAGAATTCAGCTCATTCACCAAAGAGTTGAAGACTAGTTGAAACAAGTACAGAAACGCTATACGGAGCGTCATGATAAGCATCGTGTTGAGCACCAATTTCAGGTTGGAGATATGGTATGATTATAATTGGAAAATGACATATTGAAATAGGAATACAAGAAATTGAAACCTATTCGGTATGGTCCGTTTAAAATTATTGAGCAATATGACGAGAATCCTTTAAAGCTTGATTTACCAGGGTATATGCTGTGTTCTGCGGTGGATGTTGAAAATTTAAGGTTATTTAAGTCATCTCCCTTGGATGAAAGAGAGGATACCACTATCTTACTGATGGTGCATGATTTGGTGTATAGCGAGTAAGCTACTACCGACCTTGTACTTGATAGGAAGACAAGGATGACCAAAAATGAGGAGCAACAATTTTTATGGATTTGTCCAAATGATCAATTTGTAAATCGAGCAAAGTGGGTTCTCCATGGAGCAAGTCAAAGAAAAGTTCCCTCACTTGATTAATGCACTTTTTGAGGGACCAAAAGCCTCCTTGGCGGGGAGGCCTGATCCGTGAGAGATCTTTAGGAGTGCGAGACGTGTGGGGTCCACCCACTAACCCCTCCAGAACTTGGTGACAGATGTCATCCAAGAGATTGTAAGCATAAGTGAGAATCACAACGAAGCCACGCTAGCCTTAAAAAGGCAGACTTATGTTTTAGCATTGTCCCAAGCTTAGAAGATTGCTTAGATTGTGAGATCTGAGACTTAAATAGTTTTAGTATTGTCCCAGTCCTCCCAAGGACGGACTGGGTCACAGCACAAAAATGATACCCAACTAGCAATCTGAACCGTCAAACCTGTAGTACGCTACAAGCTAGAGAAATTTACTGATGCTCATATCCCACACTTGAATATAATAGCATTTTTGCCTAAGCAATGGAAATGGTTTTCCTCTTACACGGCTTGTCAAATTCAACATAGAGATCCAGATAACTCAACCAAATAAATGTAATTGTTGTGATAGCTCAAGTAAAAATCAGAAACAAAATCTTAAATTGTGAGATATGAGATTTAAATGGTTTCAAGATTTTTTGAGATGCAATTAACCTCCCCAAGGACAAAAGACAACTGGATGGATCAAGCCCCAGTCTTCCTACGACCAACGCGAGCAACGAACCCGGCCTTGATGGGAGCAACAGACCGCCCAGAACCACACTACAAGAGAAGAGTAAGATGAAAAGAAAAGGCAATTAGAGTCAGAGAAATCTAAGGCCCCGGCCACTATAGAGCATGTAGCCTTAACATTCACAACACTCGGCACAAGCTATTATTTTAAAGATATTTCTGTGTCAAAGCATAGCTAAAATAGAAGCTCTTTCACTATAAGGCCTGCAAAGGATATTGACATTCTGACAACTAAGAAAGAAATCTTGTAGATCAGCATAGGCCTCTCGGCAGATGAAAAAAGAAGCAACTGTGAGAAATCAAAAACCCTCCTGCCTCAATAGATCTTTCAACATTCATTCCAGGGTCAATGCAAATGTAGTGCGAAAATAGACGGAGTATGGAGCAAAAGTTCCCCATAAGGCATAAACATTCAAATTCCATAATACATAACATTAAGCACCACACTAATTATTATGTAATCATCAAGTCAGGACTGCCCAAATGCCCTGCCAAGCCAAGGATTGGACAACCCAGATAGGTCTGACATCAAACAAAGGTTGTGAAACCCAACGATCAAATCTAGGCTACTCTGCCAGAGTATATGTACGCACGCACTTACAGATAAAGGGTAGACTAGGTGTTTACCTGCTCACATCTGAGAAAGAAGAGACGGTTTTCCTTCGAAAGAATAGTGTCCGGACTTTTGCAGCCATTGCATATGACGTATTCATCTGGAAACACATGTAATAGTCAAGAACACATTCCACAATAGCTGAAGAAACACAAAAGAAAGACTTGTCCAGAAAGATTGCATAGGTGTATGTTTCTGCCCCAGATATGTGGCACATCAACCACCATCAATTTATTGAAAACATGGTCTGAGTTACTCAGTATCAAGTATCAACCAAATGACAGTGGTCCAGGCAGCAAATTAAAACTACAGCAAGAGGACCCCAGAATGCCTCCTAATACAGGAAAAGGGGAGGTGGATCAAAGGGGTGAAAAGGGGGTGAAAACAATTATGTTTTAGCCATCTTGTCTCAGGCATGTCCTGCGCAAGCAGGGCCGTTAGATAAAGTTCTGAAACCTAGGTGTCATCTTGTCTCAGGCTAGGTTAACCCTTTTCCTCCATAAAAGCAATTATATATAGGCACAATTTCCTTCTCTAACAAAGATGTCACCTAAAACAATAGCATAATGTGCAGGCAGACACTCCTTTAGATTTTTTTTTTAAATCGTTCAAAATTACCAGGAGCCTTAAACTCAGTCTCCTTGCACCAGCAGGAAAGTCCCATCAACATTAGGTTCGACAGTTCTTCCTGGCAGGTGAACCATACCAGGACTGCAGATTCAGGTTATTTAGTCCTGGTTATTTATTCGGCAATTAATTTTTTTTATGAAATGATAAACAAAGAATTTCATATCAAACAATAACTTACTGACATATCTTCGCAGGATCCCTTCAAAATTTTTAGGAGCAAATCTCCCCTTGACAACTAATCGTTGTTGTCCATCAAGAGATCCACTTGTCCCCATTTCAGCCAGCAAGAAATTCATGACATGTTCTGGCTGCCTATGCATCCTGAAAGTAGAAAAAACGTTAGAACATGATTCTTAAAGATGGCAGAAGGAGTTTATCAATTATCCTAGGAGATAACATCAAACAGTATTTTATGCAAATCTTCTAACAAAAATAATAAGTCATTGAACAGTTTCAGTATCTTTTTTATCAGTAAACAATCATGATTCCTATTTATTTATAATTATTACTAATTTTTTATTTTGTTGTACTTTTGTCGTGTTTTTGCCGTATAACACCCGTACTTCCTAAATAGATCATTATCAAACCTGTATCCGTACTTGGTAACTATTATTGTGGGAGATCAATAGACTTGGGTTCAAAACCCTTGACCAACAAGGTTAAGGGAATAAAACCCCTTTGCAAGCAGCTTACCTTTCAAAAAAGTTATAAATAATAAAATAATAAAGATGATCCATATATAAAGTAAAACAGAAATTTGCATATACATATACATATACCGATCAAAAAGAATTCTATGGTGAATTAATATTTGCAAAGACAAAAAAGAAATTCCAAGGCAAGTTTTATTTTTATAGAACCACGGCAAGTTTCTAGATTTTGTAATTCACATTATGCAGAAATTTATTTGTGATATTAAATATAATAATTAGAAACATATATCATTAATCTTCCCTCATGAGTCAGTAGTCCTGCAAAAATTTCATTAAAAAATAGAAGGAAAGAATAGAGAATATCATACGTTTTGCAGAGATCCATAAAGTTCACAAAGACCGTCTTCTTTGTGCCTTCACGGAGAACTTGTGGTGGCCTCATTACTGTTCTACGTCTATCTCCCGCAAGCTCTGGATTGTTCTCGCGGAGGATGTTGAAGACCCTACCTAGAAGCTGGATAGATATCAGAAATGTAGACATTATAATCCATCAAAAAAGAATCCATGGAACAGATCCAGCCATAACTGAATGACAAGAAAACACAAAACACTATGATGGCTTTCCCACCAGGAGAGAAAGGACTATAAACATGAAATGTACAATCTACCAAGTCATTTAGGGTTCTCACTTGTTTGACATATTGCACTGAAGCTGTGAGGAGTGAGGACAACGGTATCAACTATCAACGAAGCTTACCAACCAAAAAAAAATTAACAGAACCTACAAAACACTATGACAGCAACCAAAAATCCTCTGGCAACTACCGATTTAAAAATCCCCTGCAATTAACTAGATAATATTTGGCATCAAAGGGGATAATTAGCCTCCACGATTGCAATTAATGTAGATTTTAGAAACAACTGAGATCTATCATTAATGCAGAAAGATTCGTTTTGCAGACCCCACATGTCATGCAAGCTGACATGCATAGTACACTGTAATTAGGCCATTGTGGGACTTGTAAAAGTAATTTTTTTGTTACATAACCAACAATTGCACTAGCAAAGAAACTAAATAATATATGTGAGTCGACACAAAAACATAGCTATAGAGCTCAAACTATAAATCAATAAGACAATCTGCTCAGGACAAAGTCCCACTTCTCTGAGTGGCTCATCCATGCCAAATCTAACATGGACAGTTTTTAGGTCAACTTAACTTAATCATATGCAAAAGAACAAATGTGTCATTTATATACCAATTATCTGAAGATATACCCAAAAATTATCGAGAACCTGTACACAAAAACGCATCAACAACATAATATTCATTGACCGCAAAGAGATTTCATCTAGAATTAGAAAGAAGCTTCCAATAACCTAAACATGAAAAAACACACCTCCTCATATTCATAATCTCGGTCACTTCCCTCCCAGGGATGCTGTGATTGTAGGATAATCCCTTCTCCTTCTTCATCGTCTCCTATGTGGTCTAAAAGATGAAAAATATATATATCTCTTATATTCCATCTAATAAAATCAAAATATAATTAGAAAGCACAAACTTTTGAGCTTGGGTACTCTTATTTATTTTAGTGATGAAGCTTCTTACCATCCAGATCTTCTCCCGCATCTCCGCTTTCATCATTCAATATATCAGTTTCTACCTGCAACAACACAACACCAAACATTATATGTCACTTGCTGCCAAAGAAATAATTAGTAAATAAGATGCTGTTTATACTCAGGCTTAGCTGGCGAGTGTGCCATCTTACTGGTTTCTTCTTCTTCTTTTTCAAACCAGCAAAGGTGTTCTCTAATCCATCAGCAACTGCAGGTGAAGAACCCAATAAGTCTCCAAAAACCAGGAATGAAACGATTAAAGCATTTTCAAATGTATTTAAAAAAAGGAGCAAACATAAGCTTAGGAAAGTTCACTTCTAGCAATAATGTTTTAGTTGTTGAACTCAAATATACCTGACAAGCTTTCTGTTTTCTCTGCCAACTTATCCACCGAATCATCCACGGGATCCTGAATTACGACCTTCTTCTTCTTCTTCTTTTTAGTAGGATCGAATGGAGCAAGCTGCAAAATCGTGATTCATATATTGAAAATGACAAATGATATCAAGTTGCACTAAATAGCATGTTTTACAAGACCACATGCCCAATCCAGGTTCATCCATATTCCATGAAAAATCCATCCATAAAAGAGGAATCAGGAACAACATAAGGCTACAAGTCCATGGTCACATTCTTGCAAGCATCATTGATTTGTAGCGATGGTGCTTACAAATAATTGGTCTTTCTTTTTTTTTTTCTCATTTCTACATTTCCTCTTCCAATTTATAAAATTTGTCTTTTCCCTTGCTCTGTTGCTCAAAGATAAAGAGGGAAACAAAAAGAAATACGAAATACATATTTCAAGCATAAGACCATTCATGAACCACTCCATAATTGTGAAAATTACTTGCAGGATGTCTATGATAATTATATCAGCAAAATTTCTTCAGCTACATGTAGATAGATAAATTTTCATATGGTACAGGGATCACTGTCAACATCCTATATGAGAAGCAAAATCAAACTAGCGTTAATGACACCAATGTTAAAGAGCATAAGCAGTAGCATTACAAACAGGGATAAAGAATAAGGACAAAGTATTCATTGACCACATCCAGAGGTAAATTTTTTTAAGGGATATAGATAACTGCATCATTAACACACTCTGTACAAAATTACAAATACGGATATATAAAATATCTATAAGCATATGTACATGGTACATTACTCGGATTCTCCCATCGTCCAAGATATCTAAACTTTTACAATACAGGTACAGATAATGAAGAGCATACAGAAATCCACAGCCATATCTGTATAAGTTTTCTCATAGATATTACGAGCTTATCGTGTCCATATCTTTCCTCAAATGAAAGATAACACAAAATAGAGCCATAAACATCAATAAGATAGTATTCATATCTCTTCTGAATACTGTTAAAATTAAACATGTCGTGTTGCAAAGGATAGAGTTTTAGATAATGTTAAACAAAACTTACGTCTGCCACATCCTCCTTCACATCAGCTGGAGTTTCTTCCGCCATGACTTCCAAAGCCTACAAAGAAAAGGAAAATAAATAACTAACATGATTTAAGCCTAACAGCAAAAAACATTAAAATGGAAAATTAGAGACTTGGTAGCTGTGAATTTAAACTATAAGATAATAATATTAGCCATCAGAACAAAACCCATATGTTGAGAAGTGTCTCGAAGTGTACTTGGAATAAATCTATATTATACCAAGGTTTTTCTTGTGGCAATATAATTTGAGGAAATTCCTAGTTAGTTAGGGATTTGTATTTGATACTCTATAAATAAGCTTATGGTGTACAAAGCCCGGGTAGCTCGTGGAAAGAGCTGGCTCACAGGTCGATCCAGTGGCTCTCGTGGACAGTCTTCCCTTGATTTAGAAAGTAGTTGAAGTCATTTTACTTATAAATTCTTAATAAAGGAAGCTATTGAATTGTATTATACTATTATCTGGTGGACAAAGGGACTAACGTGATGAACCATGTATATCTTGTTCCTTGCGGTTTATTCTTTATGGTTTGTCTAATTTTACCATTGACATCAACCCTAATATTGTGTTTCCGCACAACATAGTATCACTCAGCAAAAAATAACGACAAAAAAAGGGAAATTTTAAGAAAAAGGAGAAGTGATCAATCCTCCCTAATTCATAATTCATAAGAAAAGTTACATTTCTAAATCGAAAGAAACCAGGAAAGAAGATCATACTTTAGATAATAAAAGAAAAAGAATTCGGATCTCAAAATACTAATCGAGATGGATCATAATAATCCTATTATCTAAACTCATTAAGAAAACAACCAAAACATGCAGAGAATTCATGAAAAATCAGAATATTATATACCAAAATTCAAGACAATAAAAACAACAAGCGCCATCAATGATCTGTAAACCCTAGATACCCATGTGACTGGTCGGGAATCATGGCATCAAGAAGCTGAAATGAAAAATATGTGCAAAAAAAACGGCATCATCCCTAACCCACACAAATCTGAAACCCTAAACTATTTCAAAATCCTAGAATATCAAACCCTTACCTTGAGATAAAACTGATATATTGCAGTGCTTGTGCTGTGCTTCTCTGAGTTCGATATATATCTTCTTCTACTGTATTTCTGCTCACCCGAGTGGCCCCACCTAAGGATCCCCTTAAGAGGGCTTGAATGAGCTAGGCCCAAGTCCTACACTCCAGAGTCCAGACCAGGGCCAAACCTTTGTGGGTGAGATAGATGGGCTGATCGGAAGGAGAATGAGACACACGCTTTGAGGAATTAGTAGCTTACTTTCTTCTTTTGAGTCATGTGACATTTGGCTGAATGACTAGCCAAATCTTGTACCGGAGCTCCTAGGGTCTTCTATTCTTTTGAGGGATATTCTTGTGGAACTCCATAGTCCATACTCCATACTATCAAACAAGACATTATAAATAATAATAATAAAAAATCACACAAGAAAATAGGGCTGAAAATTTGTATGTCAGAATATAGCTTCTTCTTTTATATAAAAGATCTGCCCGGGTCCACCTAACCATAGCTTCCATTTAAAAAATTAAAAAAACTCCTACATAATTCAACATTTTGGTTTTATTGTCCTCAATTTTTTGATTACTTCTAATAGTCGCTAATTTTCATGAATTTAAATTTCATGGTATTAAGGAGATCATCATCAAAGATGCTGACCCATAACCTAGATTTTGTTCATTTTAAAAAAAAAAAAGATTACTTAGATTAAAAATTTTCAATGTGTATAATACATTATTCTTTTAGCGATGTAAACTAGATTAAGCACACCAAAATTCAAGTATCATTCCAACTTAATTGAATCCTAATATGAAAATTGAGTTGTGTCGTTATCGGTGAGAAGTAGATTTGTTTTGTTGAAAAACATGGATGTCATAATATTAATATTGAGGATATATGGTTCGGGCCGGGCCGGGCTTCTTCAAAATATCAAAAGTTAAGACCAGATGCTCTGCTATTTTCCAATCGCAGTCCCCCTCTTTTACCCGCTTATCGCACTCCAATGGAAGGCGTGGTTCTGAAACTCCCTTCCTTTAGAATTCTAAACCCTAATTACAGCAGTCCAAGCTCTGCAACTATCCGATTAGGGTTTCGAAGTTTTTCTTCTTCTGCTACTGACTCTGTCTCTGCTGCTTCGATCGTCAAAAAAGGGAATCAAGCTCTTGAGTCGACTTCACTCGGGCACATTACCAGACCAGATTTCCCGATTCTACACCAGGTAACTCTAATTGAATTTATCTTTCTCTCTTCGTGCGCTTTGAACGCTTAATTGTTTGTTTTAGCTCTGGTTTTGCACTCTCTTCTGTTTCGGATAGTTTGGAGTCAAAAGTTAGTGATTCTGTGGAACTCTGCATCGAAGGAGCACGTGTTTGAGTTTGTTTATGCGTGCTGATTCCATTATTTTATGGAGAATTGAGTGATTAATTTGAGGTTTCTATAGTTTAGATGGATAATTCTCCACTTAAGTAGAATTACTGGTTCATAAAGTCTAGAAGGTTTATTTACATTGTTTGAGATTTCCCCATTTGAGTATATGTAGCTCTCGTTTGTTTTAAATTAACGATTGGGAATTTCAGTGATTAGATAGTTTAATTGATAATCTCATAGGAAAAGTGTATCCCTGGGCGTGGCCTTGTAACATATTGGTACCAATCTCAATCTGGTATTGTAGGAGGTGAATGGATCGAAACTGGTCTACCTGGACAACGCTGCGACTTCTCAAAAGCCCACTGCTGTTTTAAAGGCTTTGTTGAACTATTATGAAGCCTATAATTCAAACGTGCACCGTGGGATCCATTTCTTGAGGTATTCATATTCTGTTGCATTTTGTTTGGATGATTAACAACTTTATTAGGAACAGATCAGGGGATAATGTTCCTACTTCACAAGGAAGATCTATCTAGAATTGCTTTTAGCTGGAGAGATTGCTTGTATCTATGTGTGTGTTGGTGGGTGGTGGGTTAATATACAATCAATTATTGGAAAAGATCTGAATATTATCTGTAAGATTGGCGAATCTTCATACTTTCAATCATTCCCTTGAAATGATGTTTGAGGAATTACATTCACCCCTGGAAAAGAGAATTTAGATTTGAAAATTAAGGCATGTATATTTTTAGACAACCTTTTCTGTTTAACCCATAAAATGCTTCACTTTGAAGTTCTTGCAGAGATTTTGGAACACCACCTCTCTCTCTCTCTCTCTCTCCCTCCCTCCCTCCCTCCCTCGCGTTCATTTTATGATGTTGTGAAAAATTGATTTACACGGCCTTTTTCCCCTCACATGTGCAAGGTGAATTTTTTTCATAAAACCTGCAGAAAATGCCACATAAACAGTTTAAGCACTAAATCTGCTTGCAATTAAAACTGCTACATGTTACTAACCAGACATGTTTGTGGAGCGGGGGCGTTACTGTGGGCTGGAAGGTTGTACAAAGTACAAACTACAAAGGCACATGCCTATGCTCATCTATGTCTAGCACATGAAGTAGCTAGAGTGAAAACCTTCAAAGTCGTTCCTTGGCCATCTCGTAAGCTCTGCCGATTCAACTGAAATCAGGATTACCACTTTAGCTCTCATCAAATTTTGAGATTAATCCATCTGTTTCAAGGTTTAGCTCATTCTACAGGCTTCAGTCTTCAAATCACTCTGATTTATTATAATGTCCTCCTCAAGATCAAAGTTCTCATAGTGATGAAATTCTCTTAAAACTAGAAAGCCATTCCATGAACATTTCCTTCACTTTTGTTGGTAATACCTTGTTGTGGTGTTTTTTTCCTTCCTTTTGCTATCTTTGGTTTCTGTTGATTTCATTAGGTAGTTATCTTTTTGGGTAATGCTTACCAATTAGTTTCGTTTTAATCTTAAAATCCAGTGCAAAGGCCACAGATGAATATGAGTTAGCACGGAAAAAAGTGGCAACTTTCATTAATGCATCAGAGCCTAGAGAGATTGTGTTTACAAAGAATGCTACTGAAGCTATAAATCTGGTAGCCTACTCTTGGGGCCTCTCAAATTTGAAACCAGGGGATGAGGTATGTTTTTTCTAGTAATTCATTTGCTTCCTATCTCGTTTCCAATTACATTGTTTTTGTTTTTATCTTTACGATTTTGTTTTTATAAAGAATTGAAACTCATTCCACAATTTTACTATTACATAGGTAGATAAAATTTATTGCTGGGAGTTGTGAATTCCGTACTCTATATGTATCTTATGCAAAAACGATTTGCTTTATTTGTGCCTTGAGGCAACCTTTGGTTTTCACAATAGGTAGCAACTTTTTTATTGCAGATTATACTTACAGTTGCTGAACATCATAGTGCTATAGTTCCTTGGCAATTTGTAGCTCAAAAGACTGGTGCCACTTTGAAGTTTGTCAATCTGACTGAAGAAGAAGTTCCAGATATTGAGAAGTTGAAAGACATGCTTTCAAAGAAGACAAAACTTTTGGTTATCCATCATGTCTCGAACACTCTTGGTAGGTGTATTCCTTTGTTTTGACATATTGCCTATTCTCTGTATCTATCTTGCCATATTCCAGCTTTTGAGTGAAAGTCTATTCTTTTCCCTAGCAACAAGGTGATTGACTGGAAGTGACTTATCCTTTTCATTTTCTGCAGCAATAACTCATGTGGCATCCATCCACTAGATTATTAGTCATCTTTATGTATAAAAAAATAAATGAAATAGAAATAAAGTCTTGTTCTTTCCCTTCAGTTCACACTTTTCATTTCACTACCCAAGCAGAAATAGTGAATAATAATAGAATTTATTTTTGATAGTTAGAGGCTGTTAGAAAGTTACCTCCATAAAGATTTCATAGTTAGAGGCTGCTAGAAAGTTTAAAGATTCCCTCCAAGCAAAATCAAAGATGGTGATTTAAGCTTTGTTAAAAATCCATGACCGCTCATATTCTGTTAAGAACTCCCATCACAATCTTAGCTCTCACCATCATATGAGAGTTGATTAGTATTATATTAGGTCAAGCCAGGTTAGATTATGTCACTATCTTTAGATCATAATAATCTTCATGAAACTTGTAAGTGAAAAATAACTCACCGAATATCAATGAACATTGATTCCTATCAAGAGCCCCCATCAATATAATCACTTCTCATCTAGCAATTAGCATGTTTATACTTTCCAACCATGCCCAGTTAATTAGAATCATTCTTTCATTGTATTGCCCCAATTATAATTTTCTTCCAAGATTAACCCAAAAGCATTTAAGAACTAGATAACGGTCACATAGAATGCATTTACAGCTTGGGAACCTTGGCTAGCAGCCTCCAAGCAATGGAACTCAGAAGTTCTCCTTTGAATAGCAGCCTCCAAGCAATGGATCACCAATTTCTCTCTGCTTCGGAACTAATGGGGCAATTAGGGTTACTCTTCCTTTTGGAGAGAGTCGGAGGGAGGATAGAGAAGGAACAATGTTGGAGGTGATTCGCCACGGAAGTGACGCGGTTGCAAATGGGCAACAGAAAATGAGGGATTATTGGTTGGATGGGGATCAAACACCACGCGCACACACATATATATATATATACACCTAGGGTGTCTGCAAAAAAAATTCTATTAATTGCTATAAGTATTTGTGTGCGGGTGTGCTCTTGAGTCTGTTAAGGGAGAAAACAAAACTATGGGACCAACGGTCCATCAGCATGACCCATTTGTACTATCACGGCTTCACCAATTATATTGTTATGACTTCATATACAACTGCTGGAGGGGTGTCATCCAGATGGAAGGGGGGTGTTGGCTGTAGATGGCTGGTTGTATCAGTTGCTTCTCAAGAATAAAAAGACATAACTAGTCCTCTTTGTGTTGACTTCTAGATATGAACAAGCAAAGGGCATGCTTGTAATATCTAGGTAGCACCACTCTTTATGTATCTTCTTGTGGTCAATTACTCATTAGACTTGATGAAAATTATGCATATTTCTGTTCTTCCATATGTTTGGTATGCCATATGCATTAATAAAACATTTTTTTTTGGATAAAGTTATTTATATTCTTTTTACACTTCCAATGATGTAGGACAAGTAGGGGAAATGAAAATTGTAGAAGAAAAGGAACATAGAATGAATAAAGAAGGAGATACGGGATTAAATCACAGAACACCGTTAACAAATAGTACAAACCATCATGAAATTTCTCCAAGAGATAACTTATTCTTCAGCTTCACTCTCCCATAAAAGCACGTACTACATATATTTATAGAAAAGGAAAAGACTTTTCGTAATCTATTTAGGACTCTAATTGGAAAAACTGTTTTTAAACAACTCCTAACTAAAACTCTTATTAAATGACTACAGAAAATAATAAAATGAATTTTGAAATCTAAAATTCTAACAACTCAATGGGATCCACATTGAGGTTGCCACTATCAATTAGGATATGTGGACACGTCCCACATCATCCAACTTTGTTAAAATCCATCCAGGGTTCCATGCTCACTTCTGCATCAAGCTGACTTTGCCATCTATGTCAAAGCTGTTTATGGTGTATTGATGTTTACATAGCATTATTGTGTATAATTTTTCTGTTTGCTTGGGATACTGCAACAATAAGTAGGCATTACTTATGTGTATTAGATAGTGCACAACTATTCCTTTGTTTATTAATTGCTATCAAGATGGAAAAGTTTTTTAGCATCATTGTATCAACTAAATATCATCTTCAGGATATGAAGAAGAAGAAAACAAAATCCACAATCTAATATTTTCCTCTTTGTAGGTTCTGTCCTTCCTGTTGGTGATATCGTGTTTTGGTCTCACAATGTTGGGGCAAAAGTTCTTGTAGATGCTTGTCAAAGTGTTCCACACATGGTGGTTGATGTCCAGAGTCTAGATGCTGATTTCCTTGTTGCATCTTCACATAAGGTTTGAGCTAATCAGGATTATTCCTGTTAGATCTATACTGCCAATTGTGCTAAAGTCTTCCCCTTATGTGTTCATATCCCAAAGTTAAGAAATAAACTTGTCTCAGATGTGTGGGCCTACAGGCGTGGGATTCTTGTATGGTAAAAATGAGCTCTTGTCTGCTATGCCTCCTTTCTTAGGTAAGCTATTATTTTATACTACCTAGCTTGTAAGGAAAACCTCTGTTTAGTAACATTTTGTTCATAATTAGTTGCAAGAGTTTCTTATATCTATTTTGATAGGAGATATGGAGTCATTGACACTCAGGTGATCTTATTGCTATGCCTAATATATTTTTTTTCTGTTCCAGGCGGCGGTGAGATGATTGCTGATGTATTTCTAGATCATTCTACTTATGCCGAACCTCCTTCCAGGTTGGTAACCTTTGTATAAATACATGTCAGGAGTCAGGAGGACTGAAGAATAAAAAGCAGTAGCCTTGCCACCTTCACTGTATGCAGGCACACTTCCTGTTGGAGGGGAAGTGGGCAGTTGGAATCCACCATTAGGAGTCCTGCCTTGAGATCTAGAATGCCAAAAGGTTGAACCGATCAGATGATCTTAACCATCTGATACAACATATTCTTTTGAATGGTCAGAAAATAGTATGATGAATTATTCAGAAGATATATGATGGGATGATCAGGGTATCTGACATGGACCACCTTTTGGCTTGGTAGATCTCCTTTCGCTGACCCATCCAATTCCAGATCGTTTCTTCTCTCTATAGTCTATCCTTCATGACACGAGTATTCCTTGCTAAGAAAGACTCCTATTTATCTAAACCATAACAACGCAGCATATGTAAACGATATCTAGTTTTTGGAGGTGGACAAAATAATCACTTTCACCAACTTTTAAGTTGGTGTCTTTCTGAGAAGGCCAAAGATTCTGCAGAGACAATTTCCCTGTTTTTTTCGCCTTCCAGTTACCTTTGGTTGGAACTTGTAAGATATATTGTCTCCTTTTATAGATGGGACCTTTGGAAAACTGTATTATATGTTGGAAACCCTCTTAAAGGTGATAGAAGATTATCATACCTTTGTCAAGCTAGAACAGATCATGACTTTTGGTGTCAATGTACTCTTGAGCAAAATGTTCATCTTAGTATTTTGGTGATGGTAGTTCCCTCTGTCATGTATTCAGAGGACTATATTTCTCAGTTGGGTGGCATCAAGATCCAGGCAGCCCCATGGAATGACTTTTTCCAAACCAAGCATTTTTTAACGGGAACACATAATTCTGGACAATGGGTTGATCAGCATCCGAATGAGTTGATGACCAACTTTTTATCATCAGTACTGATTGTCCTGAACTCCTGATATGTATTGTAGAAGGATCAATATCAATTATTTTTCCTTTCCTTTCAGGTTAGGAATAATCAAGAATTTCTAAAAATGTGATATGTATTAGTATTAAATTATTAATCATTTCAGGTTAGGAATTATCAGGAGTTTCAATCTTTTCAATGTCAGTACTGTTGAAGTCTGGAGCTCATGCTCTCTGCATAGCATGCATTTAGGTCTCTAGTTCATTGGGATTTTTTTTACTATCCATGCATTTGAAATCTTGTAATAGTGTCAGAATATTAGATGTGGGTTTTAATTCAACAGTTAAGTTGTTTGTTCGCTCTTTAACTGGATCAGGTTTGAGGCTGGAACACCTGCAATAGGGGAAGTCATAGGACTTGGGGCTGCAATTGATTATTTGTCAGGGATTGGCATGCAAAAGATTCATGATTATGAGGTAAAATCCATTTCTGCCATTTCCATTTCCTACTGTAGAGTATAAATCTCACCATGGATCATTGGTTAAAGTACCAGATTTTTGCTTATTCAAACCTTCTCTTTTAAAATTTTTTGAGAAGGGAGAAATTAAGTCACTTATGTGATAGACATAGACATGAGATGAAATGCATCATGAATGTACAGGTGGTGCAGTGTGATGACATCTACCATTAGATAGGTTCCACTTATGATATCTGCAAGCACTGTCAAATTTGGATGACTATGACCCTCCATCTATCATCATCCTTTATATGGGCCACAAAAGTGTGGCAAAGGTTCCAGAAAAATATAGTAGTTAACATCGTTCAGTCAATTTTAATTTTTGGCCTCCGTGTTCTCCTAAGCAGTTAAGCGAGAATAATCATCTCATTTGCTTGCATATGCCAATGTGTACAGCAATGCTATCACCAGACTTTTCCCTTGAATTTGTCTTTAGTTAATTTCATCATTAATGCTGTTAGGGTCCGTTCTTTTGCTGAGACTTATAAAGCTTGGCACTTGGCACTCTATGACGGTGGTTGTTAGGAAATTTGAGTCACTTTGTCAAGGTTTTTAACAAGATTAATTCTGACCATCATGAGATTTTAAGTCTTGTCATTTTTTTTGTGACTTGAAATTGTTCATTTTGCTGCATTTGAAGTCTTATGGGAATTGCAACCTAAGAGATGAAAAGCACGATACTTCTAGTTCTCAAAAGAAAATGCATATTGTCCAATGACAAAATTTACAAAGTGCCGGACTTTATAAGTCTCCGCAAAAGAACTCTCGAACTGCCTGCCTCTACCTCCTTTGCTGCTTACTCCGACTCGTCATGCTTAAAGATTGAACTCGTTGGTTCAGGAAAAAACAGAAGTCCACCTGACGGACCTTTACCAGACTTCCCCCTTGAATCTGTCTTTTGGGAATTCCCATGGTATGGTGCTTGCTATGACTTAACAAGTCCTATTTGCTCTCACAGTGCTCATGGTATTTGCCAATATAATTCCTTGAATTTTTTTGTGGGCGGATCAATTCCATTTCAACTAATTGTTTTATTGCATCCAAACAATTAATTTGAGAGATTGTAATGTGCCGCCATTGCTTCTATGAGCTGTCGTAGAAGGTAGAAGTTTGCCTTCATCCCACTTCATTTTAGTTTCTCTTAGGCTAGATTGCTATTAACTTGACAGTGACTGTAATGTTTGCCGAGAAGCTCTGGGTGCATTCCATCACGAGGAATGAACAAGATGCAAGAAAAATACATTTGTATATCTTATCTCTTTGAAGGGTCGTATGGCATCAAGAGAGACATGTTATATGTCCTTAGACAGATTCCTTACCTTTGTTTTTGTTGTTTTTCAGGCAGAGCTGGCTAATTATCTCTATGAAAGCCTCCGCTCTATCCCTACTGTCAAAATCTATGGCCCGGTGCCTTCACAAAATGTCCACCGCACCGCTCTTTGTTCATTCAATGTTGACAATATTCACCCCACAGATATTGCAACTTTTCTTGATCAGCAGGTATGGAACATACAAAACTTTGTTACTATGATAAACTTCTTTTTTTCATTCTTATTTTCACCCAAAATTATGTACATAAAAAATTGAGGAAAGTTAAAGAACCTGAAAAGCAGAAAATTCATAAACATGTAGAAGATTTGTAGAAACGAGATTTGTCGTGGATTCATTCAGAACATGGTAAAATTTAGGGCCTGTATTTTTGGGTAGTTACTAGGTTTTGGAGCATGTCTCTGTGGCTGTGGTTACGAAATAAAGCACAGGAAACACTTGACTTTTTAACCTGTGGTGGTTGAAGCTTGAAAGTGCGCCACTTAATGCAGATTTTTGCATTCTAAGTACCAACAAATATTCCTTATGGGCTGCTATTTTCTTTCAGCATGGAGTGGCCATCCGCTCTGGTCACCACTGCGCTCAGCCCCTCCACCGCTATTTAGGAGTCAGTTCGAGCGCACGAGCTAGCCTCCATTTCTACAACACCAAAGAAGATGTTGATGCCTTCATTCTAGCACTTAATGACACTATCAGCTTTTTCACTTCTTTCCAGTAAAGTTATTACTTCTATGATTCTCATTCTGTCCTGCTTGTCGGTTTGTATCCTGTTCAATTTGTCCTCAAACGTTATTTATCTCTATGTTTATAGGAATTAGTTTGGTCGCATATTTCTTGTGATGTGCTGGAGATGTCTGACTTTACTTATAAAGTTTCGAGAGAGGAAGTATTTCATGATGCTCCAAATGATATATGAACTTGACATATGCATCATCCATCGACCTGATTGTAAGCCATCTCATCTATATGCATGGTTCAAAATATCAGTTTCGGATGTCGTATCGGTAAGTCCAAAACAGGATACGTATCGACATATTGGACTGTATCGGATGGATACGACAGAAAACATCAGGATACACTAAGAAATGCTTGGATACGCAAGGAAAAACTTGGATACCTTACATAAAACTTCTTTTAATGTAAATATAAGCTATTAACAAACTAAATGAAGGTCCCTAACTATGTTTATAACCATACATATGAAAGTTAAGGATTTTGTGAGTTAAAAAAGTGTACGTGTTGTGCTGATAAAAAGATGTGAAAATACAAATCATATTCACTTAGCTAAGTATAAGAAAAACAATCCAGATATTAAAACCTTACATTTAATGAGTTAAATATTGAATTACAACCATAAATTTAAGCTTAATGTAAGCCTTTCGATGCTGAATTGTTACACTGTTAGTTGACTTTTTGACCCTATAAATAAAAATATTTTTTAAAACTAAAATATGTGACTTTATTTGCCAAAATTTTGGGTTTTGGTAATCTTTAACATAATAAAATTTATGAAATTTTGATATTTGAGAAATACATTATCATTTGAAAGTTGAAATTTTGACTCAATCCCTAAAATATGCTAAAAAAATGATTGTGTTCTTAAACTGGAAATGTGACTTTTTATTCTTCAGAAATTTGGATCATGATAATTTTTATTGAATTCAAATAGGGGATAACCTCATTTGCATATTAATATAATAAGTAAATGAAAGTAATATTAATTTAAAATTAAATATTTAAATAATATTTTATATAAATAAATTTTGCGTATCGGGTCTATGTTGTGGATCCTAGTGTAAATAGAATGAGAAAAAAAATTAATTGAAAAATCTCCTATATCGGGCATGTATCAGTCCCGTCTCGGTCTGATACTGGAGAATTTTGTCTAATGTACCGATGTATCGGGTAGCTCCAAATAGGATATGTTTCGGCCCGTATCGGTCGATACATATCAATATTTAAATCATGTCTATATGGGCCATTAAATTTATGAGCCAGTTATTGGTTGCACCAAAGCCCAGACAAGTGCTAATTGGATGATCTAATAATCAATCATCAATGCCTTATCCCAAGTAGTTTGGGGTCTAGCAACATGAATCTAGTTTCGCCGGCCATATATTTGGTTAAGTTGTGTGTAATCAAAATTTTCTTCGCTATCTAATTGGATGTCATAAGGAGAAAAGAGATGCCCATTTGTTTTAAACAATGGAAAGGAGTATGATTCATCCGATGGTATCGTGTATTGGCAATGTGTCTGGTCAATACAAATGAGATGGTCTACTGATAGGCGGCAAGCAAGGAGCATAATGAAATACTGCATCCTTATCAATTGATTCCTCTCTGATTTAGCTATTTGACATTTTAATGTTGAAACTAATGTTAATGTATGCAATATTCAATATGGTTTGTCCAATTATCTTAATGCAGAAGCTTCTAGGTATTTTTCTTGTGATCTTCTTATGATTAATTTCCAATGAACAAAGCTATGTGTATTTTCTTGAATTTCCCTTCTGTGGGTTTATATTTTATATTCAATGAAACAAAAAATGTTCACTTGTTAGTGGTAAGTTTATACTTTATAGATTGATCTTATAAATTTCCGAGACTGAAGAAGCCTGCAGCAAAGTCTTTGTTTAGTCAAAGCAGGGACTAGGGAGCAGAAAAGTCTAGCCGGTTTATTAACACTAGTAGTAATTAAAATGGGACTCTGAAGGAAATAACCATGTTATTGTCCAACTTTTCCGCGTCTCATCTGATTTACTGTCCGCATTTAATGTAGAGACTGGTCTCTCTTTCGTCCAATGAAGATTGTCATCTACTGCCCTTGGGATAGATTGCAGTAGATAGACGTTCATGGTTATAACCTGGTTGGTCAGTATTTCTTAGTGATGGACCACTTTGGGTCGGGATCAGTGAGCCATTTGCTACACGACTACATCACCAAAGCTTGCTGCTTCTACCAACTCATATGGGTTTATCCCGACATCACCAAACCTTTACCATATAATAGAGACTAGGTCAGAGTTTTGCGTGTAAGGGCGGCTATATGTAGTAGAAGTGTGTTCAACCATTTGCACTGATGGTATACTGAATAGACCGGTGATGTATCTTGGACAGTTCATAAGTAAGGTTTTGTTTTTTTGGTGGAACTTTTAATGGTCCGGAACATTAATATTTTAGAACAAGAGACAAGAGTCTGGGAAGAGAGGAGAGAGGGTTTCTAACCCTTTTACTTGATGGTATCTCAGATTTATTGAGTTCAATTTATTTAGAAGTTCCATTACATTTATGGAACTTTAAAAAAATCCAAAATTTTTGGTGGAACGTGAAAGTTTCATATTTGTCCAACTTTTGCACTCTATGGAATAACATAGTTCTTAGACATCAAGTAAAATTAGGCATGAAACGATGAAAATTCTAAACTTTAAAAGTTCCACAAGAATGGAGCCTAATTTATCTATGAGGCTCCATTCTTTTGGTGGAACTTTAAAAGTCCAGAACATTTATACTTTTGAAAAGAGGCAAGAGTTTGGGACGAGAGGGGAGAGGATTTCTAACCCTTTTACATGATGGTATCTCATATTTATTGGATTTAATTTAATTAGAAGTTCCACGTATACGTAACTTAAAAAATCCGAAATTTTTGGTGGAACTTGAAAGTTCCATATTTGTAGAACCTTTGCACTCTATAGAATAATATAGTTTTAGACATTAAGTAAAATTAGGCATGAAATAATTAAAGATCTAGACTTTAAAGTTTCACCAAAAGAACGGACCTGATGGATTTGCAGGGGTGAGAAAAAATTGAGTTCCTCAAATTGCTGATGCCACCATTGAATTCCGACTTCTGAGCATCCCAAATCCCAACCCCATAGTGGGGCCAGTCCCTACAATGTGGTCCTGCTAAGATTTAGCACTTTGATCTTCTGGAGAGAAAAAAAACTGCTCCCAAGAGAGGAATAGAAGTAGCATGAATTTGGCCGGGCTGGAGTGGAACTGCTGCTCCATTTGTTTTGATGTAAAATAGGGAAAAACAAATGAAATTCATAGACAACGTCAATGACATTTTCTGTGGAATTTTTTTGTTTTCCCCTGTTTTACATCAAAACAAACGGAGCATGGATTGAAGAGGAACCAGATTGGCCCCTAGCAAATGAGCAGAAAATATATAGTATAGGATAATTGCACTAATTCCCAGCCCCTTGCAATGATTTTAAGTTATTGGTGGTGGGAGGCGGCTTTCTTGTATAGGCACCGGTCATTTATGATATCCATATTTGGGATCTTGCAATTGTTTGGTCACCAATAACGGACCCCACCTATTCTGTCCTGCTATGAAAATTCAAATATTTCCTTGACTCCCCCGCCAATCGCCATTCATAACTCCTGTTTTTCGATCGCAACAGCCCAGCAGCCATGTTTCGCTGCTCACCTTTTTGTCCACTCTTCAAATAAACGTGACCTTTCCTTGAACCAGTCATAGGTAGGTGCTATTTTATTAATTTTTACCAGATTGTAGGGGCCATTATATATCTCTCTACCATTATGTCTCGTCCGGTGTGTCTCGTGGTTTGCCAGGTTGACACGTTTCATCAACTATAGTTAACTACTGCGGCTTTAATGCTATTTTTATTAGATTTTTATGAAAAAAACAAATAAATTGTACTCATAAGATGACACGTTTATTACCAGACGAAACATAGTCTAAATTTAAAAGGATTGAATAAATAAATAATATAAAATCTTACTTGGCGACCATTATAAATTAGCTCCAGATCCTTGTCAAGTCCACAAAATCCGAAGTTTTTAGTTTTACTTTTTAGGGTTTGCTCTTCTAATCACGTATGTTTCACACACACAATAAATATATATATATATATATATATTTGAAATTTTTACACAACTTTAGTTCATTAAGAATTAATACTGATCAATTGGGAGTTAATAAATCTTAACTAAGGTTAAATAAATTAATTACAAGAAAATCTTTTACCCTTGACTTTTCCATCTTCTTTCTAGAAACCTAAAAGAGGGTAGCAGTTTAATTCTAGGAACCAAATCCTCTACGATTATAATAACCGGATTTGGCAAATATGGTTATGCCCATGAGGTTTACATGTGTCTTTTTTGATATCCCTTAATTATCATTAAGATTCAACCAAAAATTATTTACTATTTTGGTAAAAAAAACCAAGGATGGGCAAATGAATCTTAACCACAGTTAAAAGAGTGTCAAAAGGGACACATGACGACCTCAAAGGCATAGCTGGATTCCTCAAAATGTGGTTATAACAGTAGAGGATTGGGTTCCTTAATTCTAAGTTAATGGGAACACGTGTTTGACAGCCGGACACAAGGGAGACGAAACATAACCTTAGGGGATCCCGAGTGATATAAAGTCTAAACTCGGCGGGCCGCAAATTAGTCGGCACCTGTAGACAAACGAAGTGCCATCAGCTCTCAGCTAACGCCTACCTCATCATACGTGACGATTTCCATTATTCGTGGATCCCATTATCCACCACCTGTACTTCCAACTTAGAGGATTCAACGCCGAATTTCCCCGTTAATCATTCATTCATATTGTAATGTAATCATATTCAAATAAAAATTTACAAATAAAACTCAACTATTCAACCTCGAAGGTGTAGCCCAGTGGTCACTTCGGACGAATCATAAACCCGGAGGTCTTGAGTTCAATTCTCCCTCTCCTCAATAACGGTTGCATTAGCCCGTGGGATTAGTGTGAGTTTTTAAGGGCTCAGGATATTCAGTCATTAAAAAATATATATATATTCAACCAATCTGCTCTCACTCTCTTTTTTCATAGCTTTTCGATAAAAGTATGCCTAAATAACAAAAGACAAAATAGCTCTGCAAAGTACAAATCTGCCCTCACTACTCGCGACTATATGACACTCATATTTGTCTATGGACGACATTACCCCCGGTGATTTTGTTCGAAACCAAATTGGAGCATGGCATTTTTTTGTAGTTTTGTAAGAAGAGAATGGCTGTTCTAGAATTTAGAAATCTTCAACGTCAAGCTCGCCGAACTCTACCTCCCTAAAGCACTTACTCGACGACTTGATATTGGACAGAGATAACGGAAAGTCGATGTGAAAGCCAAAGGCGTCGACGTCACCGTAACCAAAACCATCAAACGGGGTTAAATCAGTGGAAGGAAGGACTGACGTTGGGGAAGAAGCAACAGCATGGGGGAATCCGTCGCCGTTTGAAATCGAATAGTTGACAGCGACCGTTGTGGAGGAAGTAGGGAAATTTGTAACGGCGTCTGGGCCCTTTAATCTAACGGCAGCATCGTCATAAACGGAGGCTGCTTCTTCCGGTGTATCGTAGGTTCCGAGCCACAAGCGTTTACGTCGCGTAGGATCGCGTATCTCTGCCGCCCAACGGCCCCACGGACGCTGACGTACACCTCTGAATCTTTTCCGACCAGATTCAGGCAACCTTAAGCTTCTCTTCTTCCCAAACACCCCCGGGCTTACTTTAGCTGCAGCTGCAGCTGGTACCCCGATATTAATTCTTCTTACATATCTCTTCACTCTTTCACCCTCATCTTCGCTAGAAGAGTCTGTGGCCTCAAAGTCTGTGAAGATGATCGATACTACTTTCTGCGGCAGAGACTCGCCGGAATTTCTGGATTTCCGGCCATGAATCAGCTTTCTGGTTGTGAAAACATGCTCCGAAAACTTCACAGCAGGATGTATCGTCATGCCGCCTTTACTACTAGTATTCACCACCCTGCACTAGGAATTCAGATGATCGAGCTTGTCCTTCTATTGGATCACATCTTTGAAAGAAACACTCAAAGTTGTGACTTGTGAGAGTTCGATATAAACAGATATTAATTTCTGTTTCTATATTTTCTTTTTTTTTTAAAGAACAGATCAGTGACGAATGATGATCCGTGGGAAAAAAAAAAAAAAGAGACTAGTACTGCTTTTTCAAACGAGCAGAGATTAGATTAGAGGGGTTGGAGAAGGATTTTTGGTTAGTGGAGGACCTTATTTTTAGCTTTATTTGTGAGAGACTCTCAGATAACTAGGCAAAGCAAAGCTTCCGAGGGACTACGGAGTACTGACCCCGATTATATACCACACTGAGACAGATAAAGCAACTGCAAAAATCTTTTTTTGGAATTTCAAAACTGCAAGAAACTTTGAAACAAAAGATGTTTCTCTTTCTTTTGTGGTGGGAACTGGTAAGGAGAGTATATATAAATAAATAAATGACAAAGAGTCCTCTGTTAAAGCTCTTGCAGAGACATTTAGGGAGAAAAGAAAACTATGGGGGGGAAATGAAGTGGAGAGCTTGGGCTTCTTTCTTCATAGTCCCGTATTTAAAAGGAGAAAGTTTGCCTATCTGTCTGTCTATCCTCCGCCTCGGTCATATCACTTAGGAGTGTGGACCAATCGCGTGTCTATTGCCAACCTTGGTTACTAGAAACAAACCCTTCCAGCTGGCTTTATTCACCCAGTAAGAAATGATGATGCTTTCTACAAAAATTACAACCAAATTTAGTAGGAGGTGTTTGTTTGGTAATTAATTTTAAGTTGGGAAATACTCTTGGATTCCATTTGCTAACTTAAGACATTCATCTAAGACATCCATCTATTGGTGGGTGCCCCCCTCTTAAATGCTCACCACCACCCATGTATCCCATTTGTTAACCTAAGGCATTCACCTAATAGGTCCACCTATCACTGCTCTTTTAAGTTTAGGCTCCACCCGAAAAACAACTTTTCTCGAGAATTTGTGCTTTAGCATACATTCTCCAAAGACACTGTCATTCATAGTTCTCGCATCAATGTCCGGAAGATGTTAATTTTGCAAGAATCATTCGAAATCTTGAAAGGATGTTTATCCATGGCCGATAAGCTGAAAATATCTACACCTTCCGATCAAAAGAGATACACACGTAGACAAGTCTTCTTAATGGTGTATCGCAAACCCAGCTACATATACTCTCAAAAAGCTTTATTGCTTTCCTCGGGTAGAATCTGGGAAAGATGTGGATTAGCAACAGCCCCTACTGTAGAAGGCATGCATGCATGCATGCTATTGTCCACATCAATACAAAATTCAAAAGAACATTTAAATGCTTTTTGAACCATTTCCAGAAGCTATTTCCTTCACCAGGTATAAACCCTCTTGCGCAGTATCAGAAACACCTGGGATGCACTTCAAGAATAGAATTGGAACCCACCAAGGGAACATTACTGGATTAATACAACTCATCTCCAGAGGCATTTTAACTGTCAAAAAGAAATAACCACATGGTTTCTTCTCCACTTACTGCTGCTCAAAAGGAGTCCAGGTAATCATGTCCCTTTAAACTCTCCAAAACAGCATACAAGAGTGCTTAGGTTGGTGGAATGGATTGGGCATCCTCACCTACAGACCAGTGGGACAAGCGGTTACATCAGGGTCCAAGTGAAGGAAAAGGGGAGTGAAATATATAGACTGAGCACAGGCCTCTGGAACAAAGAACCCATTGGAAAGGTGGCCAGAGTAGGTTCCTGTACAGGGAAAAGGAATTGCGGATATATGATTGCAATGACAACCCATGATATAAGGAAAGCAAAAGAATACAGACAACGCATGAGGAAGAAGTTGCACACTCCCATCAAGACCCAAGTGTACAACACGAGCCCAGAAAAACCAGTCTGCTAATTATACTATACAAGAAAGAAGAGCTTCAGACAAACATCAACAAGAGATTACATGAAACCAACGGAACGTATTGATAGCACATTCTCTTTTCTTTTATAGTCTTCCAAATTAAATTTTACTAGTAAGAACCAAGGTTCTTTCTTTCTCACCAAACTTCGTCCTTCTTGCTGAAGAGAGAAAAGGCACGGGTTCCCTCAAGGGCAAGCTCTTTGTAAGGGTTCTTTTGCAATCAACCCATGGCATACTTCTGTGTCCAGCTGCGAGCGGTGGTCTCGTACTTGGTCCGGGTGGACTTGTACATGTGAGCAATCTCCGGCACGAGTGGATCATCGGGATTTGGATCCGTCAGCAGGGAACAGATAGAGAGCAGGACCTGATTATTCCCAAGAAGTACGATTTGCCCAATAAAAGCTAAAGCGACAATTTCACAGATATTCAAAACTTACAACCATATAATACTTCATCCTTGAATTATTACCAAGGAAGATTAATAACATTCTAAAAATTCCTCAAATGAAAAAAGCTAAGATTACTTAAGAGTAAATCTCCCAATCATGTAGTCATGCTGGAATAATCATGGTCTCATATTGCCTACTAGAGAGGGATCGTCATAGGAACACTGCATCAGGTTCCAGAGGAGGCTGACATAACACAGGCATCCTGTGTTTGAGTGACAAAACTCCTTGGCTATGTTGAAGAGTCCAAAATCTCACTGGTTTGCCAGGTTGGTAAAACTAACTATACCCTTTTGCGGCATTAATTTTGTTCCCACTCTCTGTTTTCAATTAAGTGTGAGGGTAAACAGGCACATATGTAGCCATAGTTCCTAAAGGATGGCAGTTACAAAACAGTATGTAAATTGATTGATGCTATTCATTACCAAATGTGACCCCTCAAGGGTATGGTTCCTAAGTTACCCATGAAAGCTAAAGAACGACGATTCCATGTAGGAATGGTTCGAAAAATCATCAATACTTTTTATATATAAGAAATATCTTTCGATATCGCATGGGTGCAAAATATCTCTCATGTGTAGTATCTTTTTTATACAAAATATCACCGATATTTTCAATATATCGTATAATATTTTTGACATATATCAAAATATCTTTTATAAGTTAAGATAATTTCACCCCTTAGGTGGCGTTTGGTAACACTAATCTAAATAGATAGAGCTGCTTATTTAAAAATTGAGCTTGGTTGGACTTCAAATTGTTAAGTTGAACTTGAAGGTTAATTGGATGTCTAGATTTTTTTGAAGTAGAGATTTTACCTTACCTCAAAAGTAATAAGGAGACGTGAGCTACTTTTTTCTTTAAAGGTAAAGCCTCTACTTCAAAAAGATGTAGACATCCAATTAACCTTTAACTTAACAATCTAAAGTCTAAATAAGCTCAATTTTCAAATAAGCTCTACCTATTTAGATTAGTGTTACCAAATGCCATGTCGCCACCTTAGTCTATATTTATAATAGGGGAAATATCGACCAAAGAGTAGAGATTTGAGAGATTTTGAAGGAGTTCAAGAAAAAATTTTATTTTCTTGAGAAATCACTAACTTTGGTACCTACATTTATTATTAAGAGTCAAAGTGCTGAAGTGCATCTTATTTGCACTACCTTTAGCGAAAGTTTCCTAAAAGATGAGAGTTTTCTTCAAATTAGATTACGGTTTTGCATAATTAGTGTGTCATTGGTCTTAAACGGGTGCAAATGCATCAATTTGATGCATTTCTAAGTTCAAAATTTAAATTTCTTACTTTATGGAGGAATGATTAGGGGAAACTCAAAATTTTCAATATTAATTTATTTTAATTTTCAAAAATGTGTAAATTATGTATAAATTAAAATAAATACATGGAAAACCATTACATAATTAAGAAAAAAAATATGTTGACTATTATGATAAGTTAATTATGGCAATGACTATAGTGTTTTTTTTCTTAATTTTTAATTATAAAATATTTAAAACCCTTAAAATTTTATAATGATAAAAAAAATAGTTGACAAATAAATTTATGTGGAGAACCACCATAATCTGATCAGTTGTTCACATTATTGTACTTATGTGGAGAACCAGTATTATTGTAGCCTAGTCAGGACAGAGACGACTTTGAGCCTCCGCGTAACTTCATGTGGCTCTGATTGTAATTCTTGGAATGGGTCAGATCATGGATGTATTGTGTTTGAAACTCTTATTGTGTATTTTTATTGTTATGATTGATTAAGGGATGAATAAAATATTCTATTTAAGTTATATCAATTAGTCAATCATACATTGTCGTCAATGCACATATTTGCCCTCCTTCCCTTTGCATCTTTATGTATTTTTATTTTTATTTTCAAATATGTATTCACATCTATTTTAACATTTCCTGAAGTTTAATTGAAAATTTTTATGTTTTTCCGTTTTTCCCTCGACGTGCAGTATATTCCCCACAAAACAATATCTCACTATATATCTTTTTCCAAGGGGCGACCTATCCCGCAATTCAAAACCTTGCACGTGGGGTTAAGTCAAATCTAATCAATTGAATGATCAGCAAAATCAAATCCACCTATCAGAGCTATATCAGGCCTCCTAGTCATATTGTTTAGGCAAACCCAATTTTCGATGTACTTTCAAGAGGGAACTACAAGAGCACACTTGTGGCAGGAGGGCAGGAAACTATGATTATTAAGTAGTCAAGGATGCACTCCTGAGGTTAGGCCCTATGACACATGAAGAAGAATAAAGATTGAAACCTAGGGAAGACAATTGAAGAAAAGAATTGTGTGTGTGTGTGGTGGTGGTGGTGGTGGGTGGGGGGGTAAGAAATGTTGAACCTTAGAAATGGTAAGAGCTGGGCTCCAATGTTCTTTAAGGATATCCAGACAGATGCTTCCATTGCTATTGATGTTTGGGTGGAAGACCTTAGTTCTAAATGCAACCTGAAATACAGAATATGGGATCATAGGTCAAAAAACTAAAACCAACAAATTACTGAATCCAAAACCAACAAATAAATAATAATTTAAAAGAATGACAACACGAGGTAAATAAAAACCAAATAAGGGGTTACCAAAATGCTTTAGACATATTCAAGGCATCTCAAGTATTTGTGCACTCTGAACTAAAATTATGAAGAATACAGGAAGGTGGTGGGCCACAAAAATATTATTGTACTAATACTAATTATAATGCATTCACATTTTTATAGCATGGAATGAAACAGTATAAAAGATGAAACCCCCCCCCCCTCTTTTTTTTTCTTTCCCCCCAAACACAATGAAGTATGCCTTGTTTTTCCCCGGAATCAAAGGACAACTAGGAGACCCATGCAAAGGGTAACCCACAAAAGAAAGGAAGAAAAGAGAGTATTTAACATTATAAATTGTATTATACAAAAAAAAATTGATAAATAAAATAAAGGAAAATGAAACTGAATTTCACAAGACTATTTCAAGAGACTAGGACAAAAGAATGTTCACCTAGAAGGTAGGTTGCAGTGGTCAAGCACTAAAGTAGTAGTGAGCATATCCCAAGATTCGCATAAGTTATAAAGCAAAAAATAATAAATAAAACAGAATTTACTAGATATCAAGGAGGTAATAAAAGGTTTACTTCATAATAAATAAATTAGTGTCAAGGGTTTTGGGGAGCTTTGTCGAGTACTGTTCTGCTTTATGTTTATTTGCTATTCACTATTTATTACATTACATTCAGTAAATTATGCAGGAAATTTCTGGCCTTATCTATGCTTTGTTTCCAGATATTAATTTTTATCTCAATAACATATAAATATCTTTAAGTTGTCTAAATTTAATAAATAAAAGATATTTTGGTCTGCTAGGCAAGGACTAAGTGGCCCCTTGCCTCGAGCTACCATCTAGGAAATGCCTAAATGCGTTGAATACACTGATTGAAACCAAATTTTAGACATTGTAGTTCTTGTTCGAAAGCGAAAGCGAAATAAACCTGAATTTCAAATAAATCTTAATTTTGTTGTACCATTTTATCTGCCCAAACCATTACACCCCAAATTTTCATGTATCATTTTTCTGTATAAATAATTATTAACTGTGCTCATAAAAAAAGTTCCAATCCATTTTTCTTGTTTGTTTACTGGAAAGTCTGCTCGGTCACACTGATTATCTTAAGAACAGATACCTAGAAACCCAGTTTACTTCACAAAGACATACATTTCACGATTTTTATTCCTCGGAAAAAATATATATTATAATTACTATAAATACTGTAACTAAAGATTTCAGTTCTCTATTTGCTTTGTGCCCATCAACTTCGATCATTATATAAAATAATATCATTGCAATTCTCTCAAAGAAATTCAATTCCTTCATGAGTCGATGAACCACATAACTCGTCCACAGCAAATGCTATTACATGCATTCAAACGCCGCACGAGAGTGAGCAATTAAGGTCCTGCTCAAATTGCAAATGAATTCTCAAATTGGTAACCAAAAAGCTCAAAATAAAGTGGGAAGAAAATAAACTTCCTTAAGCTCTTTTTTCCCACTTAAACTACCTATAATAGCTTCATTTGACCATTCCAATGTTGAACAGTGGCTCTGATGGTAAATGTGAAAGAACGGCTTTAATATCGAGTGGATGTTAGTGAGGGTCAGCAAAAAAAATCAATGACCAAACACGACTCTAATTTCGAAGTGGTATGCATTTACTGTCTGAAACTTAAGTAATCAATAATCATCATCATCAATGTCTTAATGCAAATATTTGAGGTTGGCAACACGAATCTTGTTTTGCCATTCCATTTTTTTAAGCAACGATTTGGGTCAAGTCGTGTGCTATCAAATCTTTATACACTATCTCAATCTACTTCATTTTTGGCTTTCTTCTTGCCCCTTTAGAGCCTTCAATTTGCATCAACTCAGTTCTCACCGGAGCTACCATTGTTCTTCGTGGAACATGTCAAAACCATCTCAATTAATTCTCATTTTATCATCTATTGGAGCTAATCCTAGGTTCTCTCAAATGCATTATGAAATATGGACATAATTTCTCTTAAGTGACATTGAACATAATTATCAGCCATATAAAGCTAGAGAAAAAAAAATGCAAAACTAGTGTTTCAAAGATCGAATTGGCCGCTTAAACTGAAAAAACAGGGAACCTGTCCCTTCACCCAGTAAATGTTATTACAGGACCCTCCAAACCACAAAAGAGCGAACACCAGCAATTCTTTTTTTAGACAACCAGTATAACTAGCCAATTCAACGGTATCATGTGAAATGATGACCGATTTTAAAAACATGGCTGGGTTGAAAGTTGAAACCCTTCCATAAACCCCATTGCGGTTTCCAAGTTTTTACAAAATCCATCCATTTTTGGCAAAATCTTGTTGCCAGAAAACACTTGAGGATAAAAAGCATTGGACCGTACAAAGTAAAACAGAGCACTCTTTAGAGAAATTTGAGCTTCTGAAAGTTGAAAAAGTTAGTGCTTTTGTTGAAGATAAGAAAAAGAGCATGACAGATGATGCTTTTCGATCTAATTTTTGAGGAGGAAGATTTTCTTTGAGCTTGTTTGAATGTAATTATACTTCTTTTTCTGAGAGGGCACTGAAGGCATCAAACACTTTTTCAATGTGAAAAAAAAAGGAGATGGGTTTTATTCATATATATTTATTTTTATTTTTATTTTAAAACTACTCCTTACATCATGCTGACATCGTGGTTCAAGGTAACCGACTGCTTAAACTGGTGAACATATGACCCCCCTCCCCCCCCAAAAAAATACACACACACTCACAAAAACATTGTCTTAAACTACAAAAAAAAATTGTTGCATCTCTATAGTGCTCAACGCAAAATTGAAGATAACATGCCATGCATTATTCTTAGGTGAATGGAATTAATAAATGTAATAACCATTCAGATGCAAGATGTACCTTAGGGGGCTTAAAAGGATAATCAGGAGGAAAATGAATGGTAACCAGGAAAACACCTCCAGCATATGGGCTATCAGGAGGGCCCATAATCGTTGCTTGCCAATGGAACATGTCCTCAGCTACAGGACCTATTAAAAATGAACCAAGCATGCGAATATTATTAAAAGAAGGCTGGATGATTGGTAATTGGTAATCAATGTCATAATTCATAAGCATCAAGTAGCAGGGTAAATCACCTTGACAACAACCATATCATTGTAAGCACTCAATATATATCTTTTTCACATTCAATTTGAACATACACCTAAATCAACATATAAATCTGGCATCGACTCAGAAAATGCAATGATTCTACCAATTAGTATATGGTTTACTGTCGGGCAACAACCACTACTTTTAACACTTGGCCAACATTGTTCCATCCTAACTTTGAAAGGAGAAGAAAAGAAATGGGAAAAGTGAATATTTTATCAGGTCAAGTAAAAGTTGGAAGTGGGCAACCATCATATAAAGAAAAACCCATATTCCTCTTAAAATTAGTAGTGATGAACAAAAGAAGGCAGAAGTAAAAATTAGCCCATCGATTGATTATTCGTAAAGTACCAAAGAAAACATTTCAAGAGTGATAGACAAATGGGCGTTCAACTAAAAACCGTGTGAACTTCCAATTGTAGACACTATATGATAAGTGTCTTGATCAATACTCCTCAAAAGACTGGCTTGATGAGGTGCGAAAGATCAATTTACTTATTAAAGGCACGTAACATACCACCACGCTTCCACAACCGACATCCTCGGCGGCTCTCACTCTAGGGCGGGGCAATTCTCAGGATTCTTTCCATATCCCTCCTTAGGTAGCCCTATTTGTTGCGGCTTTCACTCTGGGGCCGGGCACTTCTCTGACCTTTTTTCCATAGCCCTCCCCAGGTAGCCCTTTCCGTGACTCGAACTCGTGACATGATGTCTGGCTCTGATGCCAATGATAAGTGCCTTGACCAAAACTCCTCAAAAGACCGGCCTGATGAGGTGTGGAAGATCAATTTAATTATTAAAGGCACGGAACACTATACATGTTTTGCAGTTCAGTTTGATCGATACGGTTTGCAATTGTAAAAAAAATAAGAAAACAAGGATTGCTAGCTTGATTTGCAATTCGCCGAGGTTGTTAGCAAATTCGATGACTATGCTTAACAAAACTAGAATGTCTACATCTAACCAAATCATATCTCGACATAATTAAAGACAAGTAACAGTTAACTTACATCCCCAGCAAAAGAACATGTAAAAATCTGTGAACCATAAAACGGAAGAAGAGAGGAATATCCAAAAGTAATCTAGAAAAACTGCATACCCGCACTGCAAGAAGTCGGAGGATCCTTCTGCAAATCCTTGAGTTCCTTCAAGATACGCTTTGATGCCATGGGAACCAACTGCTTCAACAAACATAGAAGTTAAAACCCTAGCCCGGCATAACCGTCCATACCTTCCACAATAATAAACTAGAACGATCCAAAATCCAAGTAACCCTAATTAACTAGATCATAACCCCAATAAACGGAAGACCTTCCAGTGGGACATAAAAGAAACTCCCGAATTATCAACCTCTTTACTGAACACGGGAGCTCATCAGGCTTCACACCATATTCAAAAACCTATTAACTCACCCCACTGGAACAAAAAATTGGAACTTCGCTAAAAATGGAAAAGAAACTGAAAAAAAAAAAAACAAAATAAAGAATAACTATAATAGGGTTCCAAAATTACAGCAAATGAACCCTAAAATTTGAGGGTTTGATCGAAATACAATAAAACCTTGGAACTTCAAACAGTATAAAGATCCACAAATATCCAAACCATATTAAAAACCCTATTGCTTTCAATCCACTGCCAGAAATTACCGAATAGATAAGAAAATATACAACTCAAGAACAATCAGTTGGAAACCCTATGTTTCTTAGACAGGATCGACAACCCTAAAAAAATGGAGAGTTTGAGTCTTTGATACGAACCAGAGGAGATGAGTACCCGGAAGAAAAATTACGGTTTCGAATCGAAAGCTTAAATTTTGCGAGAAGAAGGAGATTAAGGGGGCAAGTGGGGACAGTTTAATTATCAAAACCGGATTAATTATCGAAACCCGGTTTCCATTATGGTTGTAGAAAATAGAAATGTCTTCACAGTTAAATCCAAACAGCTTCACTAGTTGGGGGTTGGCATTTACCCCCATTTGTCAACTGTGTAGGGGGCTATATAAATAAACAGGAATTAAGATTTCCTCTGGCTCAGCCTCCGCAACTTGCCACGTGTCCCTTCAAGGTCCCTTAACTGTGGTTAAGATTCATTAATCTTTAGGGTTAAAAAAATCCTACTTAAAATTCTTAACCAAAGTTAAAGGATGGGCTGAGTAAATCCACTCCCAATAAACACACTTGTGAGCTTGTGCTCGTGGCAGTGTACATGGTTTTTATAACGGAATGGAAAATAGTAAATGTATCCGGGTTCCATTTTACAACGGAAGAATCCGTCCACGCCCTAATTTTAATTACTTACCTACTATAGTTAGTATTAACTCACCCCTACAGTTAAGCAATCCAACCATGTTTTTTTTTTTTTTAAATACAAATAAAAATCCTAGGCCCCGTTTGGTTGCACTTTCGTTTTCTGTTTTTTATTTTTAAAAACAACATTTTGAAAAATTTTACACAAAATATATTGGGTAAACATGTTTCCGTTTTCTATTTTTTAAAATTAGTAATAAAATTTTCAAAAATTAAAGTAAAAGAAATTTTATGTTACCTCTGTTTTTTAAAACAAAAATAGAAAACTCGATCTCCACACCATCCACTCACTTACCCCACCATCACCACCCAAAACCATCACCACACCACTACCCACCACCTAACCATAAGATAAGAATGTAGGTAGTTTTAGGAGTTGTGAGTAGTTAGTTGGTTAGAATGTATTATTATAAATATGTAATAATTTTCAATTAATGAGCAGATAATGAAATTAAAGAGTGTTTGTACTTATGAAGTTTGATTTACCCTCGAAGTGGGTCATTTATCGAGGTCTCGACTCCCTTGAATGAATCTTCTCCCCTCCTTTTTTTATTTGTTTATTTTTATTTAAGTACTTATCACGTGATCCATTTCCCAAACAAAAATATCACGCGGTCCATTTCCCATTTCTTAATTAATGGTTTTTGTATAGTGAAATTAGAAATTAGTGGGTTAGTATATGCTCTAGGAAAGTGGGGGGCAATCAAAACATCCACCTGCACGGGACTCAGTCCGGAACTTCCCTGCAAATGGGTGGACACACTACTTAAAACAGTAGGAATGCGACCTACCTAACCGTGTTAGCGATACCAAAAACAAATAGGGGACTATAAGCAGCGGCCCACCTTCTCCTATTATGTACTCCCTCTCACTCGGGCAACATGGTTTGGTTCACGATTGTCCATTGGCCACACGTCTCACAAAGTCACAAGACTCAACAACACAATGTTTCCACCAGATTTTATGTTTGGAACCAAAGCCTCTCTCGAGGAGTCCGAATACGTGGCTGACATTGCCATGTGTCCCTTTTGACACCCCTTAATTATGGTTAAGATTCATCCAAACATGTCACCCCTTAACTTGGGTGTGTTATCCGTAGACGGCGGCCTCGGATTGTCTCTCGCATAGCTAGAAAGGGCACTCGGAGTTCCATACATTATGTGATAGTTGGCGTAAAAATTGGGAGAAGTCATTTCATTTTCTCCCCATAATTTTGACTTCTCCCCAATTGATATCTCTCACCGTTATCCTCACACCCTAAACGCCACATGTCTTAATTTTGACTTCTCTACCGCTTGTTCCCTATTATGGAACCCGAGACAAGCCCTTTATGGCTTCGTCAGAGACAATCCGAGGCCAACAGGGCAGGTGGGTGAGCCTGTGGATAACAGAGGTTGCGTGACTTGCGTGTAATATACGCGTAATTTAGCATCGACGGCGAAGCAAAGCCCTAAAAGTAAAACAATGGGACTAAACTAAAAAAAGAAGGGAAGGGAAATGAAGGCCGTTACCAATCTTTGTCGCTATTTCCCCATTTCCCCTCACTTTATCGTCTCCCCATTCAAAGCATACGTTTGAGAAACATGTTCCTTTGGATCCCGTAGCTGACCGTTGATCCGGCAGAAAGTAGCGGGGAGAGAGGCGATAATTCGACTGCAATGCATGCACCATCTTGTAGGTGCGTCTCCGATACAATCATTTTCTCAATCTCTAATATAATCTGATCTGGATTTGGACCTTTTTGGTGGTCCGTTTCAGATCTGGGGAACTAGATTTCCAGGGTTAGGGTTTACGGAATCCGATATTTGTTTCCTCTTTCAATTCTTATCATCCAAGTTTGTATTTCGTGTTTTATATTTTTGAGCCCCTAAATGTGAATGACTAGAAACTAATATCAATGTAAGCCTCGTTTTGATGCGGTTAATCCTCTATATCATGTCGAATTAGCTTTCAATACGTTTCAGATTTGATTTGTGTGAGAATGGACTCACTGGATTTCTTTCTTTTGGTAATTGGAATAATCTGATATTGAGTTGGATAAGAAATTGCTTTTCATATGGTATGGATGGTGAATTTTTGTTGTTGTTTTTTCTGTGTATATATAAGTATATATAATTTTTGCAATGATTTTTCTTTATTTTATTTTCTTAGTTTTGATCAAGGTTCCGAATATCGATATCGCATGTCATTTCGAGTCATGGAAAAAAGATATATCGAGGATATTTCGCAAGATATATCGATATCGCGGGAACAATATCGCACGTGGAGGAAAAAATCGAAAAAAATAGTGAAAAACATATAATTTTTCAATGAAACTTCAGGAAATGTTAAAATAGATGTTAATACACATATGAGAATAAATTTTTAAAAAAAAAACAATATATATAAGAGATGCAATAAGAAGACAGCCAAAGACGCGCGTTGATGCTGACATCAATGTATGATTCACTAATAATAATGTAACTTACATAAAAAGTTGCATTCATTTCTCAATCAAGCATAACAATTAACTCAAATACAATCAAAATCAATAATAAGGTCTAAGCATAGTTAAATCAATACTAAAAATAGTTAAAATTAAAAACATTGTATTAAGATTTTATTGAATTTTTTATTGTGTGTATAATAAAAATCAATACTAAAAATAGTTAAATAATATTTAATTTATAAAATATAATTAGGTTAATACTTGCAACACAGGGATAATATGGTCATTTATGTAATTTTTAAAAAATATTTATTGTAATTAGTGTAATCTAAGGGCGGATTTTGAAATATAGATACGAATGAAATTAATTTATAAAGAGGCATTCAAAATTATTATTTTATAATATAAGTTCTATTTTGTAAATGATAATTACAACTTAAGTATAATTAAGTAAACAACAAAAAATATAGAAAAAAAAAAAAGTAGAAAATATTTCGACCGAAATTTCGTCGAAATTTGCGAAATTTTGTAAAAACCGTGTGAGAAAATGTTTAAAAAAAAAATCAATAGAAAATATTTTGACCAAAATATACGAAATTTCGATCGAAATTTGCGAAATTTTGTATAACCAAAATACATGGTTCAGATGTTTCGGAACTCGTCAAGATCGAAAAATATCGTTGAAATATACGAAATTTCGTCGAAATTTCAAACCTTGGTTTTGAAGATATTCAGATGCCCCCCCCCCCCCCTCTCTCCATATGTTTGTGTCTTTGAAATTCTCTCAATAGAAGAATTATAAGCAAACATCTTCAATCTAACCATTTTATTTGGTGGCAGGTGAACAACTTGGGATGTTACTTTGCCTTAGAAGCGAGATGCTCGGTGGCTCGGACGAATCATTGGTTCTATGATCAACTAGTTTTGAGTTTTAGGAGTTGAGCACAACAAATGGACGAGGAGAAAAAGAAGAAGAAGAAGAAGAAAAAGAAAGGAAAGCAAACTAAAGTGTCAGAAGATGTAGCGGTTAGTGTTGGAGAAACAGCTTCTCTGCAGCAGAATCATGTAATTGAGCAGAATCACCACATTCAAGTTTCTGGGACTACGGATACTCAGACTGCTGCTCCGTTGGAAGCAGATGTAAATCTACACAGACATCATTGTGATGGTGCAAAAGGAGTAAGATTGATTGCGGCTATCACGATTTACTCATCTTTAGCCAATTTAAGTTAGTCTTGTCTGTTGCATTTTTGTTATGATTGTCTGATAATATAGTGTTTTTTTCCTTTTTTTTTTGGTTTTGTTTATTTGGTGTGATTGCTGTTTGTTGCAGCACTTGTAACTTTTGTGCATGTATTTGGCAAAATCTGAACCTCTTGATTTTTTTATGTATTAAATTCTCAATAAGACTAATGATTTTAAGCATAGTACCACCCTTGTCATCAAGAAATCCTGAAAATTTCCTCTTACACACAATTACTTGGTAATGCAGAATGCCTCACACTTCTTTGTAAGAGATCATTGTCTCTGCATAAACACATATAGACATGATCAAATAATATTTTTCTAATAATAAAGCACTTGCTGTTATAATTTCCATACATAGCTTTAATTTATTTACAAGTTCATAGGATCAAACTGAGGACTAGATTATTGTTAAGAGGGAAGATAACCTTCATAATTTTGACTGAGTAGAAAGTAGTAATTTACGTCCTTAATAAACAAGAAATGTTATCATTTAGCAAAGAAAGAAATCCATGTTCAAAAGAAAACAGTGATTTATTTGATGTGAGACTTTAAATGGAAATCTAGTAAGTAGGTTTGAATTGAAGTACTTGCATCTTAAAGCTATTAGCTGACTAAAATGTAAAAACACTGATTAATGTGTGACGGCACAGTAGCATTAAGTTGCCATACATTCACCTTTTTTTACGAATTACCTCATTAATTGTATGTAGGTAAATTTATTACAGCCAATGAATCAAATGTGACACTCTTCATATGTTTAACTCAATTATACTATGAAATTCAGTCACTACTTGAGTAAATATATACTCAAGTCTACAGATGACACTAACATTGATTTTTCTCAGGCATCTAAGACCCCGTGTAAGCTCTACTTGTCTATATATCTACAGCAGATAGACATTTCATTATTTTAGACCGTTTAGATGGAAAGTATAATGTCTGTAGCAAAAAGAGAAAAAGAGGTTTTTACCTCTTTTTCAAAAAGTCAGGAAATTTGTGATTTTTCGTATAGACGTTAGTCTCTAATTCGGGTAGACATTTAATGGTGATTTCGACGATTTTTGGTCAGTTTTGCCCGTTTGAAATATCAAATACCCTCATTACTCTCTCATCTTCTCTGTCATTTCTATCCTCTCTCGAGCACCTCTCGTCTCTCTCCTCCTGTCGATCGAGCCCCTCTCTCGTCTCTCTCCTCCATTGGTCACTTCTCTCATCTCTCTCCTCTCATTGATGCGGTGGAAAAATAGACCCGAATATTACCGATGATAATGATGATCATGATGAAGTTATTTGTTTCATTTTGTGTTATGGGAATGGTAGGGAAATTGTTGTTAGAAAAGCTAATTTGCAGATTCTGATCCAAGGTGTTTCTATGGGAGTGATTTTGATTACACACAATCGCCCACGCGTGTTGAATCAAAGGATCCTCCTAGGACCTAGGAGAAGAGGAGGATTGATGTATATCTTATCTCCCTAGGAGGAGAAGGGGAGGAGAGGTACGATTTACTACAGGTGAGGCTCTTGCAGACGATTCTATCTTTCCTGGTGATGGTTATATTAGGTGATGGTGTGGCGATATTAGAGAGCGGTCAAAAGTACTCAATCTACTGGGCTGGTGGTATAGCAATGACGGAAGAGAATTCAGATGAGAGGGGTCTGAAGAGTTTTGTGATTTGGGTTATCTTTTGTTACTTTTGGGTGGTTGCAGTTTGGAGGACAGGGATGAAAAGGAGGGTTTGGGGTTTGGATTAACTTGGATTGGCTCCGTTCCATGTGTACCATATGCAAAGAGAACCAAATAATTTTTTTTTAATAGAGATCAAAGATAGTGACAGGGATAAGGATTAGATAAGTGGAAGGTTAGCCATCATATGTTTGGATTAGAGGACTCCACACGTGTCCCTTTTATTTCCTATTAATTGTGGTTAAGGTTCAAACTGTGGTTAAGATTTGTTGACTCTTAGGATTCAATAATATAAATTTGGGTTTTAGAAAAATCTTAAGGTTAAACCTTGCAATAAGATGGTGTTACCAAACACAGTCTTACAAACAAGTTATATTTATTATTGTGCGATGACAAACGATTTTATCGTCTACATATCTATTTCTTACATATCTTTTTGCTACAGATCTACTTTGATTAGATCTGTCCGAAATAGATAAGATCTACCAAATGAACCCTAATATTGGTACACCATATTCTTTATCGATAGATTGTTATTCCATAGTGGTATATAACATAGCTTTTAATCTGCCAAATGATTCAAAAACTTGTACATTCGATTGATTAGGGACAATCCATGAGAAGGATTACCACCTAGAAAGAAGCTGTTGTTTGCATATTCAAACTTTTTCAAATAATAGAATAGTGCTAGTTCACAAGTACAAAGAATGGAACTCCACGTCTAGCCTTTCATATTTCGTAATCTGCTGATTAACAAACCAAGAAGTCCAGGGTGCTCATTTTGGTATGCTCTTAAGTGGAAAAAGTATTTGATTCAATCGGGTTAGTATTGAGACTTGGTATTTATTCTGATTCATTGTTCCTGTGGTGTTCCGGAGTGCAGACAGTCTATAAAGGTTCATTATTGGTTGGCACCCTGAGGAATTATACGGCAATTATTGTTACTTATCAAAGGAGAAAAAATAAAGGTTATTGTGTTGGGGATGAGGTTGTGTCATCTTGTAGTTGTTGGTTGTTTGGGATTCATGGCAAAGTTTACTCGTGTTCAGCTTCATGTATCTTTATCAGGTCCACCTGGATGGTTATATGAAGACTATGCAGCACCTTGATCGATACTTGGTGGGTAATGGGTTAAGCAGATGCTTAGCAATCAGTCTGTTCAATCTAGATTATTTTATTGATTTCTATAATCAAGAACCCAATCACAGGTTTCTATTATGAAAGGAATGACTCCGTTATTCATTGGATACTTTTTAATCCAGTAAATAGTGTTCGTTCCCTGAATTGAATTTCAATTAAACTCAGCCTAATCTTTTACTAAAATGATTGTGCTGAATAAAAAATGAGGATCCCACTGCATATATATATATATATATTTACTGATAAACAATCATCTTTTTAGATAATCATATAAATGGGTTCGAATATAATCACTTGGACCTACCATCTAAATGAGCTCCAATCTATGAAATAGTAGGTTTTTGAGCTTCTTAATACAGATAATGACATTCTTATTACATTATAAACTTCTAGTTATATTAATAAATTTAGCATATTAACATTCTTTTTCTTTGATAAAACAATTTAAAATTTTTATTTTCTAAAATAAAAGTATATTTTATATGGATAAACTCTATACTAGATATTTAATTAGAAACTATTATATATGTCGATATTATTAAATACAAGAATAAATTATCATAATATATTATAAAGTTAAATTTTAATACTTGGGAGAGGTGTTGGGCTGAGTTTTGTTTTCGGTGAACTACTAGCAATCTCTCTCTCAGACTGGGGGGTTCTCATTGCTTGCCTTTCGTTTTCATTTTGTTTTCTTTCTTCAGTTCACATATTTGTAAACTCTTTTTTACTATAATGCTTCACTTCCTGATTTAGTTTAATATAATCTTTATTTACTGATAAAAAAAAGTTTAATTTAAGTTTAAATTCAAATATATTAAAAACTTATACTTAAAAAAATATAACTAAAATTATAGAAAATTAATTAAATATAATGAGTTAATTATTATGAAATAATTAGTGTCTCTTCCTATTAGTGAACTCCTTTGCAAGATAACTCTTAAAAGACAAACGCTGTCTGTTGGGCATCAAAGATGTTTCACTACTTGTACACATTTTTTTTCCTTGCAAAGAGAAGAATTTGGCTTTGTATTAGCCAGGTCTTAGGAAATCAGCTTCTATAAACCAAAAGTTCCAAGGATTTTAAATCACATAAAATATTTTTTGACTTGAGATATAATGATAAGTTGACAACGAAATATGTTGATTTTTCTCTCACACTCTGGTTTCCTTTACCCCTTGATATCTTGCTTTGAAGGACCATCCTTATATTTTATGTATTTAATTGTTAATTCTTTCCTTCTCAAATAGAGATTTTGTATACTGCATGTCTGCCACATCATTTTGCATTTCCAGAGAATGATCCTTTCTAAATTCTTGTGTGTTTTCCCCATCCTTTCCTTATTTTTTGGGTTCTCTCTGTTTCCTTTGTTATTCTCTTACAGGACAATTCGGATGAAACTGAAAATCAGATTTGGCTGCAAAGAGAGGTATCTACAACTCAAATATTCATGCTCGTTTTCTTGTTTCAATTATGACCCTACAGCTTTCTTTCTTTATTTCTAACATTTCTGGTAAATGTCATAGTTGTTCAGCAAAAGTAAATAAATGTGTCTCTTACAGGCTAGCTTAGAAGAAAAAATTAGACAATTACAAAATGAGAAGGATTCAGGCATACAGGAGGAGGTAATCAATTATACCATGAAAAGTTGATCTAAGTGGGGGATAGGCTAGACAATTATACATGTGTTGCCTTCATATTTTAAAATTTCTAGGATGTTTGAAAAAAAAGTGTTGCTGTTTTGAAAAGATTTTCTAGAATATTTAGCTGATGGGATGATCTACAGACCAATCTTGAGAAGAAAATCGTACACTTACAGAGAGAAAAAGATTCCTTGCTCCAAAATGAGGTGATTGTTGTCATTTTTATGTTTTGTTATATTTTAAATTGGACCGTCAGATTATGTTGAAGTTTGCAGGTTTTTGAAGAGTAAAACTTCTAGGGAGAATTTACTTTTACAGTACTTCATTGCCTTTCCAACAGTGCAAATTATTGTATAGCATTAGGGTTTCTTGAAAGCAGTGTTTTAAAATCCGAAAACTCAACTCGACTCTGAAACTTGCCGAGTAGAGTCAACTCGGAAACTCGGGCAAAACTCGTCCGAGTAATGACACCTAAAACTCGGACATATATAATATTTTTCTAATAATATATATGGTATAGATTCAAAATTAATGATAAACCATGCCTAAAATAAGATATATAATTTAATATATACTAAACATCCCCCTTTTGCTTTGTATTTATACTTAAAAGTGAGTGGAGTGTGTTAAAAAAAAGAAAAAAACATAATTTAGTCAATCGGGTAGGCAGTTTACTTGATTTTTAGTTTTTAAAAAAAAGTGCAAAAACTCGGGCGAGTCGGGGCGAGTTTCTGTCAAAACCGAGTTTTTCTTGAAACTCGACTCGAAACCTGGCCGAGTCGAGTCAACTTGGCCGAGTTTCGAATCGACTCGGTGAGTTTTAAAACAGTGCTCGAAAGTTGTGGTGGAGCTGACAATCCACCATTGGAAATTACTAAACTAGTGTATTTGCATTCTGGACTTTGGTATTCTTGTAACATCAGGCTTTCTAGAAAGTTGTGGTGAAATTGATAATCTAATGCATGCAGGCCAGCTTGGAGGAGAAAATCAAACAGTTACTGAATGAGAAAGCCTTTTTGGATCTGAAAGTGGTAAGATTTTTTACTTTATTAGTTTTTGTCAATTGATATTGGAGAGGAACATTTACTTTTTGGTCGGTTAGCTTTAATGTGTTTCCACATTTCTGTATGTGCCTGCATTCTTGTAAATCTACACTTCCAAGAAACTTGATTTTATATCCAAATAGCTAACCCAATGATATACAGGCCAGGTTAGAGGAGAAAATCGAGCACTTAGAAAGCGATAAGGATTCCTGGGTCCTAAAGGAGGTAATCACTTTTGCATTGTTCTGGAGTATGAAATTTTCCAATATATTAAAGCTGTGTCATGTTATGTCTTTGAATTATAGTCTGTCTGGCTAGTGATCTTGAGTGATGTAGTTGCATTCAGTTTGCTTCAACTGTTGCAATCCCTTTGTTACTACATTTATTATTCAGTTGGTGGTGAAATATTTTGGACAGTTTCCAAAGGGCTTGGCAAAACAGAAGATGCATTCTTTGTAATGATCATAACACGTTGATTTCATTTTCTTTTCTGAATTCCATTCATGTGAGATTAAGAACCACCAATGGGAGAGGCAGTTGATCTTAATCAGCTAGTTTCCAGATCCAAGATGCTGATCGAATTGGACCCATTTTAGCCAATAAATGATTTTTTTGGTAGAAGGTTCAATCTTGTGAAACCGTAGGCTTACTTCTATAACAAATCGTTTGGTAGGTCACAAATTGGGGGAATTTTCACCTACTCTTAATTTCAGGGACATTGAAGAAATTTCATCAAAGGCGTCAGATTTAAGGTCAGTATGGGTGGTCAGTCCCCCATAGTTGAAGCTGCAATCAGAAGTAGACCCAATGAGATGCACCAACCTCATGTGAGCCACTCGATTTTGACCCAAGATCGCCATATCCAACAAAGATCATGAAAAAACCTTACCCTTAAAGGGAATGCGATTCCCACTTCTTTCAGTACAATAGAGAGGAAGGAAATGCTCGAGCATGTCAAAAGATTCATTGATGTTTTCGGCATGTACGTTGCTGACCATGAGCTTTGTTTCCGAGAATTCTCAAAGTCACATTTGGAGCGAGTTTACACCTGGTACAATTACCTGAATACGGAGTCTATATGTTCTTCAGGAGATGTTTATAGGCTTTGCTAATAAAATTTTCTTGGTAGAGGAGCATATCTCTTTAGTCAATCTTAGTTGAGAATGGCAAAAGACCTTGAAAGGCCTCACGGATTATATATAACGCTTTTGTGATTGTGCCTTCAAGTGTCAGGATCTTGATACTAAAAAAAGCAATAGTCCAGACCTAAATTATCGGAATATTGAAAGACGTGTGTTCTCATCTTGTGTATATCTAAATATCGAGTTTCTCACAATTGCATTAAGCCACCTAGCGGACGAATGAGTATGTTGTCAGAGCAAGTGAGCAAAGATAGCAACCGTGAGTCTAAGGGTGGCAAAGCACAAGTCTACTGCAACAAAGCGCCCTCCTAAAGCTCTTTTTGCCCCTCCAAATATGTACAAAGCAATGATAGGCTACCCAGAAAGGTGACAAGCCGCCTCCCTTTCTCGTAGATATGGAGTTTGTGGAAGATATCTTATATGAATGACTCTAGGATGGTGTTATTCGTCTGCCTTTGCCGACTTGCTCTCCAATCCTTGAAGAACATGATTCTAATTATTGTATCTATCATCGCGGTATCAAATTTCCTACCAGTGATTGCTGGGCACAATGACAATTTTCCACAAGGTAGAAGCTGGGAAGTGCAGCTGCTTGATGACAATTCTTTTGTTCACAACCATATACAAAGGAAAAAAGATGAGCGTATTCTTTCCAAAAGTAGCGAACCTACCCACTAAAGTTCGCTCTTCTCGCCTTGCCTTGAGGGTTCTTGTTAAAGGTAGAGTTTTAAAGAGATGCCTTTATGGCAACCTCAAGCATCTCTAAAACGTCTTCTAATGACAGTGCAAGAGAGGTGATGAAGGTATAGGTTGTTGAATTCCACCGATAGATTAGCTGCTTCAGCGCCTCGATGACTTGTCGTATCTCGAAACAGGCAGAAAATTTGAAGGACGCTTTCCCCACAGCCTCCCCTAACATGGCCTGGAATTGTGTGTCTTCAAGGATGTCGACAACCCATCCCTTCCAACCACCAGAAGGCTCGTTGTGTGATATGAATATAAGCTTTGAGAAAGGGAAGTTTCCTTGCCGTAATTGAAATCTTAGAACCTCGATAGCTGGAGTAGGTTTCAATTTTTTCTCGCATGCTTTTGTAAAATATAGGACACTTATCCAAAGGAGAGATCACATCCCCACTATGATGCTGAGCATTAAACTAGAAGGTGTTCCTTAATTTCTTTAGTCTGCTAAGCTCTAAGCTTGATGCCACTGCCATGACGAAGGGAAAGAAAATGGAGAAAAAAATAGGCGGGACTGAATGTAAGAGGGGAGATGGAAAATATGGAACAAAAATGAGCAGAAGAGGAAATAAATTGAGATGGAGGAAAGGAAGAATGAACCTAGTTTTGTATAGGGTAACTTCAGGATATAAAAGGTTGTGTCATTAAACGATATGCTTCCTGACAATAATGACATGCCATTAAAGGTGAAAAACAATGGATGATGTGTGGCCTGCCATAACATGGAGGATGTGAAACTTCACCCATAGCGGGTTGGAAGACACACTTTCTATTTAAAGGAGGGAAACTAACTCTCATCCATATCACCCTCGGTAGCCTCCTAACATTTTATATGTCCGCATTAACCATTCCAAAGCCAGTCGCCGCTTCTCTCGAGAGATTGCAGAGGGATCTTATTTGGAACGATAGAGTTGATAGTACTTTCAAGTATCACTTAGTGGCATGGAATCAGTGTTGCCTCCCTAAGGAGGGTGGGGGTTTAAATATAAAATCCCTGGTCCTTGCTAATAAGGATTTGTTAGGGAAATGGATTTAGAGATTTTGGGCGGAGAGGAAGAGTTTATGGCGAGCGGTGATAAGTGCCCAAATACGAAGACTCTTCGTGTTGGGTCCCGAGAGAGGTTGGGGGGTCGCATGGCGTTGGGCTCTGGAAGGGTATCATGGGCCACCAATTTGGTGGTGCCTAGATTCATATTTTGGGCAGGACAAGGGTCCGAGGTGAGGTTTTGGAAGGATGTGTGGTGTGGAGATTATAGGCTTCAGGATGACTTTAGGCACATATTTTCATTAGCCTCCGACAGGGATGCGTTAGTAGAGAATTACTATGAGAGGCGGGGAGAGGGGGTGTTTTGGTGTCCACGGTTGAGGTGAGATTTACATGACTGGGAAATTGCCGATGTGCTGCGACTATTGGCTCGCATCAGTTCTTTGTACCCAAGTTCTGAGATTAGGGATTGCCGGGTATGGTCTGGAAGCAACAGTGGTCGTTTCTCAGTAAGATCATTGTTTCAAACACTTGGCACGGTTCCCTCAGGTCAGTTTCCTCATCGGATTGTATGGAATCCGGGAATTCCTTCTAAGGTGTCCTTTCTCTGGAATGCAACGCTGAATAAAATTCTTACTTATGATCACTTATAACATAGAGGGTGGAGTATGTTGAACCGGTGCTATATGTGCCTCCGAGCGGAAGAGTCAGTGGACAATTTGCTCTTGGACTATCCTATTGTGTTTGGTATTTAGGGTCATTTCCTTTCCCGCATGGGTGTGGATTGGGTCTTTCCCTCCTCCTTTCTCAGCTTCTTATCTTGTTGGTCTTCGATTAGTGTGGCGGGTGCTCGTGAGTCACTAGGGTCAGTCCTCCCCGGAGCCATATCATGGACTATATGGAAAGAACGTAATCTCAGAGTCTTTGAGGATACTTCATCACCCTCCCCTTGCATTTGTGCCTGTATCCGCCTGGTGGATTTGGAATGGGTAGGGCTCCGAACTTGCGGGGAAGACTTACGAGCGTTGCTAGATTGTAACTAGCAAGGTTGGAGAAGTAGGGCTGGGAGGCTATGGAGGCTTTTTTCTTGTTATTATCTTTTGAGTTTATATACTTGTAAACTCTTGGTATATGCTTTCATGTTCCTGTATCGCTTTTTCTCTATTATATATATATTTATTGATTATCGATCAGAAAAAAAATTTGCTTTTTTTTAGAATGATAGGAAACCAACAGGAAGCCGATGTGGCAAGGAATTCCAATCGCATTAGACAGTGCCATCATATTTTTCCTATGAATGGTGCGCGCAATGCCTTCGCATTTAGGGGCTAATGTTGACGGCAAGCTTTGATTAGGCTTTCGTGGCTCGAGCAGTGGACACGTCAAGGCCCACGTGGACGTATATGCGGCAAGTGGTAGAATGGACACAACAAAAAGGTGCCAATGACTCAAAGGGTGCCTGTACCACAGATGATTCCTTAGTGGATCTCGTAATTGAAAGGCGCCGATGAGGCGATGACCACAAAAAGCTGCCTTGGAAGTTGGAACAACTCCATAATAGGCTCTCATCAGTCACGTTGTGTCCCAAAAGGCGCTCGTGCTTTGTAATGTTTTGTGATTCGTTTTCACCCAAAAGGTGGTTCATACATTGATCCAAAAAGGCAGTAATGCCTGATGGTAGCTCTATGGGTTTGTGCACCACACCCTACCAAGCCATGAGCAACATTGGGGGAATGAAACTGACTTGCGGTTTAGTGGGCAAAATAGTCTCGATGACCAAGGTGGGCGCTATAACGCCTCATGACCAAGGCCACGTTGCCGCCTTCATCAGTCCAATTAAAGTCATTAGAGCATGGTCGCATTATAGAACCCGAGGTAGTGGCACAAAAAATCTAGAATTTAAGGCAGATGTGCAGCATGAGTTAATGGGTTGGCCGTTACCAAGTCACGTTCGATAACTGCCCATGTACTTAAAACTACCCACTCTCGATCATTATGAAGTGTGCGGAGCATCTGTGCCCAAGGGGTCCTATTTAAAGGATGGGCATGTTCCTAGAATTAAAAAAAGAGGAAAGGTTTCACTACAATACTTGGCCCTACCTCAGTGCTCTCTCCTATCTGTCCCTCCCTCAGTGTGCACTCTTGTGTTTCTTTCCCCATGAAAAGTCGGTACGGCTGTATTGAGGTTTAGACCGACTCTGTGATCACCTGGCCAGTTCTTTACTATTGTGCCTACGTGGACGGCTGACTTAGTTGATTACAAATTTACTCAGTTACACTTGTTTGGAAGGGCAATTTCGCAGAATATAGCTTTTGACTAAAAAATTGGTTACGAGTTTTCCCTTTTACCTGTTCCACCAACGTTGTTTATATTTGGTTAAATGACTACAGCTTCGTTTTCTTCTTTTCAATTGTGGAACATGGTGATTAGGATTGCTGCCAGCTTGACTGCTTTAGTCCTATAATTTTGTGTTGTCAATTTTGTTGCATAGTTTATAGTAGTCTACATTCCAATTAAAATATTTGTGTATTTGTCCCCCATTGAGATACACCTTTCCATTTTTTTTCTTCCTATTTTCATCCTTTTCATTTATTGCAAAAATAAAATCTAAAACCCCCTTCCCCCTTCATTTTGTGGTACTATGATGATTAAGCTGATATATTTTCTTGTCTTTCACAGCGTTCAACCAAGGATTTGATTGCTAGACTGAACGAAGATAACATGGGGCTACAGACGCAGGTACATAGCTTCATTGTATTATGACTTATGAGTATTCCACCTCTAAGAATTGATTCAAATAGTTTATTGAGCATTACTGCATGTGCCAACACTGAATGCCCAAATACCTTATATTCTTAGAGGTACGTGTCATATCATTTGGTTCACCTATTCTGGGGCCTTTTTAAAACTAGGGCAGCACATCAGGCTGGCCAAGCTCACTTAAGGCCTGGCCAGGTCTATCCACGCTGTCACTAAACTCATCCCCTTTTGGGGCCCTGCCCAGTCAAATTTTTATGAGTCCAGAATGAACTTGAATCAGCCCGAAATTGGCAATCCCGTTACTGTCATGGAATATGTATCACGTAGACCCTTGAATACCTCCTTCACATGGGTTTCTTTGTCTGCTTCGACATGTACGTATTTAAGATGATCAATGGCAATGGATGACCTAGTTTACAATTCAAATCCCTTGTCAACTACTTTTGCTTTAGGAAAACAACTGCTTGTTGCTGGTTATTATCTCGCTATCCACAATTTGAATCGTTAACTAATGAAAAAAGTGATAGTTCTTCAACATCCTTGGTTAGGGATGGAAACGGGCCGGTTGATTGGGTAACCCACCCCTATTGGGACGACGGGTTTGGGAGGTTCATAAATGGGGTAGGGATGGGGATGAGAAATGATGGGTAAACCCGACCCGGGTTCGGGTCGGGGATGGACTTAAGTTGCCCCGTTTATAATTTAAATGCCTATTTTACCCTTAAAGTAATCCTAAAATTAACTTAATATCTTACATTTAATAAAATACCGAATCAACCCACCCAAACCCGCCTTGACTAGTACTTAACGGGATGGGGCAGGACGGGATTAAGAAGGGTTTTGATAAACAAGGATGGGGTCACCCGCCCCGCCTCGGGTTTGGGACAGGAACGGCGTAGGAGTCTTTCCATTAGGGGCAGGGTAAGGTTAGGGGTGCCCTGGCCCAAACATGCCATGTTGCCATCCCTATCCGGTCTTTTCATCATACTCGGTGCAACTTGACTTGGCTTATCTTGTCTGAGTTCTTCTCTTGGGAGCTTCAAAATTTTCTTGGTCATCTTCCTTGGTTGTAAAGGATAATCATAAATTCTTCTATTATTTTAATCTTTAATTTATCTCCAGCATCAACGATGAAGTTGTTTTTCCCTTCTTCCTCTTCTTAATTGCTATTGACTGCACCTTCGAGTTCAAAGGACTTAAGGTGTTTAATATATCAATACAAAGGTGATCATTCCCATTCTAATCTTTCATCGTTCTCATTTCTTCCGATTGACTCTGATTTTCCCGAATGCACGTGCGAAACGGAAACTCGTGGAAATCTATTTTAACTTCTAAGCGTAGTATAAAAACTCGGCGAGTCGACTAGAAACTCGATCGAGTCGACTCGGCCAAGTTTCGAGTCGAGTTTGAGACAAAACTCGGTTTTGACACTGAAAACCGAGTAACTCGCTCCGACTCACCCGAGTTGTTGCACTTTTTAAAAAAAACAAAAAAATTGAGTAAACAGCCTACCCGATTGATTAAATTATGTTTTTTTCTTTTTTTTTTAACACACCCCACCCACTCGTAAGTATAAATACAAAACAAAAGGGGGGTGTTTAATATATATTGAATTATATATCTCATTTTAGGCATGGTTTATCATTAATTTTGAATTTATATCATATATATAGTATTAAAAAAATATTATATATGTCCGAGTTTTAGGTGTCATAACTCGGACGAGTTTTGCCCGAGTTTCCGAGTTAACTCTACTCGACAAGTTTCTGAGTCGAGTCGAGTTTTCAGGTTTTAAAACACTGCTTCTAAGCAGTGAAATTCCTACTGATGTCTTATCCCTGTCAGCTACACACAAGCTTCCCTATCTCCAGTGCATCTACATGCGGTGTAATAAGCTAGAACCACCACGACCTCCTCCATCGTCTAAGCCACGCTCGGGATTGTCAGAATTGGGGTCGATAAGAGGCTCAACTCTCCAACATATGCAACTAGAAATTCTAGAAATTTGAACACAAATTGCTGCAGGAGGAGAGGTGGTTTTCTACTTTTCCCCAATTCAGAAACCTTATAAATTTATGCAAAAAGGAAGATATAGGTCTCAACTTTCAAGCAAACCCATCACATGCTTACTGCTGAAAACTGAAAACCCGTATTTTTCTTCATTCTCCAGAAGAGAGAAGAGAAAGAAGATGAAGGCGGTCTACCAATGGTTTTAAATTATATATATATATATATATATATATATATATATATATATATATATTATTTTAGGTTTTGTTATATTTTTTAAATTTTGATACAACTTGTATAAATTTTTTGAAAACCCAGTGCTATGCACTGGATGCAAATATGTTTCGAAAATGATTGGTATTAACCACTGCCACAACAGGTATCAAAACAAAATATAAAGGAAAACGGGCAAAGAAATTCTAATCAAATGAAACCATTATTACTTTAAATAGTATATGGTAAAGAGCACATGATGCAACCTGGAAACCAAAATCTGGGAAGCAAATATTTGGAAAATTTTAATTAGTACATTAGTTGAATTAGAATTTTACTTAATATTCATAAATTATAAAATTCTATTTAAGTCAGATGGTTAGGACCGATTTTAATATCTAGAGAGAGAGAATAGGAGATAATTTAATCATTTAAGAAATTCTAATTCAATACAACTATTACTAATGTAAGAGTTTTAGTATAAACAGTATAATAGGTTGAGAGAAAGAAGGAGATTAAGTATTAGTATAGGGGTATTTTAGTCACACAGAGTGTGGGTGGATACCTGCTTTGCAGAGCAAAGTCACCAAATTGGAATTTGTGAACTATCCAGCTAAAATAAAATTCAGAAATAAATCGGTGATACAAAATTATTGGGAAAAATGGGGCAAATGCTGGGAAATATTAAAAAAATAAAAGATATGATTACTAATTATGAAAAATTATAAACACATTTCAAATATAAGATATTTATTCTTGATTTCTTCAAAAAAAATTGCATTTAATTCGTGAAATTCACGACTAATTCAAAATTTTGCAATTTTAAAAAAAGCCGCTAATGCTTCGTGGTTTAATAGCTTGACAAAATGTTGTGAATTATTCAGGATTTTCTGAAAAAATCGGAAACCTTTGTTACTATGGTGCAAAGAGCTCTCCCCATGAAAAACTGCACACATACACATAATGTGTATCTGTGTATGAGCTCTAGCAGGGAAGAGCCCTCGAGCTGGGCCAGTGTTAACTCATACTCAACTTTGGCCCAATATGGAGCATAAGTCCAGCACAGCCTGCTATCAAGGGTCAGTTTAGGGCAGAGGTCTCTGCCTGGCCCCAAGCCAATGTGCAGGTCTACTTAAAACTAGGTCCAGCTGACGTACAAAGCTGTCAAGGCCATGGTGAAACTGATTGCATTCGGCCAATTTATCCAGCTTTTGTTTGTAGTGTGGGTGTTGTACACAATGTTAGTAGTGTGGGTGTTGTGCTTAAGAATGGCAATGGGGCGGGGCGGTTTTCTACCTCCCTGGCACCGACCTGATTATAAAGCCGCCCCGCCCCGCCCGCCCCTACTGCCTTTTTTTTTTAATATATCTATATATTTTCATTTATATATATATATACATATTTTTTTATTAAAGTGGTTCCGGGGCGGGGCACCGGAGCGGGGTATACTAAAACTGCCCCCGCCCCAAAACCGAGTCGAGTCTTTTTTTTTTATACCGTCCCTGTCCCGCTCCGCCCCCGATTTATTTGAAAAAAAACCGCCCCTTTAGGGGTGGGGCGGGTCGGGCCCCTACAGGGCGGGTCATATTGCCATCCCTAGTTGTACTTGTGCCATATCACACAATCCATCTACTTATGATGTCACTCCTACTTATGAATCTTATAGAATATATCAATCTTCTAATTGTTGAACATAACTAAGCAGAACAACAGCTCAGAATGGTATTCTGGGCATAAGATCATACTAGCACATCTAGCACACATGCACGTTGGTTGGAATCACTAACCAATGCGTTCTACTGGGTGATCTCCTACACCAAAAAATGACCTCATTTGATGATGTAACAATATCCGTTCAGTAGGCCTTCTCTGGATCCTTTGCCATTTATTTTCTGATAGCAAAAGGAAGCTGATAAGATTTGATTACCATGGCTTCTGATTGAATCTGTTATGAATGGTCCCAATTGGACCCATTGAGTGGTGAGCCCACCCTCCTGAACGTCCTCTACCTCCCGAACGTCCTCTAGATACATTGCTATTTCATTTATGGGATGCCCTTATGGTTTATCATTTTTCCAGAAGACTCTTACAGTCTATGGGTTATTGGATTTTGTTCTGCCTTCATTTCTTTTCTCTTATCTTAGTCTTGTTTTAACTTTATGTTTCACTTGCTTAGACTCAGAGAAATGAATCTCAATCAGTTTCCTTGGGACATATTGTGATGAGATTTCTTGAATTGTCCACGCTTCACTTGCTCCTTGAATTCGAACTGACTGGTAGAAGGATGAAGGTAGATTCATAGAACATCTTTGTTGTTATGGGTGAGGCCCGTCCTGTCAAAGTCCTCTGGCGATCAAGTCAGTCTACGTTGAAGATGAAGTTTATAGAACAAACTTTGAGAGAAAGAGAATAGGTTAAAGACTTTGAGTTTTCAAGTAGGTTTTCTTAATGATGGGAGGCTAAAAATGGTCCAGATTTAGTAGTTTTTCAGTAGTCCAGATTTAGTAGTTTTTTAGTAGTCCTTATCTTATGAGGAGTCGGGTATTTATAGGCTTGAATGCGGATGCCTTATCATGCTCATCTATGCCCATGCATGGTCATGCAACTTGCTTTATGATCATTACCAAATATGTCAGACAAATCTTTAGGCATACATGCCACACGTGTGAGCCTACTATTTCTAAGGTTGGTCTCGGGTCGAAAGCAGGCTGAGATGACCAACATTAAATGCTAAGATAATGTTTTTCACCTAACAACAGAGTAAATAGATCGCCTCCTGATTATTTCGTCATTCAAGGCGAAACTGTCCTCAATGTGAACATGAGTTCGTCCTTTTCATGACGACGATATTTGGCATCGTCCTTCAAATGACGGTATCTGAAATCGTCCTGAAGAGCACGAGCTCATCAATGGAGCACAGAAACTTCAATCGTCCTTTTAGAGGACGAGGATTCTACTCGCCCTTGCAACACTTGCTTAATTACGAATTTTATCCATTACACATACTATTTGTCAAAAAAATGTCCTGAATGGATGATGTACTGTTCCATCCTGTAGTTTTTTTTTTGGGGATTATATGCCATTTATTTTTATATTATTTGACAGTAAAATGAACTTGATGATAATTGATGATGGACTTCTGATTGAATCTATTATAAATATTTCTGAGTGGATGCATTGAATGGTGAGCCCACATGTCCTCCAGGTTTATTGCTATGTGGTTGGATGACCGTATAGTCCCACCATTTTTCCTGGAAGGCTGTCTTATGGACTATGGGTACCTCGAATTTCATCTTAAAAAAGCATATATATTGTTTATATTAATTCTTATTTTCTATTTTTTTTCTCAATAACCTTTTTCTGTTCCACTTGCTCAGAGAAATGAATCTCAATCAGATTTCTTGAAACATACCATATACTCTAAAAATGTTAGAAGCTGATCTTGCGTGCATGTATCATCCCTAGTTCACCTCAAGTTCAGAACAAGCCTCCAAATCTGTCAATATTTCTGATATGGAAAATTAAAAACAAAGTCTGGCAGGTGAAGGAGTTGGGAGAATCCAGGAATAGTCTCGTACAAGATAATCAGCAATTGAGGGAACACATGTCTGTGATGCAGTCACAGATTCAGCACCTTGAGAGGGAGGCCTATTTTTCTGCAACCTCAACAATTGAGATGACTCAGGTTTTTCTTGTACCTTTCTCCTATGTCTTCTACTTTGAGCACTTGTTGAACTCTTCATATTGTATATCATTAGTCTTATTCATAATTAGGAAATCTAAAGCACCCTTCTGGTATTTGCACAAAAAATGTACCCTTCTGGTACACCATCTTTATGATCATCAGCATGCATTTATACATGGCACATGGGAGGAGGTGGACCCTCCATCTGATGGGCCTTATGTCTCTTTCTCAGAATATGACATCTGATAATGTACATTTGTGGAGCCAAGTTTTCCTTGACCATCAGAGAAGTTGGGATTGATTTGGATCACTATGAACCCCCACCATAGGGCCAATTTTTGCTATTGGAGATCATCTTGGAGGACCGCATCAAATGGTAGGTCCATATCCCCTGCATGTGTGACATGGGATACTGCCATGCTGATCAGTAGACAGTCCTTATTAACTAAGCGATGGGTACTTTAGATTCTCATCCTCAGCATTCATGCCATGAAATACTTCCATACTAATTGTAGACAGTCCTTACTCCTTATAATTATCCATAGATTACTTCAGATTTTATGCACAACTTGATCACTATTTTTTAAGTTCGACTGTGTCAGCTCTGCAAATCCTTGAAATTAAAAAAAAGTGATCCTCTTTTTACCAGTCAGGATGGCACGGTGACGTGGATCTTGGGTGAAGTGAGTGACTTGGTCAAGTTCAGAGTAATACAGCGATTATATCATCATCATCCGAGCAATGAGAGATCTAAATACTATGAGAAATAAAGTTACAGATATCCTTAAATTGATTCTCTTAAAGATACTAGCAAAGCACCAACACGTGTAATTTTTTATTTATTTATCGATAAAGAATAGGATTATATTATAAAAGCAAAGAAAGTAACCTACATCGCAAGGTTCACCAATAGTAAACCAAGAGAATAGAAAAGAAAAAGGCGGGAATAACAAAAGCTAACAACATATCGCAATGCAAAAGTGTTCCCACACGGATCCCCACCATCTCCCCCTAGTACACCCAAGCTGAAACTAGTTAACGACACGAGCCTGGATCCAAGGAATAGTCTGGGAAGAATCCTCAAAACACCCTCATATTCCTCTCCTTCCAGAGGGACCAAGCTATTGTCCTTGGAAGGAGAGGCCAAACTGCCCTCGCTTGCAACTAAAATGACCCCGATAGCTAGCAAGATAAGAAGTTCTAAAAGGATCCGGAAAAGATCCAAGGGAAACGAAGATAAGACCAAACCTCTCTTGCCACTGGACAATGAAGCAATAAGTGATCCATAGACTCCTCTGTTAGAAAGCACATATATCATCTGTTAGCAATGTTACCTAGGCACGTGATACAGGTGGTGCCAAGTGTCCAGGTGTCTAGGGGTGTTCAGCACGGCAAGCTCTGAAAATCCCAATACTGCGACACAGGCATACAAATTTTTAAATTGATTATATATATATATATATATATTATAACTCAAAATTTTTAAATAACAATAATAATAAAAGAGGGGGATCACCAATCCCCAATTTATTTTTTTTAAAGTATATATCTAAGTTATTAAAAATATTCATATAGGGAGTAGAAATGAGCAACAAGAGAGAGACGTACATATTGATCGTTGTTGTTGTCGCTGCTCTCTTAGTAAAATTGCCTATGTTTCTAAAAAAGCAACACAATTTGATAAAAAGTTTCTTGCAATTGTATTTTTAAAATGACACGACATACTTGAAGCACCATGTGCCTAATCATAATATTGATGTCACCCTGACATGGTATAAGCACGTACCAAGTCGTGTCGTGTCGTGCTTGACTCTCCTTGGTTTTTTCTTGGCGATGTTTCTCGCAACGTTTGTTTTTTCTCTCTTCTTTAATGAACTTTTCTCGTTATCTATAAAAAAAAAAGGAGTGTCGTGTCATGCCATGGAGTGTCGTGTCATGTTCAAGTGTCGGCACAGCAAAATTTAGAAAAACTGAAGTGCCTAGGTAACGTTGTCTGTTAGCCAATGACCAACCTCTATACATAAGGTGGTCGCTAGTTAAGATTTTATCTAAAACCGCAGTCCACAATAAAAAATGTATCTTAGAGGGAATCGTTAGAAACCACACTGCCTGATGAGGAAATGGTAGCAAGAGTCTAATATGCAAAGATCACAAAAAGATCCCACTGAGAACCGCCTCTATTGTCTAAGGACCAGATATGACTATCCCTACCAGAGGACGAGGGGTAACCTACAGGACTTGAGATAATAGCCCCAAGGAGGTTTGAAGCCTCCCAATCGAATATGACGAATAGATTACGCCTTAGTTTGGGTGTCCAAACCGGAGCCCCTCCTTGCCATTCTAAGTAATCGGCTATCGAAGCCTCTTTGTTTGATGCTAGGAGGAAGAAGTTGTTGTTCGTCTGCCTAAGCGTGGCTCTGCCACACCAGCAATCATTCCAAAAACTAATGTGCTCCCCATTACCCACCTTAAGTTGGGTGGGAGTAGAGAATTCTGCCCAACCTTGCATTATAGCCTTCCAGACCCCAACTCCCTTGGGACCTTGCCCTGTCTTAGGGTGCCACCGATTGATCAGCCTATGCCTAGCTACTATCACATCCCTCCACAAGCTACCTTCCTCCTCACTGAAGCGCCATAGCCACTTCCCCAAGAGGGTTGTTTTTATGAATGAATGATCATAAAGTAAAATTAACAATCATTGAAGTTAATTAATATATCTATATTGAAAGTAGAACTGCTCACTTGCTTTAATAAATATTTCTTGCTTTTTTTGCACATACAGTTATAGAAACCAGTATTTGCATAGTGTGTATAGTCTTATTTCTTTTGTTTGGTGATCGAGGAGGTATAGCCGTATAGAATATAGATACATATCTATACTTGCATAAAAAGGCTGAATAAGTTGCTTGCCTAGTATGGAGTATAGAATATAGATACATATCTATACTTGTATAAAAAGGCCGAATAAGTTGCTTGCCTTGTATAGAATTGTACGCTTATCTTCACTTTTTTTGAATAATAATCTCATCAACCCAATACCCAAAGTGGGGGAAAAGAAAGCAAGTAATTATGCAAATCCCTAGCCTAAAAATTATCTTAGAAATATCGTAGAGAGTTCAAATGAACCAAGCTTTAAAAAGGAAACAAAGAAAGTGATGGAAGTCGAAATCCTTCAATCCCAACAATTTGAGAAAGAGTTTCAACCAAAACCCATATCTAGGAACATATTAAAGCTTAAATTCATTGAACAAACTAACCTAAACTCCTACTTTGATACAAAGCAAACATACTGGAACAACAGAAGAACAAAAGTTCTATACCATCAAGTAAAAACTGTTATGACAGGATCTTTCACTCAAGTTCTATAACTTATACATCATATATACATTATCTCAGGTTCATGTCTACATTAAAACAAGGAATCAAAAGCACCAAGTAGAGCACTCCAGAACCCATCTCCCACCCAACAAAGCGATAATTGGGAATTTTAACTTTTAAGTAAGTGTTAACATCTAAATAATCGTGTGTGCTTGATCTCGCATAGAATAGCCTTAATAGTTTTGTAAGTTAAAGGGAAGTATTGAGTGTCTGCTTGAACAAATGGTGGAAACAGGTGCGCAGATGGGAACATGTGGGTTCCGTGGAACACTAAAAGATTAATTCTTGTGATGAAAAAAAATGAAAAAGAAAACAAGAATCTAATTGTTCTCGGAAAATAAATTGTGGTCTTGTCAAACTTTGCATGAATACAAAATCCAAATTGAAAATTCTAAAATAAAAATAGTTTATATTTGGATCATAATGTTTTAGGGGAGTGCTAGTGCCAATCACATCAACCATTAATCGGCCCATGAAGGGAAAAATCAAAACACTTTTGGATGTGAGCCCTACCAAAAAATAGTTTAACTTTTCCTTTTATGGGGCAATTGATGGTTGACAGCTGACACGATTGGGGCTAGCTTCTCCTACATTGGTTTATGGTTGCATTTTTCTTCCCTTAAAGAATTGTAGATTTTAATTTTTTTTACCCCTCAGAGGTTAATGCTTACCCGACTAGGGTTTTATAAATTTAAAAGAAAATTATTATTTTTTACTTTACATGCAGTAGTTTGTAATTGCGTTCATGTTACAATTCTAGAACGCACAAATGTAGAGAAGCAAACCTTTTTTTTAACAAGGCATCATTTATCTACTGTTAGTAGTTAGTAGTTAGTAGTTACTAGTTAGGGTAGTATCTGGTGAGTGGACCTCTTGCCACATCACTGAGGGAAAGCTTCCCTCCCTAGGACCTGATCCTAGGACCACCCTTGTGAGAGGGACACACCTAGACATCTGAGCTAGAGGGGCAAGTGAGTTAAACACAAGTAGTGCTAGTCTTTCTTCATCCAAATTAGCCTAGCAGCCAAAATTTTCCTTCTCTTCAATCATTAGATAGAAAAAATAACCAAAATCAATCTCCCAAAAAGACAACAAAAACCCAGGAAGAATGTTCTACACAAAAGCTTGAATTACCTATGAACACTACAACATAAACTTGCACCAAAGATTTGGCATCTCCAAATTTGTGTGCTGCCTAATAAAATAAAGATTGAAACATGCAGATTGATAAGTCTATTGAAACTTATTACTTCAACAAATCTCCTTTGTTGTCTATATGAACTCTCATTTCTCCTACTAATCTCTAAAGCCTGATCCCATGATCATGAACCAATATTACCTAAGATCGCAAATCCCAAGTTTGCCTATGAAGAGCAGATCTAATTGTATTAGTGTCTATAATTGATTTCTTTGTGTAATACTAATTGCCAGGGGCTCATTGGTAAGTACTACAAGATCCTATGGTTATGGACCCCAATCCATTTGTATGGAACGTTTTCTTTTTTTAATTAAAATCCCCTAGTATATTAAAGAGGGAAAAGGTGCTTTCATTGTTGTGGAATTAGAAGCCTTCATATCTTAATGTCTGTATTTAATTAATTCGGAGTTATTAGAGCGGGACCCACTTTTTGGGGAATATGAGTCGAAGCAATAACAAGAATATTTCTAATGGAACATCTTTCACAATCTCTGGAGGGAGAGTTCACTAATAGACTGAGGAATAAGTAATTCGACTCATTCACATACAAATCATGAAAGTTTGGAATCCATATTGTTTAAGGAGACATTGCTTTTGCTAATTCGAAAACCAACTCATGCTTAGGGATGCGACGGAGGATTAAAGATAAAAAGAAAGAGTTGTCAGATGGTAAGAATAGGGACTCGACTGTGGAATAGGAATGGAAAAATAGTGACGGTGCGGTAGTGAAGAAGATAATAGTTGATGGATCAAACTGGAAAGGGAGAAAAAGAAACAGAGATGGTAGCGCGTCTGCAAATAATTCGATGGAGGGGCAGCTCAAAAGAGTTGAAGAACAAGTGTGAGAAACAAGAGTGCAAATAAAAGAAATCAGGAAGGGTATTTTGGAAAATATTGATTAGTGAGACCGATATCAAAAAAGTGGCAAGCAATTGAGAGCGCATGTCTAAGTAGGAAAATGTAAATAAGCAAGGGCGTTTTGGAGAACCAAAAATGTGACGCTTGGATGAGTTTGAAATGGAAGCAGGTCAGTTTTTCTTTTTATATAGGTATAGAAATATATACATATTAGTTAGAATAATTGAGTCAACACCTTGGGAGTTAGATAATGCATTTTTCGCTAACATTAAGTAAAAGGATTAAATGGGGAAAAAAAATGACTAACAAAGGTTTCATTCTTTCGGTCAAGATTAAAGTTCCCTTTATCCATCCCCCCCGGTATTTTTTCCATGGTTCAAAAACCTGAAAACTCGATTTGAAAGCTAGCCGGGTCGAGTAAATCAGAAAACTCGACTCGGTCCAACTTGGAATATATATGTAATAAATTGAAAACCCTGAGTTAAAAGAACTCAAAGTACGCTGGTTTTATGGCCTCAAACATAAAAACTAAGTTTAATAGAACCCATAGTAGGTTGTCTTTGTAGACCCCCAAAAAATATGACACGAAAAAATGACATTCGAGTTTAGGTTCAAAAAATAACCTAATGTGACTCGACCTAGTTTGGCAAGTTGAAAAACTCGACTCGACCAAATCACCCGAGTAACTCGACAAATAGTGTCTCCTAGTTTTGAGGCGACTCAACTCGAAATTCAGTCGAGTCGAGTAACTCGTCCGAGTTACTCGGATGGGACGAGTTACTCGGGTGACTCGCCGAGTTTTCAAACCATGTTTTTCCCTCACTTAAATAATATTCTAATATTTTTCCAGCCAACTCTGTCATCATCATCACCACCATAATAATAAACAAAAAAAATAGTATATTTATAATTTAACTAATTCTCAGATCACTCTTGACCAACTAAGGATTTGTTCTGCATATGTTTTGGTTCATATATTGACACATTTTCATGACTGATGCAGCATGTGTCTGAAGATAATGACGAAAACGCTCATATGGAACTCATGGAAGCAGCACGGGCACCGGTAGAGAAACTGATTGCAGAAAATGCAGAGCTTGTTGAGAAGGTACACCCCGTACACCACTTCCTTGCAGTAGTCATATTGGAAATTTGCATGTTGAGTCTATTAGTAATGTTTCTTAGTTTCCGAAGTCTTGATCTGATCTCCGGGTTTAACCTGGAGGCTGGATGTGGTGTTGTCAATCAAATAGATTTTCTGGACCGTTAGTGTTGATCGATTAGCTAGATATCTGCAGGTCCATCATGATATATATATATATATTTAGACATTCATTTCTTGTCCTATAATACTCAGGTCAGACAGTTTTTCTCCATAGAATCTTGAGCTGGACCTGACTATCAAAACCTGGCAAAAAACAAGTAAATTACCCTAGGAGTTGAGGAGTGATACATTTTATCACTTGTGAATTGCGATGGACCCGGACGGAAGGCATTTTGTTTGCTGAAAATTGTTTGCTTTTCAGGTGAATGAACTTGACATTGAGCTCAATCCCGGGCATTCTTCAACTGCCGGACTTGATCCAGCTGTAGGAGTTGCTGAAGCTACCACCGTTGCTGATTATCTGCTTGAGTTTAGTGAGAAGATGTCTGAATCAGGCGAGAGGATGGAGTCTTTGGCCAGCATTCAAATGAAAGACGAGCCAATTGATAATGTAATTATTGACCCTACTGCCGTTGCACCAATTCAGATGGAAGAATCTCAAGGATCTTATGAAGCTGGCGAGTCTGGTGAAATTGTGCAAGTTTCATTGGACAATAATGAAGTTAGGGGGCTGGAGATACAGCCTGGTGAAATCATGCAAGTTCCATTAGACGAAAATGAAATTAGGGGGCTGGAGATGCATCCTGGTGAAATTGTGCAAGTTCCATTAGACGAAAGTGAAGTTAGGGGGCTGGAGATGCAGCCTGGTGAAATTGTGCAAGTTCCATTAGACGAAAGTGAAGTTAGGGGGCTGGAGATGCAGCCTGGTGAAATTGTGCGAGTTCCATTAGACGAAAATGAAGTTGGGGGTCTGGAGATGCAAGCTGCAGAGACTGATGAAAAGGCCGGTGTGCCACTCTCGGATGCTCCATTGATTGGGGCTCCTTTCCGACTAATATCATTTTTTGCTAAATACGTTAGTGGTGCTGATTTGGTTAGCAAAAGCACTTTGAACTCTAGGCAGTAGCTTCGGATATTGCCACAGGAAATATGTTCTAGCTCTTCCTTATTGCTTCCTCAAATTTTGTTTATATATTTATTTATTCTTAGAAGATTAGATATCTTCTTTAATGGGGATGGTTTAAAGAAAAAGAAAGAAAGATGGGTTTAAAATTTAAACAGGTCCATTTGCAATAGTTTCTTTGATTTGTAAAACACAAGACTCCATCATATTGTTTCTTACACCCGCCCTCCTAGCTAAGATGGCTAACGTGGGAGTTTCGTTCGATGTGGCTGGCTAATATGAAGCGGCCTAATCACCATTTACTAGCCCTGACAACCAAGAAAAGTTACATGATTGCCTTGTGTAAGGGATAAAATTCGTAAAACGGTGTAACGTTGAGGAACGAGCTGGCTTTTGTTGTTTTGTACACAAAGGTGACACGTGGACGTATGTTTGAGTCACCTGCTTAAAATAAAAGGATACACAGTATCTGATGCATAGCGTTCACGTTGTACACATTAAGACGTATCCGTGGTCTTGCGAAACAACGTTCTCGTTGTGGTTTTCGACAACGTATCCGTTGTCTTTTGCACAACGTAAACGTTGTATTCTCGACAACGTTTTCGGTATTAATTGAACAACGAACTCGCCGTAATTCAGATAAGGATGTCCAGGTCATATTTTAAGACATATACAACGTATTCGAGCTCGAGTCAACAACGAGACCGACTCGCAAGAGGAGATAATCCGGAGGCGATCAGTTGTTCTGACAAGTGGGCCGAAAGCACTGCCTCGGTATTTAATGCAGGTCACTTCTGTATGCTGTCAGACTCAACCGACTGAACTAATGGTAGGCTTTCACGTGTGATGCAACAGGTGGTAGATTTTACTGACATATTTGGTAATGAGTGCAGGACACGTGGTATGGGCATCTATGGTCATACCAAAGGTTAACCTATAAATACCCCGAGAATTTCAGTGTTACAGAGATCGAAAGATAGACATATTTTTCCAGTTCTCCTATTTGCTTTACTGTTCATCATCTTCTTCATCTACTTACTTTATCATCGAAGTACAAGTCAGGATATCACACCCTCCAACTTCTACCAGTAAACCAGAGGTGAACATTTACAGCTGACGTGTGTCTTTCCAGTATTTTTCCCCCACCTTGTATCTGGAGGCATCGGTTAGCAATTCGTATTGTCTAGTTGTTAGGTGGGTGTGAGTATCCCTAAGGGACTCTCAAAGATCTCTCCGTATGGGCTCAATCCCAGGATCCCTGTATCATCCAAATCGTGCAATTTGGGTGGAGGTACCTCTATTAACTACTAAAAATTGGCATGGTATGGTATATATATACACATTAAAATCACTTTGTTAAACTCCCAAAAGGTCTGTACAATATATGTATATTATTATAAACCTTAAAATCACAAAAGAGTCATACATCACCATAGACAATTCATGAAACCCCCCTATTTGCCTTTTTATTCACCGCCACATACATCAAATTAAATATCCTTTTAGAAAGGAAACTTCCTTTTCTAATACACATGTAGTTTTTGTGTCATCTTTCAATGAGGATTTAGTGGATCAAATCATCAACCATCACTTGAGTGGTAAAAATCGCAATTAAAGTGTGAAAAAATTGTAAGATATCTTATGAAAAAAAAAACAATAGGTTCACACTGGGTCAAATGGATTATTCAGGTTCACCCAGCGTTTGAGAGCATTCCATCTAAGTGAATGAACTGGACTAGTGAAGCTGCAGGACTCAGGTCGCCTACCCTCTGGGCCAGGTTTGAAAATACTGCCTATGATCCCATCATCATCCTTACAGCCTCCAAATGGGTATCCAAATGTTTTCCATGGCAGTTTAGCTATCATCATTTGTAGAAATCAAAATCTGTGTCTGGCTTCTTCACATTGGTCCTGTACCCCTTCTCAAAGTCCTTTGGGAGGATAACATAGCGATTCTTGCGAACCGCATGCATTCCTGCTTCTTGACAAATAGCTGCAATCTGGTCACATTGAGGGAAAAAAAGAAGCAAAAACCAATGTCAGATGGCACTACATTTAAATCTCAGCAGGCTAGATAAATGGTTAAAAAACAAGCATACAAGGGCAATGCTAGCATCACTTTCTTTGAGGAAAAGACGTGTTATTGTCTTTCATTAAGAGGATACATGTTTTCCACTAACACTTTCTCCAATTAAAAAGAGAGTGAGTCTTCAAAGAAAGTGATGCTAGCATTATTCAACATACAATTATAAACAATAGAGGAATTGGAGTTCAGACATGGTAGCTTAGTTAGCAAGACTATAATTGCTATTTAAGAAAACTCCATCTACTTGAACAAGAATAGAACATATAAATGCCGACTCCTTTGCTCAATGCTGATAAGAAAATACAGGGGAGCTGGAGACCAAAAGTGGCACCTAGCATACATTTTTTACTGTCACCTATTGGAAAGTATTAAAATTTGAAATACATTGTCATGTCCCAGTACACTAAGAATTGGAATTGAGCAAGTCTGGTGCTTGAACCAGAACTCAACACCTAACCAATACCAGATAACAAAGTGCAACGATCCACCACATAGTAACGCCAGTATATGAAGTTAGTCTCATTTTATAGTATGAAATTGACCAGCCTAACACCATAGATATGATCATCTATGAAGAAGCCTAAACAATACCTTCCAAAATATACAGTAGTCTGCTCATTACTAAAAACCATGTCATAATAAGCATTAGAAAAACGATAATTTGACACCATGATGAACTCCCTCACATGTATCCAAGACCAGAAAATTATCTCCGGAGCCTTGTCATTTGATATTCTGCACTATGTTCTGTACCCAAATCTCCCAGCCAAACAAACTTTAGGTAGTTAAAGAGCCATACAGCCGCATGATGGGAGCATTTGAATAAGGGTCTACAACCTCAGGTCCTCAATATCCCACCATAACCATCCCTACCACCCCACCAATAATGTGCAAGGACGATGGCTGATTATATTCATTTCTATCGAAGTTCTCAGATTAAAATAAAATTAAAATAAGAATCAAAAAATGCACAAGCTCCCTAACCTCTTATTCAGTGAATCTTATGTAAAAGAAGTCAACAAGACTATGATGTTAAACCACAGCTGCCTCTAACAATCCGACTATTTCCAAACCATTAAAAGTGAATCTCCGATTTAGTTTCTACCCCATTCCGTTCCTTGCAAGAGAGATCATTATCAATCGCCATCATTACCAAATACCAAAACATAAAAATCAGCATCGTATATTGGAGGCAAAAGATCAGAACAAGGGTTTCAAATTGAATGTGAACTTGCAAGGCTGTCAATGAGCCGAGCCAGCTTGACTTGACTCGAAACAAGCCGATGTTGAGCTGGATTAAAAAGCTCGTTGAACCAAGCTAAGCTGAACGAGTGAACTTGTTTGGAAAACAAGCCAAGCTCGGGCAAGAGGTAGTTCGGCTCGGCTCAACTAATTCAATAATTCGATGGACACATATACCCCTATATCGGTTCACATTAAAAATATATGAAACTGAAATGAGTTTTTTTTTAAGGTAAAACCTAAAAGGGTAATTTCACAACCCTTATATAACAACTAAACCCCCTAAATACTCTTTTGTTCAAACTCCTTCCTCTCCATTCTCTCTTCATCCGCCCCTTTCTTCTTTCTTCCAGGGTTTGCAATGGCCTTGTTGATATTGATTGAGGAGATTCAAGCCATGCATCTAGAGAAGAGTATGTTGTTCTTGCTCAAAGATCTAGCAAACTACCTGCAGATTAGTGAGTCAAATGGTGTGGTGATTGCTGTCTCAGTAACAATTTTCTTCAATGAGTTCCTCTCTCTCTCACCATAAATATTAATGCTTATGTGGGAATTTTTCAGGTGGACTTGGTGGGGGATACTATGATACAAGGTGATCATGATCATGTGAAGTTCGGACCTACAGGTGACCATGCTTTCTTAAGGAGCTATTGACTTTGAGAAGGATATCACAGCTTCGAAACAGTTCGAGCACACATTTTATGCCATCCGATGGGGAACCATTTGCTTCATCAAAGCACACATCCAACTTAATGTTCTGTGGAGACAGATATGTTCTAGTTTTCCAACTTTTATTCCATCTCCCTTTGCCCTAATTTTTATGGGTTGGTTTTTGAGATTCTCTTATACAGATTAGTACAAGAGGAACCAGTTGGGGCACACTTTTGATGCCATTCGAGGAAGAACTGATTGCTTCATCAAAACACATATCCAACCTAATGTTCTGCGGAGACAGATATGTTCTAGTTTTCCAACTTTTACTCCATCTTCCTTTGCCCTAATTTTTTTTGGTTGGTTTTTGAGATTCTCTTATACAGTTGTACAGATTAGTTTTAAGTCACCGAGTCGATTCTGCCAACGAGCCAGCTCACGAGCCAGATCGAGCTCGATTATTTATAGATGGGCCAAGCTCGAGCTGGCCTATATATGATGCGACCTGAGCTAGAACAGCACTCAACTCAGCTCGTTTACACCCCTACTTCACTTCCATCACAAAAGGAATGGATCAAAAATCCACAAAACAGTGTCAGCATAAATGGAAAAGAATTCAATCATGTGATCCATGAAAAGAGGGCGATGATGCTTGCTTGAAGGCAAAGACCCTCTTGAACTGAAAACGAGATTTGGAGGCTTTAAGAGGATATACAATAGATGAATGCTAATTCAGATTGATGAGATCACCAATAGATGAATCCTAACTAAGATTGATGTGATTTTACATAACGTTTTCTTATCACCTTAAAAAGATAATGAAATCCATCCAAGAGTCAAGTATGCACCAACATTCCTTATTCATGTCCCTTTTTATCAGTAAAGACAACCTAGCATTTTTTATATATCTTGAGAGGCAATACACTGGAAGTACTTTCCACTTTCCAGTCACAATACTAGCTTTCTAGATATTAATCTCAACCTGCAAAAAGTTTCTTTTTCACTTATCATAGTAGGGAACTCCTACAAGACTTTGACATGCTATGTAGAAAGGGATGATAGGTTCCTATTATCCATGCCAATAAAATTTTGGCCTTCCTAAGTTTGACATGCCATCACAACCCATGAATCAGAACAAGAAATATTTGCCTATAAAGCAATTTCATAAATTAGCATCCATATGAATGGTTATATCTAATATGAAAAGCCATAGCATTGACAACTTGGACACATACTATAGTGTTTCAAAGAAGACGAAAAAATGCTATAGTTCCTAAATCGATAGCTCTCTTTATCCAAAATATTATTTTCACTAATATCTCATTCAATAAACAACAGATTTGGGGAATTGTAAGAAGCTCTTGAATCACCATCATCATCATCATCAATGCCTTAATCCGAAATAAGCAAATTTAAGCCTTTTGTAAACACTCCAGTATGAAAAACACGAAAATGGATATAAATTTAAAAAAACCTTTTCGGAACAGGAGAATTTAAGGCAGGTTTAATTTCAAATGCATGAGTTTCAAGACGACAAATTTTAATTGACATAAGTGAATCCCAGAAAAAGTCGACAGGTTTTTTTTTTTACAAAAAGGTAAACCTAAGACCTTAATTCCTCAAAGGGTCTACAGAAAAGAAATATATATATAATCAGGTGTACTAGATATTTACAGATAGGTAATCTGGCAAGAAAGAAACAGAAGTACCACATTAGATATCATACTTTGTCATTGAAAGTCATAGAGGCAAAATACTAAGTCAACTAAACTCAGCAGCACTTTGTTTATCAGGTCAAGAAACATAGCCGCATGACAACAAATGTTACTTGACACAAGCGAGTCCCAGAAAAAAGTTGATAGATTTTTTTTTTTTTAAAGGTAAACGCAAAACCTTAATTCCTCAGAGGGTCTCCAGAAAACAAACAACTATATTTACATACATATGTATATATAATAGGCATAACAGATATTTACTGATAGGTATATTTGTGGCACTAGAAATAAACAGAAGTACCACAAAAGTTATGATACTTTGTAATTGAAAGCTGTAGAAGCAAGATGCAGAGTCAACTAACCTCAGCAGCACTTATTTTATCGGGTCGAGAAACATAGTCCTCCAAGTCAACCTCATCACTTAAGTTCATCTTAGCAGTGCAGACCTATGTAAGAACAAACCATAGCCAAAGTATATTCAACCCTTGATGAACTTATGAAAATTCACTAAAGCCAGGAAATGGGGAAACAATAGTGGTTTAAGTGGACGATGTTCATATTAAAGTCACACTTAACATCGCCACATAAATTTAGAGGCTCAATATAGCAGTTAAACTCCTATCTATGATAGATTTTGAAGCCCATTTCACAGATCTTACTGTCAAGAGAAGAAACATGAGTTCTTCACACTCAATGACGAATGATGTGGATCAGAGATTACGCATGGCAGTGTCCATAATACTCACCTGAAAAACAAGCCTCTTTTGTCGTCTATCGGGCAAAGGAAATTCAATCTTCCGGTCTAGCCTACCGGGACGTATAAGTGCAGGGTCCAAAGTGTCCGCCCGGTTGGTTGCCATTATGACCTTTACATTTACAGTTTGGTCGAACCCATCCATCTGCAAAAGCATTCACACCAAATAAATCCAAAATTTAGGCATAAAAGCTAGCTGAGGTATGAAATTGTGCAGGTGTACAAACTTGTTCAATGTTTATAACAGCTGGATTCTCTATAACCCAACAAAACATGATTTCACACATCTCCTTCAAGTCAGAATTTGGTTCTTTGAGCCTTGATTTCATAACAGTTCCTATCCTGTTAAGATCTGCTACAATCATACCTGATTCAGGAGTTCCATGAGGATTCGCTGGACTTCTCTGTCAGCTCCAGTTTGGGCGTCAAACCTAGCAGTAGCTATTGCATCCACCTCATCAATAAAGATAATTGCAGGAGCATTCTCTTTGGCTAGACGAAAAACATCACGGACCATTCGTGGACCCTGAAGAGATGGGGAGGGGGGAAAATCCATTATCACCGCAGTCAACCATTAGCAATCCAGAAAATAAACACAACAAAAATCTTCCAAAGAAAACCATTATTGACTGCCAATAACACCACTTTAAGGGAGAAAATAGCGATTGTCAATTTTTTCCTCAAGTATACTAGAATAAGTGAGATGCACACAGTCAAGCAGCTCCAACACCAAATCAGATGCATTGTGAAATGACTAATCTTGATAATTTAGTCTTCATTTTAACCAAAAAATTGAAAATGGAAGTAGTGGAGGACAAGAGACCTCTACAAATGCAGGTGGAGAGAGTAAAAAATGCAAAAGAGAAAACAAAAAATATTAGCAAGAAGAGAATTTTCAAAACATACCTCACCCAAATACTTCTGAACAAATTCCGAACCAACCACCCTAATGAAGGATGCAGTGGTATAATAGCTACAGCCTTGGCAAGCATGGTTTTTCCTGTGCCAGGTGGACCATAAAGCAACACACCCCGAGGAGGATCTATACCAATCTGTTTGTAGAGCTCATGATGCGTCAAAGGTAACTCAACAGCTTCACGAATTTCCTGCTTTTGAATGTCACACCCTCCAATATCCTGACCAAGCAAGCAAAAATAGTTTGGATGAGAGAACATGCATTCAACCTAGACAAAAAGGCCAACCATTTGAAAGAAATAATATTCCCATTACAAAAAAAACATAAAATTGGCAAACAGAAGCACGATCTTGCCTATTGAACACATGAGATCTAGCACCCAACTGCTAGATAACTTTTGAAATCTGATTGATTACTAAGTTATTGCATAAGGAACAGAAAAAACAGCCAAATCAAGACTTGCCAGGTCAAACTTCTGCAAAGTGTACTACGGTGTAGTCAAGAATATAGAAGCATTTGATTCTAAAGGCACTTACATAATCATAGTCATACACTCACAATAGATGACAAGGGACTTTGGGCATTTGCTTAGTGAAACCACATGTCAGGTTCGGGGCAAATAACTGAATTAAGGATGGAATGAATGAGAATGTAAAACCATAAACTATGATATCGAGTCCAAAGTACCAAGAGAAGTTACTAATTCAATTATTCCCATTTTAGCAATGTCCCTCAGCCCAAAAAAGAAAGAGAGGAAAAAACTGCAGACCCTGACATCATTTTTGAAGGTTCATCTACCTAAAAACAAATTGACAACCAAGACATAGGAATCACACAAGCCCCAATTAACTTCAACAGACCCCCATCAACAAAAGTAAGCAGCTATTAAAATTCCAAAGAACGCCCCCCCCCCCCCCCCCCCACACACACGTGCGGCCACTAAAAAAGAAGAGAGATATTATTCTCCAAAAAATCATCGTACATATAGAAATTTTGAAAGTCGAATAAAGTACAAAAATCTTATATGATAGGACAAGCCTGATAGGAAAGGGATTTATTGAGAATAACTTGGATTCTAATAGGGTTTATACAGTAAGAACAAGGTTTTTATTTCTACTCTTTGCCTATTTGCCCATACGCTTCTCACTCTAGATAGGAGGGTGGTCGTAGATCAGAGCACTCACCTTACTCAACTACCAGTTAGTTAAGGAAAGTCATGGCAATCCTAAAAGAAGGAAAGACATTGAGAGATATAAGGGCTTCCATCTTCTTACATATTGCTCTATCCCTATAGGAGAAGAAGATCAAACGAGCAGACGAAGACGAAGTTTAAGACACAACAATAACTTATAGTCTTCATCTTTGCGCCTTTATTATTTATTATTCGTCGAGATTACATTGACCTCAAGATAGAAACCTAATCTAATCAAATCCTAATTGATGTTAATCCAATATTGTCTATGAGATCTTATGTATCTCATAGATATTACATCAATATTTCCCTAATACTCCCCCTCAAACACATGAGGATCGAGATCTTCATGTGTTTGCCACAAGTCGAGTACTCCTGTAGAATCCCGAATCTTGATGGCTTGGTATGGTGAATAGTGTCTAAGGCTTAAAGCCTATTGTAATGCCCTAAATGATTATCAATGATAATGAGAACCTTGTGTTGGAATATTTGGGAGTATGATGAATGATGACATGTATTAAATCTTTAAGAATACTTTTTTTAGTTTATGGGTATTTGGGATGATAGAGTAGGAGTATAGAATACTCTAAGTGTCAAATAAGGTTATGCTTTAGCATCACCCTCAACTTTAAGTAGACCTAGTTTTCTTACCGCTTATCGGAATCAAGTGATTCTTGAATTTTTGGAAAGGTATTGGAACCCTCTTTGAGGTCCATGTTTATCATTTTTCTATATTTTGAGTCGGGGTTGAGTTAAACGTTGAATTTCCAAAGTCAGATCTGCTGAACATATGGGTTGTTGAAATCCATTTCTAGACCAGTCGGCTTTAGAGCCCATTTAGGTAATTAAAAACTCAAAATTAGGATTTGTCCATTAGACACAAAATTGTTCTCCTTTGAATGACGAGTCCAACACAAGTTGAATCGTCAAAATTCGATAAGGGAGTCAAAAGTTATGCGTGAAATACCAAAGAATAAAAATCTGGAAACTTTCTGCTGCAAGTACAAACATTCGTAGGGAGCCTACAAACGATCGTAGAAGCGCTACAAACGATCGTAAAGTCCCAGAAATGGGGCAAACTCTCTAAACAACCTACGATCGATCATAGGCGCACGAATCAAACTCTTTGGTGCGTGATTTTTGGGTTTTCACCAATTTGCCTATAAATAGGAGATCATTTGGAGCGTTTTGGGTTAACCTAACTAGAGTTCTTAGAAGAAAAGGGAGAAGATTTGAGGGATTTCCCAAGAGGGTTTTGGATTTAAAATCAAGTGAAGCACAAATCAAGGAAGGATCTTTCTCAATCAAGTTGGGATTCTACTCAAGCGTTTTTCTCCTACATAGGAAGTGATCAAGAGGTAAGTACCTACTACTATCTAGCTTTGTTATGATATAAAGATTGAAATGAGGTTGAATGAAAATAGTAAGAACACTCTATTATCTAACTAGGTTATGATGCAAATAGTAAATGTAGGATTTTGGGTAAATTACATTATGATCAAATGAGTAAATAGGGGTTAAGATTTGGGGGTTTTTCAATGAGATGATGAATATAGTTATACTTGTAGGCGAGTATTATTATTTTTCAATAAACCATGAATTCAAGCATGATGTGATGAAATAGGCTCAAAAGTCATGATCTTAGTGATGTAATGCAATGAATGAAAATATGCTATGTGCTTAGAATTATCCAAATATGTTATGATGCCAATATATCTTATATGAACCACATGAGTTGTTTAAGGCTTTCAATGTATACGTGATGATGCTCACAAGAACCTCACGCACGATAAGTTTTATATGACTAAGGTTTTCTCATAAGCATGTGTTTCAAGAATCATAAGAAAGGTTTTCAAAGACAAATCATAAGAAAGAAGCATAAGTGCATAAGCATTGACAAAGTCAAACTTTGGGTTGGTATTTCTAAGATCGGTTACTTCATGCTCACAAGGATCAAGTCTAAGATCTTGCATAAACTCCAAGGATCATAAGTCTCGTAAGGCTTTCAAGAACTAGTAAGAAATACATAAGTCTAAAGATCTTGTATAAGTCTTCAAGGATCATAAGCTCACAAGAACAAGCACACAATAACTCATAAGCTCACAAGAGACTCATAAGAACTTGAAGCTCACAAGAAAGCTCATAAGAACTCGAAAGCTCATAAGAAACTCATAAGAATTCACGAGGCTCATAAGCATTCATAAGAACTCATAAACATGAACAAGGAGGTTTGTTTTATATGAAAAGTAAGTTTTGATGAAAGAATTTCCATGACGGGTTTTAAGCATGAGTTTTGCGATTTGTATTCCTTTAAACACATGCATGTGGTATTCTTGTTATCATAACACTGTTAGCTAGTAGTTTGTGTTCGCTAAGTATTCCATGCTCAGTTGTACATTTTATGTCGGCAGGTCAGTTCGACATCCCCAACCCGGAACCATGGGTTGAAGAAGAGTTCGAGAAAGAAAAGGATCCGCCTATCCTCTTATAGCCACAGGAGGATAGTGATCTAGATAGGTGGCCCTATCTAGACTACTGTTGAGTGGAGTGATAACGAGATTCATTTTGTATTTTGATAAGTGGACATGTCCACCTTTACTTTCGTTATGTATGTACAAACTTGGAATACAAAGTATATATAGAAAAGAAATTTTTGGGTTACGCTTCCGCACCTTGATTTAAGCTTTCGCACTATTTATGATTATATTATGTTATGCCTTGGGTAATTTTTACGGGATGTTTGATATCGGATATGGCACATCACGAGCCAAAGTATCTCTAACTCCTAGGAGGTATTTTGGGTCGAGACAACTCCTCACCCCTGATCTTCTTAGATAATTTATTGACGAATAGGTCTGTGCTTGGTGGTCACCGTCAGTCTGTGAAATCCATCTCTGTCGCATTCCGCTCATTCTTGAGTCTGTCAGAGCCGGTGGTCACTAGATCAAGCTGTCATGATCTTCTCCCGAAGCACTATGACCGGCGATTTAAACAAAATATTCTCATTGGAGAGGTCCTTAATAAATGAAAAGAAAAATAGAGATCATGAGTAAAAGTATGATCTTGGGGGTGATAAAAGTATAGGATGATGGTAGGGTTTTTATTTAAAACAAAAAAAGTAAAGATTTTCATACCCGGCGGGCGGTAAACAAGAACTAAGTGGTCACCAAAGGGTCGCCCGCTCTGAGACAATGATAGGAAAGGGATTTATTGAGAATAACTTGGACGATTACAATGACGTAATAGGGTTTATATAGAGATTGCATTGACCTCAAGATAGAAACATAATCAAATCAAATCCTGATTGATGCTAATCCAATATAGTCTATGAGATCTTGCGTATCTCATAGATATTACATCAATATTTCCCTAACATAATATTTCCCTAATAAAGCCATCCTTCAAGGGTTCCTAACATTAACATCATAATCCTTGCACCATTATTTTCTCCAACCAAAGCATTGACAATACCAATAGAACCAAACCAACAAAAAATGTTGCAACCGGAGGCCAGTTTCTTGAACAAAACCTAACGCCATCCTTAAGTCCTTTGTAATCCATCCAACACAATCACCAAAAGCCCTAAAACCAATTTCACAAGCAAAAACTAAGGTAACAAAACTATCTAGTACAGACCCTAATTAAATTAGAAAAACAAAACCAAAAACCAAAACAAAGAGTATTTGATCGCTAGAAAGGACACCGAGATGCCCTAATTCTCAAAAGCCGGATCTTGATGATGTTGGGTAAAAGTAGACTTACATTATAGGTAACATCTGGCTTCTCGGACTGGCTCAAAAGCGAGATGCTTGAGTCAGCCTCTGGAGGCAACACGTCGACAAGGGCGTTCGAATGGCGATGCAACGCCACAGATGCCGATGGCTTCAACAGCTCGAGATTAATGGTGCTCAGAATCCGAACGTAGTAATTCGAACCGGTGGTGGATCCGACAATACCGTAGTTGTGATCAACCATCTCCATGAACTGTCCGATAACGAGCGGTACAGATTGGATCCTCTTGACCTCGTCTTGGGCTCGGAGGAGTTCTCTTTTCAAGTTCTTATGCTCATCCTTGACGTACTCCTCCTGAATATCGATGAATTCGAGCTGGCGTTGCAGAGATTTGAGGGCGCCATAGAGATCGTCTTCTTCAGAAAACAAAGATGACCGGTCGGAGAAGCCCTGTGCTTCATATCTCGAAGACGGTGGTTCAACAATGGCCGATGCCCCCATTATCGCTCTTCCTTTCGAGTTTCACCTTCACGAAATGGTCCTTCTAAATCTACCCACGTCTTTAAATCATACACCGACCTCTCCAGGTTTGGCGCAATTGCTGAAACCTCCTTTCTTCTTTCTGAAATTACAGAGCTTCTCTTCTCTTCTCTTCTCTTACCAATCTTCTTATTAACCCCCCCTGTTTTAGCCAAGTGGTAGAAGGACGAACAAATATAGGTCGATTCCTGGGCTCCCCTTAATATCAGTGTATTTCCTATGGAGCACGTGAGACTAGTACGAGTCTTTAAGACTTAAGATATCCCCGTTTGTCCATAAAAAATTTTAAAAATTTTGTTTTTGTTTGATCGGGCGATCAATAAATGTCCGCTTGAGCTTTTTTTTTTTTTTTTTTTCCTGTTATCACTTCTCTCGGGAGATCCATCTTGACACCTACCATTCGAATTCTGGAATAACTCCTCATATGTAACATTATTAAGGGTTGCTCATTAAGCAAACTCATTTATAAATGTCTGATCAAACTAATTGTCACGTATACCTTGAAAGACTTGTCTAATATAACTTATCACATGTCACATTATTAGGAATCACTCATTGAAAGCTTTAATAAGCATCGTTGATCGAGCTAATATTTTATCACATGTTTTTCGAGGACTCATCTTGGCATCCAACAATCGAATTCTAAAACAACCTGTCATGTATCACATTATTAGTGGGTCATGCTTATTAAAGTCTTCAATGAACAACCCTAATAACATGACACTTGACAAATTGTTTTAGAATTTGAGCGTTGGATGTTAAGATGGGTCTTTCGAAAAATGTATGGTAAAAAAATAAGTTCGATCGAACGTATATAAATCGTCCGATAAAAATGAGGAAGATTGGCATACTAACATAAAGGAGAATCGGTTATCGAGAACATAAGTAGAGTAGTGTAGTGTAGTGTAATTTCTAAAACAAGAGTGGAGGTTTCTGTAATTTCACTAAACCTCATGGAGCTTAGTGTAATTTACCCTTAATTATATTTAGGGCTAGAAGCACACTAACATATGCTAATAACACGCTAAAGGTATGGCAATAAGGTCTATGAGCACATCGAAAATCGAGGGATAAAAGTAGCGATTGGCTTTCCTTAGTGAATGTGGCTGTGAATTGATCTTCGCAGCAGATGACGCACGCGCACACGTAAAGTAGGCCACCAAAGCGCGTAGCTTGTACATTTGCCTCCATTTTTGGGGTCTCAGTTTCTCGGCTCCCACTATATAAGCAAACCCATCCCACCCTTTTTTCTTTCTCAGTTATACAGATTATAGGCCGTTCTGTTCATCTCTTTCGAAACCCTAACCGACCAGGATAGTTTAACATGGGGAGGAGTAAGTATATCTTTATTCTTCTCTTGCTCAGAAATTTTATTTCTTTGTCATTGAATATATATTTTGTGGAAATAGTATGGCCCGGAACCTATGAGATTTCGATGCTATTTAAATTTTTATTTTTTTTTTGTAATGTTTGCTTGATTTAATCTTCGAATGATATTGGTCTCGCTTTGATGATCATTTGTTGGGAGTAAGTAGGGATAGATATCTGTGTCTATAAAATTCGGTGCTTGAATTTTACTAAGCTGTTGTTTAATTTGTTCTTGATTCTATAATATCTCCGAGTTTATCATTCTCCATAGACTATAGCTTATGTAGCGTATATCCGTGGATTGCATGTGTTTAGGGAGAGGGAGAGGGAGAGGGAGAGAAAAAAAAATCTCCAATGAGAACTTCAAAACTATTCTCAAATTTATGTTGTAACCTGAGATTAGGGTACATGTAAATCTAGTTTAAGCCTGTCGTTTCAATGCATCTTAAGAATTTTCATGGAGTAGATGCTTTGATAGAAGAGTTAAGTTAGCAGGGAAGAAAGGTTTAATGCTCAATTCAAAGGCTATGGGCAACTAGTGGGAGGGAGCCAAAAAAAATGCGAGCTTTCTCTTACTCCTTTTGATCTTGTCTCTTCAAAGGGGTGGTTGTTGGGGGAAGAGCGATTACCCTTCAACAAGTGTATCATCTGTTAAGGGTGGAATTTGATCTTGTAACTTGGTTAATGGAACTGGAAACGGTTGTATGAATATGTCTTGAATTTGGTGAAGGTTGGTTGTAATTCCCTAGTCAATTGCGTGTGAATCAGCTTGTGGTACATGGTATGCCTTGAGGGACATGTGCCATAGGTTGTGAGCATCTCCTTTCTTAGTAGTAGTGCGTAAGAATGTTAGATAGGTTATGTAAATCGGATTGAAGGATTATGGGATGGAAATGTAGTCAATGATATTAGACTCAAATTCTTTCCAGTATTCTGGAAACTATGATTGGAATTTGTTTACGAGATCATTTTATAAATCTGGCATTTGTTATCTTCCCTATTTAAAGTTCTCCTTTTATAGTCTAATATATTAAGATTTGGTCCAATCTGTCTGTCCCTTGTAAACATCTGTGATCTGACTATATTTTGGGGTAATTATGTCTCTGGCTGTCAGAGAAAATCTGTACTTGCAAAGTAGTATCCATGTGAATTTAGCAGCAGAACTTATTTTTAGTGCTTCGAGTTTCTGGATGCTGTTTATATGTCATATTGGTAATTTGATAGATCAGCTGATTTTTCACTTTTGTAGGACCTGCGAGGTGCTATAGGCAGATCAAGAACAAGCCATACCCAAAGTCACGATATTGTCGTGGTGTCCCTGACCCAAAAATCAGGATTTATGATGCGGGGACGAAAAAGAAAGGAGTTGATGACTTTCCCTTTTGTGTCCACTTGGTGAGTTGGGAGAAGGAAAACGTTTCAAGTGAGGCTCTGGAGGCTGCTCGGATTGCTTGCAACAAATACTTGACCAAGTTTGCTGGGAAGGATGCTTTCCATTTGAGAGTCAGGGTGCACCCTTTCCATGTCCTGAGGATCAACAAGATGCTTTCATGTGCTGGGGCTGATAGACTCCAGACCGGGATGAGGGGTGCTTTCGGTAAGCCACTAGGAACTTGCGCAAGAGTGAGCATTGGTCAGGTCCTCCTGTCTGTCCGCTGCAAGGACAGCAACAGCAATAGTGCACAGGAGGCCCTTCGCCGTGCAAAGTTCAAGTTTCCTGGTCGCCAAAAGATTATTGTCAGCAGGAAGTGGTATGTATATATATTCCTATGGTATTTAGTATGTGACTCAGAAACTGTATCTTTGGTCTGTAAATGAAACGACACACCTTATCACTTGTGCATGCAATGGTGTTGGAATCCTGATTCCGTAGGTTACACCTGGTAGATCTCCTAGGTTTAGGACTCAACCCAATTGGATGTTCATAAGCATCCAATTTAGTTTCTTTATCTCATTGTCTGCCATGTTTCTTTTGATCACTGAGAAAAATTCACAAAAATGCCATGACGTTGATGGGGTCAATTTTTGGGGTAGGGGATCTCCTAAGGAGACTTGACAAAGCGGTAGGACTTGCCAATCTAGTCTCCCTTTTGCACTACCTGCCATTTTCTTTTGAATATTGCAACAAACTTAATTTTTTAGTCATCCTTCTCAAGTGGTAGGCCTCTCTCTCTCTCTCAAACACACACACAAAACCTCCTGCATTCTGTTTATAGCTTGTACTTCTTTATCTCTGTTCCAACTTTCTTAAAAAATCTCAAAACAATTGTCTTAAGATCAAAAATTAAGTTATATGATGCTGCACACTGTTGAAATCAACTTTGGAATTGGTCTTTCAGTGTCTTACTCAAGCTCGGCCCACCTTTGATAGATTTGATGCCATTAGAAACCTCAGATTTGGAGATTCGGACTAGTCCTTCTTTTGATTGAATTGCTTTCAGAAAATGAAATATAATCAGATTGCTGAGAACACCATAAACCTTCAAATATTTACTTGCTTGATATTGGTAAATGGTTTTTATTCACATTATTCACCCTCATAGCTATTCCTTTTTCAGGGGATTTACTAAGTTCAACCGTAGTGACTATCTGAAGTGGAAGGCAGAGAACCGTATTATGCCGGATGGTGTCAATGCCAAGGTTTGTTTTCTGCTAAAACTAGCCCTAAATGTGATATTTTGTTTTCGGTTTTCGGTTTTCTCTTTTTTCTTTTCCAACCCATGAAACCAGTAAGTCAGTTTGTGTGATCTTCATCACATAATATTTAGTATAATTTCCAAAAATAAAATAAAATAAAATTAGAGTCTGATATTATAATAGCCTTAATTAAAATTAGAACGAATGAGACTCACTATCTATGATTTGAAATGGTTCAGCTTCTTGGATGCCATGGACGTCTGGCGAATCGTCAACCAGGAAGAGCATTTTTATCAACAGCAGCTTAAGACATTTTGTTAGCTCAAATAGCAGGACATCTATTGAAGATATTGAGCTACTCTACTGTGGAGTTTTTTTTTAAAATTAGTATTATTAATAGTACATTGGGTACTGCCATTTTGCCATGGACTAAATGCAGTGCCCATCAGTATCATGTGCTCTTTGCTTTCCTATTGGAATGCACTTGCTGAATATCAGTGTGAAATATTTATATGAATAAAGGGTTTGCTTGGATTATATGATTTTGAATATGAGAGAATTTCGTTAAGCCAGCTGATGTTCACCATATGCGTTCCCTGAAAAGTGGGTGCCTATTAGGCTTGGATTTGGGTCATAGATTCTGGTTCTTGCTCCTTTCAAACTTTCAGCAGCAGTTGCTTGATTTATGGGTCTATCCAAATACGAGGATACACAACCCAAATATTATTTTCAAAGGCAGCTGTGGATTAGAAAAGAAGAGGTTCTTGAAATCTGGCTGTTGATGGGCCTTCACTTTTGGAAGGTGCATCCACTTTCTTAGACAGGAAAGCAACAGACTGTGATGCTATTTTCACTACCCCTAATCACAATACACATTTTGTGGTTTCAAGGGATTGATCCATCTTAAATCTAAACCTGTAAACTAATCATGGTGACGTAGCTTGCAGTCACAGGTTAATGAAAAAAAAAAGGGTTTCCAAGCCTGTGTTATCCTGGCTGAAAGGATTATAATTATTTTAGGGTGCTGCTACGAGCACCCCAACAATTTCTTACTATACACCACTATAAAAAAAAAAATTCTTTATTTTAGGGTGCTGGTATGAGCACACCAACATTTGCTGATTATACACCAATTTAAAATTTTGTATCATCAAATTATAACTGAATTAGTCTAGGGATACTTCTAAAGTGTACTCCTAAATATATTCCCCAATCTTATCCGTTTATCTCAACTATAAATGGTTAGGATTAGAGCTTATGTGGCATTAGAAAAGACAACATAACTACCTAACAAAAGAAAGAAAATAGCATTAATACCCCCTCTTCCTCTCATCTTGAACCATTGTTTGATTTTCGTTGGGTTGTTTGCTGGAAAATAAGATGACTTGGATTGGAATAACAGCGACGGTTTTGGAGAAGAAACCCAAGAGAGGAGAGAATTATGGTAAGTTGTTCAAAATTTTGGAGGAAGCTTGATTGATAAATAGAACTTGATTGCTTTATGATGAAATAGGAAACAAAGGGACACTCATCGGAAAGTCCAGTAAAAACTAGCACTAACAATCTGATTGATCATCTCGTAGAATCAAGAGTGCATGGTTACTTTTTTAATAAGATTTTAGGAATACCATCTCACGAAGGAAGGCGTCATACTCTCTTCTTCGACATGTCCATCAATTTATTCACTGTCTGAGAAACACTCAACTCCGCCATGCACCCTGCATAGGCCTCTACAGCATCCCAAAGCAGAAGTGGACCGACCCTAGTTCAAGAATGAAGAAACATGCCACTCGTGCCCAAGATAGCAATTGGCCTAATCAACCAAGGCATCGTTTTCACTGTCGGCAACCCTGCAGATGTCACATGCTAGATGACGACCATATTCTTCTAGCCCAACGCCATGACCACAAGAGCATAATCGAAACCACTACTCAAAGTTGCCAAGATTGTTGAGATCCAAAGGAAGAAGGGGTATTATTGTCCATTGCCTATTATTTTGGTGTGTACAGTTAATGGTAATGGTATTGTCGACACAAATTTCGTGTCCGAAAATCAAGGACAAGAAACGTATGACAAATAATATTTTTATTGATATTGGTGAGGATACAAATCTTTGAGGTTTAATCTCTGTAAAATAGAGAAACCTCTGATTCTTCTCTTTACAAAACCTTTAATCTGAGGGCTGGAAAACAGCGTATTCTCAGATCTGAACTTCGAGATTGTAGTCGGAAATATTGCCGGATTACTTGGATTTTAACGGAGATCTTCAGAGCTTTGACTTTAATGGAGATCTGCGGAGCTTCAAGCTTTAATGGAGATCCACGGAGCTTTCGGCTTTGATCGAGATCTTCGGAGCTTAGACTTTTGATGGAGATCTACGGAGCTTCGGGCTTTAATCGAGATCTTCAGAACTTTAGACTTTGGTGGAGATTTTTGGAGCTTCAGGGCTTTTTTCTTCCTCTCCTTCTTTCTCCTCTTTCATCCCCCTTTTCTTGTAGAGAATAAGCTACCTTTTATAAATTTATGAGTGGTAGAGTCCTCCTTTAACACAACATCTTGGGAGACTTATCATGATTTGAATTGATAAGTCTTGTGGGGCTAGTGGATCACATTTGGAGTCTATCCAATTTGTGGGTCCCATTTGGTGGAAGCTAACCTTTATCTTTAAAGAGTTTTATATTATTTTAACTCTAAGTAGGGTCCACCTTCTAAGATCTTGCCATGTGGCAATTTTGATCTTATCAAAATTTGCATGCCTACAGGTATACATTTGAATTTGGTGTGCACTCAGGAAATGTTGGTTATTTTAAAAGTTCTCTTCCTCTATGCGCACCCGGAACACCCCCCCCCCCCCCCCCCCCCAAAAAAAAAAAAGAAAAAAGAAAAGAAAAACCCTTAAAATCTCCTTCTCTGCCATTAAGTCAAAGTGGCTCTGAACTTGCACTAAGAATCTTCTTTAACTTCTCACAAGCAGCACGGTGCCTGAGGCAATCCCATGCATTCTAAAAAAACAACCATCTTGTATTCTCTTATTATGAGTAGATTCAGCAATGGAGCTTCCTTCAATCGCCTCAGGCCTAATGAGGTGATTCCATAATGGATGGACAAGGGCGACAACGCGCCCATGGCAACTAACTGCCACAACCTTAGTGGTTGCCTTAGGTCAGAAGCACCTCCTCAAATACGCATTGCAAGGATCGTTCCCGAGTCCCAACAGCAACGATGGTATTCTTTCAGTTTGTATTTTGTGACAATCACGTTGATTCTTAATCTTGTCGGGGCTCTGCTAGAGAGGATGAATTTCCATTCTTGGATGTTGTTTGTGCCTCTCTAACTTACCTTCTCCTACACCATCCGAGTGTAGTCTTTGGTGCCCAAACGGGTGTCTGAACCAGATTGGGCATCGAACTGGTAGAGTGGCTGGTTCCCAGTTCGACCATGTGCTTTTTGCAAAAAAATCATTTTTTTTTTCATTTTTTCCTAATTTTTCCCCGGGGTCACCGATTTTGGCCAGTTCTGGCCGGTTCTTAAAGAATACTGGTTTTGGTTTTTTTTTTTTTAGATATTAATTCTTTTTTTAAAATTAAAAAACTGTTTTTAGAGTTCTTTTTTTCTTATTAAAAACAGTTTTTAAATTTTAAAAAAAGAATTAAATTTTTTTAAAAAAAAAACCCAAAAATGGGTGGGTGAACCTAGGGGTGAGTGAACCTTACCTGCGGTTAAGGGGTGTCAAAGGAAAAACATGGTGACCTCTAGGGGTGATAACCGGATTTGCCAAATCCGATTATCACCGGAGATATTTGGCTCCCAAGGATAAAAGGAGAGGTGGACTGATTATTAGGTTCGGGGTCAAAACTTGCAACAATAGATATTACACATGAGTTTCTGCAGTTTTCGGATGCACTGTTAAGCACTGTTCTTTATTTGTCACTCACTCCATCTACAAAATCACAAGCCCAACAATAAAAAAAACTAAATCATCAATAGGGTGGTACTCTTCGTTACAATTGTGAGCATAGATTTTTCTACCCACTTTCACATTTGTGGTTTGACTAAGAGTCGCCACCTATTCATTCTTAGGGATAGGTCCCGGATTGATTTGGATAAGGCAAATGGTCTATTAGAGTTAGGGTAAGCGGTTCGATTAAGCATTGGGGAAGGTGTTAGGCACCCCAAGACCCCCGTTTTACAACGGTTACCTACTCCCTAAATTTAAGCCAAATTTAATCTCAAAATTATATTAAAATACCTAAGCGTTTAGTCAAGTGCTAATCCAATAAAAAGGGAAAGCTAGATGACTAGGGTTTAGTTGACCGGGTTGGTCAAGTGCAAGGTCTAGGTCTAACCGCAGTTAGAATGGTGTTAATCATGGTTGAGTAGGCTAAGCAAGATCTAGCAAGCATGTTTTTGGTTTTTTGGTATTTTTAGATTTTTTTGGTATTTTGAGATTTTATAATGTTTTTGGTATTTTGAGATTTTATCATGTTTTTTTTTTTGGATTTTCATATAGGTGAGATTTTGGCAAACTTAACTAAAGTCAAATTTAGACTAAAAGATTATATTTAGGACATAAAGAGGGGTGTGCATTGTGAATAGTAAATGGTCTATTGCCAACACCTATTTTGTTGGATTGGTGTTGATAATAAATCAAATACCATTGTCTTTGATATGAGGCATTTTGGATAAAGTCCTCTTTAAGTCCTTAGGTCCTTAAGTCATCATTTATCCATTCAAAATAGAACATGAAGAAAAAAGAAAGAAATGAAAAAGTGACAAGTGAAGAAAATGAAAACTCATCATCTCCTCTCTAATGTAATCACTTTACACCATTATGAACGATGTAATGAGATTCAACTATGAAAATTAGAGTGATGATGAGTTTCCCAAATGATTCTAGAAGAAGGACTAGAATCAAAATGAAGAAACAAAATAAAAAAGAGAGGTATAGCTTTAGCTTCCACTCTCTATGGGCCTACCCATATCCACACTAGTGGGTACATATGAAAGAAAGAAATATTTACACGAGAGAAAAAACATCTCCTTTCTTTTGAGGTGGGGTCCCTCTACACCATTAGATTGGTGTAGAGAGACCCAACTAAACTTGAGAAAAGAAAGGTCTTCCCAAATTATTCTAGAAGAGGACTACAAATTAAAAAAAAGATATGAACTAAAGAAGAAGATAAAGAATAAAAGGAAGAGTGCCTACTCCTCCAAGACTACTTCTCCAATGCTCCAAGAGGTGATGAGTTTTTAGAGTCCACAAAGGAAGAGAGTTAGTGAAGAACTCTAGGCTTTTACTCCTAGAATTCTCTACACACTCTAAACTTTGGCTTCTTCTAACTTTCTTCAAGGCTAAAAAGAAATAAAAGGGGTGAGAGGAGGAAGAGCTAGGGTTTCCACTTAGGATTTTGGAGGTGGAAGAAATGGCTTGTGAGGGTCTTGTATTTATAGAGGTTTCAAGGGGTTGTGGCAATTTGGTGATTAATAGAGGGTTGGGTGAGAAGAAGGGAGGTGATTGGTTGGTCAAAATTGATGTGGTTGGTGATTGGGTAATCAAAAAGGTATGTACTTGATGAGAGGTGATTGGGTGGTCAAAAGGAGTGTAAGAGAATTAATTATTTTGTAAGAGGTATAAGAATGAGTGTAAGAGGTGTAAGAGAGTAAGGGAGGTGATTGGTTAGTCAAAAAGGTATGTACTTGGTGAGAGATGATTGGGTGGCCAAAAAGGTGTGTAAACATAAAAATGGGGCTATTTGGGGTTTGAAGAAAAAATAAAAGGTCTTTTGTAGGAAAGTGGAAAGTGGACTTGGGTTAGTGGGTCTTGGATATGGGTTGAATGGATGTGGGTATGTGGACTAGATCTTATGGATCATGGGTTGTTAGTAGATGGGTCATGAGTTATGGTTATTGGACTTTAGCTATGACAATTGGGCTTGAGCTATGGTAATTAGGCTTTCACTAAAGCAATTGAGTTTTGCCTAAGACAATTGGGTAATTAGACTTGGCTACTTGGGCTTGGGTAATGGAATTTAGTAATTGGGCTTGATTGAGTTGTTTGGGTACAAGTTTGGCCAAATGGGTTTGGGCCTTGGGTAAACCTTGGAGCATTTGAAGAAGTGGGAAGAGGAATAGGGGGTGCAAAAATAGGGTGCTTACAACAATTATTATTGATCCTTGAATGGTGAGTGGGAAAAATACCGGAAAGAACACACGTCAACTGCAACAACTCACACTCTGGTTTATTGGTAGAAGGTAGGAGTTGAAGGGTGTGATATCCTGACCTGCACTCCGATGATAAAGTAAGTAGGTGGAGAAGATGATGAACAGTAATACGCACAATAGCACTGAATATTATATGCGTGTTTTTGGATCCCCTTAACACTGAAATTCTCGGGGTATTTATAAGTTAACCAAGGTATGGCCATAGATGACCATAGATGCCCATACCACGTGCCCTGCACTCATTACCAAATATGTCAGTAAAATCTGCCACCTGTTGCATCACACGTGAAAGCCTACCATGAGTTCAGTCGGTTGGGTCTGACAGCACACAGAAGTGACCAGCATTAAATGCCAAGACAGTGCTTTCAGCCTTCTTATCAGAATAACCAATCGCCTCCTGATCACTTCCTCCTGCGAGTCGGTCTCATTGTTGACTCGAGCTCGGGTACGTTGTATATGTCTTAAAATATGACCTGGACATTGTTATCTGAGCTACAACGGACTCGTTGTTCATTCAATAACGAAAATGTTGCCGATAATACAATGTTTACGTTGTACATAAGACAACGAGCATGTTGTCAAGCCACAACGAAAACGTTGTTCGCAAGGCCACAGATACGTCATAATTTATACAACGTGAACGCTGTGTATCAGACAGTGTTTATCCTTCTATTTTAAGCGCGTGACCCAAACACATGTCCACGTGTCACTTTCATGAACAAAACAACAAAAGCTAGCTCATTCCCCAACGTTAATTAGTTTTTACGAATTTTATCCCTTACAATTTGCCCCTTTATGAGGCTTAGAACGTAGTTCGAAGTGTCATAAACGGACAAAAAAAGCAACAGACCATACCTGATTCTGCTCCCTGAATCTGAATCGTTGCGTGATTGAAACGCTGAGAAGATAAAACGCTCATGCCAGCTGGTTTACGGGTGCGACCCATCACGCCTTATTAATGCAAGACAGGCTGTCATCATTACCGTTTCGGAATTCAAAACGCTTTATATCTCTAATGGTTACTCTCTTTGCGTAAAACGACGATCCTGCCACCACTCTACCCAGCTTTGACACAGGTGTACGGCTCTGATGGAGGGTATTCTTGTCTTTTCATATATCTGAGATATCTATAAAAATCCATCTGGGTTGCATCGTTTCGCCTACCATTCTTTGTATTCCATAAGAATGGCATTGGGTTCATCAGACTGCATCATGGAAGCAAGATAACCCAAAGCATCAGCATGCCTATTCTCATCTCTTCGGGTATGCTTGATCTCCACAACGGTGAACGCTTCACACTGCAAACGAATGAGTACAGCATACTGTTTCATTCGATCATCCTTGCATTCATAATCTTCATTCACTTGATTTACCACAAGCTGTGAATCACAAAAAATTCTCAATCTAGAGACCTGCAGCTCGTGCGCGCTCTGCAAGCCAAGCAGCATTGCTTCGTACTCAGCTTCGTTGTTGGAGGCAGTAAACCCAAGACGTGACATCTTCTGCACTTTTATGTTCTCCGGACTAATGAGCACAGTACCAAGTCCTGAACCACTCGAGTTAGAAGATCCATCTACGTACAGCAGCCAATCAACCCACTCTGATTATTTATCTCCATCTACAATGATATCTTCATTGTCAACCTCATCAGGAAGCTCACGGAGATTAGGAATCACCTCTTCTGCCTCCTCCTCCACAGGGAAGTCAGAAAGGAATCCGGCCATAGCTTGCCCCTTCTCTGAACTTCTCGCTCAATATTGGATATCGAACTTACTTAGAGCCACAACCCACTTTGACATCCTCCCCGCCAACTTGGGTCATCCCAACTCGACTTTCAAGGGATACGTTGTGATGACAACGATAGTATGAGCATGAAAGTAAGGACGAAACTTTTCAGCAGAAAAGACAAGAGCAAGACACCTTCTCGAGCTTGCTATAATTACACTCTGCTTTGAGAAAAGTTTTGCTGATGAAATATACAGGCTTCTCAACGCCGCCACAACACCGGACCAAGACTGAGCCAATGGCCTGCTTTGAGACAGAAAGATACAGATACAAGACTTCACCTGGTTCAGGGATGGAAAGAATAGGTGCTGAGCCTAAATACTCTTTCAAAGCAATGAAAGCTTGGGAACACTCTGGCGTCCATGTGAAAATAGAATCTTTCCACAGTAGCTCGAAAGGGGTTTACAACGATCAAATGACTTGGAGATAAACCGATTGAGTGCAGCGATATGCCCTGTTAACTTCTGGATCTCCTTCTTCAACTTGGGATCCGGCATGTCCAGCAGAGCACGAATCTGAGCTAGATTAGCTTTAATACTCTGCTGACTCACAAGATAACCCAAGAATTTGTCAAAGGTAACTCTGAAGGTACACTTCTCTGGGTTTATCTTCAAATTGAAAGTTCTCAGAATAGAGAAAGGCTCAGCAAGGTCCATCACAAGAAATTTCCGAAGTCGGCTCTTTACAACAATGTCATCAATGTAAACTTCAACCGTTTTACCGAGGAGTGGCCCAAACATGAGATTCATCAAACGTTGATACGTGGTACCAGTATTCTTCAGACCAAAAGGTATAACACGATAACAGAACAAACCACGCTCTGTAATGAAAGTGGTCTTCTCTTGATCTTCCTCCGTCGGGAGGATTTGGTTATAGCCCGAATAATCATCCATAAATGATAACATTTCATGGCCAGCAGTGGCATTGATGAGCCTATCAATCCTTGGCATAGGGAAAAAGTCTTTGGGACATGCTCTATTGACACCAATGAAGTCAATGCAAACTCTCACCTTCCCATTCTTCTTGGGTACACCTACTACATTAGCTATTCAGTCAGGATATTACACTTCTTGGATGAACCCAAACTGGATCAGCTTGTCTATCTCTTCATTCACTGCATCATGATAGGCTGGGGCACTCCGAGATTTCTGCTTCACTTGAGGGACAATAGGATCAACGTTGAGGCGATGACAGATAATGCTCGGATTGATGTCTGTCATATCTTTATGCGACCATGCAAAGACATCAAGGTTCATCTTCAGAAATTCCAGCAACTCGCCCTCTTCATCCGTTGTCAAACTCGTCCTGATCTGCAACATCTTTGGCTCTTCTTCCGTTCCCAGATTGACTGCCTTCGTGGGCTCAACGGAAGATCTGCACAACGTGGCTTCCAAGCTCTCTTCCACAACGGAGTCGACCTGTAATTGCTATTTGAGCGCAACGGAAAGAGGGAAATCACACTTCTACGACGCCAATTAATCCCCTCTGATCTCCTGGGATCCGTCCTGCGTCGGGTATTTTAACACCTGATAATACAAGGAGGGAACAACCTTCATCTCGTGGGTCCACCATCGACCCAAGATTGCGTTGTAAGGCGATGGCGCATCCAGAACGGAAAATCTGGTTTGTAGGACAACGGATCCTGCCACAACGGGTAAGACGACGTCGCCTAACGGTTTCATCGAACTGCCATCAAAGCCGAACAGCGGGGTTTGAGCAGAGATAAGAACGGACGGATCCAACTTCATCTGAGTGAAAGCATGAAGATACAAGATGTCTGCCCCACTCCCGGAATCTACGAGCACCCTCTTGATGTCGAAATCTCCTATTCTCATGGTGAGAACAAAAGCATCATAATGAGGCCGGATTACCGTTGCCATATCATGATCAGTGAAAGTAAGCGCATGCCCCACGCTTTTTACAGACATCTGCACCTGACATACCTCAGCTTCATGAGACATCTTCCTCGTATTTGCTCTGAAGTCTCTCTCTACACCCTCCTCCGGTGCTCGCATATGGCAGATGACATTGATAGTGCCCAAAGGGGCTCCCCCTCGTCCTCTTCCACTGGTACTTGGATTACTGGCAGGCTCTCCGGTACGGGGTTGGGATAACTGTTCTCTAGTGAGCATCATACTACCGTTACCGGAACTGAGATACTCTCCCAAGTACCCTTCCTGGACCAGTCTCTCCAAATACTCCCTCAAGATGTGACATCGGTTCGTAAGATGACCACGGCATTTTTGATAATGGTAATACTCATGTGCCCGTGGTCCCGACGTAACATCTTGCACAGCTCTAGCAGGCCATTCGAAATACGCTTGGCCCTCCATTGTCTTCATGATGGTTGTTGGCCTAGCAGTAAAATGGATGAGATCTGCCGGAGCTGCAAAAGGTCGTCTCTCGCTAAGCTGAACACCTCTCTCTCGCTGTACTTGTGGCTGCTCCTGGCAAGGCTGATAATGCTGTCTCGCTTGCTGCTGAAAATTCGGGTTAGGACGTCTCTCCGTCCTACCCTGCTGCTGAGATTGGTTGTAATTACCTTCATACGGGCGCCGAACCAGCTGATCCCGCTGAGTCTCGTACACTACCTTCTCCTTCTGCTTCCTAGATGGTGAGTCCTCAGATGATGAAGACTCATACCTCTGCCTCTTCTCCTTCCTCTTAGGCGACCGACGTACTTTCTCTATCACATCCACCCCTCTCGTCCTTGGCTTCAGCATAACGGAAACATCATCTTCGTATCTTCCGTACTTGGTTGCACGAACCATCATCTCGTCGATCTTGACATGATAGTCGAGAGCCAGGGATTTATAGAGCTCGGAATACCTGGGGATAGCATTCTTAAAAGCAGCAATACAACTCCCTTCATCGACTTTATCGATGCTGTGGACTTCGTCAGTGAAGCGCGAAATGAAGTCTCTCAAGGATTCAGCCGGTTTCATCCTTAAAGAGAAGAGAGTATCTGCACCTGCTTTCTTCTTTTTATTGATAATGAACTGATCAATAAAAGCCGACCTGAGCTCGGAGAAGTTGCTGATTGAACCAGGAGGCAGGTTGCGAAACCATCTCGATGCCGCTCCTGCCAGGCTATTGGGGAAAGCCTTGCAATACAGATTATCATCTGGATTGCGAACAGCCATCGCATGCTTAAAGTCAAATAAGTGCTCATCCGAATCCGTTTTCCCAGTGTACATGGGGAAGATCGGGTCATAAACTTAGAAGAAGTGTATGACTGATTGATGACATCTGTGAAAGGAGAGTTCTCGACGTTGTCCTTTGCTTTGCTGACTGAGCAAAGTGATCAGAAATCCCTCATTTCATGCTCTTGACACGAGCACTGATCATAGCCTCCACCTCCTTGGAAGTCATCCAAGTCTTCTGAGCAACCGTTCCTTCGGCAACACCTCTCGAATCTTCTTGTCCTGCTTCTTCTCGTAAATCAATACGATCAGAAGGGATTCCCTGCTCCGCACGAACCGGAGGTTGTCTTGCCTCCCTCTTAGTAGGAGGAAGCATGAACCTGGTGTCACGGTTCTTCGGTGCTGATGGGGAAGAGGAGAAGGCAAGCTGACGTCTCACTGATGGTCTCTGAGATGGCCCATCATCTACTTCGAGCCTGCTATGCTCGAATGCATCAAGCCTTTCTGGCATCATCTGCTGGTGTCTGGTGATCTGATCCAGAGCAGACTGATGTCTTTGCAACATCATCAAAATACGATCAGAGACAGAAGGCTCAATAGGGGGCATGGTCCTCTCTGGCTGCTCAGACGATGGATTGATCCCATGAATGAAAGTCTGCACGACAGAAGGTGCGAAGGGGGTGGCCTGAGGGGTTTGATTCTCACACCCGGGCACAGAAATTTGATCAGTCATGATCACAAAGAGCTAATGGAGGTTCATTTATAATTTTCCACAGACGGCACCAATTTTGAGTGGGAAAAATACCGGCAAGAACACACGTAAACTGCAACAGCTCACACTCTGGTTTACTGGTAGAAGGTAGAAGTTGAAGGGTGTGATACCCTGACCTGCACTCCGATGATAAAGTAAGTAGGTGAAGAAGATGATGAACAGTAATAAGCACAATAGCACTGAATAATATATGCGTGTTTTTGGATCCCCTTAACACTGAAATTCTCGGGGTATTTATAGGTTAACCAATGTATGGCCATAGATGACCATAGATGCCCATACCACGTGTCCTGCACTCATTACCAAATATGTCAGTAAAATCTGCCACCTGTTGCATCACTCGTGAAAGCCTACCATGAGTTCAGTCGGTTGGGTCTGACAGCACACAGAAGTGACCAGCATTAAATGCCAAGGCAGTGCTTTTGGCCTTCTTATCAGAATAACCAATCGCCTTCTGATCACTTCCTCCTGCGAGTCGGTCTCGTTGTTGACTCGAGCTCGGGTACGTTGTATATGTCTTAAAATATGACCTGGACATTATTATCTGAGCTACAATGGACTCGTTGTTCATTCAATAACAAAAACGTTGCCGAGAATACAATGTTTACGTTGTGCATAAGACAACGAGCACGTTGTCAAGCCACAACGAAAACGTTGTTCGCAAGGCCACAGATACGTCGTAATTTATACAACGTAAACGCTGTGTATCAGACAGTGTTTATCCTTCTATTTTAAGCACGTGACCCAAACACATGTCCACGTGTCACTTTCGTGAACAAAATAACAAAAGCTAGCTTGTTCCCCAACGTTAATTAGTTTTTACGAATTTTATCCCTTACAAATGGTAAAGAGGAGAGAGAGAAGAGCGAAAGTCATGACTCTCATTGTGTTTTTTTTTTTTTTTTTTTAAGAACTGTCATTGTTTGATGAAAGAAAAAGAAAACAAAAATTTATCTTCTGTCAAAGAAAACAAAAAACCCATCAATTGTTCATTGTACTGGAAGAACTAACATTTCAACCAAGTTATGCACCTAAATTTCTGAGAATTGATGTCCACGATCACAAAGAGAAAAAAAAACTCAGAACCCAGTTGCTGTAAATGGCAAAAGGGAAGAAAACCCCTAAATAAAGTGCATGTCAAAGAAGAAGAAGAAGAAGAGTACCTATCCCGGCGTTTGCTTCTCGACTGGTCGGAGACGAGATCACCTTCTCCTTTCGACTGTCGCAGACGAGATCACTCTCCTTTCAAAAACCTAAAGTGATGCGCTCAATCAAGTTTGGGGGTCGTAAAACCCGAATCGATATTCCCGTCATAAATCTCCCCGCACAATCGGTGATACAAATCGATTTGTCTAATTTTAAAATCACCCCTTCATCCGATTCGGGATAAACCGTTTTTGAGTTCAATCGATGGGGCGCACAACTGATTCGGGAAATTTACCAAACGCGCTTTTAATGGACTGATTAGTAGGAAATCGGTTTTATGTGATTAAATCGCCTCATAGTTTACTATTGCTTAGTAGTACTTGATAGTTTAAGTTTTATATGCACTTATATATAACATTGGTTTTAGAAAATTAATTTGGATTTCTTGCGGGAGATTTATTAATGCTATCTTCTTACTTAGGCAATTGACTGCAAATTTTATGACAGAGAAAAAAAAGTCTCCATATAATATTTATTAACTTAGATAAAAGACACAAGAAATCTTAATCAAGTGGATGTCGGAAAAGAAGAATTTAAAAAAGAAAAACTCATATCATTAAAGATGTAAATGAAGGAATAGTAACTACTATAAGGTCCGTTCTCTTGTAACCTTGTAAAGCTCAACACTTTGCACTTTTTTTTTTTGCTAGAGATATACATTTAGGCTGCAACGCAGGTTAGGTGTTAGTATTTGTTCAGTTAGTGGGCGGGTGGAGAGTATAAACAAACTCCCACCCTCTCGGGAATGGAACCCGGTACCTCTTACAAGAATTGCAACCTAAGAGATGCTAAAGCACAATACTTCAAGTTTTCAAAAGAAAGTGCTATTGTCAAATAATAAAATAAGCAAAGTGCCGGACATAATAAGTCTCGCCAAAAGAATGGGCCTAAGAGCAATTGGTTCGCTTGGGGGTGTGTGTGTGTGTGTGTGTGTGTGTGTGTGTGTGTGAGAGAGAGAGAGAGAGAGAGAGAGAGAGATAAGTTTCCTATGAGAATAGTTTTATATCAAGGTGAGCTACGAGTTCAAAAAAAAAAACCTGTGAGTTCATATCTTTTAATATAAGAAGGAATTGACGGCTCATTCAAAAAGTCTCTTTAGTATATGCATTTTTAGGTCACTAGGTAGTAACTGATGAAATTAGATGTGATAAATAGAAAGCTAATTTGTGGAGGGAACTTAATTCAAAGATTTTATAATAGGTTGTAACACTACATAACACATGAAATGCAACTATAGTAAAAACACGAATAGATGAAGGTGGTAGTTAAGATAGGCGACCATGGGATACAAATTCTGGGAAGCACGGATACGGATTACGGGATATGGGGATTACGGGATATGGGTACGATACGGCAGAACCTAAAAAAATGGGATATGGGTACAGCTAGGATACGTCTGTAATTTTTTTTTAAATAATACTATATTTTGTATTATAATTATAAAATAACAATTGGTTCAGTTCTATTTATGTACAAAATACCATGTCCATGTAAAAGAAAAAAAAATAGGGTCATCTCATCATCCACTAAGCAAAAAAGAAAGTCATCCTATCATCCACTAAGCAAAATATAAAGAAGACCATACCCATGCAAAAAACAAAAGAGATAGGGTCACACACCCAGGTCTCCACAAAAAAAAAGTCCGTATCCCTTTGTATCCATGCCATATCCGAAATAAAAAAACTGTTTTAAATTAACCAGATACGTCTAAGTCATATCTCATACGTATCCCACCGTATCAAAGGCGGATCCATATCCAATACGTGTACGAGGACCTATTTGAAGTATCGGCTTTCTAGGATACAATAAAGCAATCAGTTTCAGCATTTTGATTTAGAGTACCCAAATAAAAGTATCTTGATTTGATTATTCCTAGAGAAAACTTTGCAAATGACTTAAGAGTTATACACCAGTCACCACAACTGCAACATCCCTTAATAAAATTATGCTAACTGGGATCTATTTGAAGGCTTCGGATTATCTCTGGCAGAGGCCCGAGGTGGATGCTCGGGCATCCATACACCATCCAACATGTGGCAATAAAAAGGGGGAGAGATATCAAGTACGGAAAAGTCAAAAACATGGGAAGATAATGAAATGACTTCTCTTTTTTTATCGCCAGTGTGGATGCCCGAGCCGAGCACACCCACCTCTGGTCTCTTCCAGAGTTAATCCGATGCCCTATTTGAATTGATAGTTTCCCAACACAATAATCACTTTTGAGTCATGTACGAGAAATCATTTTCTACATTAACAAGGATGACAAGATTGAAGAGAATGTTATCTAGGGCTCAATGAAACCAGCAATCCAAGAATCGATCCTACAACCAGTATTTCTTTCCCCAAGTGGCAAGAAAAAACACTATACAGACCTCCTAACTGCAGGAAGCCAGTTTTTCGGCCTAAAAAACCAGCTACAATAGGTTCTCTTTTCCAGGTATGCGCTTTTGCTTCTGCTGATTATGAATGAACATCATGAACTTTCTGAGAATTATTAAGTGGCCCTAAGTTCTACATCAGAGTAATACATCAGATGGCAAACGGCAAATCCATCAAAATTATTAAAAGGACAAATGGAAATTAAACATTGTTTGCAGCCCACAGTAACTCAGATCCACTGCTTTGCAATAACACTTACAGTTTTAAAATATGAAACTTTTATAATAGTGCATGATTTCTGAAGCTTCTGGGAACTAAGAAATAAAATTCTGAGTTCTTCCGTTGAAGTAGAAGCAAATACTAATGTATGCACGACTTCAGTACCTGTGCGCCAACTTCTCCTTCTCCTGGTAGTTCTGGACGTACCTGCATCCAGTTGGAGATAGTAGACATTAGTGGAGACTTATAGTTTAGTATAAATTCCCGGTGGTCAGGAAAATAGATATTGACAATAGAAGAATGCGTATGTGCGCATGCATGCGTGCATTCGTGTGTATGTGTAAACTCCTGTCTTTGTCCGACAACAAGATCTCTTGAAACAAATATTAATTCAATCATATGACAGTAACCAAGCAAGTTATATATATCAGTGTAGTCGGAGCGTCTTGGCAATTCCTAGGCGATTAGGCCTGGCTAGGTGAGGCAACGCCTAGGCGATAAAAATAATTAAATTATATTTATATATATTAAATATATTTATATGTAATATTAATATATACACATTATATAATAAATACATAATTAGTTTGAAGTTTTCTAACTTTTAAGGTGATTTTGAGTGTTGACTTTGGATGTTACTTTTAAAGTTTAAATGTACCACCTATATCTAAGATAGTGTTTTTAGACTTTAAAAGAGGGTTTTAAAATAAGGTTTAAGAGTTTAAATGATGGTTTTAAATAGGGTTTAAAATGGGAAATGTTTAACTTAATGCCGTCACATTTCACTGTAGAGGAACGTGCGGTCCTCATTGGTCCATGTCCCCCTTTTTAACACCCATCGGTTACAGTTAAGATTCATTCACCCTAGGGTTAAGCAATTTAACCTTAGTTTTTGAAAACAAAATATATTAACCTTAATTTTCTTAAGCTTAACCATAGTTAAAAGGGTATTAAAAGGGACACGTGGACACAACATTTGACTACATAGTCAAATGCGTGGTGGGCTAATCACTACCCCATTTAAAATATGGTTTAAAAGATGTTTTTAAATAAAATTTTAAAATAGAATTTTAAAGGAGGGTTGAAAAGAGGGATTTAAAATAGGTTTTTAGAAGAAAAAAATTGTATGGACCACCTAACGCCTAGATACCTAGGCGACAAACAGTGAATTTCGCCCGCCTAGAGGGGCGCCTAGGCGGTTCAGGCCCAAAAAGGCCTAGGCGTGTGTGTTTGTGTTTCATCATTCAGCTCTTTACTTTTACAATTATCAAAAAGAATGCCTTAGATCTCGTGATTAGTTGAAAAGGAAACCTTAACTGAAAAGGAAACCTTAACAAAAAAGAATGTTGTGGGATAAATCCCACTAACACCAAGTGTGCATATTACAATCCAACAGTCCAGTGTAATTTTTGTTCTTTCTCAAAAGTAAACACTGAAATAAAGATTAATGTTGAAAACGCTGAATATGAACTGTATGCGTCCCTACTAGTCTGAGAATCACAACAGTGTGAGTCCACTCTATAACTTTCTAAACACATGTCACATGTTGCTCGTCACTCGTCAGCCTCATGTATCTATATAGCTGACTGTTACCATTGCTTTTCCTCAACGTCTTTATTCCTTTACTGGCATGATCACAGTACTTCACTAGAAAGGAAATCCTAATTCATGTCCAATTGTTTCGGAGAAAGGAATACTTGCGTTTTGGAATTGATGCTTCCAAAGTGGAGGACAAAGGACAGTGAGAGGGAAAGTGAATAGCTTCAGATAAAAAGTCGAGGATTTCAAGAAACAGTTGGCAGAAAGTCACATCCTAGGATGGAAAATCATGTACTTAATGTTGTTCCTGGGTAAGCTTCAAAGCCATCCTCTTTAGTGCCACTTCTATCTGAACAGTGCCAACCACAGTAGAGTCTCACTAGAGTAGGTGTAGAAATGTTGACAAACATAGCTTCACTAAAGAAAAGTCACGGTCCCTAATAAAAGGAAATTCACAGAAGTCTGTATCTATTGAACAAAGAACTCGTGTTGCAGGATGCTCAACAAGAGAAAAATCAGAACGGGCACCGTCTAGTAGGCTGGGAAATGCACCAACCTGAAGGCACTCTGATGTTGCAAGATGACACTCATGTTTCAGATTTGAATCAACTTAAGATGTTTTTCTCTTTACCAATGATCATTTAGGGTGTGTTCTTTTCACAAAACTTTGAGGTGGAACTTTTAAAATCCTGGAACTTCAAAGTTTAAGCCAGTTCTTTTACCCAAAGTCCTGGATCTTTAAAGTTCCATGGAAGTTAAAAATCCGTGAAAAGCGGAACTTTATAGTTCCATGAAAAAGAGCTGGAACTTTAAAGTTCCGTCTAAGTGGAACTTTTAATTGAGCGGGAGCCCGGAAAAAACCGAGCCTCTCATTCCAAATGCAATACTCCCTTCTCACATACCTCATAGGTATTAATGATATTAAGTAGATCATTGGCTTTTATTCAGGTTTGACATAATTTCAAATGACTCGTAGAACATTGTCAAATGAAATGAGAACATTGTGGAATGATGATATGAATACCTCGAGTCATAAAAAAAACAACCAATTATATTCATGTCGTATATTAAGAAAATAAGAAGAATTAAATTATATTTTATGATATTACAAGTACAATTAAGAAAATAAACATTAATGATTTTTTAATGTTAAATTTCCAACCTCAATTAGTTCCATGTCTAAAGAATAGTGGACTTACAAAGTCATAAGAATTTAGTCATAAAGACTCACGTCGAAAAGAACATTACTACAAATCTTCTAGGAATTTCAAAATCTGGATATTTGATGTTCAAGGAATTTTGAAGTTCCTGGACCTTTAAAGTTCCACGAAAAGAACACAGCCAAGAAGTGCGATAGTGGATGGATTCTGTTCAAATCAAAAGAAATGTGACTAGAAACGCCAGTTCACATGGAAGTGGTTACAAAATGGACCTTTCGAAGAAATTTGAGTTGATGATATAAAAAAAAATGAGTTCGAGCAAGAGTAGGGGTCTATTCGAGCTGGGCTAAGCCAAGCTTGGCCCAGCTTGGCTCGGCTTGAAAGCATGCACACTAGGCCCGGCCGAAGCCCAAATTTCAAACAAGTTTCAAAAGCCCGGCTCAAACAAGGGCTTTCAAGCTCGAGCGAGCTCGAGCCCGAATTGATTCAAGCTCGAGCTGAGCTCGGCTTAATAAAACCTTTTTTCACTTTTTTTCGTCAGTGTCGTTCTTGCTTCCTTCGCTTGTGATCTTCTCCACAATAGGGTTTGCTTTCTCCTTTTGGTCTCTTCTTTGCTATCTACGCTTGCACCGAGAAGATCGTGAGTAAGTTGTTGTCAAGCCCCTTTCTTCCTCCCGGAAAATGAAACAATGTTTATAGATCCTTATGGAAGGATAAGAAGATGTGGGATTTGAAGAAGGAGAATCAATTGCTGAAGAGGGTAAGTATGGAGAGGAAGATGAAGTTATGGAAGGAGAGGATGATGCGGGATTTGAAGAAGGAGAACCAATTACTGAATAGGGCGAGTATAGAGAAGGAGGTATTGATATGAAGAAGGAAGATGAAGAAGAAAAATTAATGAAAGATATGGGGCAAATGATTGAAATGTTGAGGATGGTAAAGGAGAACTACAAGATTTGAGAAAAAGTGAGAGCTCTAGGGTTTCTCTCGGGTTGAGGGTGGGGTATTAGGGATTTGAGAAAAAAAATTTAGAATCCATATATAAATAGTTTTGAATTGAGCTGAGCCGAGCCATGGCCCGAACTAAAGTTGTACGAGTCAAGCTTCGAGTCAGATTGAATTGAACAGGGGTTAGCCCGAGCTCGGCTTGATCCAAGTTTCAAGCTTTGTTCCAAGCTCGGCTCGCCCCAATCGAGCCTAAAAATCAAGCTTGAGCCCGGCTTGATCGAGCCGAACAATCGGGCTAGCTTGACTTGTGCACACCCCAATGCAAGAGTGCCTGCCTAGAAAGCTTGTGCCGTGCACTATTAGCCTATTGATTGACTAGTCCAGCCAGGTAGATATGCATCGCTTAATCGATAAGGTCAGTCATTTACTCACATAAGGACTACCGCTCGTCTACCAAAGAATGCTTTTCAAACTTGTAAGAGCTGAGCACGATTTCTTCATTGTCAAGTTTGCACACTATTGTATCCGTACTTCTCAAATCCAATATTCATTCACATGTTTTTTCCTCACTACCTATTCATCCTAATACCCAAGATAAATCCAACACTAGGCCCTGCAGGAGTTCCGTAAGCAAACTTTACTGTCAACAAACTAATGCAACCAAATCTAGCAAAAATTCAAGAAGGATCAATACCTTTATAAAGGTGGCAGACTCACCCTCATTAAGAGCAATTTAGCGAGTGTGCCCACAAATTCCACAATCTTGTTGAACATTATTGCATACATAGCAGATTCCTTGGAGAGTCTTCAGAGAAATTTCCTTTAGAACGATCGAGTGGAATATAGAAAAATATCACCCGGTAGAGTGGAAGTACATGTATCAGCCATTAGGAGGGGGGCCTTGGGATCAAGACCTTGCATGAAATGAATTCCAATCTACTAGGTAAATGGCTTTAGAGGTTTGGGGAGATAGTTAATGGCGTAAGGTCATTGTGCTTATATATAGGAAAGATTTGAAGTGAGATTCGAAGAACGCTAAGAGATCACATGGAGTTGGACTGTGGAAAGCCATCGTGGACTCTGTAACAAAAAACTCCTTTTTTTTTCAAAAATTCGTGAATTATTTGCGCATTTTTTCTTTACCGAATAATTGAATTCCCGAATTATTGGTTAATTATTCGCGAATTTTCTGAATTATTCGTGAATTTTCCGGATTATTCCCAAATTTTACGAATTACACCCGAATTACTATCTCAAACTTAGCAAAAAAAAACTACTTATTTTGCATTGTTTTTTATTAAATTGTTTGGTATATTTTTATATTTATTAATTTATTTTTTATTTGTTCCGAACTTGACATCTGAATTATTCCCGAACCTTGACTTTGCCACTATGATTGTGGAAGGCAAAGAGGGATTTCATAAATTTATTGGATTCAAAGTGGGTAATGTCGAGGATGTTAAATTTTGGCAAGATCTTTGGTATGACAATAGTTTGCTAAAGAATGAATTTAGTAACATTTACTCCTTTGAATCTGACAAACAATGTAAGGTGGACTCTTGCTACGAGGTAAGGAATGATGAGGTAGTTTGGTTGCCTAAGTTGAGAAGGGATGTAAATGATTGGGAGATGAAGGACTTGTTAAGGCTTTTGAAGCACCTATCCAATGAAGCCTAATACTCTTACCAAAGACAATCTGATTTGGCCTAGGGGCAACAAGGACCGACTCATTGTGAAATTATTCTAACTTTTGGAGGCAGATCTAGCCCCCATTTTTCTTACAGGTTAGTGTGGAACCATGACATTCCATCAAGGATTGCATTCTTCATATGGGACAACTTTCCGGAACACAATTCTTACATTGGGTCGCTTAAAGAGTAGGGGTAGCCAACAGATGTTTTATGTGTATGGCTTAGGAGGAATCCCTGAATCACTTGATGCTTTATTGCCCTCTGGACACTTGGATTGGAGGTACTTCCTATCCAGTTTGGGGAGGTTGTGGGTCTTCCCTTCAAGTTTCAATGCCCGAATCTCTAGTTGGTTTTTGAGAGATATGGATGACATTAAAAAAGTGATTTGGAAGCTGCTTTTGGAATTATATCTTGGGGCATTTGGGGGGGAGAAAGAAACATGAGAGTGTTTTAATAACACTTATTCTCCACCCAGGAAGATCAGTCTAGACATTTCTAACAACCTCTTCTCCTAATGCTAAATTAGAAGAAATTGGGATATGCCCGGGTTGTCTACCTTCTTTCCTTTGTAGTTGCTTCTATTGTTCTTGTTATCTTTTGCTCATTTGTCGGTGACATTCTTGTTCTTTGGATAATATCTAATGCATTGATCTTATTTACCGATTGAAAAAAAAAACTCCCCATTATTAATGTCCCTCTCGGTCTCCAAATGATAATGTAGTAGAAATCTTCCATGAGATAAATTCATTCCGATTCCAGGGAAACCATACATAGATTTTTTTTTTTTTTTAAAGTTTAAAAGAAACCTGGTGGAACTAGTGGCAGTGTTCTTGATATAATTACTTAAACTGGAAGTAAGCCATTTCCAGTCATCCTTAGAAAAAAAGGGTTTCAAATTTCAATCTAAAACCACAAATCATCAACACAAAATCTTTACTCAGGTCATATGTAACTTCTACAGGTACACTGTACACAACAATGTTCTGCACTTCCATCTCGATCTCAGCCATTCATTTCCCATAAGCAAATACAAAATCAAAACAAAACCCTTCCTATCGATATCAGTAGCAATCTAATGGAAATGATGGTGAGTGTGCTCCTCGACCAAGTGACCCAAACAAATTCACGAAAGGGTTCTGAATGTCGATAGTAAGCTATCTTTTCCATTTATAATTTTAACATCAAATTATGCAAAATTAAATCAATTTCAGCATATAATTTCCACATTTCAAATCTACATAAGAAGACGGGAAAAAAGTAATATCCATCTCCTATCACTTTTGATGAAGATTTATGTTGATACCATTGTGACATACCTAACCAATACTCCAATAAAATCCCTATAGGTGCACCACTAAGGAGCGGAAAGCTAATAGGCTCTTATATAATTGAGGATCGTAGCAATTTAGGGTTTTCAGAAGTAAAGAGTTATGGACATGGGTAGCAAACTAGGATTATATTTTCAGTGATTCTAATTTATTAGCAACATAAGTTATGTCTTTCAATCAGAATTGGATCTACAAAAAAACTGCGATGAGAAAACCCTAAAATTCAACAAACAAACAGAGAGAGAGAGAGAGAGAGACATACGCGTAGGTTGCGATGAGAGGGGTAAGGAGGAGAGAAGCGCTGATCCAGTTCTCAGAGACCTTTTTGTGGATCTTATCGGGGAGACCCTTCCAGAGGCCTGGCATCACCTTCTGTTGGAACGGTGATAGTGCGTATACTACTGCCTTCATCCTCACCGGTGTCTTCCCCATCTTTCTGCTCACGTTACGTTACGTTACCACTGCTCCTTCTTCTTCTTCTTCCTTTCTCACCAACAACAGCTCAGACCACCCAAAAACCAAGAACGGGTCTTTGTTTCCTTTCTTTTTTTTATACAGTACTCGTGGTGAAATACACGTGCGATGCACGTGAGTGCCATTCAAAGAGAAATATACAGACTCAAATCAATCTCACCAGTAATCCTCATCCAAGTACTAATCATTAGTTAGCCCTTGCTAACCTTGTTTCGACGGTTGGTCTAACTAATTTAGTCCCATATCGGTTAGACCTAGCTAATGTGTTGGTCAATATAAGGCTCCCTTGATAACCTTGAGTCAATTAAGACTCCTTCATTTCACCAAGAGATAGTCCTTTTAGCGAGATGAATTAAAGTTAACCACATGTGGACTGTGGACCAAGTGTGTGTGTTCACTTATGTGAGTGTGTGTTTAACCATTCATAAAAATTTTAGAGAAAAATACGGATATAGGTTCCATATTATGAAAAAACCCGAATGTGGGCTCCGGTTTTAAAAACATATTTTTGTAGGCTCCCACGCGTGGGAGCCAAGTACACGTGTTACCCCTTCTCATTTTCTCCCCAAAATACCCCTGGCTTGCTTACCTTAGCTTTCTTCCCAAGCTGAAGCTCGGTTACGAACTCTTGCCCTTACTGTCTTCCCCAACTGAAGCCCTCGGTTACCCTCAGTTCTCGAAATCCTTGAAACCTGCAAATCCTTCCCCAAAGTAAAACTCTTAGTTACCCTTGACATCCGGAACTCTACGGGCTTCGTATTGAAGAAGAAGAAGAAGAAGAAGAAGAAGAAGCCAAAGAAGAAGAAAAAGAACAACCCTGAAGAAGAAGAACAACAACAACCCTGAAGAAGAAGAAGAACCCTGTAAGTTTTAGCGGTTTTAAAAAAAAAAATTCAAACCTAAAAATGGGCCCCACAGTTAACGACTTCATTTTCGATGCTTTCAAGTAACCATTTTCGATGGTTATGACAGTGGTTTTTCGGTATTATTGTTGATTTTTGCTCATTTTTCGTGATTTTCAATGGTAAGTTAAAGTGCATTTTCGACCATTTTGGGTTTATTTTCGGCAAAAATACATTGCAATTTCGATGGTTCTTATGACCATTTTCGGTGTTTTTTACTCATTTTCGACCCTTTAGGGTATATTTTCGGTAAAAATACACTACAATTTCAATGGTTCTTACGACCATTTTCACTGTATTTTTACTCATTTTCGGTATTTTCAGTTATCAATGCTTATTTTCGGTATATTTATGTTTTTGCTTATTTTCGGTATTATTCAATTATGACATTGTTTTTTCGGTATTATTGTTGATGTTGAGCTCATTTTCGTGATTTTCAATGGTTATGTTATAGTGCATTTTCGATGGATTTGTGCTTAATTTCGAGAAAAATACACTGCAATTTCAATATTTCGGTATTTTTCTGTCCTGACAGTAAATTTTCGGTATTTTTCTATAATGACAGTGCCTATTTTCGGTATTTTTTTGTCCTGACAGTGCCTATTTTCGGTGTTTTTCTGTCATGACAGTACCTATTTTCGGTATTTTTCTGTCATGACAGTGCCTATTTTTGATATTTTTCTGTTATCCCAGTGCCTATTTTCGGTATTATTCTGTTATCCCAGTGGGTATTTTCGGTATTTTTTTTGCTATGACTAGTTATTGTCAGTACTTTCGATGGTTATTGTTATGATAGTGCTTATTGTTTTACAATTTGCAGCGACAAGATGCCTCGTATAAAGAGAAAAGCCGGTAGGGAAAAGAAAAAGAGAAAAGATAAAGAAGATAAATATTTTCCCTCGATTAAATGCTCCCAAACAATATGGTTTGACGAGATAAAACCATTACTGGAGGCCAATCCAGAGAGAAAAAGAATTTGGATGGAGAGTTGTTTTGCCCACCTTTACAACATATCTAAAATATCAATGTGTGGCCAAGCAATCCACCATTTTCTACAGAGGCGTAAAGGAGGGTTACGCTTCGAAGTATGCGGGAAGAGTGTAGAGTTCACAGTGTTGGACTTTACGCTGATCATAGGCCTTAATACCCAAGTGTCTGAGGCTCCGGTTCTTAAACATGAAGCGCCACCAACCTCTCTCAAGTATCGGAAGTTTCAAAAGTTGGCGGTGATTAAAAAGGCGAAGCTTCTTGAGGAGTTGAAGGGATGTGATGATCATATGGATGCAGTGAAGCTATCACTGGTCCTCTTTATTGAGTTGTTGCTCGTAGGCACCGGCACGCATGTGGGTGTTAACACAAGCCATTTGTGTCTAGTAGATGATTGGGAGGCCTTCAACAAATACCCATGGGGGACTTTAGGTTTTGAGTTGTGCAAGGTTGGCCTAGAAACTGTTCAGTATACGAAGAAGCAGTACAATATCAATGGATGTGCTCTTGCCTTCCAGGTAAACATATGATTACCTAAATTTTGTAAATTTTCCGTGTTAGCTAATTTATGTTTACTTCTACTTGAACTAATAGTAAAATTTATGACTGATGTCAGATTTGGGCTTATGAGTACATCCCAGCACTTGGGAGGCTATGTTCTCGTAATGCACCCCTAGGTGCGATGACATTCCCACGCATTCTGCGGTGGGCGAATACATCTTATCTCAGCTAGAAGTCACTCGCAAATGCCATATTCAATTTAAGTAAAGTATGTAATTGGACTTGTTGTTTTACAATATTCAACTTGCAACTTTTCATTAACAATATCATTTGTTGTTTTACAGATCCTTTGTTGTTTTATAACATATCATTTGTTGTTTTACAAATCAAGCTGAGCAATATAAAGCCTACTCCTATAGAGAAGGAGCAGCAGGTTGTGAAGGATGTGTTCGCACGATTGAGTGTTGAGGGTGAGGGTGATGATGATGAGGAGGATGATGATAATGGTGATGGTGATAGTGATGGTGGTGATGGGGATGATGGTGGTGATAGCAATGGGGGTGATGGGGGTGATGGTGATGATGATGTCAGTCCAGCCCCATCTCCAGCGAAGAAGAGAAAGTTCGAGCAGAGGTCAAAAACGGTACGAATATTGATAGTGATTATTTTTTTTGATTTTCAACGTTTTGACATATGAATTGAATTGTCTCATTTTCGGGATTTTTACTTACTAGTTGTTTGATGTTCAATATTTTCAGGTTCATGATATCAATTCCTCCGTTGAGCGAGCAATGGAGAGAATTTTAGACCATTTTTTTGACCGAGTTGTTGGCTGAGTTGTCGACCAAGTTGTCGACTGAGTTGTTGAGCGAGTATCCCCGCAAATAAAAAGCTTGTTTGAGCAATGGGCAGCGCAACAGAAAAAAGATGAAAAATTTTCTGGTGATCAAAATTCTTTCAGTGATAATAAGATGGATCTCATATTGAGTCCCAAAGCAGCGCCGACACAGGGACATTCTTTCGTTGATGAGAAGATGGATCTCATCTTCACTCCCGAAGCTACGCCGACACAGGGACATTCTTTCATTGATGAGAAGATGGATCCCATCATTGAGTTGACTCCCGTAGACTCTAAGGGGGGTGCAGATTCGAAGGGGGTTGAAGACCCTCTAGAGGTGTGTGTTTACATTCCTAAGACGTGTAATGAGAGTCTATGAAATGGGTTTTCATCAAGCCGAAACTTATATTTGGCAATATATGCGGGTGTCAAATAGACCGGTAGTGAAGTCTCAATATCTGCGATCCCCTTTCATTCAAATGAAAAGAAGGAAAATGAAAATTGAAGCTACTAACCCCAAAAATCCTTTATCAAAAGAGGAGTCGAAGCAACTGCACGATTTCATAAAGTCGGGAGCAACTTCAATTTATATTGAAAAGATGATGGTCACAGGAGATATTGTGGGAGGGATTGCTCACTCAGCTAGGTGGATTGAGTCAATGGTAAACCCAATACTTTTATTGATGAATCCAGTAGCCATTTTCGGTATTTCAGTTTCATTTTCGGTATTTCAATATCATTTTCGGTATTTCAGGGGCCATTTTCGGTACTTCAGTGCTTTTACTCACGAATCCAGTAGCCATTTTCGGTATTTCAGTGTAATTTTTGGTATTTTTGTGGTTTAATTGATGAATCCAGTAGCCATTTTCGGTATTTCAGTGGTTTTAATGATGAATGCAGTAGCCATTTTCGGTATTTCAGAGCCATTTTCGGTATTTCAGTAGTTTTAATGATGAATCCAGTAGCCATTTTCGGTATTTCAGTGTAATTTTTGGTATTTCTGTGGTTTAATTGATGAATCCAATAGCCATTTTCGGTATTTCAGAGCCATTTTCGGTATTTGTCTGTGCCATTTTCGGTACTTCAGTTGTTTTATTGATGAATCCAGTAGCCATTTTCAGTATTTCAGAGTCATTTTTGGTATTTGTCTGTGCCATTTTCGGTACTTCAGTTGTTTTAATGATGAATCCATTATCGTTATTTTCGTTATTCTTTTGTGAGATTATCTAACATTGGATAAATATGACAGCAAATTGACATGTATGCGGAGTTATTGGCTCGAAGACAGGAGTAATACTCATCGAAAGACAATCAAGTCTGCGCTTTTGGGAAAACTTGGTTCACGGTAACTCATAAGACTTTCGTTGTGTTTTAGTTTATCCAATGTATATCCGCAATTTCTAGAATGTATTAATGTTCGTTATGTTTCAGTATTCGTTATTCAAGGAGTGTCACTTTTTGGACACCTACCATTCAACGTTGAATTCCAAGAAGCTGACTGAGGACATGACTAGCCGGGTGGGACCAGATATGAAGGCCGCTATCATGAGGGTTCGAGGAGGGACCCCCATGTGGGAATGTGAAAGGGTATACTTCCCTTTGAACCCCGGTAGTCACTGGCTGTTGGTTGTGCTTGAACCTCCCACAAGGCGTATCCTCCTGCTGGACTCATTCTTCCCACACCCGGCATTACAACATGGAGATCATATCTTAGCTATCACAGTGAGGATGCCTGCACTGTTTCACATGTGCGATGACAACTCAGCCTTCGTAGGTCAAAATTGGGAAGTCGTAAAAGTCAAAAATATACCAAAACAGAAGAATACATAAGTCTTCCAAAACATTTAATCTTATATTTACCAATACACTAACATGACTCATCCTAAGCAACTGTAACTGTTTGTTTTGCATATTCAGTCGGGACTGTAGAGTATTCGTTATGAAATATATTGACTTCTTATGCGCTGACTTACCCATTAAGTTCACTCAGGTATTTGTACTCACATTAGTGAATATCATCAATCATTTGTAGCATACTGACTTTGTCTAACTATTTTTGTAGGACGATGTATCTTCAATGCGGAAGCGAATAACTTTCGATGTTATGACGGGGTTAGTGAAGGCGTGATGGGCTGTGATAACGTCCCGATGTTGGATGCTGAGGTCCCATGATGAAGAGCAGGGAGAAGATAGGCCGGAGTGCAGTTTATTGATGGACTATTATGGATTGTTATGGATGAATGGATGGATTGTTATGGACTATTATGGATTGTTACAATGATGTTGTAATGTTGTAATATTGACTTCTTATGGACTATTTGTGTACAGTCCTGTAATGTTGTGTATTTAGAGTGATGATTTTTGTCATTTATTACAATATCCAGTGCGGATTTTTGGTATTTTCGCCATATTAGATGTTATTTTCGGCATAACAGGGCTCAATTTCTGTATTTTACACTGTCCCAGTAGCCATTTTTGGCATAACAGGGCTCATTTTCAGCATTTTACACTGTCCAGTAGCCATTTTCGGCATAACAGGGCTCATTTTCGGCATTTTACAGTCCAATTTTTGGTATTCTGCAGTACTGTATTTTCGGCATTTTTTTGTTGCATTCCAGTGCAGATTTTCGGCATTTTCACCATTTCCAGTAGCCATTTTCGGCATTTTGTAGCCAATTTCGTTAGTTTTCTGTCATTTTCGTCATTTTGCTGTTGTATTCCAGTAGCCATTTTCGGCATTTTCGCCAACTTATAGCCATTTTCGGCATTTTTTTGTTACATTCCAGTGCAGATTTTCGGCATTTTTCGCCAATTCCAGTAGCCATTTTCTAGTCATTTTCGGCATTTTTCTGTTGCATTCCAGTAGCTATTTTCGCCATTTCTAGTAGCCATTTTCGTCATTTTATAGCCATTTTCGGTACTTTTCCTGTCATTTTCAACATTACCAGATCAATTTTCGGCATTTGTCTGTCATTTTCCATCTTTTTGGAGATTCTCTAATATTGGATAAATAATAGAGAACCTTGAAACCAACCATTCATTAAGCATTACATGTTTTTCATTACATTCAACATTAGAGACTACACTCAACCACCATGGGGGATAAGATTATTACATGTTTGCCTATTGTGCCCAGTTTGTTTACATCTTCCACATCTTACAGTAGACCTTTCCTCACCCTGTGAGAGAATTCTATTCTTCTTCGGCCTTCCTGAACGTCTTCTTCCCACCGGTGGTTTAATCATCTCCATCTCTACCATGATTTCAGGTGGGAGGACCCATGATTTTTTGTCAAACAGTGGATATATTGACTCTTGGTAGGTGGCTTGGTACGTCAGTGATGTGTAGAATGACAAACAATAGTTGTATGAATCTACCCGATACTTTCTACATCCAGTCAAGGCATGTTCACAAGGCAACCTTATTTTATAGAATTTCCCACAAGTGCAATTCCCATCAAGAAGCTTCACAGTATCTCGATTGTTTTTCCCAACCATGTAATACTGATACATAGCAATTCTATGAGAATCTAAATAACGTGCCTTTGATTGTCCCTTTTGTATTTACTCTTCGGCCCATGTTGTTAGCCTGCCATTTATTTGCATAGCGCTGATTTTTCGGTTGTAGAACATATTTTGTATCTTGAGTCGCACATTCTCCAAAAGCATAGTAACTGGATATTCTCTTGCTTCTTTCAGCAAACTATTCAAACTCTCGGTTATGTTCGTAGTCAGCACATTATACCTCTTCGCACTATAAAAGGCTTGGGCCCATTTCTCTTTCGGTATTACATCCAACCATTGCACAATGAGAGGGTTTGCAGCTGCGAGTTCTGCCATCATCTCATGAAACTCACTTTCTCTACATGTCTTCACGGCTTTCCAGAAATACGGAAACAATTGCTTATCCTTGAATGTTGCGTACATATTTTGGCTAATGTGGAATGCGCAGTAGCCATGAATTGCATGTGGGAATACAACAGGGACTTGGCTTATCAAACTGACATGTCGATCTGCTACAATCACTAGATCATCTATGTGTCCAAGTGCTCTGGATAATTGAGTTAAGAAAAAATTGTAAGTAACATTATTCTCCTACTCCGCTATCCCAAGGGCAACTAGAAATATGTGATTGTCTCCGTCTAGAGCTGTTGCGGCGATTAGTATTCCTTTGTACTTTCCCTTTAAATGTGTCCTATCAATGGCTATCACTTTTCGTAAAGTCGTTTGAAAACTTCGAATACACGGTCCAAGAGCCATAAAACATCTTTCAAATGCCTCATTTTCAGGGTCAGCCACTATTGCTGTTACTGTGCCCGGATTAGTCCTTTTAAGTTTATGAAAATAGGCAGAGAGTTCAGCATAAGAGTGGTCGTATGAACCTCTAACTGTTTCAATGGCAATCTACTTAGCTTTCCAAGTTTTCCTGTAACTCATTCTAACCCCATATTCTTCCCACACATCATGAATAATCTCTTTGGGCTTATACGAGACATTTGCCTCAATACGTCTCACAACCATGTCACTCACAACTAAACTGGTTGCTTTTCGATAATCGGTACCACCTAAGGGATATCCACAAGAGTGATGTGAATTATAAGTCTTTATTTTGAAGACACCAACTTCATTCACTTTCGATGCACGCAATCTCCAGCTGCAATTATATATAAGACATCTAACTGTGTACTTTTGTTGATTTGAATCCATAACCTTGAATTAAAAAAAATTTCGCATCGCATATCTAGACAGTACATTTTGTAGACGTCTTTTGTCCTTAAATAATTGCCCAAGCGATATTTCACCAGCTTCCACTCTAGTTTCAAACTCTGATGCTTCCCAATTTACATAGTCATCTACATAGTCATCTACATAGTCATTTAATTGGATCCCAACATTTGCCAGTGATTGTACTGGAGCTTGTGGTGATGATGGAGCTTGTGCTGACGATTCTACATAAGCTTGTAGAGGAGCTTGTGGTGATGGTTCTGGATGAGCTTCTGTATCTGCTTGTCTTACTCGACGAAAAGCAGACGCTGAGGAACTAGGAATATCAGCATGCGGGGTATAAGAGTGTATAGTCCTTGTGTCCCACTCTGTTGTTGCCTCCCTATGTAAAAAGTCTTCAAGCTTATCGCAGACACCGTATGTTGCTACATCTTCATCTTGATTAAAATCACTATAAAAATCATGCTCATCTTCATCAGTTGAGCTTGAGTCTATACTTTCTAAACCTTCATCACCATTATCATTTTCAGCCTCCTGAATATGAGTCCCCTTATAGAAAGGAATGACAGTCTCCTGAATATGAGGATCAACAACCTCCTGAACACGCTAATATTCACAACTCGCATCATTCAAACCAAACTGTGGCTGTGGTACAGATTTTCTCACCTTCGATATATATAATGGCGGCAAGTATTTATTTTCTACTTTCTTCACATGTGAAAGAAATGTCTGCAACTCTTCATCGTTTGTAATATCACTGGGAGGGATTGGTGCTGGTGTAGGAATCAAACACCTCACTATAATCTCATACTCTTCCAGTCGAGTGTTAATCAATTGATAAACTTTATCCAATAGTTTGTCATATGTCATTTTCGAAGATAATTGCAACAACTTTGATTTTTCACCACTGTATACGTACCCTCGAACAGGGTCGTCAATGTTCCACTCACGGTCATAACAACAAACTACTGATATCGGCATTATCTGCAATATCGGGAAAACACTCAATCCATTAAAGTAATCTGGAAAATTTCAAAAATGAGCGCTGTAACCATTGAAAATGTACTGTAATAACGAAAACCGTCGAAAAAGATCACAAAACTATCGAAAAAGCACTGTCATATCGAAATTGCAATAACAGCAAACCCCCGAAAATGAGCACTGTAACCATCGAAAAGCACTGTCAAAACAGAAAACCACCGAAAATGAGCATAAAAGCAATGAAAATACACTGTAATATCGAAAATGCAATAACGGAAAATCCTGAAAATAAGCACTGTAACCATCGAAAAGCAATGTAAAAACATAAAACCACCGAAAATGAGCATCAAAGCATCGAAAATATACTGTAATATCGAAAATGCAATAACAGAAAACCACTGAAAATGAGCACTGTAACCATCGAAATAGCACTGTAATAACAGAAAACCACCGAAAATGAGCATAAAATCATCGAAAATGCACTGTAATATCGACAAAACCACCGAAAATGAGCATAAAATCATCGAAAAAGCACTGTTATAACAGAAACCACCAAAAATGAGAATAAAACCATCGAAAAGCACTGTAATATCGAAAATGCAATAACATCAAACCCCCGAAAATGACCACAAAACTGCCGAAAATGAGCTCAAAACCACCGAAAATGAGCACTGTAATATCGAAAATGCACTGTGATCAAAGAAAACCACCGAAAATGAGCAAAAAAACATCGAACTTCGTCACTGTAACCATCGCAAATGAACTCTAATAACAGAAAATCCCGAAAATGAGCATATAACCCTAGCAAATACCGAATATGACCACTGTAACCATCGCAAAATGGATCAAAAACGTATCAAACACTTACCCTATGTTCTTGTTCTTCTTGTTCTCCTTGTTCTTCTTGTTCTTCTTGTTCTCCTTGTTCTTCTTGTTCTTGTTCTTCTTCTTCTACTTCTTCTTCTTCTTCAAAAGGGTTTCGGATGAAGCAGAAAGGTTTAGCTCAGTTTGTGTTGAAGGGTTTCAGAAGAAGCAGCAAGGTTTAGCTCGTTGCAACGAAGGGGAAAGCTTGGTTTCGGATGAACGCTTCAACGAAAGGGAATCGCAATATTTAACCTCTGTCGCAAAGTGTTGCAGCCAACAGAGATGGGGGTAGGGGTAGGGGTGCACACAGGTACGGGTCAAACCGTGAACCGGACCAAACCGACCACCATGGTCCGGGTTTGGTTCGGTTTTTACAGGCTCGGTTCGGTTCTGGGTCTAATTTTGCTTAAACCGAATTTTTGCGGTTCGGTTCTGGGTTGTTCCAATTTGAAACCGAACCGAACCGAGAACCGAACCAAACCGAACCGAAATTAGAACCGAATCGAAACAAGAACCGAATGTGGACCCGATAACCACAAACCGTAAGAGACCCGAACCGAACCGGTTTGGGTCTTATAAATACTTTTTTTTTTTGGAAACCTAAGTTCCTACCCTAATCTCCCTTCCGCCTGGATATCTTCAGACGCCTCCACCTTCCTCTCTTTGTTCCGGCAGCCCCACCTTCCTCTCTTTGTTCCAGCAGCCCTCAGGCCCCTCACCACTCCTCTCTTTGTTCTAGCAGCCCCCACTACTGCTCTGTTTCTGCTCCATCGCCGGGAGAAAAGGTAAGCCACTTCTCCTCTTTTTGTTACTTTTATTTTCTTCTTCTTCTTCTCTTCTTCTTCTTCTTCTTCTTCTTCTTCTTTGTTGTAAATCTGCATATCAGGTTTTTTATTGATGTAAGTCAATGAGGGTTTTTTTTTTAAAATTTTTTAATAGCATCATCTATGTAAATTTGTGTAGCATCATCTATGTAAATCTATGCTAGGGTTTTTTTATTGATGTAAACTGATACTCCTTTCAAACAATTGTCCGCCTCTGCGGAAATCTGAGATTGAGAACTATGCTATGCTTGCGAAGGTCGGAGTCCACCATTTCAATGGAAACAATGTTGACTTGGGGATAGCGTGTGGGAAATATTTTCGTGTGTCATGCCTTAGCATTATTGATCCAGATGATTCTGATATCATCAAAACGCTGCCTGGTGACCACTGACCAGTGAGCCAATGAGGTGGATATATGCTCTTTTGAGTTCTGTAGTAAAACAAGGAGTATGATATTTTTTATTAGAATAAATCTCTTAGAGATGATAATTTTATCACTGAAAATACAGTATTTTTTGTCTTTTCTAGGAAATTGTTTAATTGACGTGCTTACTGAGTCTCGCGAATTATGAATGTGGGGTGGTGCTTAGGTGATTGAAATTAAGACATGATTACAATTTAATTGGCAATTGAACTATGAAAAAAAAATGTGGGCTTTTTTTAAAAAAAAAAAAATTTTAATAGCATCATCTATGTAAATCTGTGCTAGGATTTTTTTATTGATGTAAATCTGTGCTAGGGTTTTTTTTTATATTTTAATAGCATCATCTATGTAAATCCGTTTGATGTAAATCAATGAGGGTTTTTTTATAAAAATTTTTAATAGCATCATCTATGTCTGTGCTAGGGTTTCTTATTGATGTAAATATGTAAATCTGTGCTAGGGTCTTTTTAAAAAAAATTTTAATAGCATCATCTATGTAAATCTGTTTGATCTAAATATCTTATTTTTCATTATTGATCTCTTTTCATAATTACACACTCGAGAATGAGCCCTACTGTTCCAGATTCTCACCATGCGTATGTTCGTATTGAATCTAGGGTTTTAGTTTTGTATCTTCTCTTCATCTATGTTCTTTTTCTAAATCTGGCTAGGTATCAGAACTGAGAACTAAGAATTTCAATAATACAAAATGGTATTTGATAATTTTCAGTAATTTGTTTAGTGGAATACAAAATGATAGTTTGTAGATCAGGAGTCTAGATCTGGCTAGGTAGCAGAATTGAGAATTTCAGTAATTTTCTTTAGATCGTATTTGATAATTTTTAGTAATTTTCAGTATTTAGATCGTAGAAATGGGGGTAGTTTGTATTTAGATCGTAATTTTTCTTAATCTGTTTTTGGGTTTTGTATTTATAATCCGTGTTTATAAATTATCCCTTGTTGTTCATTGATTTGATTTGCATTGTCTCAAATTTTATGTTTTGCATTTGATTGTGCAGAAGTATAGAAAATTGTGAGTAAATGTCAAGTATGGGGGGCACCAACGCTACTAGCAATGATGTGCTGCATGTGCATGCTGAATCAGACATAGGTCTTACGACCCCTACGGATCCTACCCCCATTTCTGCCCCTAATTCTACCACAGAAAACTGTGAGGCTAAGGTTAGTGTAACTTCACCTGAGAAAAAAGCTTACAAATCTAAATCTGAAGTATGGGACCATTATACAAAGATTAAATTTGATAATGGGGGGAAACCTGAAAGAGCAAAATGTAGTTATTGTATTGCTGAGTATTGTTGTTCTAGTACTAATGAGACTAGTACATTGTGGAAACATTTATCTAAATGTCTCGAGTCTCCCTTGAATGCAAACAAAACTCAAAAATTGTTGTCTTTCCAAAAAATAGGGCAAGAAGGGGATACTAGTGCTGCTACTTCCCTTGTCGCTTGGAAATTTAACCAAGAGTTGTCTAGAGATGCCCTTGTCAGGATGATAATAGTTGATGAGTTGCCCTTTAAATTCGTGGAGCGTGAAGGATTTAGGTATCTTATGAATGTTTTGCAACCCAAGTTTAATTTAATCTCGCGAACTACTGTGGTGAGAGATTGTTTGATGTTATATGAAAATGAGAAAAAGAAGTTAAAAAATGTTTTGAGTAAGTCTGTTCAAAGACTTTGCCTTACCACTGATTTATGGACTTCTTTGCAAAATATTTCTTACATGTGTCTCACAGCACACTTCATTGATACGGATTGGAAGTTACATAAAAGAATTATTAATTTTTGTGTAATTTCTAGCCATAAGGGTGAGTCAATTGGTAAAGCAATTGAATTGTGCTTGATTGATTGGGGTGTAGAGGATGTGTGTTCTATAACTGTTGATAATGCAAGTTCGAATGATGTGGCTGTAGGGTTTTTGAAAAAGAAATTAAACAAAAGGCATGGTTGTGTTTTGGAAGGTGAATTCTTGCATATGAGATGTTCTGCATATATACTTAATTTAATTGTAAAAGATGGAATGAGTGAGGTGCATGATTCCATTGCTAGAATTAGGGGTGTTGTGAAGTATATTAGGAGCTCTCCTTTAAGATCTCAACAATTTAAGAAATGTATCGAGCAAGAGAGAATTGAATGTAAAAGTTGGTTGGTTCTTGATGTTCCAACTTGATGGAATTCAACATACCTTATGTTGGAGATGACAATTAAATTTCAAAAAGCATTTGAACGGTTGGAAGAACAAGAACCTCAATTTGAGAGACATCTTAAAGGTGGGCTTCCTACAGAGGAAGATTGGAATTATGCAAGGGTTTTAGCTAAGTTTTTAAAGACTTTTTATGATGCAACTACACGCCTTTCAGGGTCTTCCTATGTAACAGCGAATGCATATTTTCATGAAATTTTTTAAATAGAATGCACCATAACTGAGTGGTCAAGAAGTGCAGATTTGTTTTTAAGTTCTATGGCACGTAGGATGAAGGAAAAGTTTGATAAATATTGAGGGAATATTGATAAAGTTAACATGTTGTTGTTGATTGCTGTGGTGTTGGATCCTACTTATAAATTGGGATATGTGGAATTTTGTTATGCTCATTGTTATCCAACTGAGAAAGCTGAAGAGTTGTCTAGGAAGTTAAGAAGAACATTGGATCGACTTTTTAATTTTTACCAATCCCAAGACATAAAGTTGTGTGCTCCATCTACTAATTCCACACACTCTTCTAATTCTATTGAGTTTGAGGTGGATCAACCTGTTATTCAACCAGCAAAGAAGTGGAGAAGGAGTACATATTTAAGACACTTGGAAGCAAAAGAAAGTGAGGGCAGCAAGTCGGAAGTGGATCGATACTTAGACGAAAGTGTTGTGAAGGAAGATGAAAAGTTTGATATATTGAATTGGTGGAAAGTCAATGCTTCTAGATATCGCATACTGTCTAGGATGGCACGAGATGTGTTAGCCATTCCTGTCTCTACTGTTGCTTCAGAGAGTGCTTTTAGCACAGGAGGTCGAGTTTTAGACCAATTTCGTAGTTCACTAACTCCGAAGATTGTGGAGTGTTTGATTTGTACACAAGATTGGTTACGTGCATCGGCACTTCCGATTAATATTGAAGAGAAGTTGGAAGAACTTGAGCAGTTTGAATCAGGTTTAGTTTCTTTTATTCTAATTTTTCATTTTAATATTTTATCTTCAAGTTCATTTTTATACTAATTGTTTATATGTCAAGCAGACAATACGGGGCCATCTAGAGTATGAAGGTGCATTGGAGTATGAAGGTAATCAATACTTTTTTTGAGTATGAAGGCATCTGGAGTATGAAGGTAATCCTTAACTACCTATGATGGGTTTTAAATATACTATGATCAATGACAACTGTGAAAAAAGAATATAATTTGAGGCACCTCAACTAATATTTTCTTAAACTCCCTATATTTATTTGATTTATGGAAACTTGACTGATAACTCCTTCACACTTTTAGTTTTAGTTAGAAATGTGGTGGTCAAAGGGCATTATATACTTGACCTTATCATTGGTTCCCATTTATTATTTCTTTGCTCAATAGTTACAATATGATCAGAGTTGGGAATTTATTTTAATTGTCTAGATCCACTGGCATTAAATTTTACTAGGATTTATGCTTATTTATTTGTAATTTATGTCCTTCAAAAAGGTTGGTATTACTCTCATACTATGATCTTATATTTGTGAATGAACACATCATATTAAGATTATGTGGTTGCTGTATTTGTCCTTAACTAGAAATTTTTGTAATCATCATATCCATCTTATGAGTTGAATTCTTCCGATTCGTAAAAAACAAGTTATTCTAAGGAAATGGCTCATGATTTTGATCGTTTAAGTGGTTTAGATTATCTTGGTTTATTTGATTGAACTTGAATATGATAAAAATACCCTCTTAAACTTAAACCCCTTGGACTAGTTAGTATCTAGGTCTATTTGAAATTTTTCCTTTTAATTGTAGTCTTGTCTAAGGCTGTTGCAAAATGAACGTTCTATTCTGAGTTTGAGGCTGAGCCAGTATGAATCAGGGGAACAAGCAGATGATTTGTAGTTCTATTTACATGTTGAAAAGTAACAAAATCAAAGACTGAGCCAGATTGATTATATCTATAATAGCTGCTTGAACAAACCAGTCTGGTTTTGAAACCCCCCCTGCAGTTCTTTGGCATAGATTTTGAAAGGTAAAGCGCTTAAACCATTTTGGCAGGCATAAAACAGCCTTCTCCGACTGCCAGAATACTTGGTTTTGCAAACTCATTTGCTCTACTCCTCCCAAAGTCCTCTGATTTTATTCATTAGTACAAAGCCCATGCCAGTCATCCCTATCCCTCCTCTAGTTCTTGATTTGAAGATGATTCATCTGATTGCAAAACCTTGGTTCAAATGACCATTTTGAATCGTGCATTACCAGTCAAGTTGTCGGTTTCTTCAAATACTGTAGCTTTGCCTTGTGGTATTGTTACCTTGACCAAAAAAAAAAGTCTACCAATAATTTTAACTTTATCAATAATTTTAGTTTCTTGATATTTATTTGATTGTTTAGTTTGAGCTGGTGCTGGTTTTGTTTTGGTAAACTCAATCATACCACAAGGCAATGACTGAAGGCAAATACAAGGAAATACTCACACGACCCATGCAAGCCCACACACACACAGCATGCAAACTCACACACACAGCACACACATGCAGCCCATGTAAGCATCACCTTACTTTTTGTCTTTGTTGCATCATCTGTGACTGATACTCTTGCTCATTTCTTGCACAGGGAGAATATGTATGAAGACCGACATTTTAATTTTCTAATGAATGCATGCACATTTGGTAAATTTTATGAAATATGCTTACATGTTTAATTGAAAGTATCTATATTTGGAAATTTCAAATTTAGGCATTTGTCAATTCATTCAAGAATAATATCATGTCTTACATTATTTCCTTTTGCGCGAGGCCTGTTTTCCTGTTTACTTGTTGCATTCTTGTTTGCAATTAGATTATTATACTTTTATTATTTCTAAAACCATGCGGCATTTTTATACTTAGGAAGCATTATTATTTTTGAATATGTTTGGAGTATTAATTTGTTAATATATCAATTGCAGGTAGTGGAAGGTGGACTTGGCATTGGCATTGGCATTGGAAGATTGGAAGTTGGCTTGTGACAGTGAGCCTGTGTCAATTTGTTCATCATTTTAGGACTTATTGTGTTAATCTGTTTTAATTGGAGATTAGTTTTGTTCATTGGTTAGATTTGAGTTTGAGTTTCAGACTTTCAGTACACTCTAAATGTGAACTACTGGGTTTTCTTATATTTTTCATGGTTTGCAGTGTGGTGGGTTACATGTTATGGATTGATTTATTCAATTTAATCTGTTTTAATTAGTGATTATTTTTGTTCAATTGATGAGATTTGAGTTGTGGTTTTAGTACATTGAGAATATGAAATTGTGAAATACTGGATTTATCACAATTAGGAGAAGATTATAAACCCATGGGTAAAACCGAACCGAACCGAACCGAACCGAACCGAACCGAGGCTCTACGGTTCGGTTCTGGGTTGGGTTTTTTCCAAACCGAGGCTCTATGGTTTGGTCATGGGTTGGTTTTTTTAGAACCGAGAACCGACGGTTCGGTCCCAAAAATTCTTAGAACCGACCCAAACCGAACCGTGTGCACCCCTAGGTAGGGGTATCTTGGAGAAAAAAAAATAGTGGAAAGCACGTGCACGTGCTCCACTAAAATCACTGTTGGAGCCTACATAAGTAAAATTTTCAAAACGGAACCCATATTTGGGTTTTTTCATAATACGGAGCCTATATCCGTACTTTCCTCAAAATTTTAAAAAAAGTACTAACCATCCTCAAAATCATGGAAGAGTTTTTGGATCTCTAATCTGCACAATTAGCTTGATTGCAGAATGGAAATCACTACATATCCATGGTTTTTGCAGTGATTAGGTCATTGCAGTGATTGGGTCATAGCTGTATTCTTTATGGGCATAAATCAAAATTTGAGAAGGTAAAGCTGGTTATGAAATGCTTAAACATGAAAGATATATCAATAATTTAATGGACCCAAAAGAGACTAAATTCCGTTGATGGCACTCTGAGATCCATTTTTATCTCTTTGCCTCTCATAGGTTTGGGATTTTCTTTTTTCACACCAAACAAATTTCAAGAAACATGCTATGTTCCACGCTGTGTCAGGTGACATACTTTTCCTCCTCTCTTACTCCTCTAACCACTGATCTGGTGGACCTCTCGTCCTCAATTTCACCTCGTCCTTTTGGACCCCTGGAATGTCGGCCTTCAAAATGGAAATAAATAAAATTCTGAGAAAGAATCCGTATGCCCATGGTTAGTTTCAACAATAGTGCCGCTTGCAAAATTAAATCACAGCGCAAAACACACACAAAAAAAAAACTCAACAGTTTCTAACGCCACCATTAAAAAAAAATATTCCTTATGGAACTACTCTACACAATTGTAATGCGCGCTCTGATCAGAAAAAGTTTGCCAAGACTTTCAAAAACGGGATCATGTCAGCCCCCCTCTCCTCTTTTCTCCATCATCCATCACCAAAGGATAGGCAGGAGAGCCTCACGTCTTCCCAATCCATCACGCTTGAACTGATTGGAGATTTATCCTGGGTTGAGTGAGGATGTAGTTAGACAGTTTACAAACGTAGCCATTTATGATAAGGGATGATGCAGTTACACGGTTTATAAATGTGGCCATTTATGAGAATGGATGATTTAGTTAGACGGTTTACAACTGTGGCCATTTACGATAAGGGATTGATGTTAGTTATTATTTGAAAAACTCAACCAAACTTGGCCCTCCTATTCTCTTTATAGTAGTAGAGACTAGCGGGTGGCACGTTCGATGCACGTGAGAGCGAGAGGAAGGAGTTAACCACAACTAATAGGAGTTAAAAGGGCCACATGTTAACCCGCAGGTGCAATTGATCTCTCATTGAGTTCAACTGTGATTGGCTATGATTCTATCCTTTAAATAGATAAATGAGGAAGGATAGTTTAGGAATTAAAGTAAAACATTAAATCAAAGTTATATTTTATATAAGGGTAGTTTGGGAATTTCAGAAAAATCAGGCTACGCCTACCTCTCACATTATGCATTACTAGCAGGTGGCATGTGCGATCCACGTGAGAGCGAGGGGAGTTAACCACAGTTAATAGGAGTTAAAAGGGACACGTGTTAACCCGCGGGTGTGATTGAGCAAGGGGTAGTTCAGGAATCAAAGTAAAACATTAAATCAACATTTTGTTTTATCTAAGGGTAGTTTGGGAATTTTGAAAAATTCAGGCTACGCCTACCTCTTGCATTATAATGGTAAAAAAAGATAAAGATAAAGATAAAAGTATAGATAAAGATAAAGACATGTACAATAGGCCCTCTTATAATTAATATTTTATAACTTAATAATCTCTATTAATTAATAAATTTATAAGGAACCAACTTGGTTCCATAGTGTATAATTAATAATCTCTTATACTTGCTATTTAATAATTTTTAAAGAAAGTTCTAGTATATTATTAATTATAAGAGAGGTTTTTATACTATATTAATACATAGTTGTAAGAATCTTATAAACATTTTATGATGGTTTAGGTATTAGGAAGAGAAATGGATAAAATTATTTTAGATATTCTGCCTATGTATAATAAATTATCATATATATAACATAAAGTTCTAGATATTTTAGAAAGAAAAAACAAAAAAAAAATCATTTCATGAGGACTCAAAATAATTAACAAAAATTAAAGGGTAATCCCACGACATAATTCAAATGGATTTTTCTCTTACCAAAATAAATGAGATTTTTTCTTCTCTTTGAAAAATGGATAAAATTTAATTTTTTTTAAAAAAATTGGTAATAAACTTTACCAAACTTAAATTACCATATACTTGCCTTATACATTTGTATCTACATGAAGCTTATATGAAAAATACAATACATTCAAAAGAAATTATGAAAAGAAAATTTTTGATGGACCAATATAATGGTTCTTATATATAATATTCTCTTATAATTAATATAATTTATTTCCACTAAGTTTATTAATTACAAGAGAGTCTACTCTACTTGGAACAAATACTTGGGTCAGTCCGGACGGACGCTCCATCCTATCAGTAGTTTCTTTTTTCACACACCCTAACACACCTAACACACACACACAACCCCTTGGTTGTTGGCACGAGGCATATGCACCCACACATCCCTCTCCTCCATCCTTTCTGTTTGCTTGGGCACCAACCCCAAATATTCTTGCTCCACCAGTGTTGTCAGAACCGGACCGGGTATCGAATCGGTAGAGTGGCCGGTTATCGGTTCCACCGGTTCAACCGATTCGGTTCGACTGTGTACTTTTACAAAAAAAAAAAAACATTTTTTGTTTCATTTTTCCATAATTTTTCTTGGTTCTGTCCAGTTCTGGCTAATTCTGGTCGGTTCCCCACTGGTTCTACCGGTTCTGCTTGTTTCGTAAAGAATACCGGTTTTGAGGGTTTTAGGAACCAGCGAGGGGGTCGGTTCCCGATTCCGGTCCGGTTCTGACAACATTGTGCTCCACCGCTTCTGTAATACAATGATAGTAATACTAACAATTGGTGGTGTACTAGTATTAACAATCTAATACTAACAATTGGTGGTGTACCAGTATTAACAATCTAATGATATTAAATTTCTTCGTGTTAAGTGTTGATTGGGGGTGTACTATTATTAACAATCTAACGATATTAAAATTCTTTCGTGTTGTTCTTCGAGTTATATTATTAGTTCCAAGCCTGAATAAAGGAGGAGTGTTATATGTCATGAGGTTCGGAATCAATGTAGAAAAAATTTGTTAAAACATGGTATATTTTTTTTTGTTCTTTTTGGTCTTGGCCCGACCCTAACCTAGCCGTAACTCTTAAGAGTAGGGCTTAGACCCAATCAGTTCAGGCCCTCTAAAGGACCCCCAGTGAATGAGGGTCAGGCCTGGTAAGACTAGGCCCGACCCTTTGACAGCCCTAAGTGCATTATGCTATGCGATGAAATTGCCATTTTTTTATGGTATGAATTTGCCTTTCATACATTTTTTTTTGTTGTTGTACGGTCTTAGGGGTTAGTATCTGCTCAACAAAGTGTGGGAATCACAAAGCCCACCTGCACAGGGCTGGAGCCCGGAACCTCCCTCCGAAGGAGGGGATACACCAACCACTGGGCTATTCCCCAGGGTGTGTATATTGGTGGTGGACTAACATTGCCCAGACAAGATGTGTGGCAGTGTGGACCGAGTTGCACACACAGAAGGACTCACTAGGAAAAGTGTTTGTTTTTTTTTGGTTGAAATGATATCATGTAACTAACACACTCTAAACACACACACAAACAGCCAGACCTAAAGTAGCAGCTAGGGTGCCATAAGGATAAGTCCAAGCAAACACTCAAACACTCCAAAAGGGCATTTCTTAAGGAGGGTTGACAGACCCATTCACCCTTCTTAAATTTAAAAATAACACTAGATAAATGTTTTTTTAACACAAAAAATATAAAATAATAAAATTAAATTAAAAAAAGTAAAAAAGGGTTTTGCCATAAGGACCGCAAGTCAGATATGGAGTGTGGACCACAACGCGAAACCAAAACCGCAATGGGTTTTTTGGCCTTTTTATTTGGTAATACACATCAAAAACACACAAACACTCTACACAGCACACAAGCGCGCACACACCTTGAGGATGTTGTGCAATTTCAGACAGTGTAAGCATGCCTTCCAACGGAATTCTTTCCATCCTGTCATATAGGTAATAAGATGTGATTCTTCCTTGTTGTAAGAATCTATGGTCTCTCATAGGACGGGAGGGGTCACCTCACTAAGCTCTCTTTTGAAGGACAGAATCCCATCCCCCCCTCTTTTTTTTGTGAGATCGTAATATTTTGATCCCTAGCTCACATGGAGTGTCACAAAGCTCCCTCTTCACTTTTTATTATTATTTTTTTTGCAACAAGACCTTGGGATGCTTTGCTTGGTATCCAACTCAGGAGTGCTAGTCCCAGACGCAACAACTCAAAGACGCGAGTGGGTGCAACATGTGGTGTTGCTAGTTCCTACCTATGACAGCGAGATGGTTTGACACTTATTACCACCACCTTGCATATGGGGGAAGACTGACTTCTGTCATGCAATTTGATAGAGTAATTAATAGAAAATCCAAGACGCAGTCTCACTTTCGGAAGGGGCAAAAAAAGGAATTCTGAAATTTCTGGCCTCTTACATGGTTTTGAAATTCACATTTACCCAACTTTCAAATCATAACGAATCATCTTCCATTCTTCTACACTAATTTTCTTCTTATTTTTGGTCATTCCTTGAACCAAAAAGAAAGGAGAGAGAAAATGTGTATGACTAGAGTACCACCTGTACAAGAGAGCTTCATGAGAAACTCAACCTTTCCTTTTTCATTTATCTACCGTTCCTTGTATTGGGAGTTTCTGTCACTAGGAAGTGAACCCAGACCTCCTAATGAGTGGGCGGGTGCAAATGTAACATAAACTTTCTCATTTCCTGTGATGGGTCAAGGCTATAATTACTATATTTGCAATAATAAATTAACCCAAAAGTACAAGAAGAAATGCAAATTAGATCTCTCAAGTGAAGACCCCTGCTAAATTTCTTGTGATGGGTCAAGGCTATAACAACTTGATTCATGAACCAAGCCACATTAATGGGGCCTGTCACTTTCTCTATTTGAGAGAGCTATCTAAGCCATCACACCAGGTAAGGCGGATAATACTAGCTTGCGTGTCTGCTTCCAGATGATATTCTTTCATGTACTGTTTAGCACTTGTGAGTTGTGACGTCCCTCAGAAATTTTGGTTTCAGATTTACAGATTCATACAGGAATTCGCTTGTTGCTGGATAACTTCACTCATTGTCAAATACTTCCCAAAAAAGAACCCACTGGACCTGGGTTCAAAACCCTTGACCGATTAGGCTCTGAGTCTAAAAAAGAAAAAGAAAAACTGCAAGCATCCCCTATGAAAAATAAAAGGAAAACTTGGGCAATTAAGAACTGAAGTGGGTGCTTCAAAGCTGCTGGCCTTGGTTTTTCATCTATTTCAAGCTGAATATTTCAATTTGGATTATACCGAAAACAAGAATCCCAAATTATATGATCTCTCACCTGGTGCATAGACAGTACATAGGGGTCTACAAACCCTGCCTAAATTAAACATCAAGTTTTACAAAGAACCCCTAAGTCCTAACCCCCATGCAAAGCATGCAAATTTAATAAAATGACAGGTTCTAGTTTTTGCTACTCTATTTTCATTAACTATAAAAATAATTAGAGTTAAAAGGAATATGAAAGTCAAATCACAAAGTTGAAGAACAGAACATACCCACATGAACTGATCCCTTTGCTCAATGCCCACTCTGTTGCACCATTACTACATCTTCCACAAATGCCAAACTACGAGTTAAGGTTAAGGATACAAAAATAAATCCAATAAATATTCTAAGTTTACAACATGCATAGCTGACATCACCAAAGCTGAACAACAGCTATAAGAACCACGACAGACATTTCCTTCTTTTCCTTTTCTGTTGGGAAAAAAATCCCAGTCAGAAAACTCACCACCCAGATTTTAGCCCCTTCCTTTGCTGCAGATATGCTTAATTGACATGTATCGGGATGTATAGTGGGGAACCCATATCTGAGACAGGTATTGGAGAAACCATTGGGGAGAATGAATACAATGAATTCCTACCGACCGGTTTTTGCACGCTTCATCCCGTTGGGACCGAAAGGAGAGACGCTACCACTCGGTCGAGGGCTCTCTTCTCTGAAATTAGAATTTAGCAAAGCTAGTTCCCTTAGTTGCTGCCTCTTATAGAGATCCTGTGTCTCATCCTGCAGATGGATGATATAAAAAAAATGAGTACCTTCAGGTGTATAATGATGGTCTATGGGTGGCATCTTCATACATATGGTCCACATGCAGGGAAACTGGACAGACAATTTGACTGTCCCACCTACAGATCTCCTAGGCCAAATGACCATCAATCTGCGGACTTATCTTTTTGGTCTTTTTCACCAATTTTTTTCCTGACTTAGCCAAATGAATACAATGGATTGGATGATTGGAAACCTCTAAGATAAGACTCATCTATTGGTGGCTCACATTCCCCTGCATCTGCACCATGTGTATCGTTATGTCACTGGTAGATCATCCTTACAGTGCTAAATGGGTATCTTGGATTTCATCATATTTCCTTATTGAGTAAAAATTAGTTCCTATAAAAGATAGAAACAAGTATTTGTTGGAATTTGTATAGAATTCTATTTGATGCAAACTGCATTATTATGGAATTACCTTTTGTAATTAGAATTTGGGGAAATTTGGATTTAAGTTTAATAAGCCCAAGGTGTAGGCTTATTGTATGACTGAAGATGTGTGAGTGAGTAAGGCTCCCAATGAGAGTGGGCTTCTTTCAAGGAGAGCCTAAATAGTTCTCAGGAAGAGTGGATAGATCTCGGGAAGAAGAGCGGTGGCTCTTGAGAGAACGGGTAGCTATTGGAAAGAAGAGCAATCTCACAATTAATCTCAGTGGCTCTCATAGAGAGCGGATTACCTGTGTTTGAAAGTAGAAACCCTTGTACTATGTAATCTCAGCATAACTCTCATATAGATCAGCTCTCCATGTTTGAGAGTGAAAATCCTTATAACTTATAGTCTCTACATAACGGGAGCTCTTGATTGTATTCACTCGTAGATGTTGCCCCATTGTGGGTGAACAACATATATTGTTCTTTCTTTTTAGATAAATTTTTCTCCATGTGTTTCACATTGCCAACAACCCTATGATTGAGTTTCCGCACAACATTCGGGGTATCAGAGAGGTATGAATTTGCCATTGCAGTGACAATTTGTAACAGAAGGTTTGAGGTGGATAAGATTGACTAGATGAACAATTTGGCTCGTGACAAGTCAAAGGTTAAGACCTGCAACATATATTGTTCTTTCTTTTTAGATAAATTTTTCTCCATGTGTTTCACATTGCCAACAACCCTATGATTGAGTTTCCGCACAACATTCAGGGTATCAGAGAGGTATGGATTTGCCATTGCAGTGACAATTTGTAACAGAAGGTTTGAGGTGGATAAGATTGACTAGATGAACAATTTGGCTCGTGACAAGTCAAAGGTTAAGACCTGCGAATCCAGTAGGATTTACCCAAGATTGTTGAAGATGAAGACAAATAAGTGGTTTCCATGCGAAGATGTCTAAGCTTTGCTTAGCGTTGATCTACACGTGACAAGGTTAATTGGAATACCCTAAAGGGTGGTAAAGAAGACAAATGATAGGCATTCCTCCGTGGTTTGATAAAATTTAAGCAAAGGTGGAGATTGTTGTAATTTGTCTTGAATTCTATTTGATTTAAAACTCCATTATTATGTAGCTTTTTGGGGATTAGAATTTGAAGAAATTTAATTGGTTTAGGATTTGGGTTTAGGCTTAAGACCTTATAAATGGACTAATGTATTATGTATAGGCTTATTGTATGGCTGAGGATTTGTGAGTGAGTAGGGCTCCCAGAGGAAGCGGGTCTCTCTTGGAGAGAGCCCAGGTAGTACTCAAGAAGAGCGGGTGGATCTCCAACTCTCGAGAGAATGAGTAGCTCTTAGGAAACAGAGTGGGCTCACAGTTAATCCCAGTGGTTCTTATAGAGAGTGGACTCTTTGTGTTTGAGAGTAGAAATCCTTATGCCATGTAATCTCTGCTCAGTAGCTCTCAGTCACAGAGAGTAAGAGGTGTGCAAGAGTGGAAATCATTGTACACAAATCTCTGCATAGTGGGAGTTATTGATTGCCTTCCCTCTATTGTGGGTGAACCGTGCATATCTTGTGATTGTATTGTTCTTTCTTTTTTCTCTCTATTTTTCTCCATGTTTTTCACATTCCCATTGACCCTAAGAATGCATCCCCGCACAACAGTATTTAGATATACGACAGAGAGGAATACACAATTTAGGATAGGAGGAAAGTAAGAAGCTGCCATATTTTCTGTTTCAATTATGTAGCAGATACATTAGATTAGCAACAATTAACATATAGAAACAATATTCTTGTTGTTACTATGTATATAATAGTTTACCAAGGAGTGATACATTGTAAATTACTGTTGGATGCGTAAAAGAGGAGCAGTCAAGTCAGATGGGAACAAATTCATCCTCATGGCACGTATCATCATGTTGCATACGTGCAATGTCAGACCCAGGTCAGACCCACAACAAGGTAGCCACACCCCCACCACTCAAAAGAACTACATCAGATGGTCATAACCATGAGATCTGTAGACAGATAATCTAATTGCGAAGAGAATAGATGGTTAAGATCATCTGATTAGTTCAATTTATGGCCAACAAGATCAGTAGGAGAGACCCACAGAATGGCGGCCCAAAGACCTAGGATTTGTTCCACGTGTGCAAGGGCAAAAAAGGACAGTTCCCGCCATCTTTTTGTCCTGATATGGATACTCTTATATGTAGAAATTCACTGAACTACACAGAACAGTATAGAACTAACAGAGAGAATAAAGTTTTTTATGTCTCTTAACCATATCAATGCATGCTCAACAAGCAGGTTCAACATCACAATTTGTTACAAAAAGGTAATATGCTTAAAAACTGTTAGAATTGCCAAATAACATCTAAGAGAAGGGATTCAGTTGGAGATAAATACCACGGGTTTGAGAAGTTCTTCTATAATTTCCTGTGCCTGTCTCAGCCTTATATCAACAATATTGGGGGGTAATTCAGCCTCAACCAAGATGTGCAGTGGATCATTCAGGTGTTCATAACCTGGTCTTCCCCTTAAATTCTCTTCCTTTAGAGTGAAGAGCACAGAAAATACTTAAGCACGCAAGTTACAAACAAAACTAAAAGTGAATAAATCAACTCAGAAATCATGCTTCAAATTTCCAAGTTTTTCTTGGCTGCCTCATCATTGAAAAAATCATACATTCTAATGGAATCAGAGTTTGCGTCTTGAAAAATATATAATACCTTGCCTGGGTCTTTTATTGAACCTTTTCCTCTAATGTACACACGGCAGCCTGTAGAAGCTTCCACCCGTTTTAGCGAATTGCCTCTGGGTCCCAGAAGCCGCCCTACAAAATTGAACTAATATCCATAAAGTAGTCAGTCTATGCACTTTTTTTTTCATTTATTTAAAAATAACAGACTTTATTCAATAAAGTGATATGAAAAGATACTATTAAGGGACCAAAATCAACATAATATCAATTAGTATAAAGTTTACATTTGGATAATTATCTACTGGAATTTCCAAGCGCAAAATCCTCTTCACGACATATGAACTTGGGCTAGATGGTGCCCCATGCCAGTCCATAGTCATCCCTTGTCGTCCATTTAATCTCTGTCATGCAATGAAGTAAAGGTCTCAGGAAGTACCAAGTGTTTTATTCTTTAAAAGAATAGTAGAGGTAAATAAAGCATGAGGATCTCAAATACATTAGAGGAATAGGTGAAGCACAGTCCTTGCTACTCAGTATGCTCACAATAGGAGTCAAAATAAAAAGGGAGAAAACATTTTTAAATAATAAAACAATATTCAAACAACCAAGTGATGTGGGATCCTATATTTTCATTCTAGACATTAAAACAATCAGTAAACCGTAAGAGATACAAGCAGTCAAGCAGATTAAATCAGATAATAAAATTGTGATAACTAACATTGCCAGAGATAAAATCATAAATCATTTACTCTGTTTCTATTGCTGTCCAGAAGATAGATCAGGTGGTAGATCATCGGATGTTCAATATGAGGCATCTCCTCTCCTCCCAACTCTGTGGAAGATCCAAAGATCACAAAAGAGTGAACACCAGTCCTATTTATAAATTTTCATAATTACTAATCTTATTTATTATTTTTTTCCATCTTGCCCGAAATTTTCCACTTTTTCTGAATTTTTGCCAAAACAATTCGCATTTTTTGGTAGTCAAATATTAGTAGGACTCTGACTTCTTGACTATGATTGAGAGTGTTTCAGGGGAGATCTATGGCTTAGATCTACTGGAATCAAGATTTGAAGCCATGGGTGATGATTATCTTTCCTCAAGGATTTGGATGGGATTTGAGTCGATAATGATCAACTAAGAGATTCAGATCAAAGGGACTTTCAAATGCAGCCTTAGCAATGCAAAAGGATGCCATGCAAACGATTGGTCCTTTGGACCATCTTGCCCTACCCCTATTGGTCATTATTGGGTCCTATCCAACGGAATTTTGATTTTTGGGCAACCGAACCCAAACAAAAAATCAAACTTATCCTTGTTTGAAGGATATTTCAATACAATCCAAAGGTGCTCTCGAATTTTGGATCCGTCATGTCTATCTCATAATTCTGGTTCAATCCTGACTTTGAGGGGTATTTTGGTTAATCGTCCATAAAATGCTTAAACGATGTCCGATTCAAATGAAATCAGTATCGTCGGAATGGATTTTTATAAATTTTCCAATGGTACTATTTTATACCTAAAATGGCATGGTCAATGTTTCTAAATTTGGGTAAAAAGCTAGCTGAAAGGAAGTACAGTTGCTAAGGTTTATCTACGATTTGAGCGAGCATCTCTTGGCAAATCCTGATAACATGGGAGATAACCCTAGTTATCCATGTGCAAAAAATGGGGTGTCCACACTAAGGCTTCTTCCTCCATCAAGCTACCACACTATGGACCTGTCTGGACCACATGCTCAATTTAGTACGAACACTTTGACGCAATTCAATGGAACTTATTGGACACATAAAGAGCTTTTCAGGGCATATATACAAGGTTGCAAGCAAAGTACCACGTTTTCTCTTGTAAGGATTCATATGGAAAACTTGGTAGGAGTAGTTCCAAGTTGCAAGAAACTTTATCAGGGATGATGAGGGAGGAGAAAAATATGCCAGTTGCAGAACATTGACGAATACCCTTCATTCTATTGATTACGAATGTAATCAAGATTTAAAATTTTGATCAAAATACTCAAATGCCTCTCCAAGATGACTCAATCTACTCAAGACTTTGATTGAGGAAAGGAAGTGCCTTGCTCATCGCTGCAGGATTAGTTCTCTCATACGGATCAGCCTAGGGAACGTAATCTCATAGCACATTCAAAAGTGAAGCTAGAGACAAAAGATCTTCTTTCTAAAGAGAACATATTCGATTCAAAACTCTTATATGTCCATCCAAATAAGGCATCAGAGTATCCAAAGAAACAAAGAAAAGACTGCAATATAGGGTTTTTAATCATAATTTTTCTTTAAAGTAGAAGAAACAGTTATTGAACCACCATTTCATCTCATCAAGTCTTTCTCATTTTTATGCTGGTACTTTTTCTTACAAACATAGCCCTCATTGTCTAATCAAATCAAGCCAACAATTTTGTTTGTTTCTTCCCATATTTCCTATGTGACATAGGCTGAGATCAGACTCGCTGCCTTGGTTTCAACCCCTAATCTTCAGTAGTATTATGGTACTAATAAGTTTTCTTTTTCTCCCTCCAGTTCAAGCTCCTTCACCAGTTCTCCATGGAGAAACCAATATGGGCCTTTACCTTACTTTCAACAACTTTCTGAAGGGGCTGCTTCCACCTCAGACTCCATTTACTTACCACCAATTATTGCAACAGTTCCACCAAAACCTCCTTTAATTTCTTTCAATTCCGATTCTTGATGCTTTGAGCTTCTATAATAGCAGATATGAAATATCTTCTTTTCATTTAATAACCTTCTGATATAGAATGTATATTCTTCACTGATAATTAATTTACTCAAACGAAAACATGTTTTGATGTATGATACTCAAGCCTGAACACCCATCACGACGTCACATCAGTATAATTAATCATGGTACAAAAATTGACCATTTGTCTACTGATATTAGTCCATAATTGCATTATATATATATATATATATATCCAGGATAACAAAAATATATTAAAACAACATATTTTGATATATCTCAACCAAAAGAAAGATAAAAGATAAGTCATGGTATGTAAAACAAAGGCAGTCCTGGTGTATTAGATAAGATGTCCAACATGTGTTTTTAAGCTGTTATTCACCAAATGAAGCTTCTTGTCATAAATATTATTACGAATAAAAAAGAAATCAAATTTATAAACAGATATACCAAACTATTTAATCTTGAGTGACAAAGTCACTTTACCAGTTGCATTCCTTTGTCTGGACTTTTTCCTTATGTGCAACTCTTTTGTTTGGACATGATGAAAATTTATCATATTGATAGTTAAAAATTATGTTGTCGAGTTAGTTAAGACTTATCCTACACAATTATGGCACCCTTAGCGAGTATAAGGAGGTCTGGAAGCAGTAGTCAGATTTCAAAGAAGAAGCATCAGCTTGGCTTTGGCTAGAACATCATGTAAACAAGTACGAGCACAATAACTTCTTGTTCTTGAAAGCGGTTAATGAACAAATTCATTTCACTAGCTAGCCAGCCAAATCTTGTTTTTGAAAGCACAAAAGAAAGAGTGTGATCTATAATGCTCAATGAAAACTTGTTACCTTCTAGTAATGTTCTAGTGCCTCTTCCAATAGACTTGTTTAACCGACACACATAATTGCAGGTTCACTATTCTTACGAGAAAATGTGATACTTGTCACTTCAAACTCCATTTCACAACCAATAATGGTTCATCATCATCGAGGAACCATCAGGTAATGTGGCCTGCGAACTCACTACCGGGATTGTTCAATTGGTTAGACTAATGGAGCAAAATCATATATCAGACCAACTAGAGGATCACTATTTTCCCAACTATGGCTAAAACTTGAACTGCTGAAAAGTAAAAATATAGTTAAAAAAAATATATCAAAAGTATAATCATCCAGCCAAATGCCATTCTGAACTATGCCTTATCCAATAGGTAACCAGATTGAACTGTCTGGATCAATGAGTCAAAGAGCCACAAGTATGATATGGGGGTAGGTTCATTGAGGATGATAGATAAACCTCATACGGTCATACCCATCATATGTGCCCTACATTATTATATCAGATGCAACAAGTTCTAGGCATGACACTCATAAACATAGCTAAGCCAAAACATATGTAATTATATTTGGAAGTGGAACAATCAAAACAGAAGGAATGCATATAAAATTGCAGCGTAGAAAACAAAAATGGAAGGTAAGAACACAAGACTGCATGCCAATATTAGAAAAGGCATGCGACTAATTACCTCCTGAGGGAGTCCATTCCATCCACCTAAACCCGTCCCTCCAACATTTGAGATAAAATTTGGAGAAGCCATAGGGCTGGGGCTTCCATGCTGCACTCTATCAAAGTCACCAAACCCTTGGTTGGACATCATCCCAGAGACCCGTAAAATCTCTGGCCACATGAAAAAAAAAATCTTGAAATATAAGAAACTGATTTGCTTTCTCAGCAAATAGGATAACATAAGGAAGAACATTTTTTCTTACATTTCAAAAAATAAAAGGTACAAGGTCACTCAAATTAAGAACCAAACCACATCAAGCCTACGACTGTGTTTCTTATGGAGCGTGACAAGGATAGTTTAGAATTTGGATTGGTTGAAGTTACATGTTCTGATTCCAAAACACCATAGCACTAGCGACAGATCTAGTTGGACTGGCATTCTACTTAAGAGCTGCAGAACATTACTTCTAGAGTCTCACTTCCGAACCTCTTAATGCTTTAGATCCTAAAATAAGTTAATTGATATTTTGTGGCCATTGAGTTTCTACACCTTCCTACCGCTTTGATAATCAAGATTGCTGCAAATTCTAGTTACTTATATGTAGAAACCATCTACTTTTATTCAAACAATCCATAGTCTTCCAATACATAGATAATTGATTTAAGGCTAACTATGCTTAAGTACAAAGAATCTTAAACATCAAAACAAAAGGATCATATAGTAGTGGCAAGCAGGTAGCCAAGGTTAAAGAAGACGAAACTAGGGGGCAATCTAACTTTTACTTTGGAGTTTGGACACCCAAACAAACAGCATTTGGGTACCTAGTAATGCTACTAACTGAAACAGAATACCTAAAAAAAAACATAAAACCCAGAAAACCTAAATCCAACAAAACACAGAAAAAAACCCATTAAAGTATTGACCTTGATTCAGCAGCCGGCTACATGTCGGAAGGACTTGCATGAAGGGTCCGAGCTTCTGATGCTCCGCTAGTAGCTCTGTCAAGTACTGACTACAAGGAAAGAAAAGAAACAAAACCAGAATCCCAAAACTCCCAAATCAATCAAAAGTAATCAAAAAAGAAGAAAAAACCTATAAATCAAAATCAAAGAAAACTCAAAAAGTCTACTAATTCAATTCATTTTTCAATTCGGGTAGTACCTGTCAACATCTGGGGTATTTCTTCTCTGCGGAGAATTAGCTCTTGCAGGTGAGAAATTGTGAGCATATAAACCTGACATGACTACCCGAAGAAGAGATGAAAAGGGTTTGGTAGCAGAGAAAAGGAGAAGATAGAAGAAAGGGTTTGTAAGATGGAAGGTCAAGAGGTCTGTTGATTTGCAGAAAGGGAAGGGGAGCTCTGTTTTCTCTTTATTAACGTGACCACCTTGCAAAGAGAAAAGAAAATAAAAATAAAAAATAAAACCTGGAGCCTAATAAATGAGTGGCTCTTTTGGTTCATTGGAGGTTTAAAATAGGTGTGGGGTTTAAGGTGGTGGAGACATTAGAGACATTTTTTACAGTGGAGGAGAGAGAGAGATTTCCATGTAGATTTTTAGTTTCACCGAGACGAATCTAAGAGAGGAGAGAGAAGAAAATTTGAATTGAATATATTGTCACCTGTACGTATATAGTATATAGTATATACAGACAGGACCCACCAGTCACCAAACCAAGTATTCGGTCCTACAAAAACATCCGTTGGTATTAGCATCAAATTATAATGACCATCTGATCTGTAATGTAACTTGCGAGCTACAGAAGTAGATGATCTAGCGTGGTCCAACACTGTGAGTTACTCAATCAACGGTGTTAACAAGTGCGATCCATGCTGTTGGAACCTTAAGTCAATTTAATTTGGTAGCTCCTGAGATAGCTACTTGGGGAGGACGGTATCTTCCTGTCCTCTTTTACGAGTATTCCTCGTTCGTGTACCTAGCTATAGCTTTTTCTTTTCTTTTCTTGTTATCAACACCTATGGCTATTATTAAGACTTTTTTTTTAATGGAATATTATTAAGGCTTTAATTGTTCTCACATGAAAGGGTTGGCTAAGCCTCACCAGTCATCAGCAACATTTATACTGTTATACAGCCTATATATATATATATATGAGATAACTCTCTCTCTATATATATATATAATCCATACCCACCTTCACCTCGTGGCTTGAACGTTTAAGCCAATGCAGATGATCAGACGATTAGGTAGGGGCCACCCCATATTGCCACAGTCACACTGATTGAAATTCAACAATGACGTCTATTCCCCGGACTTACCCTTATAGCACCTTAACGGCTACCTTAGGTCTGACTGTGTGTATGAGTTAAGTGTGTTAGTTACATGATAACATTTCCACAAAAAAAAAATAGTCTATTCCAAAATGAGATGAGATCACAACCAATTGCAATTAAATTCAAGTGCATGTTTGGCACATGTATGTTAGATGAAGAAAAAAAAATTAAAAATTTCTATAATTTTTTTTCCTTATCCAATCTACACATTTTGAATACCCCGGCCTCTTGCTTGAGTGGTAGGGGTGTGGCCTTCAATGGAGAAGGTCTAGGGATCTAATCTCACCCGGTTACAAGTAAGCAAGAGCTCCACTGCGCAAGCTAGTGACTCTACAGAATTTCCATCACCAAAAAAAAAATCGACACATTTTGAAAATCTTTTCTTGCGACCTACCGAGAATGTCATTCTTTTAAACACAGTAAGATATGTAGCAAATGACATTCCTTGCAATGTCGTAGTAAGCTATCCTAGACACAGGCTACCCGGTAAATTAATGGTAGGCCTCTTTTGAGAGAGAGAGAGAGAGAGAGAGAGAGAGGGAGAGGGAGAGGGAGGGAGGTGTGGGGGGTGAAAATAAGCATAGGATTCCCATGTCGTCTGACAGAAGATATGTGGCAATGCACGTTATGCAGAAGAGCACATTCTAATGTAATGTGATAATAATACCCCAAACATAAGAAGGGAAAAAAAACTATTAGTCTAATCAAGTAATGTATTATTGTTGAGAATAGTTCATCACAGCACCTAATTAAGTACTTCACCCCCAATCTTTGCCTACAATCGCATGTGCATATTGATCGGGGGTTTCTAATTGATGGGCTCACCTCTTAATATGGGTCACACGACTCACAGCCCCTTTAAAGCGCTCCATTTTGTTCTTTCCACATTAGTGCCCCAACTGAAACAAGTTGACCCAACAATCAGAACCAACTCTCCTTTTCTTTTTCCAATCTGTCGTTAGGTCATACAACCAAACGAGAGGAATGCCAGCCTTACTCTTCTAATTCAAAAAAATTTCATACTCAGCTCCTTCCTTGCTTTGTTTTATCTAAAAAGGTGGAGTATGGAAAAGGGATGAATCCTAGGTTTGGTTAGCGAATCATGTTGTTTATTTAATAAACAAGCTAAGTGTAAAGTAGATTTTTAAGCTGGATAAATTAACGAGCCAAGTTTAAGCACGTATGTACTCGAGTTGTTAGAAGCTCAGCTCAATTATATATATATATATACTAACTTCATTTAAATACTAAAAATTAAGTATATTTACTAGTGAATATTAATAGTACACAATCTATTTTATAGGATAAGAATAACCTTTATACAATTATAAACTTCTATTAAAATCATATTTAACACCGTAATTTCTTTACCTAGGATAACAAAAGTGAAATTTTCACCTAATATAAATAGTTATATCCAATGAATCAAACTAATCGCAAACGGCTCGAGTTCGTTTATTAAAACTCGAGCTTGTTTATTTAATAAACAAGCAAAGCTCAAACTTGATTTTGAAGCTTGTTTAATTAACAAACAACATGAACACACCATTACTTGGCTTAGTTCAAACCCCTGAATTGCATCTTCATCAAAGTCCTTTTTGTTTTGGAGGGACCTATATAATTTTCTGTATGGACCCACCAATGCCAATATCAAGGCGCCATACACTCTCGTATGCAAGATGTTTTGGAAAAATACCAAAAGTACTCTCTTGTGAACTCGTTGATGAGTATGTATCACATTGTAATTGGTACAAGTGGGGCACCCACACGTGAATATTTTTGCAGTGGTCCTTCCGGAAGATCTATGATCGAAAAATGAGAATTCTTTTCATCAATGGGATTGATTATAGGGCTAAAACCTGCCTACCTAGAGCACAAATTTTCATGATGGACCCTGCAATTTTTTTTTTTTGTAAGAACCCACTAGCGCCAATTAATGGGGACACTATTCTTTTTATTGTACTAGTGAAAATGCACTTGCATTTAAAAATTTTAACGGTTAATTTGATTTAAATTTATAAAAATATATAATTTTGTTATTACGATGCAAGTCTCGATGGCTTATGTTTTATACAATCAAGTTTGTTAGGACAGTGCCTGTAGCTGGCATCATTGATGAACAATATCCTCCCATTTATGAAGGGTGGCATGCTGATTTCATAGAGATCGCTAGAGTTGAGCCCATCACGTTTTTTGGATACTTGAGAACATTTAACTATTGCATATTTTGGAGTTCATATATTTCCTACAAAAAACTTGTTAGTCATATAAGAGCATTGAATCATTAAATTAGAGATTGTATATCTGGTATCTAAAATTTTTTAGTCATATAAGAAAATTGAATCAACAAATAGTATGACATAATCAAAGTTCATCTATGCTTAGTAACAACATACTAACAAAAGGGAGGACTTGTTGACAACAACCGAAGAAGAGAGGGAGGACATTGTAATTTCATGAACAAGATAGAGAAATTTCTATAATTTTACCAAACTTCAGGAGAGGTCAGTATAATTTTAGAAATAAGATAAGAGATTTCTACAATTTCATCAAACCGCAAAGGAGGTGAGTGTAAATTCAAAAATATAATGGGACGTTTCTATAATTTCACCAAACTTCAAGGAGGTCGGTGTAATTCACCCCACTTTTATTTTGCATCAAGACAATAATATAATTTTCTTTAATCTTAATACTTTCTCATGGTCTCCACAAGATTCCTTACTCCAAACTTCCTTACTCCCATATGGCTCTCATCCACCAAATCTTGTAATTATATGGAATTTAATTTTAAGAAATTTATTGAAAACCTCTGAGATTGCCCAAATAGTAGAAACTATGCCCTTCTTGGTGGTTCGGTGGTCTCTGGGGCGAGCCGTAAACTCGGACGTCCTGGGATTGACTTCCCATGCCCTCTCGGGCCAGCCATCATGTGGGATTATCATTTCGTTAACTTGCATGTGATGGGCCCTGACCCTGCCACGTGTTAAGGGGATTAGTCGGCCATAAGGCATGACAATTCTAAAAAAAAACAAAAAAAAAAAACAAAAACAAAGAGGGTTTAGAGCATCTCCAACGCAAAACTCTAAAATTCTCCTCTATTTCGGCATCTCCTCTATATTTAGAGGAGATGGGGCCCACTTTAAAGTTATTTGCTCAAATGAGAAGAAACTCTAAATCACTATTCCGACTCTAAAACTCAAGGGGTGGATGCCTTTGAGGTCGCCACTTGTTCCTTTTGACACCCCTTAACCGTGGTTAAGATTTACCCACCCATTTTTGATTTTTTTAAAATATTAATTCTTTTTTTAAAATAAAAAAAACAGTTTTAAGAGGTTTTTAATATTAAAAAATAATATTTTAATTTTAAAAAATAATTAATATTTTAAAAAAACTAAGAATTGATTGGTGAATCTTAACTGTGGAAGGGTGTGAAAAGGTAAAATGATACAATCGGCATTTTAGTGAAGATCGAAAGAAAAAACAGAGGACACAAAGGTAAAATGACACGATCCGCATTTTAGTAAAGATTAAAAGACAAAAACGAGGACACAAATGGACTATAAGAGCATGGATAGTGTTATAAAGGCCATCTCTGTATAAAGTGTCACTATAGCAAAATAGAGGCCAACCCTAAATCTAAAGCACGGTTGGACTCGGAAAAACTCTACATTTAGAGTTATAGGGCACGGTTGGGAATGCTTAGTCTTATAAGACGGTTTTTTACTCAAATAAATAAATAAGGTTAAAATCGTAAAAAAGCATTCTCTATTAACGGCGTCAATTTACGAGCCTGAAAGCTTATAATGACGCGCTTTCTGTCCTTTACTCTCTCTGAGTCTGAGTCTGAGTCTCCCGAGGAGCGAGAAAGAGAGAAAACGTTAGGGAGCCATCGTATAAAACGAAGCACATTTCCCTTTCTCCATTGCTGCAGTTAGAAGACGAAGAAGTCACGAATCTTTAAAATAGAAAACCCCCCTGGTTATTCCGCCATTAAAGAATGCTTCAATTACCATTGAAAGCGGAAATTTGATTTATAGCGGAGATCATGTTTCAATCTCTTGTTTTTTAAAACCTTGTTTGACTTTCTTCCTTGAACAATCTAGTCAATTTCTGGGCAAGGGAAGAACCGGTCGAGTTTAGGCTCTCACCATATCAGATGCTAAGGTCTTCGACAAATTTTCGCGTTTGAAGGTAACATTTCAATTCATTTCCGTGGAAAGTCTCTGATTATTGCTTGCCGATCGCTCGCAGTACGTGCCGTTAACGAGGGTTCTCGACGCGTCGGCTTTTGGTTTCTAGGGAATTGGTGGATTTTTCTTTTTGTAGTTTAAACCATTTTTGTTTTTGAACGGACGATCAAGGTTAGGGTTAGGATTTTTACGCAAAATGGAAGCATCTGGTAGCAATTCCGACGCGTACAGGAATTCGAGAAGACACGGAGTGCAGTTCTCTGCTACGAATTTCATCCAGGCGCCATTATCGACTTTGTTGGAGTATTCTGGTATTCTTCGGACCAGGTCGAGTCATCAGGAATCAGAGGGGTTGATGAATGGAGGTTTCCGGGACCACATTCAGAACAGGTTGGGTGATTCTGCTGCAGGCAGCAATGGCGGGGAGGTTTCAATTAGGATAATCGGTGCCGGAGAACAAGAGCATCTTAGGGTGGGAACCGGCCTGCCACCTTCGTCAAATGGGCAGGTAAGAGAGGCAAATTCTGTCGAGAATGACGAATCCGAATCCGATGAGCAGATGGCTGGAGCGGTGGCAGCAGCAGATCATCAGGGAGATGCTCGTATTGAAGGCGGGGCAGGAGATGGAGTTTCTTCTTCTTCTTCTTCTTCTTCATCATCTTCTTCGATCTCAACTGTTAATTTGGGAAATGGGAACTCAGATGGGGAGAGTGGGAATGGTGTGGGGGGTAATAGCAGGGATTCTTCTTACCAGAGATACGATATTCAGCAGGTCGCAAGATGGATCGAGCAGATTCTTCCGTTTTCCTTGCTTCTTCTTGTTGTCTTTATTCGGCAGCATTTGCAAGGTATTTTTCATCCCTTGTTTTTTAGTCATCTGTTGTCCTGGAAATTATTTATGAGATTGGGAAAACATTCATATGTCTACAAACTATGAAATATGTTCTGGTATCTGTAATATGGAGTATTAGTTGGTTTTTCCTTACCAAAACTTTACACGTTGATGATTGTTTAGATTGGACCTTTATTGAGCTCAAATATTTGAAATTGCTTTCCTTAAGTCTGAAAAATTCTGCACAAATTTTCCTTTCCTGCTGGACAAATGCAAAAAATGTGATATGAGAATGGTAAGAAGTAGTTGGGGAACTCTGACAAAACTCCGGCAATGGGTATCTCAAGAGAACGGATTGTGCCTAGAGGCCCTAGATCGCTTGTATCTGTTCACTTGATCTTAGGCTCAAAAGGCATGGAATCCAGGTGGATCTCCTTCTTCTTGTTCTGATCTACACCAAAGACAAGATCTCGAACAGTCAGAAATCCTCTTCCAGTTTTACCGAAGTTTTCTCATCTTCCACTCTCCTCTCTTCATCAAGTTGCTTCAACAGTTCTCCTCTCTTTCTTCATCAAGTTATTCGCACAAATTCGGAGGCTCCGGCGCTACTCCGGAAATGGAGCACTCACGAGAAAATATGGTGTCTAACTCGTCAATGGTTGGTCAATCGATATGAAGCTTAAAAGGGCTGTTTTCCGGGCGGATTTCCTTCTACTAGGTCTAATCTTATCATGGAAAGACCACTTATTCAAATTGAATCTAAAACATTCGAAATTTCTCAATCCAGTTTCTGTCCACTGAAAATCACAGATTGAGGTAGAGGGTTCTTGGTTCCTGGTTCCAGGCGTCCATCTTCCTTGGCGAATCCGCATGTATTTGGTTATTGGAACAGATTCACAAAGCTAGCCATCCAAATACCATAGAAGGTATTCTAGGAAAAAATATTGCGACGACAGATCCTTGGTAACTTTCAAAAGGAGTAACATCAATGGTGGGTTTATCAAACTGGTTGCATATGCCAATGTCTAGACACAAATGCACTATTCATCCCGGAGGGTTCAAATGGGTGGGGGTGGAAGAACTTGAGTTATGTAGTTAAGAAACATTTCTTTCCCAATCCAAAGTTCTAGCCTTCAGGTGCAACCCAGCATCACAGGCTATGGGTCTCTCCATCTTTTAGGAGGAGTACGCAAGTCCTAGGAATCAAATCTATGCAGAGAGAAAACTCGTGATGAAAGAGGGCGAAATGTGTTCTATAGTATTGACAGGGGAGTCAGAAATGCCTAGCATTTTAATCGTTTACCACTCGCCGTCACAGCTGCATCTCAATCATTGAGGTTACATTGTTGTCAGAGTTTGTGGATTGGGGGGTGGCAGAACCGCAGAAGAGTTCATAAGCAATCTATGTTCATCCACATCTGGGATTGCTATCTACCCATTTGAATAAAGAATAGCTTTAATATTTGACAACACCAGAAATAAATACGTCATTTATGAACTAAGTAGAAGAATCCATGTCCATCTCCCTGGTGGCCATCCTTAGACTTCCACTAGTGGTGGCTTAAAGCAAATGCAATGTCCTATTCAGGTCTAAGTCGAGGTAGTTAACCATATTATCGTTTAATCTTTGGAATGAAGACATTTTCACTAACATAGGGGATTTTATGTGGCGGTTTGACTGAAATCCTTCACTCATCTACAAACTTTTCATATCTTAGAGTTCACTAATCCGAATTCGCATCAGTGGACCTCTTTCGATCCCACTAGTAGTCTTGGTGCAGCATTAATCCTTGCTTCATCCGGTAAAAATTGAGATAATTCTGAATCGAGGGGCTGATTTAATGAGGGAGACTTTGCTTGCTTCTTAGTAGGGGTGTAAACAAGCCGAGTTGAGCCGAACTGGGTGCTATCGAGCTCAGCTTGTGACATATATATGCTGACTCGAGCTCGATTCGTGCTCTCGAATGCTAGCTCAAACTCAGCTCATCTATAAATAATTGAGCTCCAGTCGGTTTTGCGAGCTTCCCTATTATTTTAGGCTCATCTACCCCTAATACTAGCCGGATAAACTCATTGCAGAAATTCATGATTCCTTTCTTCAATGGGACTGACGGTATATAGGGGAAAAAAAGTTTAACAACTCTGTAACAATTAATTTTGAGTCTAGAACAAAACCCTCAAAATCTTAGCTGCAAAATCACCATCAACATGTAGAAAAACACATCAACTAAAGTCAATAGGAATTTCTTATTAAAAAAAGAGCAATGCTACATCCACTTTCCGGTTGTCTTTCCTAATTTTAAACAAAAAGACAAAATAAAATTGATGGAACCTACAAAAAGTGTCATACTATTTTGTCTTCTTGTATAAAAATAGGGGAGAGTGGATAACTGGAAAGTGGATGGAGCATTGCTCTAAAAAAAACTAATCATCCATACCTACTTCATGTTCATGATTTTCTATATTTTTCTATTGCTTTAATTTAACCTAGAATGAAAATGGAGGAATGTGGAGAACAAGAAGTGGAGACTTCACAGGAGTCTATAGTCCATTTGAGAGCACTGATTCTTTAGGCTTGTGGCAGGAGTAGCCGATGTTAGTGTCAGGTGGGATGAGCTGTGGTTTGTGGGTGGAGACTCGAGTTGTGTGCACTTCTCACATGAGAAGCTGGGTAGGGGTGGGGGGTGCCCTATCTCTAGCAAAATGAGAGAATTTGAGGATTTCTTCTTCCGGCACAGTCTTATCGATTGTCCCCTTAACGGAGTACAACTTATTTGGTCCAATTTCCAAGAGAGACCAGTCATAAGTAAATTGGATAGATTCCTAATGTGTGATTGGTGGGAAGAAAAATTCCCGAATGTCTTTTTAGCACCTTACCTAGACTAACCTTTGAATATATTCCTATCATGTTGGAAACATTTAAAAGTGGGGCAGGTCTTTAGCCGTTCAAATTCAAAATTATGTGGTTGGAACATCATGTTCTTAAGGATGCGGTCAAAAGGGTTGGCCATCTTCGAGTTTATGGGGGTCAGTGAGTACCATTTTTGGCCTTAAACTAAAAGCCTTGAAGCACAACCTAAAGATTTGAAATAAAGAGGTGTTAGGTTTCCTATCATAGAATAAGAAGTTAATTTTGGGAGAAATAGAATAATTAGATGATAAGGAGGAAGTCGGTTCGATTTTAGAGGCTGACACTTGGAAAAGAGAATCTGAAAAAGTAATTTCAGCAATTGTTGAGGTGAGAATAGATATATTTGAAGCAAAGAATTTTGAATTAAATGGCTAATGGAAGTGACCGGAACACAAGATTTTTTCACAAGGTAGCCAACTTTCAGAGGAGTGAGAGGACCACTTTCATTTCCAAATTGTATGTGATGGATTCTTGGGGGAATCAGAGGAAGAAATCAGGGAAGAAGTGGTCTCCTACTATAAAGAATTGTACAAGGAAAGGTAGAGTTTCAGACCAAAGCTAGCTGGGATCTCGATTGGCATGATTTCAAAGGAGCATAGAGATAGTTTGGAGAGACAGTTTCCAGAGGAGGAAATACTCGGTGTTATTCGGGAATGGAAGAGAACAAGGCTCGGGGGCTGGATGGATTCTCTATTGAGTTCTCCAAATGTTGTTGAGAATTGAGATATTGTCCATCGACTCGGTCTTAATCTTTTCAAAATGGCGAAGGAATTCTATGAGACCAGTAAGTTTGATCTATCCTAAACAATATATTCTTCACCTTAATCCCCAAGAGCTTCATATTTTTTGTCCAATAAGCCTATTGGGAGATTGTGTATAAAGTTCTGGCAAAGGTCTTGTTTGTTAGACTCAAGTTAGTCATGGACTTCATCATATCATCACAAGGGACATTTTGGGTTTTTTTTTTTTTTTGGGGGGGGTAAGACAGATACTGGATGGGATATTGATTGCAAATAAATATGTGGATGCTATTCTGCTAGGACTCAATCAGGGTCTCCTGGTGTCCTTCATATGATCATGTTAGTTGGGATTTTCTTGAATATGAAATGGGGAGACTGTGTTCTGGTGTTAGATAGAGAAAGTGAAGACTTGCTATTCGATAATCCTTTTTCATCTTGATTAATGGAAATCTGACAAGACACTTCAGTAGTTCTCAAGTTCTTCGTCAAGGTGACCCACTGCCCCCATTCCTCTTCATTATGATAATTAAGGCCCTCAGTAGGATGATCAACAGACAACTTTTGTCCTAGAGGGCTTCCCAATGTGCAAGGAAGGCCTATCCATATCCCATTTACAGTTCATGAACGTCACGTTGATTCTTTGTGCCGCATCCTCTAAGCAATTAGTGTACCTTTGCCGTCTTTTTCAGTATTTTGAAGCAGTTTCAAGCTTGAAGAACTTTTTCAAAAGCGACCTTTTGGCGTTGCAGAGGTCCCGAATTTAAGGAGTTGGCGGCATGTCTGGAATGTGAATCGAGACATTATCTATGCCATACGTCGGTATGCCAATGCCACTATGTATAAGGCTGTGAAAATATGGGACTCTGTTGTTGAACGATTTCAAAAATGGTCTATCATCAGGGTGAAAATCTCTATATTCGTCGAAAGATGGTAAATTAAAACTCCTTAAGAGCCTTTTGAATTGTATTCCAACTTACTTTATGTTCCTATTTACCATCTTGGTCTTTGTTGCAGAGAAACTGGAAAATATACAGTGGGATTCCCTTTGGAATGGGAGGGTTGAAACTGGAAAATATCAATTGGTAGATTATAATTCCATTTGTGACTCATAAAGCTAGGTGGATTGAATGTGAAACCTTTGGAGGAGGTAAACAAAGCGCTTATGGGAAAATGGTTGTTGTGATTTGGGAGTGGAAAGAGAGAGTTTTTGGAGGAAAGTGACCGTTTCAAAGTATGGTGATAAATCTATTTGGAAACTGAGAGTGGTCTGTAGCACTCATGGATGGGTTTGTGGAAGGTTATGAGCATTTGGGGACGAATTTTCAAACATATTGGATTTAGGGTGGGCAGGGGTGAGGATGTGAAGTTCTGCGAGGACCTGTGGACCTGTGGTGCGGGCAATCAACTCTTAGGGAGGACTTCGGGAATCTGTACTTATTGGCCTATGACAAGAAAGCGTTGGTAGCGGCCAATTTTTAATGGGTCTCTATCACTGCTATGTGGTGTCCTAGACTTGGATGCAATTTTAATGATTGGGAGATTGAGGATCTACTGTAGCTTCCGGGGTTGATTAGAGATTGCATACCATTCTCACTCTCTTAGGAATGCTTGGTTGTGGATTAGGGATAACAGAAATTAGTTTATAGTGAGATCATTTCCTAGTTTCTCCTGTTCTTGTGGGACGATAATGCTCTTCATTTTCCTTATAGGGCTGTGTGGAATCCCAGTGTTTAGTCTAAAGTATCATTCTTCCGGTGTGCAACGTCCTGGATTAGATCTGTACATGTGACATTTAAAAAATAGAGGGTGAGGAATTGTTAAATGATGCTTTATGTGTCATAACTCGGAGGAAACGACGGATCATTTGTTGTTGCACTTCCTTTTGGCTTCTGGCATTTGGAGCCATTTCTTATCATGATTGGGGATTGTGTGGCTCTTCCTTGGTTCCTTTCAGGACTTCTTATCTTGTTGGCTTTCAGTGAGGTTAGGGGTTCCGCTCTATGTTATGTGGGCCCTATTTCCAGTGGCTATATCATGGTCTATTTGGAAGGAGAAGAATCACAAGTTTGTGATGACTTGGCTTCCTCACTTGAGCGACTTTGTTCAAGGATCCGTCAACTAATCATCTCATGGTGTTATGTTAGGAGAGACTTCGAGTATCTGGGTGTATACTGATTTCTTTGGGTTATGTAGGCCCTCTTCTTCTCTTGGGAAGAGCTAGACTTTCTTGGTTTTTATTCTTCCATCCATATCAGTGTAGTCAAGGCGCCGCCTAGGCGGTTTTGGACCCAAAGTGCCTAGGCGCATCTCTGTGCGGGCAACAATCATCTCGCCTCTCTCTGTTAGTCTGTTTTACATCTCTCTCTGTTATTCTGTTTTACAGCTTCAACAACCTATTTACAAATAAATAGCATTTAAGTAAATGGTCTATCTACTTAAGATATTTATATGTAAATAAGTTTATACCCCCCATTTGAATTCAATAAAAATTATCCTAGATTCAAATTACTTGAAGAATAAAAAGTCAACTTTTCAATTCAAGAACAAAATCTGTTTTTTAAGGATTATGTCAAAATGTCAACTTGCAAATGCTAAGGTAATTCTCAAATTTGATAAATTCTCCTATGTCAAAACATTACTAAAATCCAAAAGTCCAGTGAAAAAATTTCATATCTTAGTCTTCAAAAATATTTTCATTTACAAAATCAACTAATAGTTTAGCAAAAACAACTAACATTCAAGTTTTACAACATTAAATGTTGAATTTGCCTAGACTATTGTCAACCCTAGGAGGTTTGAATCTGCTATGTGTGTGTGTGTATATATATATATATAACTTAATTATTTTTATCGCCTATGCATCACTTCGCCTAGCTAGGCCTAATTGCCTAGGCATTGCCTAGACGCCTTGACTACACTGATCCATATGTTTCTAGGCTCATATTCTCATGATTCTTTTATTTCCCCTGCACATCTTATTTAATTATTATATATTTTCATATCTGATTTACCGATCCAAAAAAGAAAAAAACATTTGCTACTTAACCTACATTGTCTTTCAAAGGATTGAACACGGATGGATGGAAGAAGTTGAACTACTACTTTATTTATTTATTTTTTCGATTCAATGTTTATTAGGGATTCACGTTAAGCATATATGGAACTGAAGCTTTAATTGGAATCATCTGCATCTTTCTACACACTTTTGATAATTTCTAGTATTTTTTTGATCACTATTGAACTTTTGATAGTTTTTAGTATTGAATATCAATTACCTTGAAGGAAGATTCCATGAAGGCTTTCTTGCCTAACACATGATCAAATTGAGCTTGAATATCTTCTTCATTCACATGCCTTGTGAGACAAATAGTATTTGCTTATTGAGTTATTTGTTATGCAACGTGCATGGCTAGAGATCTCTATTGTATCAGGAATTTGCTTTCCTTTCCATACACTTTATTTTATTCCTTCTCATTTTTTTTAGGGGACAAGAAACATTTTTCTATCATTTCTTGCTTGTTTATCTTTCTTCATCTAAAATACCACCAATTATAAATTGCTTATCATAAGAGAGAGAGAGAGAGAGAGAGAGAGAGAGAAGAGAAAAGAGAAGAAAATTAGAAACATTATTGCAATAGATTTATGAAACACCACTAAGAACATCAGTTTTTTTTTTAACATCAGGAAATTCATTAACACTACTATATGCTGAAATGGTTGAAGTACCGTAACCCGAATGTCATGTATAAAAATTCTTTAAATGGGTTTTTATTTGCAGAGGTAACTCTATTAGATATTAATCGCAGCTTTTTAATTGTAAACTGCACTTTCTGGAGAATTTACTTTGGAGGAAGATGTGTAAGTTATTCCCCATAAGCCTCTCTATGAGTCAAACAGTATGTAAATCTTATGATGCTATAAGCATATACTGAATGAGTATAGCTGCAAGCCTGCAACATGTTAGAAGTCAAAAAATGTGTCCATACTTGCATCTCGAATCAAGTTGTACTTGGCCTTATTTAAAGGCCTAGCCAAGTATGGCCAATTATAACCAGCTAGGCACTGCTAAAAAAAAGAAATAAAATCTAACCAATCAAGCTGAATCCCACAATCATTTTCCAGTTGATTTCTTCTCCAAGTTCTTAGCCAGTTGAATTTAGTCCATCTCATCTTGATTTGTCTTTTCGTGCTGATCATCTTATATTCAGTTGTTCATTCTTGCTTATATATATATATATGGAGAATGTTATGTCCACTTCCCTTCTCATCCACTTTCCCATTTTTTGAACCAGACAAAAAATATAGCATCTTTTTGTGGGGCCCACAACTTTGTTTTTGTCTTCTTGTTCAAGAAAGGGGAAAGTGGATGAGAAGTAAAGTGGACCTAGCATTATCGTGTATATATATATATATATATATGTGAAAAAAAAAGTTTTTTTTATAAAAAAAAATCATAATGATAAAAGTTTTGCATATCTGGTTTGGATCTGACTGTCTCATTGCTGGAAAAGAGTCACTGTTCATTTGCTACTTAGCCTACTATTTAAGGTATTTTCCCGCTTTTTATGTTTTTAAATATTGTTTACTTTAAGTTAGTGACATTTTCCTTTCTTCAAGGACTTACAGGTTTTTTTGTTACAATTTGGATTTCCGCTCTCATGTTCAAGGCGAATGATATCCTACGTAAACAGACAGCTCTAAAGGTGCTTTGATTTTTCTTTCCATTTTCCGAATAGGATTTAGAGTAAATCAGAATAGTTACCACCATTTTTTCTTTTCTGGTTTCTTAAGCATTAGTAATTGTTGTTTTTTGCAGGGAGAGAGAAAAATATCTGTTCTCTTTGGAGTCACTTCAGTTTTCACGTTTCACGTGATTGGTGTTTACTGGTGGTATCGAAATGATGATCTTATAAACCCATTAGTCATGCTTCCTCCAAAAGCAATACCACCTTTCTGGCATGCTGTATTCGTCATCATGGTGAATGGTATAGACTTGACCCGCAGTCATTATTATGGCAGCTTTCCCTAATGGATACAATTTATATTGTGCTGTAATAGAGTGAGATTTATAATAACGGCATGTGGTTTATCTCTAGCAATCTGCATATGAACATTGCATGCTTTTTGTCATCTTAATTGCCTGATTGTGGTTGATTCTTTTTGTTCTGTGACCATTACTTATGAATCTAGAGGAAGTTTCAGGATCTTATGAATTAGTATACTCCTTGTAGACTTCCATGTATTGTATGCTCCTATTCTTAGAGGAACATGTAGGTTGACAGTTGACCCTTAGGCAGTGTTCTTTTGCCGAGAAATTTGTCTGAGAAAGTCGCATTTTCTCAGTAATGTTTTTTTTCCTTGGTCTTTCTCCGAAAATTTTTCTTCTTAAATTGAAGGGAAAATGAAATTTTTCTCTGAGAAAGGCTTGTAAGAGAAACCTTCTCAGTTCTCATCTTCTTCATCGCCCCCCCGCCCTGTGCGAGCGCTGCCCCCACCAGTGGTCACAACCACAACATTGCTGATCTGGGATATTCAACGGCAGCCTTCTTCTCCATCGGAATCAAGGTGAGTAATCTCACCTCTGATCTTCATTTCCTTTTTCGCGGTTTGCTTCCTCTCTCTGTAATATTGTTGCAGCTGGCCAGTGTATGAATGTTTTCATACACCAACCAGCAGTTCTATCATAAATGGCCATGGGTATGGATGAATATTGACAGAGGTTTCAAAGACAATCACCAAATGGGTATGAGTGACTGTTGACGGGTGGCAGTTTCCACCCTGATGAGAGACTATTGCATGCGGTTCCCACTCCCATGTGCTATTTTTGTGTCTGGGCTATTGTTTAGTTTATATATGGAAAAAATCGGTATGAAAAAACCACTATTCTCTTGTCAAAAAAATTTATTGGATAACATTCTCGCAAACAGAATGTGTATAATTAGTTCCTCAAAAATTTTCACTTACGGAACAGGTGCGAGTAAACATGCTTTCTTTTCTTTTCTTTCACTTTCCTTTCTTGGACCGAGTTTCACGGCAAAAGAACACAGCCTTAAGGTATTGAACATTTTCTCCAGCTGGTCCTTTTCTTTAGACTCACTGCAATGACAAATCACTCATTTATCTTTATGGGTTGCACTGCTCTACTAAACCCTCCAATTTGTCTCCCCAATCACTGCAAATGCTTCCTAGTAATTCTCGTCCTCTTAAATGTTTATATACGACATAGCAATTTGTTTTTAATGTTAGTAGTGAAGAATTCATGCAACAGTATGTTTGTGCATATTTTCGCGGAAATATTTCTCTTCAAGAACTGTTGGAGGAAGTATGTTTTGAGCTTTTCTTTTTAATGAGGCATTGAACAATTCATATCTATTGTTTTATTTGCAAATTATTTTTTTTTCCTCAAGAATCTTTTAACTTTTTTTTGTCCTTTCTCTCCATCTCCTCCTCTCTCTCTTTCTTTTTCTAATAAGATTCATGTATGGATAAGTTTTATATTTTGTATGAATTTAATAATGTGTCGATATCTTTGGAGCATTTCCTCAGAATTGGTTTACTTTCAGATACAATGGTGCGGCAGGCAGCAATGGTCTTCAAGTGTATACTGTTGATATATTACAAGAATAGCAGAGGCCATAATTATCGTAAGCAGGTACAGTAACATAAGTTCATGCATTTAAGGAGCATATGGAGTGCAATTATCTCTTTTTTATATGTCAGTACTCTCTGATGTAGAAGCATTTGTTTTTTCAGGGTCAAATGCTAACTCTAGTTGAGTATCTGCTGCTGCTGTATCGTGCCTTGTTACCAGCACCTGTCTGGTATCGGTTCTTCTTGAACAAAGAATATGGAAGCCTCTTTTCGTCACTAACTACGGGATTGTATTTAACTTTCAAACTCACATCTGTTATCGAGAAGGTATGATTCTCTGTAGATACATTCTCCTATATCCATGGCTTTTTCACGCCTGTCTTTCAATTCTGTAAAAACTTCTTTTGAAGGCCATGAAGGACTTCATAGCGAGTAGAGGAGTAGTTTGCAAGTTATTGCTTAACTTTTTTAGGTTGGTGATGTTCAGGTTCAATCATTCTTTGCTGCATTAAAGACATTATCACGCAAAGAGGTCCATTATGGGTCTTATGCCACGTCAGAACAGGTAGGTTGGGTTACTTTTTGACTGATTTACTTAAAAAAATGCATTTAACTTACATTAGAAACTGGCAAGAACATTACAAGACAGTGGCAATACACAAGCATTTCCACCTTTTTCCTATGTTCCCAGCTATGCACCATCCATAAGCTGAATTTAGTGTTTTAGAGTAGTTGCAGATAAGCATGTACATTCAATTGAGACCAGCTCCTCCCTCGTAGTGGCTTACTCTGGAATGAGAAACTGCTCTTTTCATGTCACGGTGGTAAATGCTTCATTTCGACTTTTAACACACCAGCAAAAAGTTTTCTCGACGTACAAATAGCAAAAGCTCAGGAACAAAAAGCTCAAACAAGCAAACGCATAGTTGTAGTTTTGAAAAATAGAATTCAGAAATTCATAAATTAACAAACCAGGTAATTGCCAAGTGGAAATAACAAATCACCAACTTTTAGTGAGCAATTTGAAGTTGTTTTGAATTTGATGGGAAAATCTTGAAAAGTATTGGAAAATGTTATGCATGCTTTTTTCTTAGCCCTTTTTTTTAAAGTGATGTAGTTTTTAGTGAACTTTGGTGTTTAATTGTAGCAGTAGGTATTATTTAGTTCGGAGTGTGGAGGCTAAGCTTTAAATTGAGAACATATAACATCCATTCACATTTTCTAGTTAGTTTGGAGTGGGTGGCAGATTCACCGGTTTGGCTCCCTAGGTTGAGACGTGATCTCAACGACTGAGAAATTGCTGTTTTGTTGCGGTTGTCTAATCGCCTCTCGACGTTTAGTCCATTCTCCCATTGCAGGGATGTTCGGTTGTGAGCTACAGATAGTAAGGGCCGGTTTTCAATGAGATCTTTTGTGAAAGCCTTGTGTGTTAGCCCTAGTACTAGTCTTCCATTTCCTTACCGGTCTGGTTGGAGCCCTGACGTTCCATCTAAGTTTCATTCTTTATTTGGTCGTCATCTTTGGACAAGATACTCTCGTGCGACCATTTGCTAAGTAGGGGGTGGAATCTGGCAAATCATTGCTTCCTGTGTATTGAGCAGGAGGAATCTGTGGATCACCTATTCTTGAACTGCTCCTATGCTTTGGTTATTTGGAGTTACTTTCTCTCTTGCCTGGGGTTTTTTGGACCTTCCCTGACTCATTCCAAGACTTCTTATCTGGTTGGATCTTGGTAAAGTTGGAGGCTCAGTTATCGGTTTTATGGGCCTTACTTTCGCAGGGGGGGAATAGGCTGGTCGATTTGGAGGGAGAGGAACATGTGTGTATTTTATGATGTCTTCTTCTTTGGAGCGGTTCAGCCCGCAGTGCTGCCTGATTCTCATTGTGTGGTACTCCATTAGGAGTGATTTTTGCGACCTGGGCGTACAATCCTGATTTGATAAACCTCATTCCTTCCGATTTGTGTTCCTTTCCCTTTTTGTCATCTTATTATAGTTTTTAGTACTACTGATTGTAATAGGAATGTTTATACCTTGTTTTCCTTTTTCGATTCACCTCCTTGTGAACCTATTTGGATTATGATTTTTTATGGTTTGACCCTCGGCTTTTAATCTCTCTCTCTCTATATATATATATATATATATAGAAGTTACTGATAAAAAAAATAAAGTTGGTTGAGAGAGATTTCAGTAATGAAGAAAAAGAATGAAATAGGCAGGTTATTAATTGAGTATGGTCTTCCTACAAGGGATTAGAGAATAGGAAATGGTCTAGAATGTTTCAACTCACTCGCACATCTTTCTGAATATCTTGTTAATGGGCATGTAAGCACGGAATTTCGCTCTACTGTAGGACCTAAATAGGACCTCAAAATACCCTTGACTTTACCAAAATGCCCATTAGTTGAAAAGTCTCTTTTATCCAATTTTCATAAATCTATTGGATAAATTTGGTTCTCTTTTGGACTTAAAATAGTTTTTAAAAAAGAAAAAAGGTTGTTGACATGTATAATTCTAGGGTTTGTGTTTTGAAAATTAGGATTTTAAGTAAAAATTCATGGTGGAGGTAATCCAATTACCTCCAACTATTAAAAAACGTGTAAAACATCATTAAAAGAAATTGCTAATCCAATGTAGAAACTGCCAACAACTGATTTTGGAAACTCTATTCAAAACAGGCGGTAGGATAATTACCACCAGTTAATTTGTAAACATACTTGCAGTTGTCGGTAATTAGATTACCTTTATTCCTATTTAAGCCTTAAAATAGGTTGTCGGTAATGTGATTACCAACACCGATGGATTATAAAAAATTCATTGTTTCCAAAATTGTTTTTAGCAACACCCAATTCAAACACATTTGCACCTCTATAAAAACCCCTCAGAGGATTTTCGAGAGAGAACTCTCTTTTTACTCTCTCTCTCTCTCTCTCTCTCCCACTTCTGGTGAAGGGGCATTGCCAACTTTATATTATCAAAGGAGTGGATAACGTTTTGTTTATATTTTCCATTGGGAAGTGATCTCGATGTATCTCTAAAAACTGTTGCTTTTCTCACTTTTAATTATATTTTCTTCTACTTCTCTTTTGATTTTAATCTTATTGGAGATTGGGAATTACCTGAGAAATTTGAGGGAGGAGTGAATGTTTAAATTGGATGTTTTGGAGTGCCTGTGGTATGGATGATTAAATATGAACTTTATACTTAAAATCCACCATATGATAATTAGATTAATCCGTTAAAATTGAATCCAGAAAGATAAAACCAGGTCGAAATGGCCTCAAAATCAATCTATGTACCTGATTTCAGCCAGAGAACACATCTAACAAGGCTGATTTTTGATTGTGTATGTCTATACTGTTGAATGGTATCCTATGCTACAAATTTGATATTGATGTGGTGTGCTCAACCCCTTTCCGGATGAACTAAATTTTGAACTTCGGAATCCAAAGGTTTTTCCACGTTCTAAATTCATCCATGACATTATATTTTATTTTTGAGACCGACTTAGGGTACCTGTAGTTATAGGCTGAAACTTTAAATGGACCCCACGATCTAGTCGGATTGAATCGAGACCTCAATCTTGATCAGTATATTTCCCATCTAAGTTGGAGCACATGGCAAAAAAAATCTTGTATATTATGGAGTTATGTCTTGAACAAGTTTCAAGGCATAATTTAGCACAATGCGTCCAGATACACGATAGTCAGGAACTGTAGCTGGTAGCAGATGTTCCACTTTAAATTATTGTTCTATTATGTATTGTATAGTGACGTCTATGGGATTGACGCCACCTTTATTTTATGTTGGAATTCATTTAGGCAGCACTGAGATTACTTCCACTATGCACTGCATTGTCTATACTCTTAGATTATCTTGAACTCCGGGCCCAAAAGCCTTTATTTAGGTTTTTTACTATTTGTTGTAGTTTTCAATATTCTGTTTTGAACATACTTATATGCTTTAGCAGTGTCGGTGCCAGCTAGTTTAGTTGGTAAAGTCTCTTGGCATCGTACCAAGGACCTGGGATCGAATCCCACCTACATCAGGGTTGGGGGGTTTATGGGAGGGGGAGGGCTACCCCTCATTGTGTCCCATAAGAAAAGAAAAAGCTTTAAAAATGCTTTAGGAGTCCATCTAAGCTTGCTACCATTATGCTGCATACCCTCCACGAGCCCAAACTACTTCGGGTCATTCATAAAATACTAAAAAATTAGGAAAGCAAAAAAGCCAAAAATATACATAGTTAGATTTGCTTTGGAGCTAGTGTGGCTTGATTCCATGTAAATGGATACATAGGGAACCCTGATCGAGTCTAGCTACCCCAACTAGAAACGTTAGGTTAAATGTTTTTCTTTTTATTTGCTATTTTAGGTAGTTTCATATTGGTTTTAGTAATTTCCATGTGAGTTAGCATGTTACCACTTTAGGTTAATGATACTAATACTCTTATAGATTGCCTAATATCATGTTTCCATTTTGGTTTGATCTCTTGATGAGCATGTTTCTATTTTGAGCATTATTCCATAATAGCATGTTTGAATTTTGGAATTATAACTTAGTTTCTAATTTAGTCTGAGGTGAGTATAGGGTGTGTCTTTGGTAGGTGTCTAAGGGTGCCTAACACCTTATCTTAGCACAATTGAATCTCTTGCCCAAATCTTTGTTCTTGACCAATTTTCTTATCCATTGTCAGATTTAGGGTTCCTTTTCTTCCTAAAATTATTATAGATGACGACTCTGTGTTTGTGATTTTTCATTATTTTAGATTAGGGTTTTTCCTATTTGGAATGGTGCTAATTCCCATGTTCACATTGCATCTTATGATATTTATAGACGTTTTCATGTAGTGATGGTTATTTTCTTCATAGTTGAAAGGACAAGTTTTTTTTTCTGAATCCAAACCTTTGAAATAAAAAAAGTGGGCATTCCGAGAATTGAACTCGGGACCTCTTGCACGGATTATACCACTAATTATCAATGCATTCTAAGTTGTTAGTAATCCAATGCAGGTCATTGCAGCTGGAGATCTATGTGCTATTTGCCAGGAGAAGATGCATGCTCCAATCTTACTTCGTTGTAAACACATTTTTTGCGAAGACTGTGTATCAGAATGGTTAGTTTACTGTCTTTCGTTTCTTTTTTTGTTTTTCTTTTACTTTGTGCAATTATGAATTGGTACTAGTAATGCTCTTATATGCAATATCTGTTTGATGAGTATAGTTGCTTGCATCATCATTATCAATGTCTTGTCCCAAATATTTGGGGTCAACAACAAGAATCTTGATTCGCCATTCCACTCTATTAAAACCCATGACTTCAGTCGAATTATATGCTATAAAATCTTTCCATATTATTGCCATCCACGCCATTTTCAGCCTTCTCCTCACATTTTTAGAGCTTTCAACCAGTACCAACTCACTTCTTCTCACTTGTGCGGCTGTGCCATCATTGGTCTTCGATGAACATGTTCAAACCATCTCAGTTAGATCTTCCTTATTTTTATCATTGATTAGAGATAATCCCAGATTTACTTAGATGCTTCAATTCTAATCTTGTCTTTCCTAGTTTTCTAGTTTTTATCTTCATCTCGACTATTCTAATTGTAGGAATATATTGCTTATTGATTACCCAAAATTATGCCCCATAAAGCATAGCTGGTCTTATTAGTCTTAATATTTTTCCTTATTTAGTTTCATTGGAACACGTCAGTCACATAGCACTCTTGAAGCACATCTCTACTTTATCCATCAAGCCCTGCATTTATGAGAAACATTCTGCTCAATCTCCATATCCTTATGAATAATTGAGTGGAGAGACCATAAGTAATCACTTTGCGGTATCTCATGGTCGTCGATCTTAATAACCGCCTCAACTCTATTCGTGTTTTTATTAAAGTTATATTCCACCTATTCAATCTTGGTGCCAGCATTTTTCTACAACTTTTGGACCCTAGTTTCACTGGTTGTATGATTATCATATTAAGATATGCAACGGAGTCAGAGAAATCGTTTTTTTGTTGGACCTTGTCAATTATTTCGTCCACATCTTCTTCCTGTGTCTAGGTAGGAAATCTAGATTACGAATTTCCTTAACCTTTTCAAATCTCGATTTATTTTTCATTGAGACTATTATCTTTGGACTCGAGGTTGCAAGTTGCCATCTCTTCTCAAATTTTAATGAAAATTCAAGGCCATGAATAGTAGCATCCTCCCAAGTACTCTCTTTTACTTCTTCTTAGCTTTTGGTCAAATATTTGGTTGCTGATCTAGTGATTCCAAAGCAGCAAATTGATTGGTACTAGATACAAATCCAGCATCCAAAAGAGAGTTCTTGGCAATCCAGTATTCAAAAGAGAGTGCTTGGTGACCATGGATTTTTCCACTTTAACACTGGATCATCACCTTACTTTTCAATTCATGTGTCCCTTTGTTCGCTTCTTCCAAACTACGTCAAAGTGTGCCTTTATTTAGATTGATTCCCTTACTAGACCATAATTTGGTTTAAATTTTCATTTTAATCTTACTATGGAACACCTCCTCAATGTGGCCAAAATTATTGGTTTTGGGGCAACTATGGGGCTTCTATATGCAGCCCACTCCTTGCGAGATGATGTTGCCATCCTCCGGTCTACCCAAAACTTTCGGAAGGCTTCTACCAGTTAATATATGGATGCATATTCAAGCTTATGCCTCCATAGACCTTTGCTGCAGTTGCGGCTTCAGTGAGTGGATTATGGATTGCACGTACACAATGGCTACCTCAAACTTCTTTGCTGCCACAGATGCGATTCTTTTCCACATTAGATTGGATTTGAATATTACCTCATGGATTGAAGCTCTCTCTCATCCATCACAAAATCAGGGCTTATCCCAAGTTGACCCATTTGCAATATGCTACCATTCTGCAGCAATTTTCTGAAGGCTTGAAATTTAGAGAGGAAACACCTTGCTCTTAGAGCATATTTCTACCTCCTGCGATCTCTATATTTTATTCAGATACCATGCCAATCACCACATAGTGGCTGCTTGGTACCTGCCAGAGTAATTGCCAATGCTTCTATGTTCTCCTCGTAAAGACTGACAGCTCTAACAAATAGGCCTGTATCTGGCAGCTAAAATTTGGTTTAAAAAAAAAAAAAGAGCTCCATCTCTTCCATTCATCAGGGTGGAACTTGATTATGATATGGGCCTGACTATGGAAGGAGTCATGAGGTATTGTGTTAGGTGTCATCAACCTTCTTTCGCTATCACATGATTTCATAGTAATTCCCACTACAATAGTTAAGAAAAATGGTAGGTTCCTGTATATTGTGTATATGATAGCTTAATGTGTTGGAGAGCTAACAATCTTGTGTTTTCAGGTTCGAGCGAGAAAGGACATGCCCATTGTGTAGGGCTTTGGTTAAACCGGCTGGTCTCAAATCTTTTGGGGATGGATCAACGAGTCTTTTCTTCCAGTTATTTTAAGATCAACTAGTTGTTGAAAACTAGGGAGGTTTTCTGCTTTGAAGCCCAAAATCCTTCCTCAGAGCAGTGTTCTCCCAATCATTTCATCTAATCTCCCACATGGGTAATTCTGAATGTATTTTATGTTGCCAGGTCCTTGGGTTGCTGAAGGGGACGGCATTAAAAGTGGACGGGCTGTATATTCAGATGTTGTATTCATGAGGTTGAAGGATTTTTCAAACTAGAGACATCCGCTGACCATATATGTCATATTTATACACGATATTGTGCCTGATAAATGAAAGATCTTCCATTTTATATATATATCTTTACTATTATAATGGGAGAGGCAGGCGTAGCCTGAATTTTCCGGAATTTCTAAACTACCCTTATATAAAACAAAACTTTAATTTAATGTTTTTTACTTTCATTCCCAAACTACCCTCATCTATCTATTTAAAAAATAGAATCATAGTCAATCGCGATTGAACTGGGGGAGAGTTCAATCGCACCCGCGGATTAACACGTGTCCCTTTTAACTCCAATTAACTGTGGTTAACTCCTTCCCCTCGCTCTCACGTGCATCGCACGTGCCACCTGCTAGTATATATATATATATACTAGTAATATTGCATGTGCGTTGCACGTAATTTTTCGTCGATATTTGATGAGAGACATGAATGTGATCAATGTAAACTAATCAATAGATACAAACTTCTAACTTCTAATACATTGTCAAAGAACAATAGAAAAATGGAGAAATTTAGTCCTAATAATGGCATTGTCGAATTAATTTAGATCCAAATACAATTTCAATAGAATTTTTTTTCATTAATTCTATTTATTGCGAACGTCAAAAAATCTGACATTTAATTAGTACTACGAATTAAGAAAATAAGAAATGTATTACTAAAACAAAACACTTATTTTATAAAAATAGTATTTTCATAAATACAGTGCTATTAAGGACCAATAGGGAGAATATAAAGGTACATTTGGATTATATAATTAAATGTGCCTACTATGCTTAAATAAAATTAAAGGGCATGCCGAGAGTCCTTGAGAATATTCTGGGTTAAAAAAAAAGTGCCTACTATGCCATTCCCGGATTGAACTTTTTTGGTTTTGAACCATCCAAGTGTTTCATTACTGTTTTAATCACACCGGCCTTAAACTGAGTTATTCCGAGTTAGGGCTGGCATATATCAACTTTGTCGGTAAACAGATAAGAGTTGGCCATTTACTAATTGATTAAGAGTCAACCTACACAAACACAACCTATTATATTATATAGGTATTACCAGTCTATGTGTTGAACATTTCTATGCCATGATACATGTTTCAACGGGACCAAAGCACCCAAATCTACTCAGGACTATCAAATGCCATAACGATCTCTTCTAAAGTTCTTCAAGGATTTTCTATCATTCCTTCAGGGAAAAAATATAGTCAAAGATGAGTAGTAGCACAACCTCGTGATTGAGATGCACGAAGAAATCAAACAAATAAGTTGATGTTGTGTTTTATTTTAAAATCAAATTATTGAGATTCTAAGAAGGGATTTGAAGGTGAAGCACTACATAATGTGAATCGGAGCCTTGATCAACTCCAAAGCAAAGAAATAAGAGAGAAAAAAAAAACCTGAGGATTTGCTACAAGGTAAGACATCCCTCGTTCTGCTGCATCTGGGCTGAATAAAGCAATATATATCTTCACTGCACCTACATGAAAAGCTCCAAGGGATGCACCACTACTCAAGAGCAATGTTGTCCTCCCAAAGGTATGTCTTGCCTTGTGCATGAAAGCAAGCTTCTCTTTCAATAGCAGCTCTTCGAATTTCAGAAGCTCGTCAATGTACCTTTGTGAATTGTGAAGATCAGGGTTGTGCATATAATCAAGATTTTAAGGCATTCTCTCTCTCTCCCCCTCTCCCACGTCTCTCCTTGAAATCCCCTCCTCCCACGTTTCTTTCTCTCCTTAATAGTGGGCTCATTTAAGCAAAACAAATTAGAATTCAAGAGGAAGAGGAGTGTTTATTGTTGGGTCCTACTTATTGGTTATACTAAGTTATTTATAAAATAAGGGTATTTACGTCTAAGTAAAGTTTAGTATACTCCTTATACTTTTATTAGTAAAATGATATATTCATCTTTCTAACATGTGTATCTTTTTTGGTTTAGAATATATCAAGGTTAGCTAATTAATAAAATGAGTGGGTCTCATTTAAGGTTAGCTAATTAATAAAATAAGTGGGTCTCATTTGGAAGATGCATAGATGATAGGATCTTAAGGTTAGATGAGAATCAAACCCAACCACACAATTATTTTCAAAATTCTTTAATTGGTTTCAATCAAACAATTTCAGTATGACTTTAGTGGGAGGTGACTCTGCAGGGATCAAGATGGGATGGGACAACAAACATCCTGCATGGTAATTCAACACCCTCAAAGTTCAGTTCCCTTCCCCTTGTTGGCCACCCTCAGGGATTAATTCCTTTTTTCCTGGTGCGTGTGGATTGGGGGGTTTTGCACGTGCCCGGGGGATTTAGTCGGGTGCTCTAAGAGGGCCATCGTTAACCCCCCCCCCAAAAAAAAAAACCCTCCCTTATGGAAACACATGTAAATGGAGTTGTCGTGTGCCAAAACCAGCTTTACTCAGCGTATCTGAGATACAAATATGGACATCGGAATCTGGCATGATTGGATGCAGAGAAAAATATTTGATTCAATCAACACCTCCAATTTCCAACAATATTCGCTCACATTTTTTGGGGAAGAATTAGGTAGGAGCCATGCCCCTAGGCTCTGGACTACAGCTTGAATCTCCTACGACCAGAAGCTGCGCCACCAACTCGGTTACACCTTTTATCATATATCCTCGCTTTTCAGTTTCCATCATCACTCAACTCAACTCCACAATACAAACTACCTTCAAAACCAGCTTTAAACGCACGGGCTTGGGCTTGGGCTTAAGCACTCTTTTTACTCTAGTCTAAGTAGAAATTAGGATCCCATTTGGGCAATGCTTGATTTTTCAAGCAATTTTGTATAATTTAGATCGGGCTGCTCATAGGATGTTCTAGTTTAAGCCCAACCATTAGACTCGGATCCGGCCTAGAAACATGATTTTCTCAAACCCCATCAAATATGGCCCATTTATATATCTGGCCAAAAAAAAGCCTAAGATCAGTCAATAGGCTTTTAAAGAGAACAAGCCAATACGAACCAGTCAAATTCAAGTAGGCTCTTAAAGGAGTGTCCAAGAATGGTCCAAATTGTGTCTCTTTTACTCCCAAAATGAGTGGAGTAGGGAGAGGCGACTAGCAAAATCGTATTTCATCTTATAGTGTAATTTTGAGGTGGAGCTCTGCTTTACGGCGGAAAAGCGGAGCTCCCCATTTTAGTATAATGCTGTAACACTTTTGTAATTATGGAGAGATAGTTAAAATTTGAGAAATGTTTAACTTACTGCCACATTTTACTATGTAGTTAAATGTGCGGTTTTTATTGGTTCATGCCCACTTGTTAACACTCATCAATTGTAGTTAAGATTCACTTACTCCTAGGGTTAAGCAATTTAATCTTAATTTTAAAAAAACAAAAACAAAAATATTAACTTTAATTTTCTTAAGCTTAACCATAGTTAAAGAGGAGTTAAAAGGAGCAAAGGGGAACGTGGACATGACATTTGACTACATAGTCAAATGCATGATGGGATAAACACTGCCATTAAAAATTTTACAAAACACTTTCTGTCCTATAATTACAAGATTCCCACAGCTTTAAGAATCCGCTTTGTATAATCCGCTTTGTATTTAAACTCCTTATTATTAGACCACAATAGGGTTTTTACTTACACCACAAGGCCTAAAGGTGATATAAGCCAAGTGTAACTTTTGATCACTGTTTTAATTGCTTAGTTCAGCGGATCCTGAATGGAAGAGGCACTGTATAAAAGCTTCTTACTCCTCTATCATCCGGATATATAATATCGTATTTCAGATTCTTGCTGACTCAATTTATAATGTTTGTAGTTGCATAAACACGCAATATTTGTGAAATTTCGCTTAAAAGTATTCCTACTCAATAGGTACATGTGAGTATATGTATATATATATAATTAATGAACGATCCCTAAGAACGTGACACATGGCAGGTTAATCTAAAATTCAACTATTGGATGTCAAGACGGGTCTCTCAAGAGACATGTGACAAAAAAACTCAGCTCAATTAGACATTTATAAAAAATCCGATTGAAGACAAAAGATTAGTTATTTCTATAACCTAGATAGGGTCTAGTGAACCCTAAGGGGTTAATGTTGATAAGCTAGGACCTAATCAGATGATCTAAACACGTCTGATGAGACTGATTTTTTTGACACGTGTCTCGTAATGGACTACCTTAACATCTAATAGTCGAATTCAAAAAAAGATTACCACATATCATATTTCTAAATAGCTCATTTAAAGCTTTAATAAGCATGACTCATTAATATCCCTTCCCTATATATATATATATACCCTTGTATTGAATATAATGATATTCAATACATAGGGGGTGGAAAAAGGCTAGTGAAGGTTAACAAAGTCACTTAGTCTGAGTGAAGAATAATATTTCCGTGTGTATATATATATAAGTAAAATCGAGGAAAAATTAGAATTCATACTTGGAGGCTTATGGGTATTGGATATTTGAGACATGTTTGTGTCTCAAAGACAATGAATTTTGTAGTGCTCATTTGTGCCATCTGGATTGAAATAGTTTACTCCTGCATTTAAAAAAGAAGCTAAGACATCAATTTCACTTCATTTCCATTTATTTTGATGTAAAATAGGGGGGAAAACAAATGAAATAGGTAGAAAATGTTATTTTTTACATGCTTGTTTGCATGTAAAATCTTTCAGAAGTAAAATGTTTTATGAAAAATTAATAATTTTTATAAAAAAATTGACATATATTTTAAAAATTCCCATGTCATTTTTTTTGTAAGATCTTAGGCTCTTTAAATGTATTTTAAAAAATAACAAAATAGCCATATTCACATATATTTATTAAATGACAAAAATATCCCTAGCTATATTTTAAAATGACAGAAATACTCCTCTCAACTTGTATTTTTTGAAATGATAAAATTCCTATTCTCCACATATCTATTTTTAAAATGACAAAATTATATCTCTTCGTGTATTTTCCAAAATGGCAAAAATATCTCTCTCAAATATATTTTTAAAATGACAAAAAATAATTCTCACAGACACACACATATATATAAAATAAAAGAACCTTAATTGCCCTTTAACATCGCTCCTACTTCTCAAGTTTCTGCACGGTCGTCTCCATATCATCACTCACCTTCACGTTCCCTCTATTTCTAGTAGTCCTCCTAGTGCAGTAGACGGTGCAGGGAGTGCCAAGGTAATAAGATTTAATAAACACATGCATATTGTGCAACACCAATACATAACTACATACTATCTTCCAGAAACAATGGTAATATACTTGAGATTCTTGGTTCAATACAATCCCTATTGTCGTGCTGGGGATCATGGCAATGGAGACCTAGTCCTCCTCCCTCATTGGAGTCGCATTGGCCTGAGAGTTTTTTACTTGCACAACCCCCAAGTGTTGATTTCACATTTTTTTATAAAGTGATTTTTAGTTTTAATTTTCTTTGAGGCTTTAAAGAATTTTTTCACCAAAATAATTTCTCCCCATTTTTAGAGAATTTTTTCCCCTCAAACATGAAGTAAAACTATATAATTATTTACAATAAAAGTTTATTTTGCAAGTTTGCCGAATAAAAAAACTAAATTTCTTCATCTATTTTCCCTCCAAACATTCACAACCTAATAAACAAAAACAAAAAGCAGTACAAGTGAGGTCAAATAATCAACCTTTTTTAATACTTAATTTACCCATTTCAAAGTCAAAATATTGGCGATGGTCACATCTCCGTCATAGCCCCCAACAATAAGGAAACCATATCTTCTGTGTTTTTACCCCTAGGCTTTCATACGGTCAGGCTGTTCAAAGGCCAAGATCACTTGTACAACTATTAAATCCGTACAACTTGGCCTTTGAATAGCCATGGCCACAGGGAAGGTCACATGTAAGAACACAGATGATATGGTTCCAACAGTAAGGCCTTTAATTCATACATTTCTTCATTAGGATGATAAATGCCAATTTCCATCCCATCCCCTCAATCCTCTTCCTCCCTTCCTTTCCACTGTTTCCCCTTCTTTCCATATATTTTCACCTAATTCATAACTTTTGTTTACCGATTTCGATGGAGAAATGCCATATAGGTCATCCAACCCTCTTGGACGCCCTACAAAATGAGATTTGTTATTCATACAATCTAAAAAACATAGTTTGTGCATGTTCTTTCATGTACCCTGTGGGTTGATTCTTCGTGGGCTTAGTGGTTGCATGTGGCTGTGTGTGTGCGTGAGTGAGTGGTGTGTGTTTTCCCTTCTATTACATGTAGCTTTGCCTTGTGGTATTGTTACTGAAGGGGAAAATTGCTGGAAGAGACACGTGTCAGCTGTAACTATTCACCTCTGGTCAACTGATAGAAGGTAGAAGGTAGAAGTTGAAGGGTGTGATACCCTGACCTGCACTCCGATGATAAAGTAAGTAGGTGGAGAAGATGATGAACAGGAAGACAAACAATAGCGCTGAAAAATATGTGTCCCTGGATCCCTTTAACACTGAAATTCTTGGGGTATTTATAAGTTAACCTTGGTATGGCCATAGATGACCATAGATGCCCATACCACGTGCCCTGTACTCATTACCAAATATGTCAGTAAAATCCGCCACCTGTTGCATCACACGTGAAAGCCTACCATTAGTTCAATCGGTTAGGTCTGACAGCACACAGAAGTGACCTGCATTAAATGCCAAGACAGTGCTTTCAGCCCACTTGTCAGAACAATCGATCGCCTCCTGATTACTCCCTCCCGCTAGTCGGTCTCGTTGTTGACTCGAGCTCGGGGACATTGTATATGTCCTAAAATATGACCTGGACATCCTTATCTGAGTTACAACGGACTAGTTGTGCATTGAACAACGAAAACGTTGTCGAGAATACAACATTTACGTTGTGTATAAGACAACGAACACATTGTCAAAACCACAACGAAAACGTTGTTCGCAAGACCACAGATACGTCGTAATTTATACAACGTGAACGCTATGCATCAGACAATGTTTATCCTTCTATTTTAAGCACGTGACTCAAACACATGTCCACGTGTCACTTTCGTGCACAAAACAACAAAAGCTAGCTCGTTCCCCAACGTTAATTAATTTTTACGAATTTTATCTCTCACAATTTTCTCATTTATGAGGCTTAGAACGTAGTTCGAAGTGTCATAAACGGACAAAAGAGTGACAGACCATACCTGATTCTACTTCCAGAATCTGAATTGTTGCGTGATTTACGCTGAGAAGATAGAACTCTCAAGCCAGCTGGTTTACGCGTGCGAACCGTCACGCCTCATTAATGCAAGACAGGCTGTCATCATTACCATTTCGGAATTTAAAACGCTTTATATCTCTGACGGTTACTCTCTTTACGTAAAACGTCGATCCTGCCACCACTCTTTCCGGTTTTGACACAGGTGTACTGCTCTGATGGAGGGTATTCTTGTCTTTTCATATCTTTGAGACATCTATAAAAATCTCTCTGGGTTGCATTGTTTCGCTTATCTTGCCATTGAAGTACTGTTACTCTGCCCACTTTGCGTCTCTAGCGAACGTTCAAGCTCTCTTCAAGCTCTCCCGTTTTTCTGTTTGTGGTACGCTCTTACTCTTTTCTTACTGTCTTTATTGATTCTTCCTCTCTCTCTCTTCATTGCTTCTTTTTCTTCTTCTTCTCTATCATCAGTCTGTCCAGTCTGCCCATCCTTGCTCACCTGCTGTTCTTTGTTCTGTTCTTCTCAATCCATGGCTGCCGAGACCCCCATAGAATCCATTAGGTTAGATGAAGTTAGAGGCCAAGCCGAAGATGAGGCTAGTTGCACTGGTAGCGCATCGTATGGTGCCTACATTGAAAAATCTTCCGCCCTACGCCAACAACAGTTAGCATACCTTAACCATTTTAGGGAACGTCGAGTTTCCTTCCCACGTCAACCTTCATTTCAAAAGGGAAGACGTCTATATTGACAAACGATCAGCCTGTATCGTTGTCTACCTCTCCCAACTCGAAGCTGGCCTTCGATTTCCTCTTCATCCGTCCTGGACGAAGTCCTTTCCACTCTACACCTTGCCCCGGGGCAAATGCACCTCAGCTTCTACAAATATATGTCCATGATGATTAAATTCATCAAGGACGGATATCCTATAGAAGCTAGACACCTCTTCCACTTCTGCCACGCCGTCAGAAGCCGAGGTACTAACGATGGCCCTTACAATTATTATTCCTGGAACAAGAAGCCGTTGTATCCAGACCTTGTCTCAGGCATCCTGGACAGAGAAAGAGGGTGGAAGGCAACTCCCTTCGTTGTCTCTGGGGGCTGGAAGGCAGAGACTTCCACTGTGCCCAATGTTTTCCAAGATAAACTAGGTAACACAATACCGTTGTCCGTTGTATGTTGTACATTAATTCTCCTGTCTCTCAATCTCAGCATCCGTTGTCTGTTACTTTTGTTCGTCTTGCTTACTTCCGTTGTCTCATACTTTTGTTTCTGCTCTTTGCAGTTGAAGGGAAGAAACTCCCGTTCAAAAAACTCGCGCCCGAAGAAGAAAGTCTTCTTACCAACATCAAGCGAGTGCGAGGTGGGGAGTACATCCGGTGGACACCACTACTGCCTGATACTTGGAGTTTCTTCGGTAGCTCGAACCCGTCTTCACAAAAGCAACAAGGCGCCTCCTCCTCCTCACCCGTAGTTGAGCCGAGTTCGGAAGAAGAAATGGCCAGCACCAACCCTCCTGCGCTAATCCGAAAGCCAAGGACAGCTCGTCCTGCAACCGTGCTGCCTCCTCTTCCACCTCCTCAAAAGAAAGTTCCCTCCACAACGGGAGCGGCATCTTCCGAGCCAAAACGGAAGATCTTCACCCAGGCCGAGTTTGAGGCCAGAAAGAAAAGAAAAGAGGAACAGCGCCGTGAGAAAGACAATGCACGTGCTGCCACTCCTTCTCCCTCTGCTCTTGCAACACACCAAGGAGCAAAAGCTGCAATGGGAACGCCAGTAGTCAGCACGATACCTGCTGCTACTCAAGCTGTGGCTGCCCCGATCGTTTCAAGCTCCGCTCTGGTCACTGTTGCCACAACGGAGACGACCACATCCCGTCTACCAATTGGAGCACCGCCTTCAGAGGAAATAAACTGGTCACCCGACTTCACGCGTTTCGGGACGCCCACCGTTAATAACTCGGTGCAGACCTCGAAGAAGGTTGTTAGGGCCTTGACCCACTCCATGAGGCTTCCCCAGGACATTGCTGATGCTGGCAAGATGTCCTTGCCCCAGGTCTCTTATGCAGCCTGCCAGTCCATGGCCTCGGTATGACTTCTGTCCTTTCTCCCCTATTTACTTGTTCAATTCTCGTTGTGGTATACTGATATTCCTGATCTTTCGTATTATAGCTGAACGTCCTCCTCCACGAGTTATATGATCGTAGTACCTACCACTACAATCATCTCAAAGACTCCATCAGCTACTGGCAAGGAAGGACTGAGATACTGGAGAGAACTCTGGCCGAGGACCGACTCAAGATTGAGTTCGACCTGTCTCATGCCCGAGCCGAAGTGGTGCGGGTGGAGGAGAAGTTCATTGCCGCCTTCAAGGGGCAAGAGAAGGCTGAAAGCGAAGCTCGAGTAGCCAAGGAGGGAGAAAAGAAAGCCAAACAAGAAGTGGAGAACGTTGTTCTCTGAATCAGCAAGTTAGAGTTCGTCTCCCAGGCTTTGAGCAGGCAACTTGAGGAAGCTGAAGCAGCGAAGGTGACGCTGATGGAGGAGCTCGAGGAAGCCAAAAAAGCTGAAGGGGCCATCAAGCAGGCGGTGACCACGAGACTGCAACAACACTATCAGTCTCAGCTGGATACTCTCCTCGACGAGGACATGGCAGAGACCGAGAAGGAGGTGATGAACATGCTTCGACAACAAGGTCGATTGAAGGAGGACAACGAGGAGGACGTGACCACCTTCTCCGAGCTCCAGAGCAAAGATGTAATCGACCTCGACAACGAGACCGAAGTTGAAGGAGTTGAGAAGCCGCACCCCTTCGAAGGTCCTGCACCTCTTCCTGCTGAACCATACTTTGAGCCAGCTGCTCCTGAAGCTCCTCCTGCAGTTGAAGATCCTCCTGCTGAAGCTACTGATGCTGATGCTGTCGATGCTACCGTCTCTCCTCCTGCTCCTACTACTGCTGCTGCTGACACTTGATTTCTTCTTTCTTTTTTACTGAAACTTTTGTAATGCATTCTCTTTCTCCCCATGTGATGGAGTTTATCTGTACTTTACCCAATAATGGGTTTCTCTAAATGAATGATCAATTTCCCTTTCTTTCCTTTACACCTTTCTTTAATCTTTGTAGTGTACCTAGAATTTGCGGAGCTCGCACAACGTATACATACAAGAAAGAATATAACATAAGTGTATGGACATGTTTTACAGATCATAGAATTAGATATGAACATGATAGCTCACAACGTAGGTACTTGAGTATATGTATATGAAGCTTCTTCGTAATGATTGATGCCCACATCGAAGAAAGTACACGCACAACGGAAAAGAGAAATATGCCGAGATACACCGTTATGTAGTTCACTGTGAATGTAACCTAACAAATAAAATTTCATAAGGTGAACATAATGTAACTCAGTTCAGAGACACTTGCTCAGATGATGTCATTAGGATAAGCTACTGGATTTGCTCAGATGACATCCTTAGGATAAGCCACTAGTGTCTCGTTGTGAGTATGTTGTTCAAGCGAAATTTTATTTGAATTTGCAAAACATTCACAATATTACACTGATGTTCCAGACAACGAATTGACGCAAAACTTCATAGCAATGTAATTTAAATGCTCATGTAAAAACACTGGAAAACTCCTTATTGCAACAACTCATTTATTCATCACAGATTCTATTGAAAGAATTGTCTTAGGTTCATAATGTTCCAGGATTTTTGGATAAGATTACCTTGTAGATCTTTCAAGTAGCAAACTCCAGGACTCCCCAATCGTTCTACGATATAGGGTCCTTCCCAATTAGGCCCCAACTTGCCACTGTTAATCTCCTTGGTATTCTGGAACACTTTTCGGAGAACGAGATCTCCGACCTGAAGGACCCTTCGTTGTACCTTTCGGTTGTATGCCTTCCTTAGCTGTTGCTGGTATCTCCTCATCTGAATGCTAGCATCTTCTCGCTTTTCTTCTAACAAGTCGAGGTGAACGGCCATAAGTTCAACGTTCTTGTCTTTCTCTCCACTCTTCTTCTTGCTATGCCAAGAGCGTATTGTGGGCAAACTAATCTCAGTAGGAATGACAGCTTCCATGCCATAAGCCAAAGAGAAAGGTGTTTCGTTTGTAGGACTCCTTGGTGTCGTCCTATATCCCCACAACACGTTGTGCAGCTCGGTAGTCCACTTCCCCTTCGAGTCTTCCAATATTCTCTTCAAGGCATTCAATATATTTTTATTAGCTGCTTCAGACAGTTCATTCCCTTGAGGATAATATGGAGACGAGAAAATGTGCTTGATCTTTAGTTCGCTACAAAATTCTGCAATGATACATCCTGAGAACTGTTTCCCGTTGTCAGTGATAATGGATTGAGGTATGCCGAACCTACAGACGATATGCTCTCACATGAACTTCTTCACTTCTTGTTCTCTGATACGAGCAAGGGGAACGGCTTCAATCCAACGAGAGAAGTAGTCAGTTGCCACGAGGAGAAAGATTAGATTCCCCGGAGCTTTAGGGAAAGGTCCCATAATATCAAGGCCCCATCGTGCAAATGGCCAAGGTTGGGAGACAGTGTTAAGCTCTTGAGCTGGAGCATGAATTAAACGAGCATATCGTTGACACTGGTTGCACTTCTTCACATGCTTTTGAGCATCAGCTTACATGTAAGGCCAGAAGTATCCTTACCCCAGGGCTCGATGAGCTATCGCTCTCCCCCCTGAATGTATGCCACAAATCCCTTCATGAAGCTCAGCAAGAATCCTTTCCACATCTACAGGATGAACACACTTCAACAAAGGTCCCCCGAAAGACTTTTTATATAACTCTCCCTGCACCAGGACATAACGAAGTGCCTTGAACTGGATTCGTCTTGACTCTTTTGCAATGATAGGAAGAACTCCATCTTTCAAGTAGGCCGTCAACCCTGTTATCCAACTTGGTACTGGATTAACAAAACATACCCCCCGCTGCGACTGGAGTGCTATCGAAGGGTATTCTTTATATTCCATAAGGATAGCCTTGGGTTCATCAGACTGCATCATGGAAGCAAGATAAGCCAAAGCATCAGCATGCCTATTCTCATCTCTTCGAGTATGCTTGATCTCCACAACGGTGAATGCTTCACACTGCAAACGAATGAGGGCAGTATACTGTTTCATTCGGTCATCCTTACATTCATAGTCTCCATTCACCTGATTTACCACAAGCTGTGAATCACAAAAGACTCTCAATCTAGAGACCTGCAGCTCGTGTGCACTCTACAAGCCAAGCAGCAATGCTTCGTACTTAGCTTCGTTGTTGGAGGCATTAAACCCAAGACGTGACATCTTCTGTACTTTTATGTTCTCCGGACTAATGAGCACAACACTAAGTCCTGAACCACTCGAGTTAGAAGATTCATCTATGTACAATAGCCAATCAACCCATTCTGATGATTTATCTCCACCTACACCGATATCTTCATTGTCAACCTCATCAGGGAGCTCACGAAGATCAGCAATCACCTCATCTGCCTCCTCCACAGGGAAGTCAGAAAGGAATCCTGCCATTGTCTGTCCCTTCTCTGAACTTCTTGCTCTATACTGAATGTCGAATTCACTCAGAGCCACATCCCACTTCGACATCCTTCCTGCTAACTCGGGTCGTCCCAACACGACTTTCAAAGGATACGTTGTGATGACAACGATAGTATGAGCATGAAAGTAAGGACGAAGCTTTCCAGCAGAAAAGACAAGAGCAAGACACACCTTCTCAAGCTTGCTATAATTACATTTTACCTTGAGAAAAGTTTTGCTGATGAAATATATAGGCCTCTCAACGCCGCCACAACACCGGACCAAGACTGAGCCAATGGTCTGCTCTGAGACAAAAAGATAAAGATACAAGACTTCACCTGGTTCAGGGACGGAGAGAATAGGGGCTGAGCCTAAATACTCTTTCAAAGCAATGAAAGCTCGAGAACACTCTGCCGTCCATGCAAAAATAGAATCCTTCCTCAGGAGTTCAAAGAGGGGTTTACAACGATCAGATGACTTGGAGATAAACCGATTAAGTGCAGCGATACGCCCTGTTAACTTCTGGATCTCCTTCTTCGACTTGGGCTCCGGCATGTCCAGCAGAGCTCAAATTTGAGTTGGATTAGCTTCTATACCTCGCTGACTCACAAGATATCCCAAGAATTTGCCAGAGGTAACTCCGAAAGTACACTTCTCTGGGTTTATCTTCAAATTGAAAGTTCTCAGAATAGAAAAGGGCTCAGCAAGATCCGTCACAAGGGTATTCCGAAGTCGGCTCTTCACAACGATGTCATCAATGTAAACCTCAACCGTCTTGCCGAGGAGTGGCCCAAACATGAGATTCATTAGACGCTGATACGTGGCACCAGCATTCTTCAGACCAAAAGGCATAACACGATAACAGAACAAGCCACGCTCTGTGATGAAAGTGGTCTTCTCTTGATCTTCTTCCGCTAGGAGGATTTGATTGTAGCCCGAATAACCATCCATAAATGATAACATTTCATGGCCAGCAGTGGCATTGATGAGCCTGTCAATCCTTGACATAGGGAAAAAGTCTTTGGGACATGCTCTATTGACACCAGTGAAGTCAATGCAAACTCTCACCTTCCCATTCTTCTTGGGTACAACTACTACATTAGCTATCCAGTCAGGATACTGCATTTCTTGGATGAACCCAAACTGAATCAGCTTGTCTATCTCTTCATTCACTGCATCATGATAGGTTGGGGCAAGTCTCCGAGGTTTCTATTCACCGGAGGGACAGCAGGATCAACATTGAGGTGATGGCAGATAATGCTCGGATTTATACCTGTCATATCTTTGTGCGACCATGCAAAGACATCAAGGTTTCTCTTCAAGAATTCCAGCAATTCGTCTTCTTCGTCCGTTGTCAAGCTCGTCCCAATTTGCAACACCTTTAGCTCTTCTTCCGTTCCCAAATTGACTACCTTCGTTGACTCTACGGAAGGTCTGCACAACGTGGCCTCCAAGCTTTCTTCCACAACGGAGTCGACCTGTAATTACTATTTGGGCACAATGGAATGAGGAAAATCACACTTCTGCGACACCAATTGATCCCCTCTGATCTCTTGGGGTCCATCTTGCATTGGATATTTCAACACCTGATAGTACGAGGAGGGAACAGCCTTCATCTCGTGGGTCCACCATCGACTCAAGATCGCGTTGTAAGGCGATGGAGCATCCAGAACGAAAAATCTGGTTTGTAGGACAACGGGTCCCGCCACAACGGGTAAGACGACGTCGCCTAACGGTTTCATCGAACTGCTATCAAACCCAAACAGCGGGGTCTGAGCAGAGATGAGAACGAACGGATCCAACTTCATCTGAGTGAAAGCATGAAGATACAAAATGTCTGCCCCACTCCCGGAATCCACGAGCACCCTTTTGATGTCGAAATCTCCTATTCTCATGGTGAGAACAAGAGCATCATAATGAGGCCGGATTACCGTTGTCAAATCATGGTCAGTGAAAGTAAGCGCCTGCCCCACTCGTCTTGCAGACATCTGAACCTGACAAACCTCAGCTTCGTGAGACATCTTCCTCGTTTTTGCTCTGAAGTCTCTCTCTACGTCCTCCTCTAGTGCTCGCACTCGGCAAATGACGTTGATAGTGCCTAAAGGGGCTCCCCCTCGTCCTCCTCCACTGGTACTTGAATTACTTGCAGGCTCTCCTGTACGAGGTTGAGATGACGGTTCTCTGGTGCACATCGTGTTACCGTTATCGAAACTGAGATATTCTCTTAAGTACCCTTCCTGAACCAGTCTCTCCAAATACTCCCTCAAGATGCGACATCGGTTTGTAAGATGACTACGACATTTATGATAATGACAATACTCATGTGCCCGTGGTCCCGACGTAACATCTTGTACAGCTCTAGCAGGCCATTCGAAATATGCTTGGCCTTCCATTGACTTCATGATGATCGTTGGGCTAGCAGTAAAATGGATGGGGTCCGTTCGAGCTGCAAAAGGTCGCCTCTCGCTAGGCTGAACACTTCTCTCTTGCTGCACTTGTGGCTGCTCCTGGCGGGGCTGATAATGCTGCCTCGCTTGCTGCTGAAAGTTCGGGTTAGGATGTCTCTCCGTCCTACCCTGCTGCTGGGATTGATTGTAATTACTTTCATACGGGCGCCTAATCGGCTGATCCCACTGAGTCATATACACTATTTTCTCCTTCTGCTTCCTAGATGGTGAGTCCTCAGATGATGAAGACTCAGACCTCTGCCTCTTCTCATTCCTCCTAGACGACCGGCGTGTTTTCTCTATCACGTCCACCCCTCTCGTCCTTGGCTTCGGCACAACGGAAACATCATCTTTGTATCTTTCGTACTTGGTTGCACGAACCATCATTTCGTCCATCTTGACAGGATAGTCAAGAGCTAGGGATTTATAGAACTCGGAATGCCTGGGGATAGCATTCTTAAAAGCAGCAATACAACTCCCTTCATCGACTTTATCGATGCTATGGACTTCATTAGTGAAGCGCGAAATGAAGTCTCTCAAAGATTTTGCCGGTTTCATCCTTAAAGAGAAGAGAGTATCTGCACCTGATTTCTTCTTTTTATTGATAATGAACTGATCAATAAAAACCGACCTGAGCTCGGCGAAGTTGCTGATTGAACCAGGAGGCAGATTACGAAACCATCTTGATGCCGCTCCTGCCAGACTATTGGGGAAGGCCTTGCAATACAGATTATCATCTGGATTGCGAACTGTCATCGCATGCTTGAAGTCAAATAAGTGCTCATCCGGATCCGTTTTCCCGGTGTACATGGGCAAGATTGGGGTCATAAACTTGGAAGAAATGTATGACTGATTGATGACATCTGTGAAAGGAGAGTTCTCGACGTTGTCCTTTGCTGATTGAGTAAAGTGATCATGAATCCCTCATTTCATGCTCTTGACACGAGCACTGATCATAGCCTCCACCTCCTTGGAAGTCATCCAAGTCTTTTGAGTAACCGCTCCTTCGGCAGCACCTTTCGAATCTTCTTGTCCTACTTCTTCTCGCAAATCAATACGATCAGAAGGGACTCTTTGCTCCACACGAACTGGAGGTTGTCTTGCCTCCCTCTCAGTAGGAGGAAGCAAGAACCTGGTGTCGCGGTTCTCTGGTGCTAATGGGGGAGAAGAGAAGTCAAGCTGACGTCTCACTGATGATCTCTGAGCTGGCCCATCATCTACTTCGAGCCTACTATGCTTGATTGTATCAAGCCTTTCTTGCATCATCTGTTGGTGTCTGGTGATCTGATCCAGAGCAGACTGCTATCTTTGCAACATTATCAAAATACGATCAGAGACAGAAGGCTCAATGGGGGGGCATGGTCGTCTCTAGCTGGTCAGACGATGGACTGATCCCAGGAATGAAAGTCTGCACAACAGAAGGTGCGAAAGGGGTGGCCTGAGGGGTTTAATTCTCACGCTCGGGTACAGAAGGTTGATCAGTCATGATCACAAAGAGCGAAGGGAGGTTCGTTTATGATTTCCCACAGACGACGCCAATTTTGAAGGGAAAAATTACTGGAAGAGACACGTGTCAGCTGCAACTGTTCACCTCTGGTTAACTGGTGGAAGGTAGAAGTTGAAGGGTGTGATACCCTGACCTACACTCCAATGATAAAGTAAGTAGGTGGAGAAGATGATGAACAGGAAGACAAACAATAGCACTGAAAAATATATGCGTCCCTGGATCCCTTTAACACTGAAATTCTCAGGGTATTTATAGGTTAACCTTGGCATGACCATAGATGACCATAGATGCTCATACCACGTGCCCTGCACTCATTACCAAATATGTCAGTAAAATCCGCCACCTGTTGCATCACACGTGAAAGCCTACCATTAGTTCAGTCGGTTGGGTCTGACAGCACATAGAAGTGACCTGCATTAAATGCCAAGACAGTGCTTTCGGCCCACTTGTCAGAACAATCGATCGCCTCCTGATTACTCCCTCCTGCGAGTCGGTCTCGTTGTTGACTCGAGCTCGGGTACGTTGTATATGTCCTAAAATATGACCTGGACATCCTTATCTGAGTTACAACGGACTCGTTGTGCATTGAACAACGAAAACGTTGTCGAGAATACAACGTTTACGTTGTGTATAAGACAACGAACACGTTGTCAAAACCACAACGAAAACGTTGTTCGCAAGACCACAGATACGTCGTAATTTATACAACGTGAACGCTATGCATCAGACAATGTTTATCCTTCTATTTTAAGCACGTGACTCAAACACATGTCCACGTGTCACTTTCGTGCATAAAACAACAAAAGCTAGCTCGTTCCCCAACATTAATTAATTTTTACGAATTTTATCCCTTATAGTTACCTTAACCAAAAAAATGGTAAATTTAAGATGAGAAAAATGAAAAATGGTAAATTTGATGCCATTAATGGACTCAAACTCTTTCTCTACGGCGGTGGAGAAGAGATTCCTCACGAGCTCGAGTTGTAGATAAAGAAAGAATGATGTGTCATGAATGGGTATACACCATTTAATATTCTGAAGGCACGTTACAAAAAAAAAGAAGTCATACTTACATCTTCCATTTTAAAGACTAGCCTAGTTAGCTTCTCATACCACCATATTTTCATACCATATGTTAGTTAAGGACGCGTGAAAATTGGGTCTCTAGACACAAGCATATGTGCTTAAAAGCCCATATCTGGTCTAAGCAAAAGACATTATGATATCTGGTTAAGAAGCATGGATACTTTGAAAATGGAAACATACCCGTGTCGCTGTATCGGATACGGCATTTTAAGGTAAAACTTAACTGCTTTTTATAATTTCTACCGCATCGTCGTACCCGTATCGTATCGCTATATCTAAGTATCGCCATACCCGTGCTTCTTAGAAATGTAGTAAGTCGTGACAAAAAAATGCGTACTCATTTAACGACCAATAAAACAAAAGAACATACCTCAAGGGTGAACAAGCATCCATAAATGTTGTAAAATAGAGGTATTGACTTTTTTTTAAAATTGTTGTACAAAGCCCGTTCTGTACCCAATTGTCCCACGGCCAAGGGTACTTACTGAAATCCTCTAAGAAATCTACTGAATTTACATAATCTAAATTACATGTTGTTTGTACCCAATTGTCCCCCAAGGGTACTTATTGAAATCCTCTAAGAAATCTACTGAATATACATAATCTAAATTACATGTTGTTTGTTTCTAAGCCTTTATAATGACTTGGAATTTTTAAAACTTATATTTAGATAATTTCTATTTTTGAAAAACTTAGATGATAATTAATTAGCCTATATATAATAATAAATTTTCCAACTTTATTTCTTATTTTTTTTGGTGATAAAATTAAATAATTTATTATCAAACATAAATAATGACTTGTTTTTCATGGTTTAACTTATTTATTTATCAACATCTTCACATATGGTTTAAATAATAAACTTAGATTTTTTGTTTGGTTTCCAAAAAACTTAGATTTATTTTGGAAACTTAGGTAATGTACTTACAATATTTTTTTGATACTCCTTACATATGTTTTCATATCTTAGGGGTTTCTGGAGGCTTAAATTTGACATGGTCTGTTTTTGTTGTTAATTTTAATAGTTTATAACAATTTTCCCACATATTTATAAGTTAATTATTTAAATGTTATGTAAAAATATTGAAAAGGGAAAACAGTACTTTTCGGTAGAATTTTTAAAATTTCAGTTGAATAAAAAAAAAAAAAAGGAAAAACAGTTCTCCGGAATTTCGGCCAAAATTCGAAAACCAAATGTTTGGTCACCTTCAAATCTTGTTCACGTGGTTGAAGCATTGCATGGACCCATCCAAGCACTGAAGCCAAAACAACATGATGGAAGGTTAGACTAAGAACCCTACGCCGTACAGAGAGTCATCACCCAACACTACAAAATTGCATTATGAATACTGGTAAGGAAGCAATCGAAATAGCATATGGCGTACGTACCCTGAGCTTCAGTAATGCACAGGCGCATGTTAGCTAGCTTATTTGGAAGTGGACAAGAATGTATGCATCGGTGACACATGCATCTGTCGGAACTAAATATTCGTATCTCTAAACCATATGGAAGCACACACACCCCGCCTCTTGCTTCGCTTCAATAGTAATAGTTTAGTTGGGGTGAGGCCTCTCTCAAGTCTTCTAATCTCACCCATCCATGAGTTCTCAAGCTAACCCACTTAACGACCTCTTCCCGGACAAAGAAAGAGCTGATATCGATACTAACGTATCATTTTGTAGCAATGTAACTAAAAACACAGACATATGCACATGTTATGCCACCGTCTATGCACCTTCTTCATATATGAGCCCTCGTATGAATGTAATTAACATGATGGTGGAAATGAGAGGGTACACAGAAAGTTGAACACAAAGTGACAAATCAAACATAATAGAAAGGAGCATGTAGGTCATCTCAAAAGAAAAACAATCATTTCATTTCATTTCATTTCATTTCATTGAGAAAGCAAGGGGTATTTATGTCATATTCCATACAGAGAAGCATGGTCTCTGATCCTATGCTTCTGCCCTACTACATACAGGACCTGGATAGAAAGTATATACAGTATTGAGTAGATGGTAGTAGAGATAGTAGTAGTAGAGAGTAGAGAGTAGAGAGCCTCTCTAATCTAACCCTCCAAAAGCATTTAATGGTCAAAGCTAACCCCACCACCTATTTTTTCTCTGCAGCAGTGGATTGAAGAGTCTCTCCTTTTATTTGAGAGAGGGAGAGGGAGAGGGAGAGGGAGAGCACTTATACTTTATTCATCATATACACACAGTCTTCTCTCTTATTGCAACATCTCCTGAAGAATATGAATATATCCTTAGAAAAGAAAAGAAAATCTTAGTCCCCCTCCATCTCTCTTTTTCTATTTCCCTTGCTAGATTTGTAGAGATCTTCAGTCGTTTTCCCGTCTCTGACTCTCATAATGACAACGACCCATCCTCTCCCTCTGCTTAAAATCAGCTTCCCTTCCGTGATTTGTGCAAGTCTCTTTTAATTAAAAAAAAAAATTTTTGCTTTATTTTTTCACTCTATTTTCTTATATCATCGGACTTTCTTTTTCTGTTCTCTTTTCCTTTTCCTTTGTCTTCTTCAGATCACTGTTGCAGGTGAGCACAATTTAAAATGGGAATTAGGGTTTGTAAAGGTGGAAATCAACAGCTCCATATCAATGGACATTTAGGGTTTCCGTAAGTAGAGATAACCGTTAAGAAAATTATAAAATAAGCTCGGTCCTCTCTTTTATTTACCATTCATTATATTTCCTTCTCTGGTTTGAACTAAATGGGTTGTACGTGGATTTGGTTTTAACAAGCTGATCCTGGTATATTTTTGTGAAGATTACATAGCATGTTTGTTTATAATGGTTTTAAGATCGTATACATGTTTTCTTTTTAATAATCTTCTGTATATCATATTTTTTCCTTTTGTTTTGTCGGACAAGTAAAGGGATGATGCTAACTTCTCGAGAAGATAGGAGGGATTATTAATGGATCCCATGTGTCCTGGATCTAATCTTATTTCTTCACTCTCAGTGATCGAAAAAGCTAGGTTTCTTTCTGTAAAGATTGATGAATTTACGTGGGTTTAGTTTAGCGTTTATAAGATCTGTGTCATTTGATCTGATTTTATTGGGTGGCATCCACTGAAAAATGGGGGTTTCTTCTTTCTTTTTCTCCCTTTTAGAATTTGTATTATAAGAGTTACATAATTTTTCTTTACTAGGCAAAAATTCACCTTATTCTGGAGCTTAACATGGATTATGTTAATAACCAGTTTTTTTGGTGTTGCAGGCTTTGTGGAGTTCCCCAAGTTGCTATTAACCTTTAGGTATTTTGAGCAATCTCTTGGTTTTTTTTCCAGATATTTCACAATGGGCACATATTTGTGAAGCTTGGTTGACGATTTATGGCTCCCCACAAGTATAAGATTCAATTCTTTAATTCTCTTTCTTAAATACTTACCAACCACATGTTCTGATTTAGATAAATATGCTGCTTTTAATTTCCTGGAAAAAATCAGAAATGATGATTTAATCCCCTAATCAAGGAATTGGAAAATTATTAGTTATTTATATTCAGTGTTAATTTGTCAAATATTATGGTAATTGATGATTTTGTAGTGTTATTATATCAAACTTGACTAGCAATTGCACTTGAAGGTTTTGTAAATTGAAAAGAAGAAAATCCTAATAACAACATATTAACAGATTAATAATTTCTAGTTCTAGTTTTATTTTCTCTATTCACCATATATATACATCTCTAGAGGTGGGGAGCCTCTCTTTTTTATCTGTGCAATGCAGTTTTATTAGTGTAGTTTGGAATATTTCTGTTCAATGGATGTTGAGAAATTGTTTGAGAGAGCTTCCTTCAGTCCACTCATGGATGGGTTAAGGGGTTGAATTAGCTGCCGACTCATTCATTCAAGCACTCAGTAGAAAGGGAGTAGTTTTTGCTACTGTGAATGTGTGAATGATGCGGGAGATAAATTTCGTCATTTCCTCTCTGTGCTTGGACTGAAGGGAGCTCCCTATTTCTATTTCCTTCACTTTCTATTTTGATTTACTGTAATCTTGTACTTTCTTTTAAGTACCTCTTTACTCAAGGGGAATTTTTCTTCTCTTTCATTATTAACCATCTGGTTTTTGTTGTGATTGAAATTGTTGATTCAGTTGGTTGATATTTAGCTTCAAATTTGCAGTATTTCTGGTCAGTTGGTTGCTAAATTGTAGCATCTTTATAAATAGCAACTGCTTATCTCTTAAATACTCAAGGACTGGTGTGCTTAAACACTGTTTATCTCTTAAATACTCAAGCACTGGTGTGCTTAAACACTGTTTATCTCTTAAATACTCATGCACTGGTGTGCTTAAACACTGTTTATCTCTTAAGTAGCAACTGTTTATCACTCTCCTCTAATTTTGTCTTCTTCAGTTTTGGTTAAGTGGGACACCATCATTATCAAGGAATTCAGTCATGCAGCTCATGCTCACACTTCCTATGCCTGCAGGTCTTTAGGGTATGCATTTGTTATTTTATATTTCTTTATTTTCTCTTTATTTTTAAGAATATTTACTTTTTGGAATATTTATTCAGTGACGAGTAAGCTGAAATTCTTACATTAGAGACCATAGTAGGCATTCTTTATTTCTGGAAAATTGCTCGACAGTAAAATACATTAGATGCTTTAGTAATATAAACCAAATAATTGAAATTATTCTTTTTGGTACATAATAGAAGCAGGTTTATATAAGTAAAATTATATATATATATATAGCCCCCTACATCATTACACAAAATATTGCTATATCTCCTCCATGGGTCATTGAGCCATACTTCTTATAGTCCCCTTCAGCCTCTTTTTTTCCGAGATCATATACCAGCACCAGTCACCCACTACTCGCCACTTAATTGTTGATAATTCTAAGCGTGCCTAGCTCTCTGATAACTTCTATGCTGGCATGATCGTGTTAGGATGGACAATTCTAAGCGTGCCTCTCAGATGACTTCTACTCTGGCATGACTGTGTTAGGATGGACGAGTGGCTCCGTCATTGTTCAATTTATACTGTCCTCTAGGTTTCTGTCAAGAAATTGGGCTTCTTGATTAAAGTATTTTGTTTAATAAGAGAGGACATGACCTTTTTGTTAAGGTTTCTATAGTTGTCTAATAAAAGGGTTTAAAATGAAGGAAGCTCCAGCTCCAAAGATACCGGGAGCCCCACATTATGGGGGTACTTTAGGAAATGCTCATATAAAAAGTGTATTTGTCTTATTGGTTTGATTAAAACTTTTAGGACCATATGGTCTTTAAGGTTAACGAGACCTTGTCTTAGAAATTAGAATACACTATTTTGAAGCACAAAACAGTTAGGGTTTTGAAATTGCGAAACTTTAAATTATTTTGTGTCCTAAAATAAGGTGTTCTAAGGCAAGGTCCCGGTTTCAAGAGCCTTTTTTTTTTTTTGGGTACTGTCTCAAGAGCTTTATTCGGATTAGATTTCGTGTATTTCTCAAAAGGAAAATTGTACTTAATGTACCTGGGATTGGGATATGGATTTGTAAACCTAAGCGGGCTTGGACCAATGAGGTACAGCCTCAGGTTTACAAATCCATATCCCGGGTATGCCTTTCACTGCTCTTAAGGGGGGGGGAGGGGGCGGTTTACAAATCCACATCTGTACCTATCACTGCTCTTCTCAAAATAGGCATATAATTGGAGTTTTCAGTATCTTTTGGACCGGAGCAGCTCCTCTTGTATTCATTTCTTAATAAAATGATTATTTTGTTTTTATTTACGACAGTAATTTTTTTTTTGGGTGGGCCCCACATGGTTAGATATCATTTACCTCGGAAGTTAACTGGGGGGCAATGGAGCAGTTGCAACTCTTACCCCTGAGGGATTAGATCCCCAGACCCCCTTGGGAGGCCACACCCCCGTGTGTATTTACGATAGTTGGGGCTAAATATTGGTTCATTTCTGAACTGTGCATGCATTAAATAAATATTATCTTTACATTACCTTATAGTCATCATCTATTCTAAACAAACCAGAGGTTGGAAATTGGAGCTAATTTATGGAATCTTCTTGAGAACACCCCCATCTGGTCTCCAATCTCCCTTATTATATATTCAGAAAAGAAAGGATTCGCCCAATAGCCACCTAATAAGCAGTAAGAGCTGTCTGGGGTCCTGGCTCACCCACCTCGAACAGAGATAACTAAGTACGGTTTTAAGCTTTTAACAGTAACAAAGTCATAAAAACCACAACTCTATTCTTTTGTGAGCTAATGCGGTTATTAAAACAGCTCACTTTTTAATGTAATAGACTGAAAAGAGACTTAAAAAGCTCTTAGCTCCTTGTGCGGATCGAGAGTGGAAGTACAACTCCACTTGTTTTTATTATGGCACAGGATTCTCTCGAGTAGAACTCGAGAGAATCTCTCCGGTTTGAACCCCTAGAGGTTGCCACGTGTCTTCTTTGACGCCCCTTAATCATGGGTAAGGTTCACCTATCCATCCTTGGTTTTTTTTTTAATAATTCTTTTAATTAAAAAAAAACTGTTTTTAGAGTTTTTTTTAATTCTAAAAACAGTTTTTAATTTTAAAAAAAGAATTAGTATTTTAAAAAAAAACCATGGGTGAACCCTAGGGGTGGGTGAACCTTTCCAATTGATGTGCGTGTGTTTTGTTTAGTTGTTTTCTTCCATTTGAAGGTGTGCCAAAGTGTCTACTTCTATTTACTTATTTCCTTTATTTCTTATTGGTGTGGTCCCAAGTAAACTATGTTGATTTTATGTTTTGTTTTCTGGATATTTTATTGAGATATTTACCTATTTTCTCGTTGAACTTTGAATTGGGGGTGTTGGGGCATGCGATTTGCCACATATGGATATTTTTGGACCTTGTTTATATTTAGAAGAGTTTCCATTTCTGGAAATGAACTTCAGCATGGAAGAAGCTTGTGCTTCTGTACGCTGTTACTTTGGGGTTTTTAAGTTATTATTGCTTAAAAACTTGGTCCATATGATTTTTTTTCATTAATATTTAAATTCGTGAAAAATGGGCTGGGCGTTTGATGCTGCATTCCCGTTTCAGAAAGATTGCCATCCTTTTGTGTGTGTGTGTGTGTGTGTGTGTGTGTGTGTGTGAGAGAGAGAGAGAGAGAGAGAGAGAGAGAGAGAGAGGTGTGAATTGTGTGTTTTCCTAAATGTTATGTTCCTCTAAAAGAGGAAGAGGACTACAAATGACCACATAAGTCTAATTTTGCCTGCCTTACTGTAGTTTTTCTGCTCTACCCGGCACATAGAGTGTTATTTGTTAGGATCATTCAATTGTTGGCCTGGTAAAGCTTATACTCGATCGAGTACACATTCACATGAGTCCGCGAAGCAATTTTTGGTTCAAAGAGAAACTTCTTTGAGAGAGAGAGAGAGAGAGAGAGAAAGAGTCCACGGAGACTGATAGTGGTCTGACATCGTTATATCTAGCTATATGGGTGGGGTGCCATGACCTCATTAACTGATTGTTACAGCAAACCCCTCCAATCCTTCTCTTGAACTAGTGGGCATACAAAAATGCATCAAGGTCGGATGAGTGAGACTGTTGCCCATTAGGGTTAATATTTGGTGCATGGAATCTATTGAAGATGATGATCGTATGCACACTTTTATGGAGCCCATGCCATGTAAGGAAGGTGTTAACTTGCACACTCTTTCTTTACATATTGGGATAGCAATTCATTCCCATGGGAGACATAAGGGTCATGTGGAACATCTCTGATCTTACCCATGCTCAGGCGACTCTTGGTAAACTAAACTGACAAGGCTCTTGGAGTCTGTCGCCACCTAGAACTAGGACATTACAGGAATGTCAAATCACTTTTTTTTTTTATATACTACAAGGGCTACTAGAAATGTAAATCCATCCTTTCGTTGTCTAAAAATGGGTCTCCCTCTCCTCTTTTTTTTTTTTTTTTGTTTATCCCTCTCCTTTCTTTACTTCATGTAGAATGTAGATCCATCCACCTTAGTTAAAGGATATCATGTGACCAAAATAATATTTCCGACTAGTGTGCTCCTGCTCCTCCTTCCGATGCGGAGGGCAGAAGAGTTTTCCGTTAAAGCTATTGTTGTCGCTTAGCCAACATTTTCTTTTGTAAATGGATAATTTTGCCAGAAGCAACAACTCGTATTTGTTTTAAGGAAACTCCTAATTGTTCTAGAGCAACTACAACTAAGGAGTTTGAGAATTGACTAAGGGTGTCATGTTCTAGGAAGGAGTAACCGAAACAGGGAGAACCCAAAGATATTGATTCAGGGCTAAATATCATGACCAATACGTCCAATATATTTTCTATTTTTTCATGCATGAGAGCCTTCATTAATTAGCAAAAGATGCAAGTACGTTAGCTTCCTAATTCTCCCTCCTTACCTGCGTGGAATAGTGTATATTTGTAGGTAGCACCCTCGCTCTTTCGCCATAGAGGAATAAGTCCCCTCATCGCCTGACGTGGGGACTATTCCTCTGCTATCACACAGCGGACCCTTCAACTCCCATTAACCTTGGTTAGTTTTTTTTAATTCTTTAAATAATTTATTTTTTTTTATTTTCTGAAAACCGAGGGTAGATGGGTGAACCTAAAAGGTTTATAAATCTTAACTTAAATGGGGTTCGAATGCGGACCCATGCCAAGAAAATGCGAGTCGAGACGCCCCAACTGGCCCTCAAAAAGCTACGAAATTGAGTAAAACAGGACTTTGTTTAAGACCTATCCACGAGGTGGGCTAGTGTTTGGTGGACCGCTCCTTAAATTACTTACGTGGAGTGTTAAATTACTTACGTGGAGTGTTATCAGCCGCAAATCTTAAAATACCGAGTCAAAAAAGGACTTTGTTTCAGTCAGATCCCTCCACGAGGTGGGCTAGTGTTTGGCAGACCTCTCCTTAAAATACTTACGTGGAGTGTTATCAGCCGCAAACCTTAAAATACTCGCGTGGAGTGTTATAAGAGGCACAAACTTTAAGGAAAATGCTCAACTCATCCGCGATTGCTGCTATGTAACGAAATAGTCGGTTCTCGTGGGTCTACTCCCCACTTTTTATCGCTCACCGGCAGTGGTTAATTAAGATTCACTCACCCCTAAGGTTAAACATCCACCTTAGTTTTCAATAAACAAAAAATTAACCTTTAATTTAGTTAAACTTAATCAGGGTTAAATTTGGATTAAACAACACATGAGGACTCATCAATAACTTAAGTAGCATATCCATAGGTCCACTAATCACTGCTAAACTTTTAATAAATATATACACTAGAAAACACCTGGTGCGATGCATGGGTAACTGATAATTCCTTAAACAACATATATTGTTAAGCATAAATAAATACAGAAGAAATAAGTGGAACAATAGCATTAAGTCTATTATGTATTTCTTCTTTTTGTTTTATCAATTCTATTTATAGTTTAAATATGAAGCGGAGCTCTGCATCATGCGGAGCTCCCTTTTTATATTACATGGGAGCAAATGTGTAATTACCATGAAAATTAATCTCTTCTATTTAAGGAACTGATGCTTTATGCATCTGTGTTTTGGGCGGAATGCTCACGCGGAATAAATCAAGCTCCTTCTAATTATCTTAATTATAGTTAACCAATTATCGTTTTAGAGAGTTAATCTTGATCATTGTACGGGATAAAATTCGTAATTTAATCTCGTGTAGTTGCAAAAAACGTGTTTTCGATGTTAAACGTTGGATACGAGCTTATATGTGTTTTTGAGTACGTATTCGTTGCGTGTATAACAACGAATTCGTTGTGTTCCTCACAACGGGAACGTTGTTCTCTAGATAACGAACTTGTAGTCATCAAGACAACGGTATCGTCTTTGTTGTGAACAACGAGTCTGCGCTTTATGTCGACAACGAGACCGACTTTTAGTAGCCGATCCTCAGGTGGCGATCATTTGTCTCTGACATTAGGTGAAAAACACTGTCTTGACATTTATTGCTAGTCACCTCAGGTGGATTTTCGATCCACAAACCGACTTAGAAACATTCATCATCAAATATGTCTGACATATTTGGTAATACGTGGCAAGCTTATGACATAGTCATCCAAGTTATCGATGGTTATCTATGGGCATCCCAAGCTTAACCTATAAATACCCCAGAGACCCAGTGCATCAGGATCGATCAAGGAATATCCGAATATAGTGCCTTAAATTTCACCTTAGTGTTCTAAACTCTCAGTGTTTCAGTGCCTGTATGATTTATAAGTTACCTCCTTCATTTAACTGACTTTATGATCGGAGTTGTTTCAGGGTGCGAACCCGCCTCCTCTCCTTTTGTTGTTTTTAATCTTGTTTACAGATAAATGTTACTCTGACCACTCTACCAGCTAAAAAAGCCAGAGCTATCTCAAGCAGAGCAGATTATCATGCTACTGCAATACCAGCAATCCCTCTTAACGCAGCTTACCAACCAGTAGCAATTGTTGCAGGAACAGATCGAGGTTTGGGCACAAACATCAAATCTTGCGTTACTCCAGGGCGACAGTCATCGGCCAGCAGAACGGCGTCCCTCCAGGCGAGCTGACTCGATATTGTTCACTGCTCGCCCTGCCGCGATTATGCGAGTCATAGAGGATGATCTGGACTTTGAATGACCATCTCGTCTCAGTCGAGACATCACCAAAGGACCTCGAGCGCGAGAGTATTGCCAGTATCATAAGAGCCATGGTCATACGACCAACCGTTGCTGCAATTTAAAGGCCTATCTGGAGAGCCTGACGCGAGAAGGTTTTTAAGCCGAATTTGTACTTCCTGCTGATGAGTCGGAAACCCTGTAACTTGGGGATATCATTGTACCCGTGTTCTGTGTTCTTTTCTTTTCTTGTTCCATGTCTATTTTTTCTACCAGCTGAGATATCAGCTGGTGTGGGGCTTTTGTACTTTCTAGCTTGTGTTTTCTTTTTTATATGTGAATTATCTAATGAATCTCTTTTATTTTGTCCTGATGTTGCGTGAAACATGTGTACTTCGCAAAATCTTTCATTATCCATCGACATATTATGAGCTTGAGAAAAGAGGAGAAAAAGACAGTGCAAATGCATCTTCGGTGTTATTATAATCTTGTTATCGCTGTCGAGATGACAGACTTATCGTCATAGTATCATTGATACGAGCTCGTTCTCGTTGTCTATTCGTTCCTTCTCGGTGTTCGATGTTTTCAGCAATCATATCACCATGGACTAGCGTTTGCAAAAATTCTGGAGCCATTTCAAAAGTGAATATTGGAGCCGTATCAGAGTGAATTCAATTTCAGTGACTTAACGAGAGTGAATTAAATTTCAAACACCCAAGAGTGAATTTAATTTCAAAACACACAAGTATATGAGTTTGTGCCTTTGTAAACAAATCCCGCTACGATGACATCGAACGCCGCTATGATGACATCGAACGCCTCTACAATATATTCAAGGATGTTCCGGTGTCTCTTCAATATCTATTTTTAGTGCTTTATATTTCGGTGATTGACAAACAAAGATTTCAGTGATTGACAAACAAACAAAGGTCATCAAGGTGAGTATAAATCGATTTAAATTTACTGCATTGGTTACATATAGTGTACATATATTATATATTCGTTGTGAAAAGTTCCAACAAGTATGATATGACGAGCAAAGTTACATATCCAAAGCATCGTCTAGAGCAAAGACAACAAGTATCATTATACAACGGAGTTATCTTCAATATTTACAATTTCAGTCATTAAAGGATCATTAGGGGGAGCAGGTATAGTTGGAGTTGGTTCAGTGGGCAGAGGAGGTTCCTCGGTTTCTTCAGTTTCTTTTATCTCATCATCCCGAGTATTATCCTGAGCAGGAGATTCAGAATCAGAATCATTAAGTCCTCCTTGTTCTCGGAGCTGCCGCATTATGATTTCTTCAATTTCTTTGTGGTCTTCATCCAGTAGCTGATCCATTTGAGTTTGGAAATGAATACGAAGGGACTCCGTGAGAACATCTTCGGCAGCTTCAATTTCTTTCCCTTTTGAAGCTTTAGCTTCGTCAAGCTGTTTTGCCAAAATCTCTTTTTCAGCTTCAGATGCTTCAAGACGTCGGCGCAGTGTATTTAAAACTTCATCTAGCTCGCTACTCTGATACACAACATTTTCTGCTTGCTCCAATGCCTTCTTCTACCTCTCTTCTGCATTACGAGCCTTTTGCCGAGTTGCGTCTCGTTGTGTTATCATCAAAGCAAGTTTATCTTTGGTAGACTTCAGTTCTGATTGAGTTTTCTCCAGCTTGTATTGCCATTTCTTTTCTTCACCTGTTCCTTTCTTCTCGAGCTAGTTAACTCGTGCTGTTAATCCGGTGGACGTGTTCCGGACTTTATTATAATCTTCGTATAGTACAGCCAGCATTTTATTCATCTGGGCCGGAGACGTATCGTTAGTATGAAATTTGATTAACAGTCAGAGCAGATAAGATTCGAGTTCTTACCGTGGCAACAGCTCGAGATGCAGCGCCACACTTCCCCATGAAGTGCATATTGTTTGTTGCAATAATATCTTCTGTGAGCCTCGTTGCGAATAGCATGAATGTGGCTATATAATCATGGTCCATTGCCATATGAGCAACGATAGGGTGTAGGTATCCTCGTGGAAAGGTAGGAATCCATTGTGTAGCTTCTCTGTCCGTTGTCCCTTTTTCTTGAGGTGGTGCAGACGATGAAGTAGTGTTGAGATTTGGAGCAGTAGTGGTGATGACAGAGGTCAGTGCAAGAACAGGTGTAGCAGTAGTGGTTTGAATTCTAGTAACCAGAGGTTGATCATCCTCCAGTAGATCGTCGGAGCCAAAGAGTTCCTCATCGTTGTCTATTTCTGGCATCGTAGATGTTGTAATAGTCGACTTTACGCCATGTTGAGCTTGAAGTCTTTTGTCGTATTCTGCTTCGCGTTGAGCTCGTTTTGCCTTCAGCTGTTTGAGAGCATCATCCCTCTTTTTCTTTTCCACCTTCTTTTCTGTTATGGTGAGTTGGAAAGACCAGGTAGATCTGGGAGCTCGTGGTGTTCGGTTCAGGTGAGGCATGCGATAAACCATTCTTCCTCCGAGTTGTCCTAGAGCAGCAACAGTAGTATTAGGTTGAGAAATATAATCAGCGGCAACTGTGGATTCCGGTGTTGGTAGTGGCCTCCAGGTAATATACTCGTCTCCTTTCTCTTGACGAATATTTCTTAATCGTTGTTCCTCTGCAGGAGTGAGTTTTGTATAGTGCAGCTTGGAGACATCTATGCACAAAAGAGGTTATTTTTAGTTATCACAGATAAATATAAATGAAGCAATAGTGAGTAGAGCAGTAATAACAACCTGAGGAGAATTCGTTGGGAACGGGTCGTTCAATCTCATCCCTCCAAGCACCAGAAATGATGAAAGACATTCCCTTCCAATTTTTGTCTATATAGGGAAGGTGCATAATGATATCCATAATTTTGCCTCGTTGAATCCAGGCGAAATACGTCTTATCGCCATCTTCAGGAAATTTCCGGCATTTCACAGTATGACGGAAATGGAAGATGTGTCTGGGTTCTATATTGTATCCATCTCTGTTGAATTTAGTCATCAGAGACATATATTTGTAAAACCTATGGTGCATCTGTTCAGGGGCTACTTGCAGGGCAGAAAGAACTTCATCGACAATGGGTTCTAATGGGAATCGTAATCCAACTTCAAACTGAGCAGTATATACAGTGGTGCAGGAAGAAAGGTAGTCAGGATGGATGTCTCATTCGTTTAGATGAAAATAGACATATGGAGGAATCTCGTATCTAGTTCTATAGAAATCAAGAATGTATCTATCTACTGGTTTGGGTATAGGAGCAAGAGCAATTATATTTTAGGGAGTATTATCAGTCTGAGCGATTTCTTCATCACTCTCAATTCTAACTATTTCAGTCGACATGGTAAGAAGGTTATAGCTAATAAAAGAGCGAACGGGGCAAACGAATGAGTAATATGTCAAATATACTATAAACAACAAGAATAATGATACAAAAGCAGAACAATAGTAAAGGAGATCTTACCACAACGAAGGTTATACAAAAACTTTGAGTGAGAAGGTTCAAAGTTACAAATTGTTGGAGAGATAAAAATCCGGCAGAGTAACAGTGCAGATAACCCAAAGTGAGGAAGACGAAGGTCTATGCATCTTATATAGATGGCGCTAAAATGCAAAAGACTGACTTAGCTTGAAGTCTCAGTCATACACGTGAGCGCATGATGGGGTAAGATGGTCATTTCCATAAAAATTAAAATATAATGTATCAGATTAACTATTTTTGTAGGACGCATTAGCTTGCATCTTGGCCGTACACGTCAATAATAAGGGGGGTTAGATCATCTTTTTACGAAGACAGAATAACCGTCGAGGCAAATGAATCGTTTCGGGTTCCGTAAAAGTCATGATGACCAGTCTGCCATACATTAATGAGGCGTGATGTATTTGAGAAACGTGCTACAGTGGTTCCGGCGATATATCTTCGTGTATAATGTAAGCCAGAGATCAAGAACATCAGAGCATACATAACGAAGTTTGCACAAATAGGGCTAAAAATATAGAGATCTAAGAGCGGAGTGCAATCAATATGGCGTACGGTATTTTTCTTCTGGAATGCTGAGAGGTTTATGATGTTTCGAACTACGTTCAAAGCATTATAAATGGGCTAATTGTAAGGGATAAAATTCGTAATTTAATATTGTGTTGTGGCAAAAAGCGTGTTTTCGGTGTTAAACGTTGGATACGAACTTATATGTGTTTTTGAGTACGTATTCGTTGCGTGTATAACAATGAATTCATTGTGTTCCTCACAACAGGAACGTTGTTCTCTAGACAACGAACTCGTAGTCATCAAGACAACGATATCGTCTTCGTTGTGAACAACGAGCCCGCGCTTTATGTCGACAACGGGACAGACTTTTAGGAGCCGATCCTTAAGAGGCGATCATTTGTCTCTAACGTTAGGTGGAAAGCACTGTCTTGACATTTATTGCTAGTCACCTCAGGTAGGTTTTCGATCCACAAACCAACTTAGAAATTGTAGGCTCCCGCGTGTGCTGTGTTCGTCATCAAATATGTCTGATATATTTGGTAATATGTGGCAAGTTTATGACATGGTCATCCAAGTCATCAATGGTCATCTATGAGCTTCCCAAGCTTAACCTATAAATACCCCAGAGACCTAGTGCATCAGGATCGATCAAGGAATATCCGAATATAGTGCCTTAAATTTCACCTTAGTGTTCCAAACTCTCAGTGTTTCAGTGCCTTTGTGATTTATAAGTTACCTTCTTCATTTAACTAACTTTATCATCGGAGTTGTTTCAGGGTGGGAACCCGCCTCCTCTCTTTTTGTTGTTTTTAATCTTGTTTACAGATAAATGTTACTCTAACCACTCTACCAGCTAAAAAGCTATTGACGTGCCGAACTTGGGAAATTTTCCCCCACAATCATAAATTAAATTATCTAATTCACATATATACTTGGTTATCCAATTTGTTTCCACTTGGTCTTCAATTGATAGAGATAAAACAAATTAAGGCAGCGAAAAATATCTAAATAATTAAATCAAAAATCCATTTGTAGAGATTAAACTGAAAACTCTTTTCTATCACTCTCTCCTTATTAAAGAACAACAATATATATTATAAAAAAATAGAAAGATGGGCCATGGGAGGAGAATGAAAGCTAACTAATAAAACCTAGGGTTCTTCCCTCTCCAATTCCAAACCAAATCTCAGGGCGGAGTAAACCTACTAAAAAGAAATATATGATATGTTTGGTGAGTTGATTGACTCAGCTATACCACATTACGAGTATGTTGTTCCATATGGTCATTCCTTCTACGCATAATTAAAGTAGATGCCGTTTGATTTGGTATGTCCAATTTGCTTAGTCAACACTTATATTGACTATAGCCTGAAAATTAGAGAGCCGAATTTATTTCAATACTATTATTGTAAATATCAAGGGTAAATTAATCAATTATTTATGTGTGATGTGTTAATTATCATCCATGTACGTGTAGAAAGATTTAAAGCACTAATCCAAGGAAGACCAAAGAAGAAATTTGGGGAAAATGGGCAAATGACCAATCCTGTTGATCGACTGTGAGCTCGGGTTTCAGGGAAACCCTGGTTTGGTTCTCACGGGTGAGTTAAGAGTCGCCACCTATTCATTCGGAAAGGATAAGTCCCCAGGATTTGGATAAGGTCTTGGTCTGCGGTCCAAGATTAGTGTAAGAGGTTCGGTTAAGTCCGGGGAAGGGGTTAGGCACCCCAGCACTTCCACTTTTTAGTGGTTCCCTATTTGTTAGAGTTAAACTAAATTAATCTCAGTTTCAATCAAATTCCTTAAGTATTTAAGATAATGCTAATCTAAAAAAGAGAAAATCTTAGACTAGTGTCGAACCTGGGTTGGGCTGCCTACGTACTCACATAGGGGTGAGATCAGACCGAGCGTAGTTCTGGCACATGAGCCCGTGCCGAGGCTACGGGTGTGTGTGTGTGTGCACCAATGGTGGCTAATGGGCTTAGTCCAGTAGACTAGGGTTTAGTTGACCGGGGTTAGTCAAAGTGCATGGTTTGGGCCCGGTAGGCCAATGGGTAGTTCGGTAGACTAGGGCTTGGGCCCGGTAGGCTAGGGGTGAGCTCGGTAGGCTAGGGTTTAAGCCCGGTAGGTCGAGATTAGGCTTGGTAGGCCATGGGTGAGCCCGGTAGGCCAGGGTTTGGCCCAGTAAGTCGAGATTGGGCCCGGTAAGCCAAGGGGTGAGACCCGATAGGCCCAAGGTATCTTAACGAAGGGTTAGGATTGTTAACTGAGGTTTAGAAATGTGATTAATCATCGTTAGGGGTGCTAACCATGGTTAAAAAGTCAAAAGTCAGTATTTTTGGTCTTTCTATATTTTTCTGATTTTTTGAGATTTTTTCATTTTTTTCCCAATGGTTAACCGTGGTTAAGGAGAGGAGGTCACCATGGTTAGTTTGACCATTTTTTGGGTTTATCCTAATATTTTGGCTTTTTTGAGCATTTTTTCAGATTTTTTTCGGTTACAGATTTTTTAACCATGGTTAAGGGTCAAAATGGGGTTAACTCTGATTAAGGGTCTTAACCAAAACAAAAAATATTACAGAAGATATTTCTAGATTTCATGTAATATTTATGATTTTTTGATGATTTTTTTCAGAATTTTGCAAGGTCATGGGCCGTTTAACCATGGTTAAATATTAACCACGGGTGGGTTTAACCATGGTTAAGGGGCCGACTGATGCAAAAGTGGGTCTTGGGTCCATGGCAGGGCCTAAACTGGCCTCCTACCTGGTCTGGGCCCCCACAAATATTAGAAATTACAAAAAATCCAAAATTTTCATCAAATTTTCAACCATAGTTAACGTGAATTTAACCATGGTTAACAGGGGAATCACGGGAATTCGAGACTACCAGTGGGTAGCCTGATATGTGGGAAATAATTTGAGCTTTCGTGGGGCCCAAGGGGAGGCCGTATGTGGGCCCCACAAGGGCCCAAAGTTGCCCCGTTGAAATTAACATAAAATGACGATTTCCCCAAACAGTGTTTTTTTTCAAACTTTGCGGCGATTTTACCGCTGATGGACTCAATCCCCGGGGGATCCGAGACCACTGTTACAAAGCTGGCCAAGAGGGGAACAATTTGGGCCATTGTGGGGTCCAAGGGGAGGCTTCATGTGGGCCCCACAGAGGCCCAAAGTCGTCCTGTTGCACAGATTTTCACACTGTCGACCCCACTTTAGGGTCGATTTAACTATGGTTAATAGGCGAGTTGAAGGCTGAAATTTTACAGGGGTAGCCGGGTATGTGGGGAGTCTAACCATGGCCTCGGTTTCGGCCAAGGCCGGGTCTAACCTGGGTTAAACCCTAGTTACAGGAGGCTGCCTGAAAACGGGTTTCCCAGAATTTTTTTTGAAAAGCTCTTGTTTTTATTTTGGTCTGTGATGCTGTTGGGGACTAAAACCAGAAAAAAAACATGGGGTTCCTCATGGTTTGAGGACCCCCCAGACCCTGTGAAGACATCGTACGGTGGTGGTGGGGGGTGTGTGCCCAAATCGCAACCTCAAAGGAGTTCCCCCCAAGCCTACAGTCCAGGCGAGAGGGGGCCCTTTATCCCCGGTTGGATACGGTTTTAGATCATCCAAAAGAGAAAAAGGAGACCCCTAGAATAGGACCAGGGGTCCCTTACAGCATTTATATAAAGAAAAAAAAAAAGGGGGATACAGGTGGAGAGGGGTATACCCTGCTCGACGGCTACAGTAGTGCTATGGTGGCGACTGAGGGGGGGCTGGCAGTATTGCAAAGGTTGTTGGAGAGGAAGTAAGGGCCTAAGGAAGGTTGTAGAAGGTTGGAATGGTTTGGGATAGAAGAATTTTTTTTTTTTTTGAGAAACCTTGACCGTGGAGGTGTGGTGGTGGTGTATGCACTCGGGTGTGGATTAAGGAGCTCCTAGGAAGTCTAGGGGTGATCTTAGAGGTGATATTGAGGACTTGGGGGAGATAAGGTAAGACTGGCCGAATGTGAGGTGAGTGTAAATTTTTTTTTTTTTGAAAAATCTCCCCTAGCCACAGTAGCTCCGATGGATTTAAATAGAAGGAGTGGAGAGGAAAATAGATAAGGATGAGGGGTTCTGGCATGGGGGACACGGCAGGAGCAGGGGCAGGGTGACAGGGGAGCCAGTGGCAGGAGTGGGCTGTCATCGTCCTCCTGAGGAAGACGATGAACAGTACCGCATATTCTGATGTTTTTTTTTGTATTAGTTGGTTTCTTATTTTGGGCCCAACCTGCATGTGGGCCTTGCCACATGGGGTTGGTACCCAAAATTTAAACCCCCCCCCCCTTTTTATTATTATTATTTCAATTTTTTTTTCTTTTAAAATTGTTTTGTTTACCTTTTTGGGCCTAACCACCACATGTGTGGGGAAAGCCAAAAGTGTTTTGCCCTAGAAAATTTTGAATTTTAAAAAGTTAGGTGGGTCCCACCTTAGATTGGGCTTAGTGGGCCCATGCTTGGGCCCAAACAAGGTTTTAATTTCTTTTTTTTTGGGTTTTGGACTTAAAATGGGCCTTGAGCCCGTGGGGTCTTAGCCTAGGGTTTAGACTAGGGCTAGGCTAGGGTTAGACCTAGGGTTAGTCCTAGGGTTTAGGTAGGGTTAGCCTAGGGCTTAGGGGTTTTATTTGAAATGGGCCTTGAGCCCATGGGATTTTAGCCTAGGTTTAGACTAGGGCTAAGCTAGGGTTAGGCCTAGGGTCTACCTAGGGTTAGTTCTAAGGTTTAGCTAGGGTTAGCCTAGGGTTTAGATTAGGGTCTACCTAAAGGCTATTAGGGCTTGGATTATCATCTACCTAGGGCTACTAGGGTTTGGCCGGTAATAACCATGGTTAACAGGGGGTTAAACATGGTTAAGCAGGGTGTAAAAATTGGGTGCTTACACCGACCTCCCAAGCCGGTCGACTGCTTGGCTCAAAAGGGGCAACAATGAACATTTTCCAAAGCTGGTCGGTCGACCTTCCTACCCGGTCGACTCCTTGGTGAGTTTTCTGGAAAACAGGGGCTTCCAGCCTAAGCTGGTCGACCCACTTTCCAAGCCGATTGACCGAATTTAATGAAATTGGGGGGTTTTCCCATTCTTCTCGATTTTAAAGGGCATTTTAGGGTTTTTAAGACCCTAGGGCAATAAATAGGAGTTCTATATCTAGTGTAGAGACCCGAACTTTCTTTCATGTCATTAGTATAATTAATAAGGGTAGATTAGTCTTTGTTATGTTTTTTTTTTAATGTTTGTTTAATAATAACGAAGCGATGTAGTGTATTTAAATGGCCTAAGCAAGCAAAAGTGGTCAACTAGAGCATGCGATCGATCTCAGGAGGCTTATGATCGATCGCACTCAGTGAGAAAAACAATGAAAATCTATGTTTAGTTTACGATTGATTGCAGGGGATTTACGATCGACTGTACTCAATCGAATTTCTGGGAAATTTTATGGGGTTCATGTGACAGAGCACCATCAGGTGCGATTGATCGCACTAGGGAACTACGATCAATCGCAATGCATGTACGATCGATTGCAATCATGCGCATGAATTTTTAAAAAGTTACGGAAATCAAAGTTTAAACCCCTAGGCTATAAATAGAGGTTCTATTTCGAGGGTCTTAGAATTCTAACTTTTCTAAACCTAATATAGCAAGAAGGGGAGAGAAAAGCTAGGGTTTCATAGGGAGATTGCTCAAGAATGGAAGTTTTAGCTTGAGGAAGGAGATTAAAGCTTGGAGAATCAATCCCAAAGCTTCAAGGAGCTTCATCTTACGTTTTAGATCAAAGGGAAGGATCCAAAAGGTCTATATACATCCTAACTTACTCTATAATGTAATCTCTAAGCTTAAGTATGTTGATTAAGAGTTTTCTTGTATGATTTATATTGGAAATAGATATATATTGGTGAATGGTGGATTTCACTCATGAATGGGGTTTTTGGCTTGTGTTTAAGATATTGAGAATTGTAGTTTATGCTCTATACGTTGTTAATTGATGAATGAATAAGAAATGGTACGTGGAAGAGAAATGATGATGGATTGGATTTGAATGAATGGTGATGGGGTTGGAATGTATGCCTATGGTAATGTATGTTTCGAATGGAGGATGAGTTATATGAATTGGAGGAAGGGTGTTTGTTTTTATGTATGAATGGAAATGGAATGAGTTTAATGTTAAGGAATGTATTATGCTAAGAATGTTGGCTACGACTCTTATGCTAAACTATGCTAAATTGTTTATTATTCTTCTCGTGTTAAACTATTTCTTATTTATATTGAATGACGGTTGTAATTCGGGTAAGTCAAAACTTAGAGGGAAGTCTTCCAAACCGGGAATTTTCTAACCATTCATTATGAGACGTTATGGTGGAGTTTTCATGGTAGGAGATCAGAACCTAAGGGATGACCTACTCGAATGTCAATTGCGACACTCAAGAACACATCCACTTGCATGGTAAGTCTATAAGTTTCATATGTGTACATTGTTACTTAAAGTGCTTACTACTATACCAAAAGCCACGACTTATGTTGAAGGCGCAACTTTAATCCCTTATAGCCCATTACGGGCATCGGGTGGTTGCTCATGCTAAGCACCTATCGAGCTGGGGCTGATACTGTTTGACGCCATCTCCTAGTGGTAGACTGTTGGAATCCATAATTCCAACAATCCCTCCAGCAGCTACACTGGGTGCGCTCGAACCCGCGACCTCGCTCTGATACCACTTTTTACTTAAAGAGCTTACCACTATACCAAAAGCCACGACTTATGGTGAAGGGCGCAATTTTAATCCCTTATATCCCATTACCGGCCTTAGGCGGTTAGGCATTCTAAACACCTATCGAGCTGGGGCAGACACTGTTTGATGTCATCTCCCAGTGGTAGACTGCTGGAACCCATAGTTCCAACACATATGTCTCATAAGCATGCATGCATGACACGAGAAAGTATTGGCTTGCACATAAGTATGGTTATGTTGAAAGTATTGGTCCGCGCATGGACACGGGATCTCATAAGAAATATCTCGCAAGCTCATAAGAATTGTCTCGCAAACTCATAAGAACATGTATCATGTAAGATCAAGTCTAAAAGTCTCTCATGCTCACAAGTCTACACGAGTCAAAGATGAAAATATGATGTCTCACATGCTCTTACGCATTCTGATTATATGTTTATGAAATGATCATGATATTGATTATGTTCTAATGATATTATGTTGTTGGTTGGACTGCTTATCCACTGAGTATTTTCAATACTGAGTCGACCTGTTATTGTCAGCAGGTCTACAGCCACAGCTGATTGTCGAGCATTGGATAGAGGAGGCGTACAGAGTTGAAGGAGAAGGCGATCTCTTCACCGAGGAAGTGAGGGACCTCGACCGGTCTCCTTACTATAATGTTTCTTATTTTACTTTTAAGAAAATTTGCAATAGACTTATATTGTTCAGGATGATGTTGCTTAGAGTTTATACTTTGTGGATTTTAATCATGGTGGGTTATGTTGGGCATATTATATTTGTACAAGATGGTTTGGTTTATAACGAAAATTTATTATTCTCATTTTTGGTGACTCGTGTTGGTATGCCTTGTATGTCACGGGATTTTAAGTAGGTTTAAGAAATGTGGCGACTCAAGGTCCCATTTTGGTTAAGGTGGGATTTAGGGTCGTTACAGAGAGTTTTAGAGTTTTTAACTATTCTAAACCTCATTTGACAAAAGATAAGAGAAAACCCTATGTTTTCAAGGGAGGTTGCTTGAAGATGGTGGATCTAGCTTGGAGAATGAGGATTTGGCTTGGAGATCACCTCCAAAGTCTTTTTTAAGCGATTTGGATCGAATATAACGATCTCGAATGTCACTATACTATCCAACTTAACTCTATTAAGGATTTCTTGCATGTTTAAGGTGATTTAAGCTAAGATTATGAAATTATTTGCATGATTATGGTCAAATGGGAGATTATGAAGCATGAATTATGGTTTTATATGTGTGGGCTTAGTGTTGCGAATATGGTTTAGGAATTTATGGCGTGTTATGTGATGTTTAACCTCATGTTGGGTGAAATGGAGGATGGAAATGCATGGTAGTGGTGCTTTATGAAACTTTATGTGAGAATGGATTTGAAGTGATGGTGAATGAGTATTTTTAGGGTTTAATACTTGTGAATTCTACTATGAAAATGTTAAGAATAAGATAAAGTGATATTTATGATGGTTATGATAAATTATGCCTAATTATGTCGTATGGTGATTGATATTCGGATAGGTCATTAACTTAGAGGAAGTCTCCCAGGTCGGGAATTCTCTAACCATTGAGTAATGAACCTTGGTGGAGTTTTCTGGTGGAAGATCGGAATTTAAGGGTTGACCTATTCGAATGTTAATTACAACACTCATGCACAAGTTCACGTGTATGGTAAGTTCAGAGTCTCACGAGGTCACGCACATGCATGTAGGATTACACGCATTGGTAAGGACATGATAATGCAGGACTGCATGTATTGGTAAGGACATGATTATGTAGGACATCATGTATTGATACATTGCTCATAAGATTATCCATGTAAAACAACATGTATTGATAAGTTTACAGTCTCATAAGCACATGTATCTCATAAGTCCAAGAGTCTCAAAGTACACGAGTTCATGGTGATGATTTGATACGATATGCTCACATGTTTTCCACTCTGATTATGTAATATGCCATGAATTATGATATTGAATATGTAAAAGTGATATTATGTTGTTAGTTGGATTTTATATACATTTGAATGCTTTTGTGCTCAGTCAGACTGTTGTCTTTGGCAGGTCTAGAGTCAGAGTTAACTACAAAGCCTTAGATAGAGGAATAGAGGAACAGTAATATGAGGGAGAAGAAGGTGAGCTTCCTGAGGAGGAAGCTAGGGACCTTGATCAGTTCTCATATTAGTAGACTTTTAGTTATGGTTATGGTTATAAGGGAATTGTAATAGATATTTTGGATTTGATGATGTTGCTTAGGTTCACACTTTATATTTGGGTATCAGACTATTTTGATTTTCATTATGGGATATGTTGAATTGGTCGGAATACTACAGGATGATTTATTGTATATATATTGAATTTCATTATTGTCATTTTGGAGACTTGTGTTTAATATGCCTTGTATGTTATGAAATTATGTTACAGAATTCAGCAGGTTTAAGTAGTATCACGGTCCAAGGTCCCATTATGACCAATGTAAGATTTTGGGGTGCAACAGAAATCATGTCAGTGATTTACGTCATCAAGTTAATTAAATTCTTTTGAACCATTGACCATAATTTTATGGGTAATCTACACTCTTTTAATGAGCATTGACATAAGGGTGACATGATGAGGAGCATTTACATTACATGTGGTAGATGCAGATGGTCCCAAATAACTATGAGTGCTGCTAACACCACCAATTCTATATGGCATTGCCTATGATCACCACATATGAATGATGTAAGCAGTGAACCAGCTAACCAAGAAAATATAGACAGCTGAGATATACACTACATATAAAGTTATTACAATCAAATCAAATGACGACAGTTGTAATATTTTAGGGAAGTGAGGAAAGGGACTATTGCAGATGTGTTGAGAGAAAAATGTTTAAATTTAGTTGCAGAATATGAAGGTTGATCAAATTAAAATTTTACTTGTAAGTATTAAACAAGAAGCATGTTTAAACACAATTAGATAATTAAATTTGTTTAGACAGGCCATGCGAACATGGGAGATAACTCATTATATGCTCTTTTATTATAAGAAAAATAATAAACCATCGAATATAGACCCTTGTTTTTGTATGGTTTACTAGTGCATAGAGATAACTTAGTATATATATATATATATATATATATATATATATATATATATATATATATATAATTTTTTTTATTAAGATAAGAAATATATCTTATTTATTTTTCCCAAAAAATTCCTCCCTAGTGTTGCGGTATCCCCTCCTTGAGTATTCCATTTCCAGCCATTCACTCCTTGAGTATTCCATTTTCAGCCATTCATTTAATAGCAAAGGTATGCATGAATAAGAGTTGGGATGACCTTATGAATAACTTTATGTCTATTCTCTATTATTATAATGAGAGAAGGATGGTCAAAAAATAAATTGATTCTTTTTTATATTGACCATAAACCCAACTATTGTTTTAGCCAATTACTTTCATTAGGATAGTTAAATTTAAGGGTATTTAAGTAAATTAATCACTAACTTACTGCATATCCTTTAATACCATGATTCTCTCAATCCAGTTTTTGAATTTTTTTTTTTCTCTAACGCTTTCACCCCTTGCTAGTTGCTACTGCCCCTGCTTCTTAGTGCCATCGCCTGCTCCTGCTCTATCTGTAAGTTCTTCTTATACTTTATTCTTCTTCTTCCTTTTGGTCCATCATCCCTTTATTAGATTAGTTGCAACAAGTAGTTAAGACCTTCTGATATGAGTTACCTCCCAGATGGGCCATTTGTCGATGGTTGTATTCGGTGATCAGATGCATTGGGCTTGGGTTAACCGAGCGGGGCTAGGAATTTATGAGATTAAAACCCAATGCCCTACAACCCGAAAGCCCTACAACTCCAAAGCCCTTTTCTATATAGACAAAGAGTTCTCTCTATGGCTTAAGGGAAAATAACAAAAGATAATTCAGTTCATATCCTTAGATGTCGGAAACCCAATTAAGTTTTCAAATCCCAATTAAAATTAGAAGCCTATAATTGTTCAACCAAATAGAAACAAAGAAAAAAGGATTCAAGATGAACAAGAACAAAAATCAGTTTCTTTATGTAGGGAAGAACTTACATGTGATTGTTCAAAATGAAAGGAGGTAATGTGGGTGTATATAACTAAGACTGAAAGGGCAGGGCCTAGGTTTTACGAAGCCTGTCCCTCACCTACAAGGCTTAGGCCCTAGCCCACGGAGGGCCTGAATTGGCTAGGCCCAAATCCTACCCTTAAGGACATGGTTAGGGCAGAGCTAGGGCCTAAAAGAAGAGTAAAAAATAATCTCATACACTGCCAGATACTAATATGAAATCAACCATCCTCTTTTATCAAGTCTTAGGGAGTTTATCATTACTATTTTTTTACTCAGTTGTGGAGTAGATGTTTTTCTTAAGTTAAAAAAAGTAGTATAATGTGTTTACTATTCTTGTATAATAGAATTATTTATAATATATCCCATATTTTGTTGTGTGTTTTGGCTATATACTTTTTCTTATCATATATTTAATTTTGTCACAGTACTAACATAAGGCACATAAATCTTATATGTATAATATAAATTTTATTAAAGTGTTACCATAGGCCATGCCAAAAACTAGATCTGCTGGCCTCTTTTTTATTTGATCAAACTTCTTCTATGAGGTGTCTGGACGCATGGACGTGGAGGATTACTCTATTCTATTTCTACCTTTGATTTAAAAGAAAAAGAAAAAAAAAAACCCCAATGGATGAGGATATGTGAGTCCTTGAAATATTAGGATTAGTAAATTAGTGGACAAATATCAACTTCCTCACCTCCAAGGGACTCTGAGTACACTCCTACAGGCTACAACTGAGGTGTGTGACAGTGTCTGATTGCAAGGGTGCGTCAAAGTGAAGGAACATATCATATGCCACTTTCCAACATGGCCAGTGAAACTAACATCAAAATTCTTTTTTGTCTGTATCGCTCATTTTCTAAATAAAACCACAGAAAAATTCAATATCCAAGTCTCTTGGGAAATGAATGAATAATTAAAGAAATAAACAGTTAATAAGCATAAGACAAGTCGAGGGCCTTCTACAGATCATACAAACAGAGGCGCTCCTCAGTAATTCTGCGACGAACTCGTTGTCCATTGATGTTATGTTCTCTGGTAAAAAGACATCCACAAATTATTATAGTTTTGCTAAAAACATTAATTAACATGGAAAACACCAGCCCTCCCCTCTCATGAGGGTGGTTTTGGGATCAAACCCAGGGATGCAAGCCTTCCCTCGGTGATGTGGCTTGTCCACTCATTAGTTATTAACCCACTAACCCTAACTACTAAAAGTAGATAAATGGTGCCTTGTACCAAACAAAAACACATTAAATGGAAAAGCAAGAATATGTGTCAAGACCGGCATAACAACCTCAGAAAAGTAAGCGCAGGTATAGAACAATCCACCCAGCCATGGAGAAGATTGCAAAGATGTGAACCCAGAACAATACAGCAGCTGCCTCACGTCCGCATCCTCTTAAATTGGCAACAGCGCCTACAAAAACACAAAAAAATAAATGACCAAAATAATGTTTTTCCTTCTTATTTTACCACCCAAAAAGAAAGTAGAGAAGAAGAAGATGATATCATCATTGTTTAAAAATAGTACTATTCAGATTATGAGTTTCATCTCTACTATGGAACACCTAGAATATAAAAAGATTGGATTAGACGTCGAAGCTGCTTGAGGTTCTAGAGAACTAAAATAAACTTGCTATTAAATTTATGGTGCAAAAGAAAATCTTGCAGGGACATGCTAGTCATTCCTGGAGCTATAAACCCAAAACATTGCCATTTTAATTTTTAAAAGACTAAACCACCATTAAACCACTATTTAATTTGGGAATAAGAATATGAAATTAGTGCAAAGACAAACATATACTTTTCCTTTAAATTTTTATCACTTAAAACAATATTTTATGAGATACATGTATCATCAGAAATGAGAACCCAGTGTTACCCGAAAGCACAGATGTAGGCATTGTGTGCTGGAGAAGAAGGACGAATCGGAACATCTTATCACCAGGCGGAAGGAAGCCAAGCCTGTCAGCCAACATAACAATGCCAAGCCCAACAGGAGGAACTAAAACCAAACGCCCGAAAATAATAGCAGCAGTTGTTCGTAATCCGAGTTTTGAATTTCCTGGTCCTGATACCAAGCATGAAAAACTATCAACGGTGTAACCAACCAAGAAAAACTATCAGCAGTCTGCCTTTTGGTTTTGATTGCAGTCCAATAGGCACTGGTTGAATTGCCTAAATGACAAGTAGGCCCCATTTGTGGTATGCCAAGATGATATTTATAGTTTTACACACACAAAGATATGGCCATGTGAAATTGCATCACTTGGCTTAAGAAATGTGTAAAGAAACCACAGCTATAAATAAATGGAAATATGACTAGACAGAAAATTGACTTACCATTTACGAGATTTCCACCCAATGCCAGTAAAATGCATGGAATCATGGCCTCCCTGATAATCACAGAACTTTTAGATAATCATAAAAAGCAAAGATCCAGCTATCCATATAAACTTTAAAGGCACTAGTAATTAGGGCTGTAAACGGAGCGGATTCAGAGCGGATAGTGGTGTATCCGAATTCGTATCCGATTATATATTCGAATATCCGAATCCGAATAAATATCCGGCGGATAGTGAAATATGATATCCGTATCCGACTCTTATTAAAAAAATCCGAATTTGGATAGTATCCTTACTTTTAAAAAATATATATTAATATTTAAAATGTATATTAATTCATATTTAAAAATATATTTTAAAGGTTATATTAATTTTATAAATTTAAAATATATTATTTATATATATTACATAATCGGACGGATATCAATCGGATGGGATATACCAATATCAGAATTCGTATCCGATTATAAACGGATAGTAATTTTGCTATCCGAATTTGCTCCGCCGGATACCTATTCGGATAATTATCCAACTAAATGGATTCAGATACGAATCGGATACGGATATTATGCGCATCCGTTTACAGCCCTACTAGTAACTATATCACTTCATGGGTGAAATATAGAAGGATCTTCCAAACATACCCCTTCCCCCTTTTCTTTGGTAAATGGGTCCATTAAAAAAAAGTGATTGGCAAAATACACCACTTCCCTATTAGGGTTATTTGTAAGATAAAGAAACATGTTGAGAAGTAAAGCTCTATTGAACACGAGGTAATGCAGTTTTTACTTTTTAGAGTAGAACCTTAATTTTTTTCTTCTATTGCTCATCTATTAACACTGTATTTATAGAGTCCCAGTGTAGTTGTATTCACCAAGAAACATTTACACTATATCATATTAACATAAGCTAATAATAATAATATATCTCCTCTTATATCTAATATGTAGGAGTTTCAGATATTCTGAGGTGGCAGAAATTTGCTCATTGATAACCACATGTAGTTTGCTGGGGGTATTAGCAAGGTCGGACAGTATCAGAAACTTGCTCTTACAGTCACACATCAGTTTGTTGTGGGATGTTAGCAAGATCAGGCAGTATCTTTCAATATTGCATTTCCTGTTTCCTGGATAGGTAACTTGTATTGAACTATTTTTTGTATGTTATCATGGATAAGCACTTCATTGATAGCCTTCAAACTTGTCTTTGTTCAACGATTCAAGGACCAACAGAAGAAGGACGAAAAAACGTCTTTCAAGTTCCAGATGTGGGTTAGGACATGCTGGAAAATGCAGTAACCGAAATAAAATTTTAAAGATTCCATGAATGTATTGAGTACTCCAGGCAGGGATTCAGATAAACTCAACCTTTTTCTTCCTTTCCTATATTTATGTTTATATTAGCTCTATTCACACTTTAAAAATTATTCTATTCCTTTTGAAGAGTATGGGTCACTATAAATTTACATGATAACATACATCTTCCAATATGTTTTCTGATTTTCTTTTATTAGTTTAAAGCACTCTTTCACTATTATCATGTAAGAGTAGACTGCTGGTTCTTGCGAGTTTCCGTAAAGGCGTAAACACAAGCTCATTTTAAGTTAGAGATTTACAAATGCAGCTTAAGAGGTCAATACAAGATGCATAACAAACACATTCCTAGAAACAGCAACAAATGGAAAAGCAACTATTCTCGATGGATGAGTAATGAATAAAAATAAGCACCCCTTTCATATTAGACAGAACTTACATACCCAAGAATAATACAGCTGTCAGTGAAGAAGAAGAGCGGAGCATCATCTGTAAATATCAATTGCTTCAAAAATGGTATAGCACCAAGAATCATGGCCAGGATCTGCAGCAAGCCCATGTAAACCAACTAAATGAAGAGTGATAAAAAGTGAAAGATTCTTTTCAAGAAAGACTTCATACCCAATGAATTTATTGATAAAAAAAATGCTCAAACTGGGAACAAATCAAACAACCAACTTTTTCCATGAACAAGCACATGCATCTAAAGAATGGTTACGGTCAGGAGTTACATGACAAGTCTAAACAATCATCAGAAAGGAAGTAAGTTAGATCTTGGATGTTCCGAGCATTTTCAGTCCTATTGAGCAGAAGAGTTAAGTGAATTGACATGGATTAAGAAACAACTTGACTCTGCCAAGTTTTCAGGAGCTTGTGTATGACTTGGTGATTCAACCAAGTCAACAGTCAATAGGCTGAGTTAAGGAATTTTTAAAGAAGGGAAAATACCATACCTGAGTAATTTTTACAACTATAATAGCCAATGAGCTGACTAAGCTCAATAAAGACTTTACAAGCGGCCAGTGAATTGTTACAGAAACATTGTCCTTTGAATGCTATATAGTGCCTCAAATGCTTGTCAGAAGGGATTCAACAGAAAGATTTTGAGTACATCTTGCCATCTTGGAGTTGACTACTAAGAAATATTGTGATCTGTGGTACAGATTTCACTCAGATTTTCACACTTTAAATTACTGAATTCTCCCAAATCAAGGAAATTACAAGATAAACAATCTGATCATCAATTTCTAGAAGCTTACAACTTAAGGAGGCTGTCAGAAAGGATTCAACAAAAAGATTTTGAGTATAACTTGGAGTTCACTATTAAGAAATATGGTGATCCGTGGTATAGATTTCACTCAGATTTTCACACTTAAAATTACTGAATTCTCTCAAATCAAGGAAATTACAAGAAAAACAATCTGATCATTAATTTCTAGAAGTTTAAACTTACAGAAGCAATTATAGGGGGCTTTAGGATTTGCTTGAGCTTCAACTTCTCATACAGAAAAGCTAAGAAACCTATAAACTGCATCAAGAAGCATGGCACATAAGTAAAACCAAATATCTGTCTGTACAGCTTTACATTTATCCTTATAATTTGGAAAATTCCAAACAATAAAATACAATTAGAAAACATCCACAACTTGTTGAATGTTTGCAGAAAGCTAGAGAAGGCATCGTTTTCTGAAGTAATTGCCATGTTCCATAACTAACATTTTCAATTAAATACTAGGAGATTTGGTGTTAATCTTACATATATGCACATATATTACAAATTTAGTGTAATTTCTCATGGCACTATGAATAGATCGTGAGATATTAAGAGGTCTGAATTGTGATGGCTATATTTTGAACATCTTATCTATAAGTAGCAACTACATGATTAAATAAACATATTTATTGCACATTGAGACTGTCTGTAATGCAAATAAATTGATATCTGGTGAATTTATAGTGTGGTATAAAAGAATGAACCTAAATATACTAATTAAAGAAAAAAGAAGAAATAGCAAATATGGACGAATGTATATGTTTTCTCTTCAACCTTCCTAGTTTTGGTGAATGAGTTCCTGACATGCATTTTCATAGTTAAAGACGTATATCGTAGGGAGACCCCTTATCTTCATTCTTGTTCATAATGGTGATGGAAACAATCAGTAAGCTTCTTAAGAGAGCTGAAGCACATTGAAATAAAAATCTCTAAAACTGATACGAAACAGACAATACGTATAGGTTTCGGTAGCCCCTTTTAAGATATTTATACTGATACAAAACGAGCGATACGTATCGTTTATTAGTTGTTTAAATTTTCATTCATTGTGTAATTGTAATTTTATTTTCTAGTTTGTCTTGGAGTCGTTTCCCAGGACTTTATATTTGGAAAATTTAGTTCCTATAACTAATTTGATTTTTAAAATTTTAATTTGAATTTTTTTTAAAAAGAAAAAATTATATGTATTGTCCAAAACCAATACATATAAGTTTCGGTTGGGACCGATACATCACCCAAGACCGTATTTTTAATCCTTCCTGAAGAAGGGAGAAGTTTGTTAGAAAGAGAAAATGGGGGTGATTTGAAAGGTTTTTAAACCTGCCTATATTGCTTACCATCATCTCTCCTACAATTCACAAACGATACCCTAATTTTCTGCAAGTGGTACTTAGAGACAATTTAAGAATTGCAGATCAACCTTAGAAAGAGCATAATGTTTGCAGTGGGTATGGTAAATAATCTAGCTGAGATAGCAAGTGATTTGGGTTGTAAAGTAAGATCTTTTTCCATTGTCTTATCTAGGATTTCCTATTGAAGCTAACTATCTATCCACAAGTTTTACAATCCGGCAATGGAGAGATTCAGGGGAGTACTAACCTCATTGAAGAGTCGAATGTATTGAAATTTGAAAGGTGGAAGGTGACACTTATACGTAGTACCTTGTACAGCCTACCTGTGTCATGTCATTATTCACGATCCTAGCTTTAGTAATGACACAAGGCCTGAACAACTGGAAGGGGATTTATTTTGGAAGACATGGATAACAAAGTTAAATACTACCTAGAGGAGTGGGAAAAACTCTGCAGCCAAAATAAGTTGGGGCTACGCACTCACAAGGCATATAAACAACGATTTGCCAAGTAAATGACAATGAAGACTATGTGAAGAACATGGCAGCCCATACAGGTCCATAATTAGCGACGATTATGGGTGTCAAACTGGTGGTTGGGAAGTAGATGAAGTTTTGAGTTTGAGCAACTAGAGAGCAATATTTTAAAAGGGGAAGGCATGAGGCAAGGCGTTAGGACCTTAAGATGTGTGAGGCATGAGGCTTAAGCCTCACAAGAAAGCCTCATTTTAACAAAATTATAAAAAAAATCCAAAAAGTTAAAAAAGTTTTGATATCTATACTATATACTAAAGAAATAGGAGTGCCAACCTGGCACCCCTATCTGATCTTCTTTTTGAGTTTTTGATGCCACCTCACCTAAGACTTGCTCTCTCATTTATTACCCTAAATCGGCGCTGTTACATACGTTTGGTTAATCTCCCCAGTGTGCATCATTACTTCTCCCTCATTTATATCTCTCAACTGTGTTACATCTTCCAAGAGCTATCAAGACTCTTTTCTTCTTCCAAGGAAGAAGAGACCATTCCTCAAAACAGTTTTCTCGTCTTTTAAGGTAATGAATGTTCCTCTCTTCCGATAAAGAGTTAAAACACTTTCCCAACCCTAACCTTCTTCGTTCTCACATCTCAAATGCCTCTTGCCCTCTTCTTCTGCGAGCTCAGACCCCATCCTTGTGTGATATCAAATCCCATAATCTCTTGCCCCTTTCTGACCTCCTTCGTTTCCAACAGTGATCTCAGAAGCTGTTTTACAGAAACAACGATCTCAGCTCATCGACGGTAAGCAATTTGTGTTTTGTTGTGGATGCACTTCTACATTTCCCAACCCTAACCTTTACTGAAATATAATGGGAAAGAACCCTAACGTTTTACAGTTTTTTATTTATTTAAGAATCCATATGCACTCTTCTCATGAGCTATTGTTGTGGATGCCTTCGTTTTTTTAAGAACCCAGTTCAAGCTCTGTTCCTAAGGTACCTCTCACGCTGTTGGAAGTAATGCTTTCTATTTAAAATCAGTGATAACAGATAAATGGATCACCCAAAAATTCTCTCTCCCTTATACTTTGTTTCCACTTCACGTTTTATTATTTTTTTTGTGCCCTTGATAATGCAATTTACATTTTGTGAATACTTTTCTGCCCTTGATAATGCTCTCTGGAAATATTATATATCTTGTCAAGTTTCTAATCTGGTCTTTTGCCTATAGGATTGTTTCCTCTGACTTCGTTCTTTTTTTTTTGATTGGTTCCTATGGCTTTGTTCTTTCTGAAGAGACTGCATAAGTTTGGTGGATTTTTTTTAATCTGTGCTCAAATGGCTTAGAATACTGTTTTAGTCAATTCATCTGCAAAATCAATTTCTAAAAATGGGTTTGTTTCAGAATGTTCAGCAAAACATGAATTGGTGTCGGCTTGATTTGTCTCAGCCTGTTGGGTTCGAATTTTCGCCTAATGGGTACCATCATTTGCCATTTACGGCGTTGTTGTTGAAGCCGGTGACGGAAGCGGAGGAGAAGCAGCAACAGATCCTTGAGGAGCAATAGCGATGGGTATATGTTTTTTTTTTTCTTCTGGACTGTTTGAAGGTGGAATTTTGGGTATTGGTTAGTGTAGTTCTTTTTCCTTTTTCTGAAATTTTGTGATTGGTAGATGAAGTAGAAGAAGCTTAGGTTTATGTTTGGCAGGGCATACATGAAATTATATGGAGTTATGATTAACTGTTTTTTTATTTTTTAGGGGCACACCGCACACCTTACTTGATCTTCTTTTAGTGTTTTTGTTGAAACGTTACCCAAGCCTCTTTCTCTCATTTACTTCACTCTCATTAGTGCGATAACGGTTTGATAATTTCCAAGATAGGTTTGATAATGGTTTGTTCATTTTACAGTTTGAATTTTGTGATCTTCATTTTGGTCACTTGAAATTTGTGGATGATCTTATATCAGGCTGGTCGTTCTGTTTTGAAAGTTTTAGTGTATAAGAATGGTTGTAAAATATGCTGACTTTCTCTACTCTTTGCAGAGGCCTCCAATCACCGGAATTTTGACATGGCACGACTTTATGCCGGAATATGTATTGGGACTACACCCTCATTTCAATCTCCAATATTGATTTCATCGAATCAAAAGGTACATCATTCTTATATTTAAGTGTTCATTGCCTCTTTAATTTATTCATTTCATATGCTCTAAAAATCATATCAATAATTAGCACTCTACATAATTGAGACAGCATTGGACACAAAGGGTTTCCTACTTTTCATTTTGGTTTAATTTATGAGAGCTAGCCTATCTAATTATGAGATATGAGATGTTTATTTCCTGTATATACTTGGAACAGTTGGGAATAGTAGTAAACATTATATATCCATTTCTATGTTACTTAGAACAGACATATGACTCAATCTTAGATACCTCACAAGGTTAAGATTTAACCCTTACCATTTGCATTTCTACTGAATTGTAATCTCCTAATAAATTTTATCTCGAGCCATTGTCGACTAATATTTCCTAATCACATGAATGTGCCTTCATTAATTCATCTAGAAACTTCTTTCCCATTATGGGTATTTCGTAGTAGTTAATCTGTGTAATTTTTAAAAAACAAATTTACATATAGAGGTACAAACTTATATCATCTTATAAGTAGTTAATTCTTTCTTTTCAACTATTATATTCCTCACAAAATGACCCTACTTCAAGTCTTTCTAATATGTATATATATAACAAGAAGATTTTTTGGGTATCCAGATTATAGGAGTGAATGCCAACACATATCAAAATACTTCCATGATGAAGACATATCAGATGCTGAAGGAATTGATTAACATTTCACATATGTAATTCTCATAAATAAATTTTTAAAGAAGAAATCTCCTATATCAGTATTTTTTAAAGTTTAGAACCAAACAAGTTTTAAGTATTTATTTTCTCAAATTTTTTTAATGTTTGCTTATGTTATTTGGGATGTCAATTTCACGTTTTTTCTTATACATGTTCTTATTACAGTTTTATTAACATAATTCTTTCATTTTATTATATTTCTATGAATATTATTTTCAATTTAATGCTTTGTTTTCTTAACCCGTGCATCGCACGGGGTCTCCGCTAGTATATATATATATATAGAGAGAGAGAGAGAGAGTAGCATTCTAATGAACCATGCTCATTGAAGTTTGTTATGAGTGATCCCTAATAATGTGACACGTGGCATTTTTTTTCAAATCTGACCGTTGGATGTCAAGACGGGTTGCTCGAGAGACACGTGGCAAAATATCAACTTGATCGGACATTTATATACCATCCGATCGAAGAAGGGAAGATCATCCATTTCTATATCCTAGGTAGGGTCTAGTGAACCCTAAGGAGTTAATGCTGAAAACTAGGGTCTAATCTGACGGCCTAAACATGCCCAATCTGACTGATTTTTTGACATGTGTCTCCAATAGACCTAACTTAACATCCAACAATCGGATTCAAAAAAATTGTGCCACATGTCATATTTCTAAAGGGACCACTCATTACAAGCTTTAATGAGCATGGCTCATTAGTAGCTCTCCCTATATATGTATATATATATATCTGTGTACATTGTGTGTGCGCGCATGTATACATATTGAGAATACTATACAAATTATTTAACTATAAAAATATATAAGTAGAGCAAGCAAATGCTAAAATTTAGATTTACTTTTTTATTCATATACGTATTAAACGTATTAAAGATGTTCAATCATAAATTCATGTGGTAGATTTAGAATTTTAGAAAATAATTACAACAAAGTCATGAACTACATAGTACGCTAGTGGCTCCAAATCTTTGCAACGACTATTAGGAAACTTAGTGTGAAGTAGACTAGAAGGATTTTAAAAGCCTAAATATGTTAAACATAATAAATTAAGTGTTAATTGAAACTAATATTATCATCATCATTTTTAATGACTTCTCCCAAATAAAGTGTTATTAGTTGAAGCAAATAATGAAATTTTAAAAACAATGAACATATAAGTCAGTTACTTGGTTAGAACCCTAATTTTAGTTGGTGAATAAGGCAGACACCACAAACATAAAGCGGGTCTCAAGGTGTGAGGCGTGCGCCTCATGCGAGCCTTCCACTTTGAGGTGTGAGCCTCATAGATTTTAAGCCTCATGGTTGAACGACAAGGCATTTTTATTGAGCCTCACCTCGAGGCGTAAGCCTCACAATATTTTTAAGACACTGCTACAGGGTGAGCGTGTCGAGAGGCATCAACATAGTACTAAAGGACATCTTAAAAGGATACGGTACAAAGTGGGGTTCGACAGTCGAAGTTTTGGGAAGACACGTTGTATGACAACAATTTTTACTATCAGATTTTCCATCAGATTTTTTGGAGCTCTCCATCATGGTAGTAGAGAAAGAAGCATTAGTGGAAAGGTGCATCTTCTAGAGCCAAAGAAGGCTACGTGGATCCCAAGATTTAAGAGCAATGCCAACGATAGGGAGCTTTTATGCACTAGGAAACTTATTTGCATGATTGGAACAGAGTATTGAAGCGGCATCTAAATGCCTGAGAGTGGAAATGGAAAGAGAGAGGCGTCTTAAACAATGAGATTTTTCTGCAAAGCCACAGACAGTGTCTTAGACTAGTACCCTGTCTGCCTAGTTTTGAAGACCGTGTCCCCCCAAGGTTGCATTCTTTTCTTGATGGATGGAATCATTGGATAGGATACTCACAGTGGATCATCTCATTAGTTGAAGGTAGACTATACCCAATATGTGCCACATGTGTAAAATGATGAGTAAATCAAAGGATCAATTGCTTCTGCATATGAGTTTTTACTTTTTAGGGCTTTGGCATCATTTATTAAATCAGTTTAGTTTGGGGTACATCTAAATCTTTAAGAATCTTATCATCAGGTGGCATCAAGGTGAAGTCTTTTGGAGGATGACCCATTTTCCATTTGTTGGTCCTTATGGAAAGAGAGAAATTTCTTTTCTTTTTTAAAGGTAAATTGAAATCAATGCACCCAGTGATTCTTAGTGCAATGCTCTCCAATTTTGGTCCTCTAATCACAAAAGCATTGTTTAAAAATGTCAATGCATGCCAATAAACTCCACCCGACATGCATCGGTTTCAGTGGGTCCGAAACGATATATTCCCTAAGACATGATTGATTACCTAGTTTCGCCGACACATGTGGGAATAATTTCGTAATGTTTCAGTCACTTAAACTGAAGCATTATATCAATAGTTATAAGTTCATAAATTCGGTTGACTTTAACCAAAGTTCAGTTGAAGTGTTGTTTTCTGAGAAACCTCCCAAACCATCCAAACTCCAATCTATTGAAATTTGAAAACCTTCTAGGTTAGAGGCTCGTACACTAATTAGGCAGTATCTCTTCAACCTCACATCAAAACACTACTTTTGGGCGAATTTTGAAGATTGGGGAATTTTCCTAAAGTAATGTAATTTGCTTAGAGTTAATTTCTTTAGTGTTTTTCCATAAAAAAAAATGTGTTGTAATCCAACTAATTGTAAACGGATTTGAAGATGAACACTATGCAATCTTCTCAAATTTCATCCTAAAAGCCATGTTTAGAGTTAAATATTTTATATGCGATGAAGAATCATCCAAGCTACGGATTGGTTGAGTTAGATTTAATTTTTGAAAAAAATATTTTATTTTCTAATTAAAAAATAATATAAATATTTTTATGTTACATAGTACAATTACATTAATAACTTAAATATTTCGGTTATATCTATAAGTTTTTACACGAATTGATTGTATGTTATAAATTTGAACTAATCTACAACTTGGTTACAAGCAAGTAATTGTGGACTTTTGCCCTTGGCTTGGATAGGGGTTGATTCTTAGATTTATGAATGTACTTCTAGGGTTCTTATACTGAAAGAATTCAATCTCCTTCACACAGATCCAATCAGCTGAAATTAAAGCTGCAAATATATGATTTCCCATCTGACCACAAGGTAAGAGTTTTATTCTATGGACTATGTAAAGGTAAAACTCTCTATATCATATACGTGAAAAAGGAGCTCTAGATGTAGTTCAATGGAAAATTTTGATTTTACTAAAAAGGATGTTTCATTGAATTTCTCAACCAAAATTTCCAGTAACAAAAGGCAAGTGAGCCAAAACAAACATAATTATCTATATCCAAGAAACAAGTTGGGACTTTGTTCTTACCTTTCCTTTCTTTGAAGTGTTTGAATCTGTTGGTTCAGGCTCATGTACAATCAAGGGAAGCTGTTCAGGGCCATTATTTAGAGGGCTCTTGATTGGAATATTTCCATCTTCAATGTCAAAAGTACCTTCAGGAGGAGGTGCAAGCATCTGATATACATATGTGTATAGAATGATCGCACCAACCTGACACATATACATCAAATTGAATTCAAAGAACAGTCAACGTTTAAATAAAGATAGGGAAACTCATAATTCATGAGATGTGAATGGATTAAATAAAAGAAAGATGAATGTAGGAGTAAAAACTTGAAGCCATAGAAGTATGTATACACCTTAGAACAATCCAATAAAATGTTTTAATTTCTCTGTAACATAATGAATATACACTGTCCTGCCCACGCATGCCCTCTTTGCATTAATAAATCAACAAGTATTATTGTAATTCTTTTCTTGCATTTTTACTTTAGCAATGCTTGACAAAAGAAGGGTTATAAACTGCAAATGCTTTCTTTCCTAGATTCAGCGAAGTGGAAATAACCTGAGATTAAATAGTTTCAGTTAACCTTATGCAATTCAATGCCCTCCAGAATTCCTGATTGTAGAAAGGATAAAGTATGAGTTATAGTCATTATAGTCTGTATTGGTTGCATACTAATACTAGAGGTAGCACCGATAACACTATTGAATGAGTTCCACTCTGGGTACATCTAAAATTAATGAGGGGAGAACTGAATAAAAAAATTTGCATCAAATACCCATTCATGCTAGTAACTTTCCATATGATATGCTGGGATAATTAGTATAATTCTTATTAATTCCATTGAGAAATTCTAGTAATTTCATGTAAGGATGTAACTTCTGAGAAGGCAGAACTACTGTTCACCCTAATATTGAGATAATCTCTCTTGTGAAAGATGCCTGTCAAAGTATTTACAGGTTGGATTGTGGGGAGAAAGGAATCTCCCCCAGAAAGCTTGATTCTGCAGAATCCAGAAAGGATGTCACTACCTATGGGAAAGTGATTATGGTTATGATGCCAGAAAACTAATAAGAAAAAAATAATAATAAAAGAAATTGAGGGTCCATCTCTAAGAGTATCCATCCAAAAACCATAGCAAACAATGCAAATTGTGTGACTGTGCACCAAGAATAGAGAGAACATTAATGAATGTCTACATGGAGATTATCTGATTTATTGACCTTAAGATGCATGTCCTTTGGGAAGTTTAAATACAAAGTGAAAACAAATTGATATGTACCACTTACCAAAAGAATGGGTTACCGATGACTTAAGAGCATGTAAGGTAAACTAGTTAAGAATTGAGCACTACATTAACTGCAAGTTTGCAATTGGATGAGAAAAAATGAAATACAACAACCACCTGACAGTTTGAAACCTACCCATTGGCCAAATGAGATATAAGCATTCCCATCTTGGCTACATTTATCTGAGTCACCAAATGGGTTGGACTTGTCTCGACATAAAGCCGCAATCAGGACAAGTGGTACATTCCCAATGTTCCCTGTATTCAAAGTTAAAACAAATGATACATCCAGATAATTCAAGGGATTTGACATGCTTAATCGCAATAAAAAAAGGGTCAAATGCATTCTTCCACAGAAACTCATGCTAAACCATAAAATTATGAGCATCAAGTGTAGCTGGAATACGTTACATGCGAAAAAAATAAAAAATACTTTGTATAACAAATAAGTCATTCATGTGTACAGTTAGGGTAAGAAAGGTATAATGATACAAAATCTCCTGTTTAACCAACAGAGATAATCAGATTAAAGAAAATATCACAGTACCAAAATGTAAAAATTCAAATCATTGGAAACAATAATGTGAATACAAAATGCAAAATTCAAAAATCTGATATTAAAATAGATGTACAACATAGAATGAGTAAGATGATTTAAAAAGTAGGGTTCCAGAAGTAGATGAAGCGATTTTATACAGTGTAGAAAATTTAGAAAACTAAGACTTAATTGATTTATTAACAAAAACCCAAATTGGGTTTATAAATTACAAGATAAACTTAGGGGTCGTTAGGTTCGGATTATCAGAACTGATTTAATCGATTATAACCGCTTATGCCGGGATTATGGCAGAATAATAGTGTTTGGTTCAACCTGTCATAAGTGATTATGTAACAACCATTTGTGTAGATAACTAGTGTTTTCATAATCTCGCTGGGGGTGATTATGGGAGATTATAACTGCTTATGCACCTTTAAGATTAAGTGGAGATTATTGTAAGAACCCAATTTTGCGCCTCGTGTAGCCTATAAAACGTCTTAAGCTTGAGGCAGAGATTTTCCTAAATATTTTTTTTAAAATGACCAAAATACCCTTTTCAAAATGCCCAAATGACTGCTTATCAACATAGTGCTAACTGATTAGTCACGACAATGTTTATTCATGATTGTGCTTATTCACGACAACACTTATGATGTAATCAATTGTGACTACAATAATCCAAACCAAACGACGCCTTAATAATAGAATCCAATCTAGATCAACTTTTAAGTATCTAACCAAATCTTATGAAGATAACCATGACAATTGGATTATCTTGATCTAATCTCTAGAGGGTTGATTGAGTACAACACTCAGACATCTAACATCCCCCTTAAACTTATAATAGGTTTCCTTCTCGACTTTGAAGCTGGCTAATGACACGTTTCAAATTACACTGTACGTGGCCTCTATGGACCAAACACGAGCGCAGCAACACGTTCACCCAAACTGCATATAAATCTTCACACATATAGGACAAATAAATGTGCTTTTGTGGACCAGTGATACTGGCCTCAAGGCGCTCAACGGGCAAAGAAAATGGGCCTCAACAAACCAAACACATGTGAATTTTGTAGGCCACACACACTAGCCTTAACGGACCAAGTGCACAGGCCTCAAAGGGCAAACACATGAGTCTCATCCGGCCCACATAAAAAAAAAAATTATGGGCCACACAAAAGGACCTCAAATAGGCCAAGAAACACATAGATGGGCTTGGGACCTTGTCCCGACTAACAAATGGGCCAAAACAATATGGGTTAAGAAAACCCCTAGTTTCTCCTTCTTCTTCTGGCGGTGACTTCACTTTGGGAGTTTGGATTTCCAAGAGCCACAACAATGGAAACTACACTGCCAAATCTGATGTGTGGTTCACTTTAGCACTTCAACTCCAAACATTTGCAGATCTAGAACACGAATGACACAAGCACAAAAGGCAGATCTGGTTCTTCTTCAGATGGGTACAGTCACAATGAATCAGATTTGGGCACTCAAACTTCAAGAGATTTGAAAACAAAAGGGAATATTCATCTTCTAAGACAAATAGAACTTCTAAAATAAAAGATCTACTAATAATAAAAGACTTCTAATAACTTAGCCAAACTATAATTAATAGGCCCAAATTAGAATTTGGCCCAAAACATCCTAGCCGAAATTAACCTGTGAGCCTTCTCTTATGAGGTGACTCATAAGACTGAAGCGGATTAGCTTGAAAAACACCTGGGGCTACCGAAACCTCTAAGAGTATGTGTGCCATTTAAACCACTTGATGAGGTGGCTCAGGATGCTCCTGCATCAATGTGGAAGCTGGTGCACATAAGAGATTGATTACATTTGATTAACATCTAGAGGAATAAATTTATGCTTATATACTATTTGAGAAGCAAACTTTTAATTGATCGATTGGTGGAAAAAGAGACTACATAGGAATTCCCCCCATAAACAAGTAGTAGAAAGGGTAAGATTGAACAGAAAGACACCATACTAAAATAGAGACTCAATTTTCATGTGCAATGCAGTGTAGTCAAGGTGTCGCCTAGGCGATTTTGGGCCTCAACCGCCTAGGCGCCCCTCTAGGCGGTCGAACCCAGTAAAAAAAAAATCTTTTTTTTTTTTTGCTTTAAAAAAATTCAAAAAATCCCAATAAATAGGGAAAAAAAAACATGTAATAAAGAAGTAACAAGATTCTAAATAGTTTTTTTCACTAAAAATATCGTTAGGCCCAGATTGCGGACGCACTTCGTGCGACGCAGGGGGGGCTGCCCCCCTGCCACCCCCTAGGCAATCGCAGGGGGGCTTTGCTTAATATTATACATGGATAGTGAGACGAATTTGGGTATTTGGCCCAGATTTTGAAGTGTTTAATACTCCACTATATCAACATGTCTTTGGTTATGTGATGAATGATTGTAATAGACTTTTTATTTTATGTTTTTGTGGAATGTGGGTGTGGAGTTTTGGTCATGTGGGTGTGGAGTTTTGGTCTTTTGGATGTTATATATAATAATATATATACGTGATATATATATAATTATATATATATATATTTATATTAAATTTATCGCCTAGGCAACGCCTAGCCAGGGCTAATCGCCTGGACGCCTTGACTACACTGGTGCAATGAGTGCCAATTATGACACAAGCTCTGAAGTTAAAATATACCAGCATAGAATTCAAAGTAAAAAAGATGAGATACTTGCACGCATCCATAAAATAAATAGATAAGATTTTACATCTCATAATAATTTACATGCACACATGCCCATCATACAGTAGAGCTAGACATATCAGAACATCAAAACTCTGACAGAAAAATCAAATAAACAAGCAAAGTCACATGACAAGTACCATGGCACAAAAAATTTACATGATTTCTCATGAAGAAATTACAAAACACAGATAATATCAAGATGGCTTGCATTTCACAATCAAGTGATTTACCTATTCCAATTTGTATAATTGTAAACTTGAAGAATGGATATGGTGGGCGGGCGATGGAAGCAACAGCTAAACCTATTAGTGAGCCTGATATGGTAGACAGAACTACATTGAAAGGAATAAACCACCTGAAAATGGAATAATATCAGTCACATGCCCGGAACTATCTGTTAAAAATGCGTACTAGAAGAAAAACAGTAAAAAAGTATACACCCAAAAGTCTTAGTAAAAATATTCTTCGAATTTTTCAAAAATTCACGAATTATTCGCAAATTTTAGGTGTGAAGAATTATTCTCCGAATCCTTCACAAATTTTGGGGTGCCAAATTATTCGTGAATTTCACGAATTTCGCATTAATTTGTTTAGTTCGACAAAATAAATTGTTTATTTTGTATAATATCTAATCAGATTGTTGGATATCTTTTTATAATTATTATCTTTTCCTGAATTTTCCCCGAATTTTTCCCGAACTTGAACCTTGCCGAATTATTCCCGAACCCCAACTTTATCACTATGCCCAAAACCAACTATTAGGTAGTTCGGGTGAGCGGTTCCTTTCCCTAGGGGATTAGATCATGAATCAAATGTTTCCTTTCGGTAGGCCAGCTACGGATAGGCAAGTTGCTTTGGTAAAGGCAGAAGGAATGAGTTAGAAAAATTCTTGGGAACTCCTTTCCGGGAAAGAAAGTAAGAAAGTGGACTTTGAAAAAGATCTTTCCCGTGCTCGGAAGGGAAGGAGGTCGAATTCAAATCTCTCTTTGTTTTGGTATCGGCTCTAGTGGATTGGGTTTTTTGCCTACATAAAGGTGTCTCCTTTCCGTTCCTGCTGGTCCAGTAGATCAGGAATGCAATTCAATGCAAGCGGTCGATAATGAATCAAATCTTCATGGTAAGCAAGGTCTTTTTTTGTACCGATCAAGCAAGGGAGGAAAACAGAGCTAGAGTTCTCTTCTCATTAAATGAAGAGATAATGGCGGGAAAGAAAAGTGTCACCAAAGAGAGAATGATTGTTTTTGTTAGTCAGTTTCGAGACTATGTTCAAGCGAGTCAGGCGATACAGATAGGAATAAGGTATTTGTTCCAAGGTACAAAGAGCAAATCTGCTTTTGGCTTTTGGGATTAGCTTATCTTATTCTTTGGGAGACCGATCTCGATCACAGAAGAAAGACTGAAACAACTCCTTCTTTCGGGAGAGTTGTGTAAACATTATGAGAAACTGATAAAGCTATATAGGAAATACCAATGGAAATAACATGTTTAACTTATATTTCATTCCAAATTAACAATGACACCATTGTCTTCCAGTAAAAAGTATTTCCAAAAATTGTAAACTTCCACTTTCATAAGCAAGTAACATAGCAAGGCTGACCAGTAAATTCTCTGAAATTCGTTAAATGCAACTAGCGTGCGACTTTACCACACCCCAGGTAGTAAATTATAGACACTATAGTTCAAAATTTCTCTATTTGAAATTGTTATCACTAAATTCTACCAAATGATCAAGAGGCTTCGATAAGAAAACCAAAGAACTTACAAAAGAGTTTGATGTAAAAGCATGCATTTAATATGTTACTTCAAGCACATTAGCTGCCTATAAAAAGCCCTGTTCAGTTTAGCTATTGGAGAAGGGATCCTGATGAGTTAAAATTGTTGAGTTAGTTTAAGGCTTTAAGCTGCAATGTAACAGTAAACTCATGCAACTTCACAGTCCAAAAACAAATTTTTGAATCTACTGATAAAGAAATTGCAGTTGGTATCATATTTTCAGCCTATGTGTACGTCTGCTAGTCAATCAGTCAATATTGGATGCGAGATGAAAATCCATATTCTTAACATGATACAACATGGTTGATCAATCAATATTCAACATGAGATGAAAACCCATATTCTTAGCATGATCCAACATGGTTTAAAAGTAAAGTTGAAAGCTACAAAAATTACAGTCACATAACTCATAAAAAGAACCAGGATTGTTACATACCCAATATGATATTACTTTACTGTTCTAGAAATATAAGGAAAAAAGGGGGAAATATCTGATTCTTACCACTGAAGCATTTTCTGTAAAGTGATAGCTCGTCCAAGTTGAGAGAATATCAAGCATGGAAGCAAAAGTGAAAAGACCAACTACATCACATTTGACCAAGCAGTTAGTCATCCACATCACAAAATGAGAGACGACCGAAGAAAGATTATTTGAATGCCATCATCTTGTGAAAGAGAACTTCCAGGATCTAGAAAGTGTAAACTAATTCATTGAGATTCAACAAGTCCTAAGAGCATCTTAATCCAAATTAAAGTAGTTTCTCATTTCTCCTTCCAGCAAACAAAATCTCGACTTGCCTATTCTCAGTTTATACTTTTCTCTCCCGGAGTTAGAAAGTGCCTACTTATTGGTAAAGAACAAAAAGGACTACAAGCTCTTTATCAAGCCTATCTTCAAATTGTTGAAAGTGGTCAAAGGAGGGGAGAGAGAGAGAGAGAGAGAGCGCTTTTCTTCTCCGTGTCTCAGTCTCTACTATTGTCAAAAGTTAGTGAAGACAATCTTTAAGACCATAGACTAGAAATCCGTTTTGCTTACCCCATTTAGAAGCTTTCGTCCACTTGCAGGTAGAATGTTAACATACTTTGTCGCCATGAGAAAACCCAAAAAGCACATTGTGAAAACCTTGGCTATGGGTAAAACTGCATACTTCATCGTCGTAAACAGCGATTGTTCCCCAGCCTGACTTGCCGCCTGGACTGACAACAGAAACCTTTCCATATTTTCCTGAAACCCTAACTTCAAAGAAGATGAAACGTGTGCACATCCACCAAAATGGCTTCAATCGTGGACCACACTTCTCTTCCTCTGCTGGAGATGAAATCTCTCTGACAGAAAAAAATAATAATAATAAGTAACCGGAATTTGAAACAGTGCTTGATCTATCGTCCCCAATTTAGAGCTTTTTCATAAATCCAAAGTAGAAGCCTAATAGAAAATTCACTTATTTTCTAGTAAAATATGCAGAACTCAAAACTCCAGAGAAATATGGGCCATTCATTTACGAATTCCCTCAAAAGATTAAAGAGATACAAATATGATTTTGCTTCTTTAGTTTTTCAGCTATTTGAGGCGGAAAACTTACACAGTGCTTCAACGTAAAAGAAGACTGCTCCGCCATACACAGGGACTCAAAACAAAATTGAAACACAAGTAATTGTTCTTGCCAAAGTCCTTTACAGATTTCTTCCCACCGATCTTCGCTAGTCAAAACTGTAATCCTGAGCTCTAAATCTGCAAATTTCCATCAGATCACCCCCCCCCCCAAAAAAAAATTTTTTAATAATTATATATAAAAAAAAAAAAAAAAAAATGGCGCATACATCCAATCCGAATTCGAAGCTCTCTTGTAGAGAAATTGAAATCAATCTCATGAAAAAATTGGGAATAAAAGAAAGCGAATAAATTAATAAAAGGACTCATATCTCAAAAAAGAAACAGAAGAGAAAGAAAAACAAAATCTTCAAATACACGAAAAACGGCACTAGAAATCTCCAACGCAAAGGTAGCATAGAGTTTTGATTTTTGAAGAGAATAAAAGCACGAACAAATAGATCGACGCCAAGCATCAAAAGCGACTCAGAAACCTCGCGTGAATCTCTCAAAATTCTTCGAAAATCAAACCTCTCTCTGAAACCAGAGAAAATGAAAAGAGAGAGTCTTACAGCTTTTACTGGGGATTGGAATTGCCTCCTGCAAGCCAAAGCTTGTATGCGTTTTCCCTCCGCTGTTGCCTCTGTTGGAATCAAACTACAATTTCTTTTCTCCTTAATTATATTATATATACGCGTAGTCTAGCTCTCAATCTCATTACAACCCAACCCCCCCTCCCCAAAAACACCCAAGGGAAAGAATTTACCTAACTCTCTCCGCAAAATATCGAACATGCCCTCCAATAGTCGGTAATCACTAATCCGTACAACAGACAGTTGTAACTTCCTCACTCCTCACGTTGGACGAGAATCAGCTGCACGAGCTCCTTTGCACCATTCTGCACCTTGGTAATGACATGTAGCATTTTAGGGTTAGTATGGTGATTTTTTTGCTTTTATAATTCAGATAGAAAGGGCATTGTGAATTGTAAGCCTATGAAATTAGGAATGCTAGCCCGACACAATAAGCCAATTTTTTTTCCCAAAAACAAAGATAAAGATGTAGATTTAGGGAAGACTGAGATTAAGGCTAACATTTATGTTGTAAGCATGGCAGTTTCGGAGGGGGAATTGGAATGCTACCTACCTCTGTTTCTCTATCCTCACTTCAACAGGGCTACCATTTTTTTTTTTTTGTTAGGCAGCCGGATAAAACTAAGAAAGGGATACGGTTTGAACTTTGAATGTTGAATCATTTACACGTGGTTAAAAGGAGCTTTGAGCAAAAAGGACGTGTTGGTCCATACAGAAAGTGGGGATGAGAGAAACCGAACTCTAATTATTGAGCCATGAGCAAAAAAGGACATTCCCCAACTCAATTATTGATGAGATTAAAGCTTTTATTGTCAAAATATAGTGCGTTGTATTCTATTTGGGGAAATGCTAGTCTTAGTTGTAGGCTCATTGTGGAAGTGACAAGTGTCACCACATATTCATGTTACCTTCAGAACTTTACAAGCCATAATTTTTTATTTTTAATTAAAACTTGTTGAAGGACGACATGCATAGTGAGACATTGAAAGTCTGCTACTTGAGCTAGCACTAGTCGTAATCTCTCTCAACCAATTTAGCAATTGGACCTTTAAAAATTACAGACCATGCTTACTAGGTAATGCGAGCTTGTCTAGCTATGGATTTTTAAAAGAGAGATACTTACAGTAAGTTCTTCCTTTTAATATACACAACGTGTTTTTAAAGTTGGTAAATTATTCCATCTCTCTTCAATTTGTATATTCAAGTATTCTCCTCAATACTACATTCTTTGATGTATCCAGAAACATATTTTTAAGTTTGGTTTTTCTTCCAAATTTTATGAAATGCGGTAGTCCAAACATGCTCCACGTATTCTCTCTCTCTCTCTCTCTCTCTCTCACATGATGCAAACAACAGGCATGTTAGGTGTATCAAGTACATTCTGATTAGAGATTCTCTTTTCTTCAATGGGATTGTTCTCTTATTAGGTGAGGGGGTGGGCATCCACAAACCATTGGACAACTGGTGAAATTTTAGGTGAGAAGTCATTTCATTGTCTCCCCTTGATTTTGACTTCTCCCCATTTGATTTCTTTTCCCTTTAAAAACGCCAGGTGTTTAATGGTTTGTGGATGCCCGAGCGCTTAGCTCAAACAGCCACCATAGGTAATCTTTTGCCTATCCATGACCCTATCACGAAGTTCATTTCTACTGTTCTACGTCCCAAAAAAAATTGTAGAGGAACAGCAAAAGAAAGGCTTATTAACATGCCTTACGTGGCCTCCTCTCAACGAAAATGGGATCTTTATGGACTTTCCTATGAGACCACCCACATAACAACAGTACGGGGATTCAAATGTTGTTTAATCCTGTGCATTTCTTTTTAAAATTACATGTGTAACACGGTCTCGGAGCAGTCTCCGCCATGGACGGTCTCAGAAAAATCATCGATTCTTTATATATCATCAAGGTTAGATTTTCGCGTAGTCTAAAAGTAACAAGAAATGTTATTTAGTTCACGTGATTTCTAATATGTGATGTCTTATCTACGAGGTACGGTGTCCTTAACCCAAAAAAAAAAAAAGATACCGAGTCATACTCTTAATGCACTTCATAGGATTGTCTCCCGCGAAGCCAAAAAGGACTCTCGGGTTCCATACATTGTGCCACAGTTGGCATAAAAAATGGACAGTAGTCATTTCATTTTCTCGGCATTATTTTGACTTCTCACTTGATATCTCTCCCCCTTATCCTCACACACTTATAGCCACATGTCTTATTATGTGTGGAGAAGCCAAAATCATAAGCACCATGATTTTGACTTTTCCACCACTTGTCCCTTATTCTAGACAAACCCTTTCTGGCTTAGACAGAGACAATCCGAGGCCGGGTGTCATAAGGATTTTTCACCCGATACAAGCGGTACCAAGACTAGTTTCCTTGGTATTACTCATCTTTTCTTTATCTTTATTATTATAATGCGAGAGGCAGCGTTGATGATTTTTCCGAAATTCTCATACTACCCTTACATAAAAACAAAACTTTGATTTAATGTTTGCTTTAATTCCCAAACTACCCCTTGCCTTTTATTTAATTTTGAAACTACCCTTACTCATCTATCTATTTTGAATCACAGCGAATCACGATTGAACTCAGGGAGAGTTCAATCGCACCCATGGGTTAACACGTGACCCTTTTAACTCCTATTAATTGTTATTAACTCCTTCCCCTCACTCTTCGTGCATCGCACGTGCCACTAGCAAGTTCAATCGCACCTACGGGTTAACATGTGTCCCTTTTAACTCCTATTAACTGTGGTTAACTCCTTCCCCTCGCTCTCCTGTGCATCGCACATGCTACCCACTAGTTTGTTTTAATGAAAGTTCATATATAATAAATTACTAAATATAGATAGATGAGAATTGATATACTCAATGGCTAAGTATAGATCAACCACCTTCCTTCGCAAGGTGCACATGGACCATGGTCGTGAATTTGAATCAACTAAAAGTTGGGGCGGCCCTCAAATACATGGAAGGGTTTTTCTGTTGTAAAGTGCAGAAATATATGAATAAAAGAAGGCAATCTTATATTTCATATTGTATTTGCAGTCAAATAAATAAATAAATGCTATATCTAGCGTCTGAATCTTGTAGAGATGACTGCAAAAACACAATATCCAAAAATGTATTTGCAGTTTCCACATACAATGACTTTACAGATTTTATTTTTTTTAAAAGAAAACTAAAACTTATCTCAACCATCCAAGTTAACTCCATTCTTTTAAAAGCGTAGGGAAAATCTAGCAAACACACACAAAGCCACTATATATAAATTATAATCTCCCACTTAATTTCATGGGAAAATCTAGCAAACACACACAGAGCCCCTATATATAAATTTTAATCTCCCACTTAATCCCATCGTATTGCACTGAATTGTGATGTGAGTCAAAGGGATCTCTTACCTAGGCCACATTGAATGTCAGGCTTTATCCCCAGTAAGTCAATAATATCATATAGTTATGATCAGCACATTATCATATATGTTCAAGACAGCAAACCATCCAGGAGGATAATTCTCTCTTCCACTGAAATTGTAACCCATATGTCTTCACAAAGAACCTAGCGTTGTTGTAAAAGGCATATTACCAGCTTTCCTAATGAGTTATCTATGATAAAAACTGTGACCACAATGCTGTTTATCCATGTCATAACAGCAAGGTAGAGAGGCTGGACCCCTTCATCTACAACAAATCTGTAGACTAGAAAAAAGCAGGAAAAAATTGTCTAGGTAAATTTACAATTATATACCTTTACAATTCAAAACAGCAAGCATGGCTTGCATATGGTAAATAGCTGCTGACATGAAAATCTAGTGACTTCTATTTAAATGACTCACAAGAGGAAAACTAAATTTTTTTCTTACCACGTCTTCCTGTGTCTATATCAACTAGCCTAGAAGATGAAGGAGCAGGCAATGGGGTTGACAGGCCCACGGATTCCGGGATGTCAAGATTGACCCTCATAGATGGGCCAGCAATTGCACGTTTAATGTCAAGCTCATGCAGTTGCCGAGCTTCGATTTTTACTTTGTCAATCTGCGCTTTGACGAATATAAGAGAGAAAAATGCATAAGTGTCCGTACATCTGTAAAACAAAGTGTCAGCAATTACTGGCTACAGTACTTGAAAAACATATACACTGGATCAGTTCAAACCCAACCTATGTAAGGTCAATCTAAGTGGTAAAACTTCTGAAAAGCCTATAAATACTCATATAACTGGGCAAGAAGAAATTAACAAAAGATAGATCTTTTTAAACAAAAAATTTCAAGATTGACTATAAAAAAATATATTTATTCTCCATCATGTATAGTACACATCAGTGTAGTCAAGGCATCGCCTGAGCATTGCTTAAATAGTAGGCGGTCGCCTAGGCAGTTTTGGACTGTCACCGCCTAGGCACCTCTCTAGGCGGGCAGTAGTCAGTTGGACTCTTTAACAGTTAGCCAACATTACAGTTTTATAGCTTATTTACATATAAATACCATTTAAGTAAATGGTTTTACACTTTACTTTCATTTACTTAAGATATTTATACATAAATAAGGTTATACCCCCATTTTAATCCAATAAAAATTATCTTAAGATTCAAATTCCTAAAGAATAAAAAGTCAAACTTTTCAGTTCAAAAACAAAATTCATTTTTTTAGCGCCTTTGTCAAAATTTCAACTTGCAAATGCTTAGTCATTCTTCAAAAAATTTATTATAACAAAATATTACTAAAACCCAAAAGTCCGGTAAAAATAGTCTCATAGTTTAGTCTCCAAAAATATTTTCATCTATAGGGTCAAAAACTCAACTAATAGTTTAGCAGAAAAAGATTTTACATTCAACCATTACAACATTAAATGTTAATTTGCCTAAATTATTGTCAACCTTAGGAGGTTTGAATTGATTTGTGTATATATATGTGTATTTACTATATATATATATATAATTATTTTTTATCGCCTGGGTGTCGCCTAGGCAACGCCTTGCCTAGCCAGGCCTAATCGCCTAGATGCCTTGACTACACTGATACCCATGACCTACTACGTGGTACCCGACTGCGACTACCCATCAATTGTGACCATGCAAGCAATGAGCCATGTCCTTGTATAAGGAATAGTCCATTGCATATGAGGTTGTGGATGTTCCTAATGGAATCTTAACGCCATTCAACTAGTTTGTGTTCAAGAGATTCTTTCAAAAGATTTTGTTGAAAGAGAATCAAAGAGTATTTCAATGGTATGTAGATAGCTCATATATTGCAAGCATGTTTTCATTTAATACCATTCTGAATTGCAGATAACAGAAAATTGATAATTAATACTCTTTTCAACTTTTAAAACTGACAAATATTATCAAGGTCTGTTTCCTACAGGGATCTAAACACCATTCACTACTTTGTGTATAAAAGAAACTTTTAAAAGGTTTGTGTTTGAAAGAGAATCAAAGAGATTCTGATGGATGTAGATAGCTGATAAATTGCAAACATTTTTTTAACTCTATTTTTATTGTACAGAAAGTTGATAATAAATACACTTTCCAACTTTAGCACTCAGATGTATAGTCAAGATCTTGACACCCATAAATTCCAACCCCAAAGCACTAGTAAAATCAAATCAACCCTTGGAGCATTTCACATTTTTCTTTGAGTCTGTGTGGCATTAAATTATCACACGGGGGCACCATACAGCCAAGTTTTTGAAGTAAAATAATATTCCTCGGTAACTCATGTTACTACTTACTAGAACACAATGGTTTAAGTAGAAGAAAAGTAAGATGTATTTTTTTCTTCCAAAAAAAGAAAAAAAAATAATTAAGATGATTTCCCTTACCAATTCAATGTGATGAATGGATGAATGTGCATCAGCAAGTCTCTTTTGCAGATCATCTTCCTTTTTCCTCTGATATTCAGAGTTCTCCATTTCATTTCCCTTCTCACCCAATTCTTGATACAAAGCTGCAATAAGAGTTCTATTTACTAACCACAGAACCTTGCTCAGATAAGTGCTTCAAGCGAAGGACCCCAATTCCAACTTAGTCAAGTTGTATAACAAAGCAATAAAAAGAATAGTTTTAAAAAAGAAGCCCCGACGCAATGTCAATAAAGGGCTCCATCCTATTAGAAAAAATTTAGACTGCATATTGTTTTCTCGCATTTTTTGACCCCTCTGATTCTCTCTTATTTGTATTTTCATTTTCAAGTATCAAGGAAATAAAATTATGAAAACAATGTAAACCTTGTGAAACTCAGTTTCATACATCTTGGTCACACCATAGATAGAGCCAACTACTTGCCAGAAGATGCTAATAAGTATCTTTACAACATTCTATAACCCTTTAGAAAGACGGACCAAACTTGTGTTTACTACAATTTTTTCACCTTCAAAGTTCCATAAATACTATTTCGACTTTCCAAAAGAAAGAGATGGGTGGAAGCTTATGGTTCAATGGGGTCCTTTTTCTTGTGTAAGGAATTCTCCTGGTAGGGACCTAGAGACCCAACATCAATGGTTAGGTCCCATCTGAGCTATGTGTTGCAGTCACGAAATGCTATTGGACTAGAATCCTTGGGGTATATACAACAGGTATCTTTGGTTCCCCATGGTGAAACACCAAGAAAGGCAATGGGAACTAGTATTTATATGTCAAACTAATATCACTCATACATAGCCAGCCCCCACCCAAGGCATGCATCACATCTATGGTATTCCACTGGAATACAGTCCTTTTTCCCTTTTAGTATTCCACCGGACTACCATCTTTGTGGTATACACAACTGGTATTTTAAATTACATGGTAAAAACACAGAGGAAAGTAATGGGGAGTAATGCCTACCAGTTAAAACTGATAACACCCAGATCTGAGTTGGAATATCATATAGCTTCTTTGCCAATGTAAGGGAGGATCTCAGAATCTCTCTGGCTTGTCCAGTGTCGTGTAGGGCGAGGGCCAAACTCCCAAGAATCGTTAAATACTGTGAAACGAGTTGAATATTCCCCAAATGACTATGTGTGATCTGCAAGCCACTGGCCAGTCGCATTCTGCATAAGAATTGTTACTAGGTATAAGTGAGAGAGAGAGAGAGAGAGTTATATTTTCACTCATCCTGCTCATGCATGAATTCAAATGTCAGGCAACTGTTGCTTGGCATTTTGTGTTGCATTGTCTAAGTCCAACACGGCAACTTTATAAAATGGATTTCCTTGATACACAATTTAAGCCTCTCCAAAGGGTAACCATCTTATTCAGGGAATAGATCAACTGAGAGTGATAATGTTTACCGAGCATCTTGTAGATTGTGCTGCTTCATCAATAGAAGGCCGTAAGCAAAAAGGACACTGGTTTTCTCTCGTACTCCGCAAAAAGAATCCATGATTCTATAAACGGGTCCAATCAAATCTAGTGCCTACAAACAGAAAAATAATTTTGTACTCGAATTTAATCTTCTTTTTTCTATCGGTGAAGATGATCAATGCATAAATATATATATGAAAAAGAGGAATATAAAGTTCACTGATAGGTGAACGAAGAGAGAATAAAAGAAAGAAATAAGAGCAAAGCAATGAAAGGAAACAAGCAGCCTAACACTAGACAGATGATGAGAAATAGTGCTTCAGGAAATCTCTTATAATTGAACACCATGCAAACAAAAAATCAGATATAATACAAATGACACACTCCACGGGAAAGGAGTAGTCGTAGAAGGCTCTCATGTTCCTCTCATTCCACACACCTCAACGGAAGAAGTCTCCAAACAACAGCCTGTGTGTCAGTCATATCATTCACGAACGAACTAGGGAGTAGTAGATCACTCAAAGCGAAAGGGTAAGCCCACACCATTCCAAGTCGAGATAGAAATTGCCCTCATATCCTACTAACCAGAAGATAGTGGAGTAACAAGTGATTTACTGACTCCTTCTCAGCCATGCATAATAAGCATTTTTGTTGGTTGGCCAGTCTCCGATAATTGGTCTAGGATGAAGATTTAGTCTTGGTACGCTGTCCAAAGGATGAAACCGATCTTGGATGGAATGCCTGGATTCCACACAAGGCTAGATTCCACGCTAAAGAAAAAATGAGCTTAGACTACCCAACCTAGACCTGAAATATGGTCTCACGGTGAATAGCCATTACTATCCCTAGACCAAAGCCGCCTATCCCTAACCCCTATTAGAGGAGAAAAAATCAACCAACAAACTCAAAAGCCAGCGAATATAAGTTTCCAAATTGGTTCTAGAGGCTACAATCACCACACCAATAGTCCTTCCAAAAACTAACCTCCTCTCCCGCACCAATTATATGTGCTTGTAGAAATCTACCTTCCCTCTTACCATGGTTTGCCACAGGCTTATCCCAAGAAAGTTCTTGATCTCTTTCGGTTCCCACCCTGAGACCATGCCATATTTGGCTACTATCACTTTTCTCTAAAGACTCCCTCGCATCCCCAAATCTCTATAGCCATTTACCAAGAAGGGCTAGGTTCATCTAGGGCTGTCAACGGATTCAGATATTATCTGAATTCAATTAGGTGGATAGTTATCCAACGGATAGGATTTCGATAGTAAATTGTATATCCGTTTGGAATCGGAGCAGATTTGGATAGTAGTATATCCGCTTCAATAAATATCTGACCGAGTCATGAAATAATATCTTTACAAGACAAATAGGCCCTTGATAATATAATCTCTGTAGAGTTTTAAGGTAATATTAAAATTAAATTGGGGCAAAGGTGTAATTGCAAATGACTATAAATTAAAATCCTTTCAGCCTGAAACCCTACATTACTTTTTCCTCACTTCATCTTAGCCTTTCGACTCAAGCCGTCAAGCATCCTTCAAACCTAGCTACCAGCGGCGACGGACAATGGTAATTTCCTTCTCGTTTTTCATCTCTCCCAACTTGGAGGTTTGGGCTTGGAGTCTTGGAGGCAGACCAGATGCCCATAGATCCGATTTTACTATTGGAAGGAAATGCCAATAAATGTTTGCAGATATCTACATTGGGCATGCAATATGTATTTGATATATGGCGAAGTGTTTCTGAACTGATCTCTCTTTTTGATGGTATTTCAGAAGAACTTGGTGGTTGGGGCTTGGATCCCCCCCCCCCCCCCCCCCCCCTGCCTAAACTTCTCTGTTTTTTTTTTTTTTCAAATGGTTAATTCTTCCTCAAATGTCAGGTGTAAAATCTTATATTATTCTCATATAGTTCAAGACTAGTTTCTTCCTATTAGTCTTAGGTTGTGTATGAAATCTTCTCATGTTCTCTAGTATAAACTTAATGAGATATGGAATCGGGTATAATTCGAATTCAACAATCGAATATTATCTGAATCCGATAATGTAAACAGACGAATTCAGATATTATTTGAATCCGAATAATTTAATCAAGTTCGAATACGAATATCATATTTAGGTATCCGTTGGATATCGAATCGAATTCAGATAGTTGGATACAGTAATCGAATCAAATTTGGATATACCACTATCCGCTACGAATTCACTCCGTTCACAGCCCTCCGATCATCTCCCTTAGGGAACAGAAAACCAGTCCCTCAAATAGGGCAACAAGTTTTTTCCATTCTACTAAGTGGGTGGTATTTTCTAGATTCTTCCATGATTATCAATAAATGTGACTACTGACAAGAAGAATAATTATAAATGCAACTAGACTCACAATGACTATCAATAACCAAAAAATTATATAATAATAAAAAAAAATTTGACCTGGGAAGATGATTCTGCATCACCAATGCAAATGTAAGAGACAGCGGCATAAACTTGGCACATAGCTTGCATCGATTTGCTCTCCGTTAGCTGAAAATACAATCCCCATTAGATCGCAAAATAATTCGCATTTCTTTATGATTTGTGACCTTTGCTAAACAAACTTCAAATTTTGAAATTTAATCCAGCAGAATCAAGAGAAATCAAAATCATATAACCATATCATCATCATCAATGCCTTATCCCAAATATTTGGGATAGAAAACACATCCTGATCCACCATTTCATTCTATTAAAATGTTTATCTTTTTTTCTTCTTCTTTTTTATAAACACCACTCAGAGGGAGAGGGGGGTTAGGCAGACTCCTACCAGATTAAAATGTTTATCTAACAATAATAAATAAAGATTAATCAGATCAGTGACATCGTTCCCTCTTCCTCTCCTTTCAATCTCTTCTCTTCCTCTTGGCTAGTCATCAACAAGTGAGGAACAAAGAGCCACACTCTTTTCAATCTCTTAATCTTGTCCCCAAGCCAATCATCAATGAATAAAGAGTATTTCCCTTAACAGCGTGAAAAAGCCATCAATTTGTTATCAGATGGGATAGGCACCATCCTATATCAAAATATGAATTCTCTATTTTTAGATTTTGGGTGAAAAAGAGAAGAAAAATGGCGAGACCTAGAATATTCCCGAGAAGACTGAACTTCCTGCCTTCCCTACTTCAAGCCATACATGAGGCACATGCACAGGGCGATTGGGACAGCTGGGGAGGCAAGGAATTTCTACGTTATTGCCAATATCAAAAGTTTCCTAAAAGCACTAAAGATTATAAGCATGATGGTGGGGCAAGGAATGGGCAAACATGTTTTATAATATTATAATTTGAAGATGGATGGCACAGCAATACAAACTTATAGACACCTAAAACAGCATACCTTCGCAGCTTCTATAAAATGAAAAGCTGCTTCATTAAAACAGCCAACAGAATGAGCATAGTGCCCTCTAAGCATTTCAATAATGCTCTGACAACCTTGTAAGATTGTTGGAAAGCGAACAAACCAATTCCTCATCTGCACCAAAGCCTGCAACATATTAAGATCAAATATACCATTTTTAGTTATGAATTATATAAAATAGCTATGATGTTTTACCGATCTAAAAAGAAAACTATGATCTTTATGCACAAGATGACAGATTTTTTATCCAAATAACAACACAGTTTCAAAAATTGTTGATGGAAATAATTGTCGAAACATAATCGTTATTAATTAAACACAGTTACAGTTGCATCAGTCAAAAGATGCCGAAACAACTGTCAAGACATGGTTATTTATTTAAAGTATGAAATTACTCTCATGGAAACAAATTGAGAATTTATAGCAAGACAAACAATGTGATGTAATGACCTTAGAATCCCAAGCATTGTGGTAGCGGTGTATTAAGCCTAACAATATCAATATGTAAAAGCCCTACCCAGATGTATTGTAATGCATCGATCAATACAAGTGTGACATTTTTTATGATCTTAGTATTTTGGTCGTTTCAAGCATATAAAAATGGTATGCGTGTATTGTATGGTACTACAAAAATTATTGGATATTATGTGCACCATACAAATGGTGCACATTGTCATTAATCTGACCTATTTTATTTCTAGGTAGCACACATTTTGTGATATTTATGCCAAAAAGCACATCAATAAGATAAATAAAAAATTCAATCAATAATTCCACGGAACCATTTCTAATGATTTCGTTGACCATTTAAAAGAGACAACTTGATCAAAGTGATTTGAGGCACATGCGATCCCTGACATTTCCAACTAATTAGATTTTCCTGATCAATGAGTGCATCCAACCAGGTGTGTGGCATTGACCATTCCTATAACATCTTTATCCTAAAACCACCAGGCAAATTAAGAATATACTGTACCTGCATAGACCTACAGATTTGACAATATTTTTCTTTTCATTCATTAACTAACCAGGTTTGATACTGACTTCCAGATGCTTACAATAAGAGAAATGGCGACACATATAAACAGAAGTAAGAGAATTTGCATGTGGTTTAATGAAAAGGAATATGAATTAAACCACCAATCAGTGTTTGGCAGAGTATTCCTACCTCTTGTGCTTCTACAAATTCCGACCGTGTGAGCTCCACAGCCACTTTGTTTTCCAGGAACTGCATTAAAAGCATCAAATACAGACCTGCCATCCAGATGGCAGAGTGTTGCAAATCCACCTCTGCAATAGGAAATCTCACGAAAATAGTATTAGTTATTCTGAGAAGGTGAGGCTTTTCCTGAATATAGAAATGTCAGGAGTAGATCAATGTGACTATTAATAACAAGATGAGCTCACCTCTCATACCATCAGTTATTCCAAGCTTCGCCAGCTCCCCTGCATGTAAAACAAAATTCAGCTTTCATAGCTGCACATGAGTCACTAAAACTGAATTGGTAACTCCTACATTTTCAAAGACAGATTCTTCTTTTAAATTATCAACTAGGATGCACAAGCCAAAATTCCTACGACATCTCCTATGCCAAATCTTGACTCAGTTGAACGAAGTTAATACCCAAGTGATCTCTATATTCTATGAGACATATTTGCTTTACAATTGTCCAGAAAATTGCAATAAGTCAGACATTTGAATCATCCAATCGGTCATTTTTTGCCTAGGCAATATCCTAAATGGGGGTCATCAAATGAAGGGTCCACCTTCTTGGGTGTGCTCTCCATTTGTTGACCATCCTTGAGGTATAGCCAAGGACTAAAATAACGGTTTCTGCATGCATAACAGACCCTCAGAAACCGTTACATAACGGTTGTCCAGAAAGAAATGGTATTTTATAGTTGTTTTTACCATGGTTCAAAAACCCGAAAATTCGACTCGACTCGAAAGTTAACCGGGTTGAGTAACTCGGAAAGCTCGAAAAAAACTCGACTCGGTTTAACTCGGAATATATATGTCATAACTTGAAAAAACTGGGTTAAAACAACTCAAAGTACACTAATTTTACAGCCTCAAACCTAAAAAGTAGGATTAATAGAACACATAGAAGGTTGTTTTTGTGGACCCAAAACATATGATGCAAAAACAATGTGACATTCGAGTTTGGGTTTTAAAAAATGATAAAAATACCCTTTTGTGACTCGACCTAGTCTGGCGGGTCGAAAAACTCAGCTTGACTCGTCCGAGTCACTCGAGTAACTCGGCAAATAGTGTCTTCTTCGAGTTTTGAGGTGACTCGACTCGAAATTCAGTCGAGTCGAGTAACTCGGCCGAGTTACTCGGGTGACTCGACGAGTTTTCGAACTATGGTTTTTACTATAAACACACCACTTATGGTTGTTTATAATAAAAATTACATATATATTTTTTAAAAGGTTGTATTTTTTAATCGGTAAAAAAAAAGTCCTATCAAATGCCGTTTCTAATAAAAACGACCATTTATAGGTCCTTTTTTTGTATAAACAAATTTTGTATACTAAAAATACATTTTTTTATTACAGACTATTCATGGTCTTGGTAAAAACGACACTGTTCATTTTTATAATCGACAACAGCCGTTTTTACTAAAAAACAAACTTTTTTCCCGTTAACGCTATTTCTATGTTTCGGTCAACATATTGATTCAGCCCTTACTGAAACCGTTATGTTATGGCCGTTATGTAACAGTTTCAGCAATTTTTATGACCATGGGTCTAGCCCAATGTGTACCCTGGATATGAACATTCTCAAATCATCCACTTGATGAATTTTAAAAAAAAGAAGATAACCCTTTTACCTTGAATAGAGATGAGAAAGAAAGAAAAGGGAGAAAAAAATGGAAAAGGAAAATGAAGAATCTTTCTTGCATGACTGTGTGTCTACGGTAATACATGAGCACAAGTCTTCGCATGAATTGGACAACTGGGTTCGACTGTTTAATTCCTCTTGATCAAAGAAAGCAAAAACAAAAATTCACTTATAGGAATGTATTAGATAGTTGACAAAACATGCATCCTGAATGATGTAAGCAATAACAAAAATTCACTTATAGGAATGCGATAGATAGACGACAAAACATGCATCCTGAATGATGTAAGCAACCAACCTTGGATCGCATGCAGTCCAGATTGAATTCGCTTTCCACATTCCTTAAATATCCCTTTTGGACGCCCAAATATGACAACCATAAGATCGATCAGAGCATAGACAGCACTTCTTGGTAGCCACTCCCCATCTATTGGAGGAGGTGCAAGCTCTAGCTTGTCTTCCCATGCCTGTCTTGCATTTCCAAAGTATGATGGTTCCAGAGAATCCTTACCAGATGAACTCGATCTAGTAACACTTCTCAGCTGCTCTTGAAGCTGAGTTTGTCTTTCAGACAGTGATGACCTTTCTCTGTTGTGTAGGTCAGACCGGGAGAGACTCTGACTGATGGCATTGAGCTCTGTGGTTAACTCTTGGATATGCCGCACTTGCTGCAAGTCAGACTTCATGGCAGCATCCAATTTCTCAACATGTTGAGCAGCATTCTTGTAGTCACATATCCGGAGCCGATAGAATGTGTAGAGAAGCTCACTGTAAAAGAATAAACCAAGGCACTGTTGTCTCTGGTTCGGTGTGGGGAGGAGGCAGACACATTGACAGGAATGAGGAAACATGAATCAGTATTGAATAGTAGATCATAGTAACAAGCAGTATAAACATCAAAAGTTAACCAAAACACATGAAACAAGCAATTGTTAGGAACAAAAAATCCTAACGCAGCAACTTATTTCCATAATCAGGAAGGGAAACATTAAGTAATTTTATCAGAACACAGAACCAAAGTCACAATGAGAGATTGATGTCACCATCTGAAGTTCCCAATTATAACTAGTTTCACGACCACTTTGAAATGAATCCCAGTTTGGTGATAGACTCGTGTATATGTCAGATATAAAGGTTTCATGCCCATGACGCTATCTGTTCCCTCCTATGCATCAATTTAGACCACTTAATCAGAGGCCAATAGCCTAAAATGCTGCCCATTGGCTATTTTAAATTTCCATTCAAGACAATAGAAAAATAAAATCTTTAAATCAATAAAAGAAAAGTGGATCAACTGTCGGACTGATAATAAAAAATTTGGGTAAGTTAGAAATATTAAGATTGTTTGATTGTATGTCCTTTGTGCTTATCAACCATCCAAAGCATGACCAACCATGGTAGTTGTTTGCACTCCGCAATACAACTCGAGGGCACAGCCATAGGATAGGGGTTGGCAGGGGCAGAGCCAGGATTCTATTGCGGGGGGGGGCTAATAATGAGGGTTCGGGGGCGCATCCCCTGAATTATTTTGTTTTTGAGAGCCCAATACATGGGCCATCGCATTTGTATGTGTCCGTTTGTAAGAATATGCATTTTTCTCGGATGTTTAGGGAGGGACTTGAGTCGCCCATCACCCCGGCTCCGCCCCTCTCCCAGGCTACACCCTAACCTATAGGTTTTTTCTTTTCAAAATTTCTATGGCTTCGTCCCTGGGGGTTGGATTTTCAATCCAAACACAACCAGCATTGAGTGTTGAAAACCCCAAAGAAATCGCACCACCCAATTTACTGAAATCAGCCCTATTTTCAGATTTTTCAAGAAAAATCTAAAAACACGTTTATAAGTGCCACAATATTCCACAAAACTCACCATAATTTGCTCGAGATCATCAGTCCTTGGTGTACGGATGCTGACGTTAGCAGGTCCCCATGATGACGTCAGCAAATTGCAGGAAGAAAAAAAATGGTCGTAGATGAACTCTTGCCCTCTAGGGTTTTATAGATTGCTTTGATACCAGGTAGGAAATCAACCTTAGGAGAGGGAAGGAGAAGGTGGGAGAACGTGATTAGAGAGTAATCCTCCCTAATCTCTTCATCTTTATATTATAATAACCCTAATAGGTCAATTACAAGTATACCCTTAATGAAAGATCCGGTGTATTACACCTATATAACCAATCATATCTCAAACACTTCCCCTCAAGCTGAGCATAGATAATCAACATGTCTAGCTTGTTAAGAACGCCTTCTAAGCTAGCATTAGTAACCCCCTTGATGAGTACATCAGCTAGTTTGTTTCTCTTTGTAACAAATAACAAGCAAAGATTTCCTAAAGCAATTTGTTCTCTGATAAAGTGTCCGTCAATTTCAATATGTAGTATGATTATGTTGAATGGGGTTCTGGACAATATTGATGGTTGCCTTGTTATCACAAAACAACTCCAGACGAACATCCACCTCTATCCCCAAATCTTGTAGTAAAAGCTTCCGCCATAATAATTCTCTTACCCCATGAGCTACTGCCCTATATTCGGCTTCAGCAATTGACTTAGTCACTACACTCTGTTTCTTGCTTCTCCAAGTGATGAGTTTACCACCAAGGAAAATAGAATACCCTGTGGTAGACCTATCATCTATATTTCCAGCCCAATCAGGATCAGTGTAGGCTTCTAGTTGTACTTGTAGATGACCATGGTTAGCAAATAGAAGGTGGAGTAGCCTTCAAACACCTCAAAATTCTTTCTACTGCCTCATAATGAGCAATCCAAGGTTCATACATGAATTGACTGACTACACTGACTGCATATGCGATGTCAGGTCAAGTGAAAGAAAAATAAATAAGACGACCAACCAGTCTTTAGTACACTTTATCTTCTTGTAATAGGCCTTCACTGGAGCTCAACTTATGATTCTGTTCACTAGGAGTGTCTGTTGGCCGAGAACCCAATTTCTTAATATCCTTGAGTAAGTCTAAGGTATACTTCCGCTACGATATGAAGATGCCCTTCTTTGATGGGGCTATCTTAATACCCAGAAAGTACTTCAAACTGCCCAAATCCTTTCCGTTGCTAGAAATTTTTTCAAGTGTTGGATCTCTGAGGAGTTATTTCCAATCACCACAATATCGTCAACGTAGACAATCAATGTTGTAATTAACTGTCATTTTCTCCTGACAAAGAGAGTGATCAATATGGCTCTGTGAGTAACTCATCCTCTTCATGGCTTGACTGAACCTTTCAAATCAAGCCCAGGGAGACTATTTAAGTCCATAGATAGATTTCTTCAGCCTGCAAACCCTTCCTTCACTATTAGAAAGTTTGAATCCTAGAGGAGGAGACATATACACTTCTTTTCGTAGATTTCCATGGAGGAACGCATTTTTTACATCTAACTGGTGTAGGGGGCACAAGTAGTTTGTAGTTAAAGACAAGATAACTCGTATGCTGTTCCTTTTAGAAACTAGTGCAAATGTCTCCTTATAGTCTATCTTGTATGTCTGAGTATACCCCTTAGCTACCAGTCTTGCCTTATACCTCTCAATAGATCCGTTTAGCTTATGTTTCACGGTGAACACCCATTTGCAACCTATTGTTCTTTTTCCCTTAGGTAACTCAACCATTTCCCATATACTATTCTTGACTAGAGCTCTCATTTCTTCCATTATAGCATCGCGCCACTTAGGATCAGAGAAAGCCTCCTGTAACCTGGAAGGTAAAGACATAGAAGAAACAAAGGACAAAAAAGCCGAATTGGAGGGTGATAGAGATGCATACGAGATAAAATTAGAGATAGGATGAATCATACATTGGCGCTTCCCTTTGCGTAGGGCAATGGGAGCGATATCATTATCAATCTTAGGAACAGAAACAGGAATTATAGAGGACAATGGAGCAATGTTACCTAGATTGGAGGAGTCAAAGTTGGGAGATGATTGTAATACAGTGGTCCCCTCCTTTTCACGTCTGGTATAAATATGTAGGTCCTTCTTAGCAATAGTGTCAATAGGAGCACCAAAATGGAAAATATCGGGGATCATCACTAGAAGTGGAACTGAAGACAGAGTCTTCAACAATTCACTACGCTCCCCTGAAAAGAGGTAGAGGAACGAAGAAAAAATGAGATACTCTAAAATATGTGACGTCCATGGTAACGAATCATTTCATCAACACAAGATCAAAACACCGGTATCCCTTTTGTGCAGAGGAATACCCCAAGAGGACTCCACGAATGGATTTTGGGTCCAATTTGGTTCAATGAGGACCCAAAATATAAATGAAGCAGATACAAGGGGGAATAGAAAACAGAGATTGGTTTGGACAAAGTAATTGATAAGGGGACTTCAATTGCAGAACCCGAGATGGCATGCGATTATTCAAATATGCAGATGTGTGCACTGATTCAACCCAAAACTTCTTCGGAATATTCATTCCCGACAGTAAGCTTCTAGCCACTTCCAAAAGATGACGGTTCTTACTCTCGGCCACCCTGTTTTGTTGGGGGTACAAGGGCAGGTGCTTTGATGGATCATACGTGCTCTGTCAAATATTGTCTTAAATCAACCTCAAGGTATTCCTTCGCGTTATCAAAGCAAAAAATTTTAATCTGCTTCTCAAATTGAGTCAAAACCATCTTGTGAAACTTCTTTATGAGGTCTGAGACTTTAACAAAAGATTTCATCAAGTAAATCCAAGTATGACGTGAAAATTCATCCACAAAAGAAATAAAAATATTAATAACCATGCACGGACAAAGTAAAGGCAGGGCCCCAAACATCAGAATGAATCAGTTGAAAAGAAGACATTTTTATTCATACTTGGAGAGAAAGTAGATCTACAATGTTTGGAGAGTTCAATACACTTCACACTGTTGACTTATGACCAGGAACAAATTTAAATAGGTCCGGAAAGATCAACTTTAAGGATTTAAAAGAAAAATGACCTAGATGACTGTGTCAGAATCTTAGTTGGGCATCATTATTGCTACTATTAGGAATACTATTAATTTGTAATGCTGAAGGAGAGTCAGCAACATCAAGGAGGTAGAGGTCATCTATTTCACGATCATTCTCAATCGTTTTCCTCATCACCAAGTCCTGAAACACACAATGAGTGGGAAAAAATGTCACACAACAGTTAAGACTTTTGGTCAAACTGCTAATTGATAATAAATTTGTGGATAAATTGGGAACATGAAGAACATATGAAAGATATAGGACATCCGTAAGTTTAACATCACCCATTCCAGAGATTGAGGGAAGAGATCCATCAGTAACCCTAACTTTATCTCTTCCAGAGAAGAGACTAGATGAAGAAAACATAGTAGAAAGACTAGTTATATGATCTGACGCACCTGAATCAATGATCCAGGTCGGGCTGGACTGGGAATGAGAAACGAAATTAGCACATGCATGAGTACCTGACTGAGCAAAGGAAGTGGAGGCAGAAGAACCTTCCATCTGACTCAAAAGGCGTCAGAGACGATCAATATTTGCATTAGAGAAGCTCTCAGAGGAAGATGGTCTGGTGAGAGACGCTGATGCGATTGAGGTACCCAAGTGAGGCGGCATGAAGGTTGCAGCAAAGTTGCTTCTAGGAGCGCCCATTTGTTATCCGAGACAAGAAAACTTGGTGAGCCGGCCAATGAGATCCTAGCAAGTTTCTCGAGAGTGTCTAATCTTCCCACAATGCTCACACTCCAACTTATCTTTGTCATCAAGAGACCTATTCTTCTGAGGGGGTATTTCCCACCTCATGGAGCACTAGAAAATGTGGCAAGGGTGAGATGATCGCTAGTCGGAGTAGGTACTATCGCCTTTTTTCTGCAATCCTCACTTTAGACTAAGGAATAAACTTGGTCCAAGGAAGAAAGCTCATCATTCCCTAAATCTGAACCTGGGTGAGTCGAAGTAGGTATTATCGCCTTTTTTCTGCAATCTTCACCTTAGACTATGGAATAAACTTGGTCCAAGGAAGAAAACTCATCCTTCCCTGAATCTAAACCCGGGTGATTTAGGTGACTTCAAATTCCGAATTCAAACCCGCCAAGAAGTTAAAAAAAATTATTTTGTTCCACCTTCTAATGTGTCGATCTCCATCTTTATCAGTATCTCACTGAATGACCTGAAAATGGTCTAACTCTTCCCAAAGACCTTGAAGAGTGGAGTAGTTGGTGGATAGACTCATCTCCCACTGACGAAAAGTAACTATCTCTTGCCTCAACTGATACACCCTAGCAATGTTTAGACGTTGGGATTAGGTTCGAGTTGTCTAATCCCAGATCTCTTTCGTTGTCCGAAAAAACAAGAAACCTCTACTAACCAATGGTTGCATGGAATTCAACAGCAATGACATAACCATAAGGTTCTCTTGCTCCCACTTGTCATATTTCTCGACCTCTGTAGCCGATTCTTTCACTCAACCGGTCAAATACCGTAACTTCCATTTTCTGCCGATATACATCTTAAGCGGACTTAGACCACTCAAGGAAGTTGGTGTCATTCAACTTAATGGTTGTGATTAGTGCACCAGGAATATCACCATAGCTACTGGCAACGGGCATAGTGATCTTACTGCTTGGAACCTTTGATGTAGCATCAAATACACCGTCAGACTACCCATCAGTGGTCATGCTTGATGCCTCTGTATCCCAATCAAAGTAATATTGAAAGAAAAAAACCTTATTTTGCACAAAACAGTCCCAATTATAGAGTATAGAGCCATCAAATAACCAAAAAAGAGCCACTGAACCCCTCAAAATCCAAGGAGAAAAATTTCATTCCATTAGAAATAATAAATCAGTACTCCATCATGGCAACCGGCCATTATTTTTCCCAAAAAAAAAAAATTGAATGGATTTTAAAATCAAAAAATATTATGGAGCCACAAGAAAAACTCCTCCACATGAAATCGTGGGGGTTTAGATGTTCATAGAATCACCAAAAATGCTCCAAATCACTCGAGAGCACAGCCATAGGATAGGAGTTGGATTTTCGATCCAAACGCAACCAGCATTGAGTATTGAAAAGCCTCAAAGAAATCGCACCACCAATTTACTGAAATTAGTCCTATTTTCAGATTTTCCAAGAAAAATCTAAAAAACACATTTACAAGTGCCAAAATATTCCACAAAGCTCACCATAATTTGCCCCATATCTCAATCTATCATCTGGTAGAAGAATCCATCAGTCCTTGGTGTATGGATGCTGACGTCAGCAGGTCCCCATGATGACGTCGAAGAAGATGTCACCAGGTCACCATGAAGAAGAGAGTAATCATCTTTAATCTTTTCATCTTTATATTATAATAACCCTAATAAGTTAATTACAAGTATACCCTTAATAAAAGATCCAGTGTATCACACCTACATAACCAATCATATCTCAACAGATTTGAAATTTACTAATTTGTCTTCCAAAAGTTGACAATGACTTACTTTGAATTATGCATACATACAATATTTATTCTTGGACTTTTCCTCTAATTAGATTAATTTAATTCCATGTTTCGCCACGATTCAACAGTGTGTGAGTCCAATGTTCAGTGGAATTTGATTTACTAAATAATACCTTGACATCACTCATCAGGTGCATATTCGATGGGAGGAGCTGATGCTCATTGCCGATGAAGGTTTTTTTTTTCTTCGTTTGATGTTTATATTAGTTTTGATTGGAGAATATTGCATCAGCAGCAAGAATGTTGGGAAGAAGGATAACATTTTTCTATTCGGTTTCATCTAAAAATGGACCCTAACGTGTGTTAGTTGTGTAGTTGCTATATATTGTGAACAATACTAAGTATAAAACTTATAATCAAGCAGTATGATTCAGACAAAACATTGTTTATACTTCATACACTATAGTTTACACTGATTATTTGAAAACCTTTACACTTGACTAACCCATTCAATTTGGGTCAAGTTGAAAGGATGACAAGTTTCATTTAACAATTCCTCATTGAAGATGGTTCCTCCCTCGTAATTTTTTTTTTTTTAATATTACTATTATATTGATTTTAAGTGTTATTACTGTTTTGGCTTCACTCATATCGAAGTACTTTTCACATTAAAAAATCAAGTATACATGCGGCATCACTAAGAGAGCCAGTTGGTTCGTTCCACTCGGTATCGTCCTTGGAGGAAGGGGTCCCTTGCCGCGATGAAGTCACTCGGTGTTCGGAGTCGGAGAACTCCCTGGAGGGATCTAGTGATGAGGAAGGTCTTTGGAGGATGCAAGGTGCTGAGTCGGAAGTGGAGGTAGAGAGTTTCGATGAAGAGGTTTTGGGGGCAGCCGGTGTGACTGCTAAGGAGGCCGAGGAAGGTGGTTTATCGAGGAGGGAGGTCCTGATAAACGTGGCTAAATCAGTGGAGGTGAGTAAGGTTTTGGGATTACGGTTTTCAGGAGGCGAGAGATTTCTTCACAAACCTTGAAGTTATGGAGGAGAGAGGGCAGGGAAGCTCAGGCGGCAGGGGGCGGAGGGCTGATGGCAGTTAGAGAAGGAGGAGGGCAATGTTCGGGATTATGGTTTTATGAAGATTTTTTCGTGGAATGTTAGGGGTTTGGGGAGGGGGGAGAGGAGGTTGGATGTGAGGGGTTTATTGCGGAAACTTAAGCCAGATCTAGTTGCCATTCAGGAAACCCAATTGGAGGTGTTGAACGCCGCGGTTATTTCAGAGTTGTGGGATTACAGGCAAGTGGACTGGGTAGCTATAGATTCGGTGGGGGCCTCCGGGGGGCAGTTGGTGATGTGGGATCTCTTAGTATACGAGAAGATTGAGGTGGTCTTGGGGGAATTCTCGATTTCCATTCGTTTCAGGGGGGTGGAGGATGATTTTGAGTGGATTTTCACTTCGGTGTATGGTCCAAATCTGCGAATCTTAAGGTCAAATTTTTGGGCAGAATTAGAAGGGATTTCGGCAAGATGGCAGCTTCCTTGGTGTGTGATGGGGGATTTCAATGTGATTCGATTCCCTGGGGAAAAGAAGGGAGGGATTTCCAGGAGAATTTCGAGTAGTATGAGAGATTTCTCAGCTTTCATCAATGGGCAGGAGTTATTGGACCCTCCGTTGAAAGGCGCTAAGTTCACGTGGACTGACAGAAGGAGGCCACCGATAATGTGCCGGTTAGATAGGGCCCTTTATTCAGTGGGGTGGGGGGAGAGGTTTCCTAATATGTTTCAGGAAGCGCTTGCGTATGCGGGTTCGGATCATAGACCGCTCCTTTTGGGGGAGAGCTTGGTTCAGGGGAAGAAGAGACCTTTTAAATTTGAAAACATGTGGCTTAAAGCGAATGGCTTCAAGGAGCGGGTGAAGGAATGGTGGGATGAGATGGTGTTTGAGGGGCATGCGGGGTATGTGTTCATGAAAAAGCTAAAGGCGCTAAAGGGTAAAATTAAAGAATGGAATTCCAAGTGCTTTGGCAGGGTGGATCAAAGGTTGAAAGAGTTAAGGTTGCGTCTTAGTGCATTAGAAAGAAAGGAGGAAGGTGAGGGTCTGGGAAGGGAGGAAGAGGTGGAGCGGCGGGAGTTAACAGGGCACATTATTTCTTTGAGAAGGCTTGAGGAGATCTCCTGGAAACAAAAGGCTAGAGTGCAGTGGTTACAGGCCGGGGATAGAAATACAAAATTTTTTCACGCGTGTGCCAAGGCCAGAAATCAGGTGAATTCTATTCTCAATCTGAAGGTGGGCAACGAGGTCATCGAGGGAGATGAGGAGATTGGCAGGGCGGTGACAAGCTATTTTCAGGATCGGCATCTGCCGGTTAGTGGGGAGCGGCCTAAGATTCAGGATTTGAGAGTTGGGCAAGTTTCTAGGGAGGAGGTGGATGAGTTGGAGAGGCAGTTTGAGGAAGAGGAGGTGTTCAGGGCTATAAAGAAGATGGGTCAGGATAAAGCGCCCGGGCCAGATGGTTTCACTATGGGTTTTTTCAAGGGATGTTGGGACGTTGTGAAAGCAGATTTGATGAGGGTGTTTGTTGAATTCTATGAGCGGGGTAGATGGAATAAGGAGGTAGGAGCGACGTTCATCTCCCTAGTCCCAAAGACTCATGGAGCGGAAGAGATAAAAGATTTCAGGCCGATCAGTTTGGTGACTAGCTTGTATAAAATAGTGGCCAAGGTTCTTGCGGAGAGAGTGAAGAGGGTGGTGGGGGCGTATCAAGGGGCCTTTGTTAAGGGGCGGCAGATGGTTGATGGAGTCTTGATTGCTAGTGAGTGCATTGACTCACGGAGTCGAGAAGGGTTAGGAGGTCTCGTTTGCCAAGTAGACATGGAAAAGGCTTATGATCACGTAGATTGGGGGTTTTTGGAAGAGATGCTCAGATCGATGGGGTTTGGGGAGAGATGGATTCGGTGGATGAAGGGAAGTGTCTCGTCACCATTTTTTTCGATCCTAGTGAATGGGTGCCCGCATGGTTTTTTTCCGAGTTCTAGGGGGTTGCGTCAGGGTTGCCCTTTATCTCCTTTTCTCTTCATCATGGTGGCAGAAGCCTTTAGCAAGCTTCTCTCAAAGGCCGAAGGGTTGGGGATGATTAAGGGGTTTCAGGTGGGGGCGGAGGGGCCGGTTATATCACATCTCCAGTATGCAGATGATACCATTCTTTTTCTGGAAGCGGATAGTGATCAGGTGGCTAATATGCGTGGAGTGCTCAGATGCTTTGAAGCGTTATCGGGCTTAAAGATAAATATTGCTAAGAGCAAGCTGGCGGGGGTGGGGGAGGTGGAGGAGGATTTTCTGGAAAGAAGTGCTAGAAGTTTGGGATGCAGGTTAGTCTCCTTGCCTCTCAAGTATCTTGGTATGCCGCTAGGAGCGAATCCGCGGTCGGCGGCTATTTGGGATCCGGTTGTGGAAAGAGTGGAGTTAAGGTTAGCGGGCTGGAAGAAAAGATTTCTTTCATTAGGGGGGCGGATGACGTTGATCAAAAGTGTGTTGGCAAGTCTTCCCATTTTTTACATGTCATTATTCAAGATGCCGCGGGTGGTGGTCAGGAGGTTGGAAAAGCTTCAGAGGGACTTTTTGTGGGGGGGCAAGGGGGATCATAGGAAATTGCACCTTGTAAAGTGGGACTGGGTTGCGAGACCCCAAGAATTTGGAGGATTGGGTTTCAGAAGATTGAAGTGTATGAATAATGCTTTATTGGGTAAGTGGATTTGGCGTTTTAATACGGAAAAGGCAGCATTGTGGAGGAGGATCATTAAAGATAAATTTGGGGTTTGTCGGGGGGATTGGGATCCGAAGCCGGTGAGGAGGTCGGTGGGGGTGGGAGTTTGGAAAGGAGTAATGATGACGCAGGAGTTTCTGAAATTTAAGGTTGGCAAGGGGAGCACGGTGCGGTTTTGGGAAGACGACTGGTTGGGGGATGGAATGTTATGTCGGAAATTTCCAAATCTTTACAGATTGGTGTTGAGGAGAGAGGTGGCGGTGCAGGATTGCTATGAGGTGCAGGATGGAGAGGTTAGATGGGAGCCGCAGTTTCGGAGGGACAATTTTGGGGAAAGGGAGTTGGGTGAATGGTTGGAGCTGCAAAGGCTTCTCACAGCTTGTATGATTCATCCAGATTTGGAAGACAGAAGAAGGTGGGTTGGGGGTGCGGAGGATGAGTTCTCTACAGGCCATTTCTATTTGGAGCTGTGGAAGAAGGAGGGGGGGGAGGAGGGGAGGCATACCCTTGCGTTTAAGAAAATCTGGAATCTGCGGATACCTTCGAAGGTTCAGGCTTTCCTTTGGACTGCTTCGTTGAATAAAGTGCTTACGATCGATCACCTATCGCATAGGGGTATGATCATTCCCAATAGATGTCCGATGTGCAAACAGGATGAGGAAAATGTCCCGCATCTTTTCCTCCATTGTTCGTATGCACAGGCAGTGTAGAATTATTATTTGGGACTCTTTGGGATGAGTTGGGTTTTGCAAGGAGATCTGGGGGAAGTTCTTTTGGGGTGGCCGAAAGGTGTGTTCAATAGGAAGGGGAACGAGGTTTGGAAGATGCTTCCGGCGGCTATTTGTTGGGGTTTATGGAGGGAACGAAACAGTAGAATTTTTGAAGACAAGGCAGACTCGTTACCCAAGAGTATTCTCAAGATAGGGTGGCTTTTATATTCGTGGTCTTCTGTGCTCGTGGAGTTTAAGCAAAGTCATTGGTCGATGTTTTTATATAGTTGGTCAAGCTTGTTATCTTGATGCTCTTCGGTCTTCTTGGCGATGCATCTCGCATGTTTATTTCCTATTCCCTTTTCATAATATAAATCTCTCGTTCTTTATCAAAAAAAAAAAACCCGAAAATTCGACTCGACTCGAAAGTTAACCGGGTTGAGTAACTCGGAAAGCTCGAAAAAAACTCGACTCGGTTTAACTCGGAATATATATGTCATAACTTGAAAAAATTGGGTTAAAACAACTCAAAGTACACTAATTTATAGCCTCAAACCTAAAAAGTAGGATTAATAGAACACATAGAAGGTTGTTTTTGTGGACCCAAAACATATGATGCAAAAACAATGTGACATTCGAGTTTAGATTTTAAAAAATGATAAAAATACCCTTTTGTGACTCGACCTAGTCTGGCGAGTCGAAAAACTCGGCTTGACTCGTCCGAGTCACTCGAGTAACTCGGCAAATAGTGTCTTCTTCGAGTTTTGAGGTGACTCGACTCGAAATTCAGTCGAGTCGAGTAACTCGGCCGAGTTACTCGGGTGACTCGACGAGTTTTCGAACTATGCATTCTACGTCTTTCATCCTTCTCTGATTTAATTATTATGATAATCATATCTTTTTTTTTAAATATCAACCTTCTCCCCTTCAATTTTAAGGCAAACACCCTTCTATTTTAAGGCAAAGACCTTGGTCACACTAATTCTCTTTTGTATATTTTCTCACTAATTCACTTTTGTATATTTTTCTCATTTTCTTATATTTTCATATTGGTATGCGATTGATTTTCGAAGTTTTATGTTTTTCTTTTCTAGGTAGGGTTACAGATTATTTAGATTTACCAAAATGACCCAACTTAGGAAAATGCCCATCAATAGGTTTGTTTACCTATACTAACAAAAGGGCTCGAACACTTTTTTAGCCTTTTTAAAGATACACTTCTTTGTTATCTGACATTTAGGATTACCCCCACCCTTCGTTTATACATGGGGTGAGCATCCCTTTTACTTGGGTTTAATTGTCTTTTATATAATAAGTTGTCAAATTTAATGGAGTTTTTGGTTTCCATTTTTAGAAATTGTAAATATTTTCAAAAACTTGACCATTTAGGATTCGATGTTAAACCAAAAAAAGGATACGCTGTAATTCACAAGAAACAAAAGGAGCATATTTGGATATAAATTAATGTCTCTGTTTTTGACAAGTTCCATTGTTTATTCTTTACTTTTAGTTTTTTATTTTTTCATTGTTAATACAATTGATTTTTCCAGTCTCTTTTCATATTATTAGTTTCTGTTGTTCTTTTAGCATTTTCCGGTCTCTTTCATATTATTAGATTCTGTTTTTCTTTTAGAATTTTTGTGCATCACACGGGCTTTATACCAGTCTAGATAAGAAAAAGAAAGGGGGGGGCTGGGAAGAACAATTCCCCTCCAGTTTATTTAAATAGGTATTCCATTAGTCTAACAAACAGGAACATAAAAAGCAAAGATAAAATGAGTTTTTCATCCCTGTACATGCTTCATGGCCATTGGTAAGATATTTCCTTAAAGCATGATGAAGAATACGAAAAGCAGCAACTATCGGAAGCAAATTAAGTGACACCAAATACAAACATGATGAAGAACAAAAATCGGATTTCCAGCTTTTCAAGCCGGCACATAATCGGATTATGTTGGTTATTGGACCAATTACCATAGACAACCAAAATGGCCCATTCCCTACATTTTCAAAGAGGAAAGAACTTCAAAGGCACCAACCATCACATTCTCATCCCCAAAAACAACACCTCCAGCAGAAACCATGATGGGAAGATCCATCAATCGATTTCAAACATGCATGTCTAATTTTCTAACTTAGTCAACCTTTCATTAAAATATCTCCAGGCTTGATTTTTGTATCCAAGAATCCCACTCTTCATAGTACTATGCATGTCTCATATCAAAATGCTTTTTTTTAATCAATAATCATGGTTTCATTAAAAGAACAAGCAAAAAAAAAAGGATACAAAAAGTTCACAGGGGGTGAAATCAAAGGAAAATAAAGCAAGAAAACAACAGAGAAACAAAAGAAGGCAAAAAGAATACAAGATGGGCAGGAAATAAACATATCCCCACCAGCTCTGATTGCCCAAAGCCTAGGCTCGTAAAGGAAAGTTCTCTGGATCCAAGTCTCCCCAAGAGCAGGAGAACCAAAATTGAAAAAGCCTCCTTATCTGACTACACACTAGATCTCGAGGAGACGAGGAATCCTCAAAAACTCTTGTGCGTATCTCTTTCCAAATGGACCACACTACAACCCCCAGGAGGAATGACCAGACAAGCGAGCGAGATGGGGCAATTTCAAAGAAGGCCAACAAAATAGGAAACCTAAAAGCAAAGAGGGAAAGACTCAACTTATCACTAATCAAGATAGAAAAGATCTCCAGATCACAGACGCAAATACCAAGATTCCAAACAACTCGATGAGGAAAGGAAGATAGGCAATTCGGGGAAAGAAAGAACATAAGATCCCATTGTGAATTTTACCATTGTTGACCCTAGACCAAATCCTAGCATCCCTAGTCTGATTGCTAGGGAGGGACTCTCTCAGGCAACTCAGAAGCCTAATCATGTCATCCAATTCCCAATCATTAACGTCTAATCTTTGGACACCACACCCAAATGCTTTTAGTTGCAAAAAAGTTCTCAGTCATAGGATTTTACCAAATATCTCATAGAAAACGATTTGCAGCCTTTATACAGCCATTAAGCTCTCATAAGACTTCAGCATTGAAGTTTCAATTGAAATTAATGTAAATCTAAGAAGGGTATGGGTATCTGCCAGATTTTTGAGTGAATTGATTTTCTATTTTACATACCTGTTACACAAAACTGATGGTTTAAACATATTCACAAATTCAAGATACATATGCACACATTTCCAATCAGTTTCAAGAATTTTTAAGAGCTCGCTTGACAATTGACGCCATGAGAAAAATACCCATATAGTTGTCGCCCTCCTTTTACTACATTAATTTCTAATTGCCAATACGATCCTTATTATAGTATAATGATATTTAACACCAAAGGCCAATCATAGACTTCCAGATGTTATTTTGACTCCAGGTGTGTCCTACAGAAGGCACGCTTAGAAACTTAAGAATAAAAAATGTATGGCAGTAAAAAAAAAATTTCAGCTTACTTTATGAGGCTCGATAAACTCCCAAACATTATTGCAACTTTTAACAGCTTCCTCGACCAAATTTACATCATCCCATTGCATGAGGTGCACATGCAGAATAGAAGTTGCAAAAAACACCTGATCCACCATGCGAGATAAGCAATTAGAGACATGTAAAATCACATTATTAGGTAAAGAGACAATAACGCCCAAGAGGATACGATAGGAGTTGGGATGCACTCCTCCATGCCTTGGAAGTATGCATGGCATGACAGATCTTCAAATCATGTCAAGTCCTGAACAAAAGATCTTCTTGCTACAACCCATCAAATAATGAATCCCACAAACAGGATGCAAGTGGAATGTATAACTTTTTCCCATCCTCCCTCTGAAGTGAATAAACCTCTCGAATCTAGATTGAAGGGTAATTCATACTAGTAGATAAAACTAATACTCAGCCCACAAACCTGTAGTTCTGGATAATGTATTTCCGTGGCACACATATATCCATGTTCTAAAGCAGAAATTGAACTCTGATAATCTCCTTCAATTATCAAAGCATTTGCAAGCTGTAGATTGAAGTTACAGGACCATAACTTCACTGCAGACCTTCAAGGGAAGAACCACAAAACAATGATGAGTATGACCCCAGACTCTATTAGGTGAACAAAATAGCACAAATATAGACTATGATATAATCAAAATAATTTTGCATATATAGTTGTGCTCAAAGTGGTTTCAAGAAGTGCCTCATGCCATATAAGCTTCAGAAGGAGTAGACAAAAACATGAACCGCTGGGCGCTGGGAACTCAGTCAGGAAGACTTGACTTGGACAGTACTCAAATCAACTTTTCCCAGCAACTTGGTTTTCACTTTTCACTAAGCTCAGTTAAAGCCCGAATCGGGCTTCAACAGGAAGAAAAATCTAATTAAGGATTCATGAAAAAATAAATGACAGAAAACCTGCAAAAACCTTTTAGCCTGTTTGTGTCAATCTGTTTTTTATTGAGTAACCTCGACTCCAGACCAATTTAAGTCCAAGTTGTATCTCACACTTTAAACATGTTTAGTAGAGTGGCGACTAAGTCTTTCACGCCTCTATTAACCACATTGTCCCAGAATTAGCATCAATTATGTTCAATAGTTTACTAAAGAAAATGAGCTTCTTTGCACATTTTCGGAACATATCTAGCCAAAAACTAAAACCTATTCATGCTGAAGAATGAAATGAAATGAAATGAAGGATATAAGCTGTATAGCATCTCTTTCTTTAAGTTCTAATCCTTTTTGCTGAATTTTAAATGTAGAGACTACAAGATTCATATTGCAACACAGGGCCTAGAATCAAAATTATACACAGCCATAATTTGATGTGCAGTACTGTGTCAGATCAGACAATGTTTAGCTATCACCCAAGACACTCGCACTATCAATATACATTTTCTCCTCTTAGTCATGTCCAACTTGCCCGAGTTACACTGAATCCATTCCTATTGGTCCATACAAGTCAAGGTCACCAGATTTTGATCATTGTTCCAATGTGCCTTTGTGCAAGTATGTACTTAATTTTAAGCATCCATGTCATAATAATTTAATGCACCTCAGCACATATTCGAGAATTAATTGATAACAAATGGAATATTACCACACTTTTTTAAAAGTGCATTTATTGCCAATAAATAATTAGCTTTTATTGGCATCAGCTTATTTTTTTTCCAATTGTCCAGGAGTGTCTTGATTTTCAGCTTCATCAAATGCATCTCAGTTCTCGAATGAGTCAACTCTCTAGGGGTTTTTCAAAATCAAGAACAGAACCTCTATTATTATCTTTTCTATTTTCCTCAAGAAAGCCATTTAGAACAGTGGCTGAAGCAGTTCGTTTTCTCTTTTGTGAGAATTTAGAAGTCTCATGCAACACTATTATGATTTCCCTGTTTTTGTAAGAGCATCACATTCTAATTCTTTATATTTATTATATTATTTTTTACTATGTAACTTAGAAACGACACCAGTGACAAATGTGGCAATCGTGAAAAGCTGATGCCTAGAATGGAAGTATGGTTAATTGATAATTTAGTAGAGATATCATATAATATATACATTGGTTCAGAGAAGCATACAACATGAAAACAGTGTAAAGGTAGAGAAAAATAATATGAAAAGTGTATAAAGCCGCTTTCGCATGGAAGCTTTGTATTTACGGTGTCAGCAGCCTCCTTTCCCAATTGATATTACTTCACATTACTTATTAAGAAATGAGCAGTGTGATGATTGCTAAAAGCAATAAATGAAGATAAATTATGACCTGTCCCAATAAGAATATTGGTGTTTATCCAACAAAAAATCTTTAAAAGATGAAGTTCATGACCAACAAATTCCCTAAAAATTTTAATGCTGCTATGATACATAGAAACAAATTTCTTTACTTCAGGACTCTTAAAAATTACTTAATATTTTGTATAGTTAATTGAAAGAAGCATATGGAAATGACCTGCTCTCCATAAATTGACAAAGTAATATTTCCATCTATTCATCAGATTCAACCTATCCTTTCTATTATTTACTCAACATAGTCTTTTTCCTACTTAGTAGTTGATAGCGCTATTTAGTTACGCCAAATATCTTGTTTATATCAGAGCTCTGTCTCCTTCCAAGTGTTTATCAGAATCAACAGCCAAAACAAACCTTTACAAAGCTAAGTAGCCAAGGCAAATAAAATGTTTCATAGTGTTTTTGTTTTTATCAGTAAAATGTTTCATAGTGTTAAACAACAATACATGTTTCCAAATACAAGATCCTGAAAAACTCAACAAACCATGAAACCCGAGTACAGTTATAAGATGATACTGAAACATACAGTATTATATCAATATTAGCCACATAAAAGCAAATCCACAAAAAGTAATCCTGATACATACTATACATTAGTGAATTAGAACTATAGACGTAATTTATAAATATTAGGGGAAATAGGAGCAGAAGTAATTAAAACTATCATTGCCAAGTTTGAGGGGTCAAAATAATTTCCAACAACTGAACATGGTGTAAAAATAGTACATACCCATCTCCAGAAGCTGCTGTCAGCTCTAGACCCTTGTTCAAGATCTGCTTTTGTGGAGGAATGGCGCCAACGAGATGATAACACTGGCTCAGCAAGCTATATGCTCTGCACTTCAGCTCAAAGCATGAAGGAATTGACTTCAAAAGCAATTGCTGTAGCAATTTAAAGTCAGTGTTAGTAAAATGATTATACAATCCAAAAATTGCCGTAAATTTCTGTAAAACATGATTTAATCCACAGACACACATGCACACACACTAAAAGTTCTAGTGAGCGGCCCTCTAGAATTTCAACACATAGCATGTCTTTTGAGGATCTGACCGTTGGATGTCAAGGTGGGTCCCATAAGAGACACATGGCTAAAAAAATAGGACGACTAAACGATTCTAGACAATACAATTAGACCCTACCTAGGTTCTAGATTATAGTAATCCCTACTTTTTTACCTTCAATCGGATGGTACTACGTCTTTTATTCAAGGGGCCGCTCACTATAAGTTCTAGTGAGTGATGTCCACTAAAACATTACCCTATATATATATATATAGAGAGAGAGAGAGAGAGAGAGAGTACCAACCACCCCACCTTAAAGAGGAGGTTAGTAACGTCTCTACTTTTTTATAACTAATTGTCTCACATAAGTGAATGGGGCTAATATGGTAAAGAGGGTATATTAGTCATTTCATGAAGGCGAAAAAAAGAAAAAAAAATGAGATGATAAGTCATCTATCTATACATGATTACATTCATCACTTTGATGAGCTTTCATAAGCACTTTTTCTTTATCTGAAAAATTACTAAAATAACCCTATGCAAAGAAAGTATTAATTCAACATAAAGGATAGGTTGCCCTAAAAATTGGGATCGTAGAGTCTTTGCTAACCTCCTCTTTAAGGTGGTGAGGTTAACTTTCCCCACAATTAAAAGCATAAATAATTTTTAAGAATTTTCTTTAAAATAAAATTATTTTTTAATAATTTTTCATTAGACCATATTACCCTTACTACCTTACATTATATAATAATATAAGATATTATTACATTTTATAAGAGTTTATTTTGGTAATTAGACTGCTTACAATTCTCTACTTATAGTTTTTCACTCCAACTAAACTACTTAAAAATTAATAATAATGGGTCCCACCACCTCATACATATCCATGGGGACAATCTATTAGTGGGTCCTACTAATGTATTCTAAAACATATAAAATTAAATACTTACAGTTTTTTAATCTGATTATACTAATTAAAATTCAACAACAAAGGGTCCCACAACCTCATAAGTATCCATGAGAGCCTATTGGTATGTTAATAACAAAGGTCCCACCACCTCATACGTATGACATATCCATGAGGAGAATCTATTGGTGAGCCCCATTACTAATCTTCAATTCCTAAAAAACTCTCTTATTCTAATTATGAATAAGAAGATATTATTTATCTATTAAGAAATTATAGATGTTTATTTTGGTAAACATATGTAATTAAGATTTTTAACATAAGTAAAAAAGCACAAGCCATTTTTAAGAATTTTCTTTAAAATACATTTGTTTTTTTCATAATTTTTCATTATACCATATTAGTCATTAGAAAAAAATTTACTTATAATTTTTTACTATAATTAGACTACTTAGAATTTAATAACAATGAGTCCCGCCACCTCATATGTATCCATGAAAAGAACCTATTGGTCTATCCCATTAATAATCTTCGATTCCAACTCAAATTCTATTTATTCTAATTTAGAAATAAATTTGAAGATGTTATGTACCTATGAATACCCAATAATTGCTATTAGTCTCTCCTTCTGTTTATTTGGGTTCTCGTGAGTTTACTGATCCTCAGTTGGGAAGTATCAGAGTTGGTCTTGTTTACGTACAATGTCTATCAAGTCACTTAAAATTATGTATTCCTTAAGTTGAATCATCGAAGAGAGTCTGGGTTTATGTTTTTTGTTTGACCTTAGCATTTCAACCCTGTTTAATCATATTATGTGACATTTTGATTAGACTGAATTCTCCTCTAAACATTTTAACACTTTGATTAGTCTTAGCAAATCGGTTACGGTGATTTTTTTTTCCATGGTGTGAAGTAATATGTGATAATATTTTTTTGTAGTTCCAATACATTTGACATGTTCACTTCATATAATGCCATCATGGTTTAATTCTGATCCCATGTCTGCAAAACTTTCCTTCTCTATCCTAATTGACAATAAATATTTTTCTTACATGAAGAAAAAGGCATATGCAAACTATAATTGCTTCTTTTATTTTCTTTGACAACTGAGTTTTGCATTTTTGGGCACTAACTAATTGTTAACAACTATCTCATCATGCTTCTTACCCTAAGATTTTTTCTTCTCTTTTCAATCCAAACTAGGAGGCCATCATAATTCACACTGCAGATACATAGACTCTAATTGAACCAAAAAAAAATTGTCTCATTAGTTGTGTCTAACACAATGTTGGTCCAAGCCCAACATAACATGATGAAGCTCTACCATTGATTAGACACCATACATATCAAGGTTATGACAAAGGGAGATAGCTCAAGAATAATTCTATCCGGCCTAGAAAGTTTTTCAAAACATTCAAATGGAGGCCACAAAATAGAGATACAAGATTTAGTGTACTACACCAAATGTTTTACGCATAACTGGTAACTGGTAACTGGAAGAAGGGAATTGGTTCAGAAGAATTGGTGCACTCTTGACCTCACATCCATGGACAAGAAACTGTTTTGGTTCCAAATGTGCTACTTGGAAAAAAAGAGAGAGAGAATCGAAATGAACCAAAACAAATGAAATGACTGGTAAAACTAAACGAACATCATATAAAGTTTAATTGATCTTCAAAGGAGAACATAAACCCCCTTAAATAGAAGAAAGCGTACGAAATTCACAAACAAATAAAATAGAAGAGAAAAAGTGAACAGACCGATCTTTCGAGGTGAGATTTGGCGTGGTTGACGTTGTGGGTGTGCTTCAACAGAAGCGTCGCGATTCGAAGGCGAGTCTTGATTTCGATGATAGGTAAGAAGGATACCTGGCTTTGACAGATCGCTTCCAGGCACTTCACCGCCTTTCCGACCTCCCCCTTCTTCTCCTGAAAATCGGCCAGACCCCATAATCCCTCCGCCAAAGCTTCCATTATTGCCAGAAAATTAGGGTTTCATTACAGAAACCATCATTTCTTCTCTTCACCGCCGAATACCATGCTTCAGCATGCACGCATCACTTCCATGTTCCTCCGCTAGCATGTTTTTGTTTTTGTTTTTGGTTAAACTTCCGCTAGGTTTCAGTTTCATGGAGGCCGGGCAAAAACGACACCAATAATTAATTATAGGTGAAAATACATTTACACCCCTGAGTTTTGACGAAAATACACATACACCCCCTCAGTTTTCAGATAATACATTAGATACCCTTAATTTTTAAAATAATGACACTTACACCCCCCACTCCATCAGTTGACCGTTTGTCGACTCACACAAATGTTAATGTTGATGTATGATAATGTCATATTGTCATGTGATTAAATGTGTAAACTTTCAACATTGCCCCGTCAATTTACCTTTTTTTTTTTTTTTTTTAGGTAAACTCAATCATACCACAAGGCAATGACTAAAGGCAAATACAAAGAAATACTCACACCACCCATCCATAATCACACATAGCATGCAAACTCACACACACACCACACACATGCAGCCCATGTAAGCTCTAGAGCTCCTCAATACGGATACCAACCGTTTGAGGCGCCAAGGAACTTATATGGGACAGCATGCTCGGGTAATTATCCGATGTGGGACTAAACACCCACCCTAAGGCTTTCTGTTTTTCTGGTAAACTCAATCATACCACAAGACAAATACAAGGAAATACTCACACCACCCATGCATAACCCCACACACAGCATGCAAACTCACCCCTTCAATTTTCAGAAAACACTATTCCTACTCCAAAACACTATTTATTTATTATTAAAAATCTGATAATCACCCACTGAGGTCACCACGTGTCCCTTTTGACACCCCTTAACCGTGGTTAAGATTCACTCACCCATCTTTGTTTATTTTTAAATATTAATTCTTTTTTAAAATTAAAAAACCAAGGATGGGTGGGTGAATCTTAAACACGGTTAAGGGGTGTCAAAAGGGACACGTGGCGACCTCAAGGGGTGATATTAAAAAACTTTTTTTAATATTACAAAAACTCTAAATTTTGTTTAATTTAAAAAAAAAAACACAAGAAGGGGTAGGTGAATCTTAACCAAGGTTAAGGGGTGTCAAAAGTGACACGTGGCGACCTCAAGGGGTGATATTAAAAATCTGTTTTTAATATTAAAAAAACTCTTCTTTTTTTTTACTTTTCAAAGAGGATTAATATTTAAAAATAAACAAGGATTGGTGGGTGAATCTTAACCACGGTTAAGGGGTGTCAAAAGGGACACGTGGCGACCTCAAGGGGTGATATTAAAAATCTGTTTTTAATATTAAAAAAACTCTTATTATTTTTTTTAATTTTCAAAAAGAATTAATATTTAAAAATAAACAAGGGTGGGTGGGTGAATCTTAACCACGGTTGAGGGGTGTCAAAAGGGACACGTGGCGACCTCAATGGGTGGTAACAAGATTTTTAAATAATAAATAAATAGTGTTTTGGAGTAGGAATAGTGTTTTCTGAAAATTGAAGGTGCAAAGTTGGAAGTTTATACATTTAATCACATGACATCATCATACATCAGCATTTCTGTGAGTTGACTAATGGTTGATGGCGGGGGTGTAAGTGCCATTATTTTAAAAAGTAAGAGTACCTAATGTATTATTTAAAAACTGAGGGGGTGCATGTGTATTTTCTTCAAACCTTATGGGGTGTAAATGTATTTTCCCCTTAATTATATACTAGCAGGGACCTGTGCGATGCACGGGTAATAATTTTAAAATATCTAAAATTAAATAATATTATTTATTTATTTAAATATTAAGTAATATATTTTAATAATATAATTTTTTATTTGATAAACATTCTAATTTGTATTAATTAATTGACTTTATAATAATAATAATTTATTATTATTTTAATAACATTTAATAAAAAAATCATAAATTTCTTAATATTAAAAGTATATTAATACACTCAAGAGTTGGAGATAAGAGAGAACTCTACAATTGTGGAGATAGAGATGTCTCTAGGATGAGATAGTGGATCATAAACCTGCAAGAGTTGGAGATAAGAGAGGATTCTACAATAGTGGAGATATAGAGGGCTCTAGAATGAGATAGTGGGTCCCAAACTTGAACAGTGGAGATTAAAGAGAAAATCCACGTGTTATCTCTAAATTAGAAGTTATAAGATTTGAGGGATTGGGGTCAGAGAGGGAAGTCTTATTTCTTTATCTATCTACTAGCAAATACGCCATGCCAAGTCAGAGCAAATAAGATTTAAAAGGTTAAAATATATAGTAGTTATATGCTAGTAAAAGTGGAAGACATTAGTTCGATTAATTTCCTATTCGATAATTTTGAGCTAAATATAGCTTATTCTTTCTATATAGGCGAGCTTGTTTGCATTTAGTAAATCTTTCGAACATCAAACAACACTCTAAGTTTACATTGATGTTACCTAACGGTACTTCTCCATGAATCTTTGTTCTGAAATATATTATTTCAAACTACATTAAAAGAGTTTAACTATCGTAAATAATTTAAACTATGTAAAAAAAAAAATTATCTATTGTATCCAGTTTAAATATGTTTTGAATTTTATTTATACATTATTTGATTCCTGTGGTTAATAAGTGTTCTACTAAGAACATCAAATAAATTGATTAACCCTTCTTTAGTAATAATTAAGTGTTAACCATCATTAGCAAAAGAAAATTCACAAACCCTTTAGGCTAACTATAGTAGCTATGATTAAGATCTACTAATCTACTAATATAATATAAAGAAATAAGACTTTTCACTTTACTCTCCAAACTTCAATCCCTCCAATCTCATAAGTTCTATTTATGACATGTGGTTTTTCTCTTAAATCTCCGACATTTAAATTTGGGACCCACTATTTCATCCTAGAGCCCTCTCTATCTCCATTATTGTAGACTCCTCTCTTATCTCCAACTCTTACAGGTTTGGGACCCACTATCTCAACCTAGATCTAGGGCTGTCAATGGACCGGATCATGATCTGGATCCGATCCGAATCCGATCCGATTAGCCGGACTTTGGACCCTATATGTGATCCGTCGGATCGGATTCGGATCGGATCGGTGGAATCCGATTATAATCGGATCGGATCGGATCTGGATATAGGGTGATCCGATCCGATTAAAATCCGATCCGATAATAATAATAATTTTTAATTATTTTAAATATATTATTTAGATTTTCTATGTATAAAATATTAATTTTAAAAAAAATTAACATTAATTAGTATTAATTAAGGTATTATTAGATTTTTTATTATTAAAATAGATTTTTTTTTTTTAAAATAACCTTACTCGGATCGGATTGGATTCGGATTCGGATCGGACGATATATAATCGGGTCGGATTCGGATCGGTTACTTCATGATCCGACGGGTCTCGGATCGGATTCGGATCAGTCGGATTCTTAATCGAATCGGATTCGGATCTAGGCAGATCCGGTCCGAATCCGATCCGTTGACAGCCCTACCTAGATCCCTATCTATCTCCACTATTGTAGAGTTCTCTCTTAGCTCCAACTATTGTATGTATTAATTTAAGTTAAATACTAAGAAACTTATGATTTTCTTATAAATGTTATTAAAATAATAATAAATTATTATTATAAAATTAATTCATCAATACAAATAATACTGTATATCAAATAATAAAAAACTTTTAATATTAAAAATAAAATTTATGAAATATTCTTCAAATATATTGCTTAATATATATATATATAAATAAATAAATAATATTATTTAATTTAGATATTCTTAATTACTTACAAATTAAAAATTACAGACATGAAGAAAAAACTCATGTTATGTCTTAACTCACAGACACTAATAATTAATTATATACTATCACTTTTACCTATTAAAAAAAAACTCATGGTAAAAGACTAGTAGAATTTTATTTTATTTTATTTTATTTTTTTTGTGCTGCTAGGTGCACACCAATATACTACAAACTTCAAAAAAAAAAAAAATTTAAAAATAGAATTCTGATTAGACGACTCAAGGTCGGCAAAAGGTTTACTTTGTTGCTTACCAAAGTATCCTTCTGGTGAGCAACAGATCAGTGGACATGTGCTAAAAATAAGGAAAAAAAATTTAAATAGGAAGAAATCAAAAAATGGGTGGGAAAAAAAATGACTTATGGTGAGGTGGCCTTTTTTTGTTCACTGATTCCATTGCTCACCAGAGGGATACTCTGGTGAGCAACAGAGTAAACCTTTTGCCCTCAAGGTCCTCTTCCAAACTGACCACACCAATCAAAGTTGAACACATTGGGAAAGAGAAGTAAAGTTAAAATAAAATAATAGTTTCACTGTCACATGTCAATTTGCATTTGGGTGGTCAGTTTGGAAGAGGACCTTGTGGTCCATTTTTCATTTCCCAAAAACTTACTAGTATAAACACTCAAAATAAGTAAGATAAAAAGACATATTTGTCCTCTTCATCTTCCTCTCGTGTTCAACTGAGGATATCAGCTGATACACATTGGAAAATATCATGAGTTCAAGTGGGTTTTGAGAATTCTATTCAGGTTCTTTGGAAAATATCCTCTCTCTGTCTCAGTTGATACACATTGTTTATTTTCTTCAAATGCCGATAAAAAAATTACAATTATAAGTATTAAATATAAACTAGTTTTCTCTTCCATTTTGCTTATTTTCTATATATATATATATTGATTCCTTTTGTGGTTCAGGTTGTCGAGGTGGAGAGTATGTTCTAATAGAAAACTCTGATAGGCATATGTTTGATCAACTTAGTGTGAAGCAAAGAGAACTAACTGACACCTTTCGGAATCCTTTCCTTCGTCTCTCCGAGAGATGGTTGGAATCTCCCTCTAACTGGTCCGGGCTAGTAGCATACCTCAGTCTACCTTCCCTTCTAACTCCTTATCTTCCTCCCTCTTTTCTCCTCTTGTCCTCATCCTATTCCCCTCCTTCCTCCACCTTTGACTCTTTGTTTTACAATTTCATCGCTCTACTTGTTTCATCTTGCCCCTGTATCCTCCAATTGGATTGCATAGTCTTTTCATACCTTGCAACCCCTACTCCTCTTTAATGGCGGACTTGAAGACTAAACTTATTCAGCTCTCACTACAGGAGAATAATGTCATAGTGGAACTAGATGGCAACGCAGTACAGGAAGCTCACACTGGGTTTGAGAACAGCTTAGTGGGAAGATTCTTATCAGATCGCCCTTATAACTTGAACACAGCAAAGGCCACCATCGTTCAGTCGTGGAAACCGCGAGGAGATGTTCAGGTGATCAAGTTGACAGAGGATCTGCTTTTGTTTAAGTTTCAGAAGATAGAAGATGTGGTGAGAGTGAAACACCATGAACCTTGGGCTTTCAATAATCATTTGCTTCAACTGCGCGAATGGGTGCCTAACTCCTTGCCATCAGAAATATCCTTTTGAGGAAACTCCCTTCTAGGTTCAGCTACATGGGCTTCCTCCTGATAATCACACCTTCAAGATTGGCATGGACCTGGGCAGCGAGATTGGTCAGGTGCTCGAGGTTGATGTCAACCCTAGAGATGGTTCCAAAGGAATGTTCCTAAGGGTCCAAGTTTTAATCGACACCACTCTTCCCCTTCGTTACTAGATTCTTGTTAAAAGAACCTCTCTAGCACCCTTGACAGTTGATCTTCGCTATGAAAGACTCATTTCTTTTTGTTACCACTGTGGTATTGTGAGCCATGAACTCAAGTACTGTGAGAGTTTGCCAATAGAGTTGCCCAAGGAGGAGGAACGAATCTTTGGCCCTTGGTTAAGGGCAAATTATTTTCGAATTAAGAAAACTTCTCTGCAAGGTACCCGGCAGGACAAGAATTCCCTTCTCTGGGAAGCAGCGTGCATTGGCTCGTCCTGCCGCCCGAGGAGGACAATGTACAGTCTAGGCCTCTCCGACAAGCAACGGGTATTGACAAGCCCTACTGGCAAGCAGCACATCATCCCTCTAGTAGTGAATCTGGAAATGCCACGTGGGGGGGGGGGGGGGGGAAGCTTCACAAGTCTACCAGGCTCTGCCACTACAGTTGGATAAGACGTTTGAAGGTCCTTCCAAAGCAACTCCAGCCCTTTTGTCCGAGGACAAGATGCTAGAGTACCCTGAAAATCAAATCATTAAAAGTGATCTTCTGACCATCTCAATCCCAGCTCTACTCCATACGCAACCTGCCCCGACTCTCCCGCCTTCTATTCCATCGTTTCCAGAGCCCCACCACTCGGCCCTTATGCTTGTTGATCAACCCGCATTTGATAAGGGCCCATCGGGGTCAACTGAACTCAACTGGCCACCTTGTTTTGTTTTGTTAGGCCCAGCTAGTCTGGGGCCCACAATGAACTTGATGGAGATTATTGTGGACCAAGCCCAACACGAGCCAAGTTTCCTATCACACCCTCTTATTCCTGGCCATCCAGTTCTTGGTCTCAGAAGCCTCAAGAACTCCCCAACTTGCTACTCTACCAACCGCAAGAGGAGTGTTTTAGATCGGGTTCATTTGACACTTACTCACAAGCGATATGGCTACAGGCGAGCTACTCACCCATATTTAGTAGTTTCCAAGAGGTAGAAATTCACTCAACTGGTCTACAACAAACTTTCAAGAGTCACGCCTAACGGTAAATTTCCTAGTGATGCTACCCAAGGGATTGATTCTTTCACATCGGAGGCGGCTGGCGAGATTCAGCCCCTCCGGTTGCCATGAGAGAGACAATGTCCAGTAAGGCTCGGAGTTCTTCCGCGACTAAACATTATACAGTGTATAGACCGGGGTTCCTTTTTGGTTAGGTCAGAAGAGACAACAAACTGTCAATCGGGATTCCTTCATGGTGGATAGTTAGGAGATACTGTGTTCAATAAGGCCAGGGGTTCCTACATCAACTTGCCAGAACAGGCAGTAGGCAGAATTGTAGAGGTTCCTTTGTGACTGATAGCCGGAAGATGGCGACGAATATACAATAGGTGTTAACAGTTAGTTGAGTTGAGGAGAATGTCCTTAGCACGCGAAGGCCCGATTTATATGTTGAATCTTCGGAGTCATTGTCTGGTTGGTGTACTCAAGGTTGTGTAGAATCATTGGAATCCAAGTTATTTGGGTTGATATACCTAAGGGTTGGTCGTGTTCAGGTGAAGGCCGGAACCGTATGTGTGAGTCTAAAACGACTCAAGATATGATTGGAATCGTGTGAAGGCCCGTATGTGTGTTGAGACTTAGGTCTTGGAAACTAGACTTATATGAGTTAAGGCCAGTTAATAGAGTCTAAGGACTCAAAATGAAACATGATTGATGGTTGAAATGATAACTTGGTAATATGAACACCATTTCATAAATAAACTCCATAAGTTGGAAACCTCGGATAGGGTGACATATCCCTAAGTGAACTTGGGTTACAGTTGATTATATACTGTTTTATTTTACTGTAACATGAAAACTGAATTGTTTATTATATCATTATTGATGTGTGTTATTATGTGGAAATTAGTCTAGATGAACTGTGGTTTTATTGGACTTATAGCTCAATGACTTTTCATGTCAGCAGATCTCGAAGTTACTGATCAGTAAATGATGGATCTTTGGACATTTTGGATACTGTACAGACTATACCCAGCACAGTAATGGTGCCTACTTTTATAGACAGAAGAAAATGTAAATAATACTGGTATTTGGTTTGTATAATGGATATTGTGATGACTGTGTATATTGCTTTATCGAAAGCATCTGATAAATGTTGAAAATTTCCGCATTTTCATGGAAAAGTCTTCCACTTGCCTGGTAATAACGAACGGCCAAGCGTCTCAGAACACGATTCCCTAAGTGTGAGTTCGGGGCATCACAATTCGTGAGATACACAATTCTACGACGTCAAAAATAAGGGATGCCCTCTAAAATCCTTGTTATTTAAAAAAAAATTTCAAGTTATTTAATTGAATCATGCAATTCTATTTAGTCAAGTAATGTTTTACTTGAGTGAAGTAATATTACTTGGTAAATAAGGAGTTTTTCTTCGGATGAACAAGTGATGGGACTCTACGACATCACAAATTCCTTAGATCACGATGGGTTACCCAGTGACTGCATAGTACCACTTCTAGGTTAGTTTAATGACCTTCCAAGGTGTATTAACCAAAAGGAAATGATTTTGAGACCACGTAAGGGCCGAGCCCACCAAGATCGTGCATGGATGTGCGGAATGTCAGGTGGGGCCTACCATGTGAACGTGGGCCCCAACTGAAATTGTAGCCCAGTGGTCGAAAGACGAACCGTAAACCCGGAGGTTTTGAGATCGAATCTGAGCTCCTTTCAATATCGGATGTATGGGTTGGGAGTTTACCTGTGCATCACGTGTGGGACTAGTCTCAGCCGGCCTAGGATACTCACATTTACCAAATAAATAAATTAACATTTTCTTTCAAGAGCGTCCTTTTCCCACCAATAAAAAAAGGTCTCGAATTTTCTCTGGCGAAGCTAGAAAGGTTATGTCGGGCATCCACAAAATAGGGGACATGTGACGATAAAAAGGGGAGTAGTCATTTCATTTTCTCCCCATGACTTTGACTTCTCCCCCCCCCCCCCCTTTTTTCTCACCACTTTATTGCCATGTGTCACAGTGTGTGGAGAAGTCAAAATCATGTGGCACATCATGATGACTTCTCCACCACAAAGGTGATCTCTCGGGCTACCACACATTATGTAACATGTGGTGTGAAATAGGGGAGAAGTCATTTGATTTTCTCCCCCACTTGATATCTCTCCCCCTTTTCTCACTATTTTATCACTACATGTCTCATAGTGCGTGAAGAAGTCAAAATCATGAGGCCCACGAAATGACTTCTCCAGCCAAATGTCATACACATTGTGATAACCTGAGACCACCCTTTCTGGCTTCGCCAAAGAGAATCCGAGGCCATAAAAAACAATGACGAGATCCTACATGCAAGATCTCTACCCAAAATCAGATTGATATAAAAACTCAGCTTTTGAAAATGATTTTTAAACTCTTTATTTGTATAATCCAATTTATGTTCAAGAATATACTAAGAGGGACCAACGAACAACTCTTATAGACTTCAGCCACTGGGAAGTTGAATTCAAACTGTCTACCGTTTTAAAATCGGGAGAGGTCCTCTTCCTGGGAACGTGCAGGTAAAAAAAATTTAGATTCCTATTGCTTTAATTTGGTGGCCAGGGAGCCATCCCTTCATTCTGCATAGTGTTTGTGAGAAATGTGTCACAGCCAAACAGTTGAGCACGATGAATTGGATGCCAGCCTGAGGCATCCAATTCATAGTGTGCCACATAGGGATAAACAGGGTAGAAGTCAAAAAACAAGGGAGAAAAGAAAATGACTTCAACCCCCTTTTAGCGCCAAATGCTGCGGACACCCAAGGCTGGGCCTCAGGCGTGCACCGAAGGTGATCTGATGCCAACATTTGGACTCTTCTCTTTAACCAAAATGCTACAAACAGATAAATATGCTTAGGATGTAAAACATTAACATTTACAGTTCCTCTAGTTTATTTTAAGTAGATTATTGAGCTTTGTTCCCCCCCCAAAAAAAAAAAAAAAAAAAACTAAATAAATAAATAAAAGAAACATTTTTGTTTACACTAACGATTATATACACAGCTTGCTGATGTTTATATTAATACATGGTCTGCAATAAAGGAAACATAGAGGGGCAGTTAATCTAAACACCAGGGATAAACATAACAAAAAGGTTTATAATGCAGTCTGAAAGGTATAATGCAGATTAGGTTTGTAATTCCTACAGATTAGGTTTCCGAAAGGTATAATGCAGTCGGGTCCAACTTCCACACGGCAGTATTCGGGCCAGGCTTGGCCAAGCCCAGCTCGGCTCGGCTCGAAAGAAAATTTTCTAGGCTTGAAGCCCGGCTTGGGCCAAAATCAGGCTCGAAAAATCGGCCCGAAGCTCGGCTTGAATTTTTTTTTTTGAATAATAATATTTTATATTATTTATATACATCATAATGATAAATAATATTTTTATTTTTTAATAATATTCGAGCCAAGCCAAGTTCGGGCCAAACCTAACCTTAATTAAGCCAGGCTTCAAGCTTGGCCGAGCCACACAGGGGTTGGCCTAAGCTCGGCTTGATTGATTTTTCAGGCTTTTTTTTAGGCTTGGCTAGGCCCGTTCCTAAAATTTAGGCCAATCTCAGGCCAAACCGGGCAGCACCAACAAGCCGATCGAAGCTTATTTAGTATAAAAAAAATAAATTCCAGAAAGTAAAAATCCTTCAATGGGCAACTGAAGATAGGTACCACAGAAAATTAGGGGGAACAACAACAAAAGAAACACAGGAATAAGAAACCAAAAATTACAGAAGTAGTAACAATGTTTTTAACAGATTACGGAACATAGAATAAGTAAGAGAACCCACCAAAGATGGATATTTAATCTTGACAAAAAAACAAATGAAACGAAAGTACAAATCACCAAGAAGATGAAAAAACAGCAAAATGACAACAATTTACCAACATTAGACTCACGCTAAAAAAAACCAAAAACAGTCAGCTACTCACTCAGCTCCATATACTAAATGCAAAAGAGCTCTTATGGAACCCAAATAATGTATGCAGGCAAGAAGAGAATCTAGAATTGAGACTTGTCAAGGCTGTCAAAGTAGGGGTGATCAAGTGCTGCTTTGGCCGAGATTCTGTTTGCTGGATCATATTGAAGCATCTTCTGCACAATTCAGAAGCAGATAGTGCATTTGAACATCATAAAATTTCGCAACAAAGTAAATGGTGAGTCTACTCATATTCAAACTTCAAAACTCAATTTCACTTTCACGAATTAGGAACTGAGATAATTAAGGGCCGGTATCAACTAAAAGATATATTTTCCCTTTTGAAACCTCTTGATTAGAAGAACCCCAGGGGGGGGATTGAATGCCCTTTTCATAAATCATTTTAGTAAGTACTCTACATACTCATAACAATTAGTAACTGCAGAAAGCAAACATGATAATAAGGACCAGTATCAACTAAAAGATAAATTCCTTCTTAAACCTCTTGATTAGAATTGGGGCCGGGGGGGGGGGGGGGGGGGGGGGGGGGGGGGGGGAAATTGAATGCCCTTTTTGTAAAAAGAGGATAATTCATTTTCGACATAATAGTAAGTGCTCTACATACTCATAACGGTTAGTAACTGCACAAGCAAACATGATAATAATAGAGAATCAGATTCCAAATGCTAATTTTTTTTTTTTACAAACTGGCATTCAAAGAGAATATGTTCTCATGAGGTACATATTTACAAGTATAACTGTAAACTCAATAAAATTTGGGAATAACTCGACTTTCAGAGCATTATTGGTACATGTAAATCAACAAATAACCGATACAAGGTAGTGTGTATGGTAACTTAAATAGCTTTGCAGGAGTGTGGTGCCTGTGCTATTCCTTCCTAGTTGAAATTGTATAAATAGTGAAGTTCGTGACAGTACAGGCTCAAATGACACAACACATTTCTAAGCCTGAGGTGAAAGAATTTTCTTAATAGCAGAAACATGCATGCTTGAAGTACTTACCGATAAGAGATCGACACCTTCAAATTCTAATGACGGAACGGCACGTGCCAAGTTTTGAGGCTCCCACAACGGATATACATGCCAGTCCCGTAGAGAACCAACCCCAGGCCACTGCTCCTCAGTTGGAGTTCCCAACAACCTTTTTATGGAGGATAAACGGTGTCCAAAAAGATGGAAATTTTGAAAATTAGAATAATACCCCACAGGAGTAGGAGAGAAAAAGCAGATAAACCATACCCATATAACATATGCCAATATCAAAAAGAAAACTGCCATGAGAGAGGGACTTACAACATCGACATACTTGGGAATTATCTCATTTCGTCTTTTCTTTTGGATTGTAATATTTTGGTCGTGAAGATGGGATTATTATGACCTATGTTGCACAAACATGAACACGGGGGTCGGACTCGGACACAAATGTGAGGTGTCAGACTCATCAAACCCTAAAAAATAGGATTCGAGGACACAAGAGGATATTTTAATTTTTTAGAAATTATATTGCTTTAAATTTTCTGCGAATAATACTATTTAATATTAAAAAGAAAATAAAGAACATAAAAGCAAAATTATTGCAAACCACACTAAGCCAATAAAAATTGTAAAGGAAGATATTACATGCAAAAGTCAAATAGAACACAATTATATTTTATTTTCCTCTTTTGTGTGTGGAAACTTGTATTTTTTGGTATATATCATAGTTCGAAAACCCGACAAGTCACCTAAGTAAATCGGTCGAGTTACTCGACTCGACTGAATTTCGAGTCGAGTCGCCTCAAAACTCTTAGGTGGTGCAATTTGCCAAGTTACTATAGTGACTCAGTCGAGTCAAGCCCAGTTTATAGGTTTAAGGTTGTAAAACCAGAAGGGTATTTTTATGATTTTTTTTAAAACCTAAACTCGAACGTCACACTATTTTTGCATCATTTTTTTTTTGGTCTACAAAGACAACCTACTATATGTTCTATTAAACCTAGTTTATAGGTTTGAGGCTGTAAAACCAACGTACTTTGAGTTCTTTTAACCCAAGTTCTTCAAGTTACTTGAACCGAGTCAATTTGTTTTCAAGATTTTCGAGTTATTCGACCCCAACTAACTTTTGAATAAAGTTTTCGGGTTTTTGAACCATGGTATATATATTAGCTATAAGGAAATAAGGACCAAATTACTTTTGTACATTGAGTGTAATTGAGGAAATTAAAAATATGTTACTTTGGAAAGCTTTGTTGAATGAATTGCCAATGAAGTAGAGAGGAGAAGCAGGAAAAGAAAGCAAATAGCAATTAGCTTAGGTAAGTCTTATTCTCCTCTGTATTCTGGTTTCTATTTTTTCTCTTTTCAGTTGGAGGAAAAGATTGTCTCTCTTTCCTTCACTTTATTTGGGTGGTCCCTCCCCCAACCTTTTTCGCCTAGGGTCCTACTTAGAATATTCCCAAGCCAAGCATTCACCCAATCATACCATCTTATTTATAGATCTTATGCTTGAGTTTGCCATAGTTTCGAACACCGTCAATCAAAAGAAAAGGAAATTGATGGGACCGTTATGACTATTTATGAACCCAATTATCTAAATAACATTTGACCTACAAGTGAAAGCATCCAATCTGTAGTCTTTTATTAACAGTTTATCATATCTTGTACTCCCACCTAAAAAAAGATACAAGAAATGATGATTATGATCATCAGATAAGATCATCAGCAGCCCTGTACACGCACTAAATCTACAGCTACATCACTGGCATGAACGAAAGTTGACAACATGAAATACTACAATTGGAAACTTTGTATAATACGGGATCCATCTGTATAAGAAAGGAAAATACCTGAAAATATGTAGCAGTTGTTGAAACTCAGAGTCACCAGGAAACAAGGCTTGCCTTCTTACCATTTCAGCTGCAGAGAAAAGGAACTAATGAGGAAAAACAAGATATGAAAAACTGAGATAATATGTAAAGAAATAAGAAATAACTCAGCCAAACTTCAAAACAGCAAATCATGTACTAGGTTGTTGTTCTTATAATAGATACAAATAATAAGACCAAAATGTCAGAAGCTTTGAACAATCTCTCTAACCATTAATTACTGTTCCAAAAGTTAGTGTCAAGGCTCTATCATATGGTTTAAAAACACAATTTCGGACACCATATCGGACACGGCCAAAACCGTTACGTAACGCCATTACATAAAGGTTTCAGCCGTTTTTTCTTTTTTGGTTAAAAAAATCCAAAAAATCTCAATAAATAGAAGAAAAAAAAAAACATGAAAGATTGAATGAGTCTTATGATCGAAATCGTTACGTATCGGGTGATACATTCGATACGTAACGGTTTCGGGCAATACATAATTTTTTTGGAAATAAAGTGTAAATGTATGGTATCAAGTAACGGGGGCAACCGAAACCGTTACGTATCAGGCTATACATAACGGTTTCGGTGATTTTTTAAACCATGGTCTACCAACTCTACCCACATCACCTGCATCTTGTCCTTCCCATAACTAGGTTGTAACTGAAGGAAAATTTTTGGAGTCAACAAGAATGGAACAAGAATGGAGCCCCGTTATGATACTTCAGACTGTTTTTTCTCACCCATATAATTAGAACACTTCATGTGGGAAAACTTATCTTAGCAAAACCCATCTCCAATGATGTTCATAGATTTAATTTCAATATGCAACTCTCCCAGCATTAAATTGATAAATTGTTCCCCCGAACACAATGAGTAAGACAAATCCATATTGCAACATTACTTCTATGGTTCCACTGTATGACTAAAGCACACCAAATGCAAGGTTTAAAACTTTAGTGCTGGTGTAAAGTGTAAACTTTAGCCACTAGGAAGTTAAAACATCGCGGATGACAGAAACTTTAGATTTCAAAGTTACACATAAATTAAGTATATAACTTCAGAAACATTAGGGCACTCAAGTTATCTCATAGGCTCGTAGCTCCAAGTTATCTTATGTAATGCAACAATAACAATCAAATACATCTTTAGATTAGCATTTGACAACACTATTGTAAGCTAATAAGTATTTTTTGCAAATAAGTGTTTTTTATAAACAAGTACTTTTTTAAAATGTAGGTATGGGGTTACTAATCTACAAGTACTTTTTTTTTTTTTGGATCTAGTCACATTTACTTATTACTTATTTATTTTTATCAAACAAATTTATTTATAAATAAGGACCGGCTGACCAATAAGTACTTAATAGTAGTGTTGCCAAATGCACCCTTAGTATTACTAGAAATTCACTCATAAGTTCTAAAAGTACTATCTAAAATTTTAACTAACTTAAGTCCTAAAAGTACTATCTAAGTTAACACCATCGTTTGTGTTCATTGGAGATTCTCAATTTATCTTTTTATATTATTTCTATATAATAATGTTAATTTTTACATAGTAAATTATACTCTAAATACATCAATTAACACATGCATGGACCAATCAAATGCAATCTAATTTATATTTTATATATCTTTAAAAATATGTAATATAACTCATTTAAATAATAGTATGAACGAGCTTAATGCATTGGCTACAACACTACATTGGACGTACAAAAATTGGTTAGTAACTTTTTATTTTGGTACTACATAATTAATATTTTTGTCAACTTTTATGGAAAAGATATGAAACCAACTGTAACACTTCCTGAAACCATGTAGTTTTATAACTACATGTTTGAATTTGTTTGGAAACCAAGGAAGTCGAGACATTTCGATCGAATCAAAAGGGTCAAAATTTTAAACCAATCAAAATACTAATATTACGATTGAAAGATTGTACTTATATAATAAAGAAAACAACGTTTTGATAAGAAGAAAAATAAATTTATCGAAACATTAGCAAATGTGTCATAAAATATTGTTATTTTTATATTGCAGATAGTTCCCATGTGGAAACCTATGCAAAAGGATACATTTTCTAGGAAGCATTGAAGAATGGGTCAATTATTATAACTAAGACCTAATGACACCATTCGATACAATCATTTTTAACATGCCATTATTCGAACATATAGATTTTCACAGAAACTATTCAACTTTTGAATATGATAATCATCATCAATGCCTTATCCCAAATAGCTGGTGTGGGCAACATGACTCTTGTTTTACATTCTGTTCTATTTGTTTTCCATTTTGTTCTATTAAAAGTATAGCTTTGGGTAAATTGTGTGTTATTTCATTTTATCTTCATTCACATCTTTTTTTCTTTTTTTTTTGCGTTCTCCACTATTTTAGAGCCTTCAAATTTGCAACAATTAAAATCGACTCACTTAGAGTCGTTAATGGTCTTCTGAACATTTCAAAACCATCCTGTCTACTCTCCCTCATTTAATCATTTATTGGAGTCACTCTTAGATATTCTCGAATGCATTCATCTCTGATATTATCTTTCATTGTCTTTCTACTCATCTATCTCACAATGATCATCTGGATTAAACTAATTTTATTAATGTGTTGCTTCTTAATAGCTCAACATTTTGCCCCATAGAGCATATTATTTTCTCATATAATTTCCTAAAAACTACATATGCAATATTGCTCTCTTTTGCACATTAATTGAATACAAATCAGAAAAAACAAGAGTAGTCATCTAGTAAAATCTAAAACTCAAAATAACAGCAAAAGCACAAAATTGTCAAAATAGATTCAGAAAAGGAAAAAAGAAGAGTAAGTTAAAAACATTTACCGAATATACAACCCACAGACCACATATCCACTCCAGTTGAGTAATGGGTTGACCCCAACAACACTTCAGGAGCTCTGTACCAGAGTGTAACAATCTGCAAAATGAAAAAAAAAAAAAATTCAAGAAATGTGTTTCATCTAAGCAGATTATCAGAGCATCTCCAACCCAAAACTCTATATCTCTCCTCTATTTCGGCATCTTGTCTAAAGATAGAGGAGATGCAGAAATAGAGGCGGGATATAGAGTTTTGGGTTGGAGATGCTCTAAATATAGAGGCTCACTGTAGCAATATAGAGACCGGCCTCTAAATATAGAGGTCGGTTGGAGTTGGATTTTTGAACCAAAACTCTATATTTAGAGTTATAGAGAACGGTTGGAGATGCTCTCAGACGCCACTGATAGCATCCAAAATGTGTTCTCCCATTTGCATGTAGGTAGACGAACCTCGTGTGTGTAGCTCTTAAGAGGGACAGTAAATGCCCTTCCAAGCCCAAGATCTGCAATCTTTAGTATTCCCTTCTCTTTGTCCACCAAAAGATTTTGAGGTTTCAAATCCCTGTAGAGTACAGCAAGAAGATCACGGATATGCTACTATGCCAAAGCATATAATAAAGAAGAACAAAATTGAATCAAGAAAGGGAAGGAAGAAGATGAAAATACAACCTGTGAAGCACACCGTGGCTATGACAATGGGCAACTCCTTTGCATAATTGATACAAAAAGCTCTGTAATTAACAGAAAATTTGGAAATCCAAGGACTCCATCAACATTTGGAAACCCTAGGAGAAGATTTAGAAAAAAAGGAATGAGCGAGCGAGGGAACCTGAATGACGGAAGAAGGAAGAGGCCTAGGATTGGGAGCCCTGCGATGAGAATCGATGAACTTTTTAAGATCGGTGTCGAGATACTCAAACACCAAGTACAGGAGGGGCTTGCCGTTCTTGTCGACGTGCTCGACGCACAACAGCCTGAGAAGAAACAAAATCAAGCAAACGAAACAAAACAAAACAAAACAAAATTAGGAGAAGGAGACAGAGAGAACGAACCGGACGACGTAGATGCATTGAGAGAGCATCTGAAGGAGGGAGACCTCGCGAAGGGCGGTGGGAGGGACGCCTTCCTCGTCCATCTCCAGTCGGGTTTTCTTCAGGGCAACCAGCTGCCCTGTCGTCTTGTCCTGCGCCTTGTAAACCTTCCCGTATGTTCCTTCCCCTACCTTCTCCAGTTTCTCGTACTTTTCCATATTCACAAACCCTAGCTTTTCTTCTTCTCTTTTTCTTTCTTTTCTGGTGTTATATTTCAGAAACCCTAATTAGTATCTCTCTCTGGCTTGGGTCTTTTTCTTTTTCGTTCTGAAAGGAAGGCCGCTCCTCTGGTTTATATTCTTTTAGTTTTCGGACAACGTTAGTCTTCGTTTTTTTGAAATTTGAAATGGAGAAGAACATGCATGGCCCCACGTTTTTTGAAATTTGAAATGGAGAGGAACGAACATATGCAAGGGGCCGTTTGCATCGTTCCGGAGAATCGATTTTTTTTTCCGTTTCCAGAATCGGATATTGCCCATATAGGGCAATTCGACAAGGGTTCGTTTGGTATTTGTCTATTTCGATCTGATCTAAGCAAAAAAACGATCTCCAAAAATAAAATTATTGACAAAAAAAACCGTTTGGCAGCCCACAGTAATACATACACATGGCTGCTTTATTGTAATAAAAAATAAGGGTTTTTTTTTTTGGCATATAAAAAGCCTCTAGATTTATCCTAATTTGCAAATACATTGTTATGGGTAACAAATTTACAAACTAACTCACCTTAACCCTTAATTCGTTTTCGGAATGTTCCGCAGCACGACTAGGCCGTCAATGCTTAAAAACCTCTATGATCTTTTGCAAAACTCTCGCCTCTCCTTTGGAAAATTTGGTGTTGAAGACAGCAAGGTATTGCCCCTTTTATCTCTTCTCTCTCTCTACCCTTGCTTTGCCCCCCTCAATTGAGTCAGCCCTCTCGCTGCAACTCCCTCTTTGCGGGCTAAAAAGGACTTTTTTGGGAAGAGCGTTGGGTTTTTTTCATGCTTTTCAGAACCAGTAAAAGAGGCTCTCCCTTTGACGTTAGGCAGAAGATCCAGGCCTTCATTCTCTCACAACTTCAGTAAGTTTTTTTTTCCTTTATTTTACGTTGTTATTTTTGTGCATAATCCGGTTTAAAATTTGGTATGAGTTCAGTTGTACATTATCAAAGTTGAAAGGGTATAAAAACCTTACTTTCCAATTCCAAGCTGTATAAGAGGTTCACTTTTTTATTAGATTGTTCAAGCCTTTATTTTGGCCTGCAAACAGTGGGTAGAGCCATAGTAGGAGGCTGTGTAAAGCTGAAACTGCAGGGGGTGTAAAGCTGAAACTGCAGGGGTGTAAAGCTGAACTGTGTTGAGCTCAAAAGTGAAAACAAAGGGGGTGTAGAGCCTTAGTTTGGACTTTGAAGGCTGCCCAATCCTTTAATTTGAGCAGAAAACAAGAGTATATAGCCTTAGTTTGAGGGCTATTAAAGCATATGACTTGGCATGCTTATCATGTAAACCAGTTGAAATTTATAAACAAAGATCTTATCATGTAAACCAGTTGAAATAGTATAGCATTATCCTTGATTTTTTCCATTCAAACGAGATTCTGTCATATATGTTCTCTAGAATGGAATCTTGTTTACTGCTTCCAAACATTTTCTCAGCAAAAAATCATTCAAGATAAGCTGCTAGTGTTTCATTTTCAAAATCAAAGAATCACCAAGAAGAAAGCCAAACAGGCCCCAAACCCAGTTGAGACTTGAGAAGGGGGACCAGAAGCTGTCAATTAGACCATGTTCAAAGATGAATGACCACCACCCTCCTATTGGATTTAAAAAATATCCCTAGTACACCCTCACTGTTTAATCAATTGGTGTGAGAAATAAAGCTATGACTCAGTCAAGGAGGTGTTTCATCATTTGCTATTGAGATCAGGTAGAGGCTGTGCCATTGGTAACACAAGGTGGGAGGAAGCATTTTCCCGGTTTGGGTGATATGCTCAAGCCCCTTCATATACTCACTATGAAATGCACTGATAAATTGTAGAACAGTTAATACTGTCTTGAGGGAAATATATACAATATGAATACCAACATCACCAAACCTATCAGATCCAAATAACAAGAGCGAAGAGCAGGAGCAAGAGAATGAACACAACCATCATTATTGCAAACCATTCTCCTACAAGAATTAAGACCAACTAATTACTGTAAAAAAAAAAAAAATCTTGTTTAGTTGAAAAATACAGCAGTCCAAGAACAACAGAAAATCAAGATGATGCAAGTAGCATCGAGTTATCCAGAGCCGTTCCCACATGCTGGATAACAAACCCATAGATTTTTCGCTTTAATCGCTCAATCTTCTCCATCAGCAGCTCCTCCTTTTTTCCCACCACGCAATCCAGCCAGTCATTAACTCGTTTCAGTTGTGACAGGACCATGGTGATTGGGCCATTCTCTGTACGTATTGCCTCACCATCACTTGAATACTCTCCAAACACTTTGAAACCTGCATCCAAGGACTCCTCAACAAATCCTAGAAACCACATTTTCATTTCTGACTGTAAATTCTTCGCGAGCTCCAGTGTCTCTTTGACTCCAGACCCCCGCAACCATGTCCCAGTAACTGGATCTGATGCTGCTGAAGGAACCTTCAGATGGCTCTTGGCAGGTGTGTTCAGAGATTGCCTCTTGGAGACACTCATCCTCGGAGGTGAAGGATACCGTATATCCATGGTACCAGTAGTGGGCTTTTCAGTATTGTGGACTTTAGGTGTGTTTAACCCTTCACTGTTTAGGAAGGAGACGACTTCAAGATCAGTGGCCAAAGCAGCTTCCACCCAAAGAGAAATGGATTTTGAATGCTGAGTCAATATACCATTGTCAGCTATATCAGAACTGCGATTGGAAGCAACTGATTCAGCAATCACTATTGATTTTGTGACATATTCGTATATTGAGAGGAACCGGTCAATGGTGGGTAAAGGATTTCCGGCCTTTGACGTAAAGCAGAGATCCGAAAACATGCTAATATAAAAGGGATAAGAATTAGGCTGACTGTAAAACAAAAGAAGTAATACAGATGACATGAAATTATATAGACAAGGCTCGACATTAACAGGCATGATTTCCTACAACACAGAATGCTCAGGCCAGGGTCATAAACATGCTCCCCGATTAACTTACAAGAATGTATGTCCAAGAATTAAACCGGAACAGATATACTTGTAAAACGAGAAAAATTCAGAAAGTAAAAAATAATTTTAAAAAATTGGGATAATCGGAAAAATGAAATTCAAAAATTCAAAAAAGTTGAGAGAAATTGGAATTTTCAGGAAAGAAAAAAAGGATTTATAATTATGAAAACTTATAGATATATTTCAAATATTAGATATGCATTCGCAACTTTTTTAAAAGTTACATATAATTCATAACTTGTGAAATTCACACCTTTTAAAAAAAAGAAAAAAGAAAGGAATATTCCAACGGATCACGAATAATTCGCAAATTAAATTGCTCGATAGAAAAGGCACACATTATTTGTGACTTTGTAGAAATATGCTTGCAAGAAGAATTTTATCATATCTATTGTATTAATGCTTGCAAGAAGAATTTTATCATATCAATTGTATTAATGCTTAATAACAATAAATTGAGATTTGAAAAACGAAAAGTGTCACACCTAATCTACTATTAAGAAGTAGAACTAAGTTATAAACACTTACCCTAGACTCCTTACAACAGACTCAGTGGCAGCAGCCTCTTCCAAAGCCTCCTTAGCAGCTATTGAAGCAAGAACTCTCCTTTGTATAGCCTCCTGCATTTAGTTAACACAAGATAGTAACAGAAGGAAAAAAAATAGCCTTCTTGAAAGCACTAATTGGATGAAGTGATAAATTAATAAATAATAATAATAAAAACCAAAGGATTGTCACTTTGCCGAGTCGATCCTAACTCAGCTTGCCAAATCGTAATAAACTTCATATATATGTGGCAACTCAGCCAAAGTCAGGACTATCTCGAAGTTAGTAGAGTTATTAATCCATTTGAGTGTTGGCCAATCTTAAACAGTGTATTCAATCCTCAACTCTCTCTTCATACCTTCCCAAGCCTTGCAAGGGTAGGAGAGACTGCATCCAATGGAACACTACCATCCGTCCATTTCCGATCATGAACTGTGATTCTTGGAGCTATGCGACTTGTCTTCTCAGGCACCAAATAATTTTCTGCCTTACGACTAGGTTTCGGCTTCTCATTGGTCATAGTATCTTCTTGATTAAGGTTTCCACCACCAGCATCACTCAGACGCCTTGAAATAGCAGCCTGGAATATTACAAGTGATACTCGTGAAAAAACAAAAGGACTGTACACTATCCTAACTTCAAAGTGATAAAGAGAATCGCAAAAAAAATTGATACATATGAAGATGTATAAAAGAAAAACATAAAATTTCTAAAAGGAAAATGGAAGTCATTGTCAAATGATTTTTCAATTCCCTCATTTCATTTCCTTAAAATTTTAAATTCTTAAGGCCGGGATTCATCAAATTGCATGTCTGCTAGATAATTGGGGCAGTCAATGGCTAAATGCACAAGAGGGTAAACTGCAATTCAATGGTTTTGGGACACACCCTGACACAGTTGCATGATATGGAGTCCTTTTAAGTTTTACCACTATCTGATATCCTTTCAAACCATTTAAAAGAATGAGATTGAGCTTATGCTTAGAAGCTCTAAATGCTGATACTACAATCAGATCAATTTTTCTCTAGGAAAAATCTTGGCTAGACCCTAGAAATGGTGTTGTTCACATCCTTGGACCACTATATCACTGAATTACCTTCCTTAAATTCCCCTTTGACAGGTAACTTGATAACCTCAATGAAGTACAAGAAGATTGCAAGAAAAATGATAAATTCTTACAAGCACAAAATGAAAACCAAATGTAGACCTTCACAACGTGAGAACCAACAATGTCCACTGAACTCACCTGACTGTATCTTGAATCCAAAGCCAGCAGATTATTTAATATCCAAAGCCTTTATTTTTATTAATTTGCTTGAGCCTAGAGCCTTTATATTTTGCAACAATCCTTCATCAACAAAACCACTTCAGATTTTTAAAAAAATTAATGGCAACCTCCTGTATGTCTATTGATGATGTGGTTCCACCAAACCACAGACAACCTATTTTAAAGTTAGATTTCTTTCCCCACATCATCATCATCAATGAAATGACCCCTAAACCACAAATCGTGTTCCTTCATTATGTTCTATACTTCTATTAAAAGATATCATTTCAAAAATTAGATTTTTTTTTCATTTTCAAATATTTCCTCACAATTTTGTTAAGTTAAGAGAAAAAGGAAGTCACATATTCTCCAATTGGCCTGTATATTGTTGCTATCAAATATTTGCCATGGACCCAGACTTAGAAGCCTCAATATCTTTTGGAATTATGATATCATAGTCAATTGAAAGTTTAATAGTCTGTTCTTAAATGCTGATTGAGTTTCCTTCCATGGGAGAAGCACTGAAGCAGCAGTGTGTTACCTCTTCCAGACTTAGCTTGCCATGAGTCATTTCGGATGTGTATTGCAATCTCTAGAATATAATGTGCCGATCAGTTAATTTCCAAGAAAAATAAAGAACAAATGTCGGAATCCACAAATTAAGGGAGCCGGAATTGTAATGCCGTGAAATCAAGAGGGATAAGCAGGAGTTTAAAAAAAAAACAAGCAATAAACTTTAATATCGAATCAAATCACAAGATTGAAAAGCTGAAATTGAATATTAAAAATACCAACCCCCTTTTAAGATTCTTGGGTAAGAACAAGAGACATGGAAAAGAAAATACCTGGGTTCGCAAAATTGCTTGGAGATCTGGTTTACTTCTTGATGCTCCCTTCTCTTTCTGCTCGACTGGGGGGGGAAGCACCGATTGGTCATCCCAGCTCTTCCTCATTGTCTTCCCAGATCCCACCAGAGCTTCTGAAACCTTTGAAATCCCAGCAACTATGGTTGCCATCTTCTTCTTACTAGCAGAGTCCGCGGCTGCGGCAACCACTGGAGAAACCTTCAATCCTCCAGAAAGCCTTCTCCCTGGAGAAAGAGAAGTCCTTCTCCCGTTTGGCGAAGCCTGCTTCCTTCCGTTTGGTGAAGGCTGTCTATATCTTGAAGGCACGATGATTGCAGGATCCCTCGATGCTTTCCGATTCTCTTCCCGAGCAGCAGCCAGGCTTGGGACCACACACTTGGACGGCACGGGAGATGCTGATCTTGAATTCGCTTTCCCTGCTGGTGAAGGTTCTCTCTCTACAACGGCGGCATTTTTCTTCCCAGCTGAAATCGATCTTGGCTGCTTGGTTGTGGCTGGAGATGAGAAGCGCCGAGGCTTGTCTGATGGCTTTGTTTCGTCCGAATTCCCAGTATTTGCAACGGTAACATTATCGCGGGGGGTGAGAACCTGCCTAGTAGAGTCCTTCTTGGGCTTGGATTGAGGCTGCTCCTCGGATTTCTTGGTGGATAAGTAGGCTGCAATGGGGTCGAGGAATCGATCGGAATCGGTAACGGGTTGGATGACGAAGCCGTGCTTGGAAGGGGAAATGCGAGCAATGAGTGGTTCGGGAGTTCCAACAAATGGGTGGCGGCCAGCAACGGGACGGATCCCGGAAACACGAGGAACGGGAGAATCGAACTCGAGGCGATCGACGTAAGCGAACTGGCCGAGCTGTAAGCGGTTGGTGAGAATGAGGTCGTTGTCGCGGTCAGAGAGGGAGACATAGGTTGAGTTCACGGAATCTGAGAGTTGAACGTAGAATCCATGGTTGGGCCAGAGGTCGGGACCGGCTAGGGCAGGAACTATACCGATCACCTGTAAAAGAACAGACCGATGCTCTCCAGCCACTTTCGTGTCGGAATTCATGGATTGAAGAAGCTTTAACAAGATGCCTTGGGTAAGAGACGCCATTCTCTCTCTCTCTCTCTCTCTCTCTCTCTCTCTAGTCTCTGCAACTTCGCAAAATCAAGGAAAGGAAAGAGAGATAAGGCAGAGGCGATCTTTGTGTAAAAGGAGTTGCTTATAGCGGTGACTTGGCAGTAAATGTTGCCGTTACGATTTTCAAATTTCAAATGCCCGCTTTCTCTCTCTCTCTCTCTCTCTCCTTTTTGCGCTTAGATTTTCAAATTTCCGTACGGATTGACGCCCCGTTCAAACAAGCTACCGTTCTGTTGCCGGGCCAGTAGGGAACGGATTTCGTTTGGCAGGCCCACTCTGCTCTTTTAATTTTTAAGATAAGAAATTTTAACTTAGCCTCAACAATTGATGAATGGGAAATACACCATAAGTGAAAAAACACAGTATAAGGAACAATAAGACAGTAATACCCTCTAATCTTCTTCCTCTATCTGTTTTTTTCGACCAAAACACTAGTGACCCCTCTCTCTGCCTCACCCCAAAACTGCACTTTGAAAAATGGTGACAACGACGAGCACAGATTCATGACTCCACATTCATTCATGGTTTTCTTTTTCAGTTTTAAGTTAGACCAAGCCTGCTGCTAACATCCACTGAGAGTTGGTGTTTTCATATTGATACGTTTTTGCTCCGTTTGTTTTGATGTAAAATAGGGAAAAACAAATGAAATTCATGGAAAATGTCAATTGTCCCATAGAAAATACACATGAAAAATGATATTTTTTGTGAACTTCTTTTGTTTTCCTCTATTTTACATCAAAACAAACGGAGCATTTGTCGCTTGCATTATGATGATCCATGTCCTAGATGGGGGTCATAGACAAATAATTGCATCAATTGGGAGACCAGAGACATCATGGATGAATAAGGGATTGTTCAATCATAAGATCTCCCAACAGATGCAATATATTGATGTTTTGTTATTCATCATAAGGGTGTTTTGCTCATTGGGACGAAAAGAAATTATATTTCCTCAAAATTATGACCCAGGAGAAACTAGCCGCTAGCATTTGGTGACACCACACGCTCTCTCAGCTTGCAATAATCTGAAAAGCTCAGTCATTGCCTCAGCTAACCTTTTATTCTTTTACGCCTTCATTTCTATTTACTTTGTCTATAAATCAATATTTTAGGAAGATGGAGAAGACAACTATATCATTGTTTTGAGAAAAGATGAGGCAGAGAGGGGGTTACCAGGTTTGGTTGGAGAAAAGAGAAAGATGAAGAAGAGAATAAGAAGGGTATTATTGTCATTCTTTAACTTTTTTCACTTATGATGTATTTTCATCAAAAGATGAGGTGCGCTTCGCACAACCCTTTAACTTACCAAGGTTAAGTTGTTAAGCCTAAAGATTATTGAATCTTAACCACAGTCAAAGAGTTTCAAAAGAGAGACGTGTTAACTATGAAGAGCTGGGAAAAAAAAAAGCAATTTGTAATAAATTATCATGATTTGATGCTTAGTTTCAAAACTAAAAGAAGAGTGATAAAACCTAATTGCAAAATTCAATGTTTTTTCTAAACTCACGTCCCTTCAACAAGTTTAAGAAAACAAAAACTTCAACTTGCGTCAGTGGTGGGGTGTGACATTTTTTAGCATAGGGGTCTTGGACTCTTGGGATCCGATTCTCCGGGCAATGAGTTGCAAGAGCTCTAATCCCCATGTTAACCACTAACCATATACTAACATAGGTAAATGATATCTACAAAAAAGGAAAGTAATTAACAAAAACTCTCGATAGTACTTACTATCGAGAGTTTGGACCGTTGGATTGAAATCCATTGGCTCAATGTCCTCTCATGCTTTAAATGATGGCCCCACTTAATGCTTGACACTGTTAGATTAAAAATCCAATGATCCAGCTCTCAATAATAGGTATTATCAAGAGTTTTAAATCACTTCCCAAAGAAAAAAACAACAAGCAATTGATGGTTTATATCAATTCTCAATGTAACATGAAAAGTTTGGAAAGATCCATTCTTTTGTGGAAACTTGTAAAATCCAGCACTATGCAAGTTTTGTTATTTGATAATTGCATTTTCTTTTGAGAATGAGATGTATAATGCTTTTCATCTCTTAGGTTACAATTTTGATGAGACTTCAAATGAGCAAATGTAAGATTTCAAATCTCATAGAAAATTATAAGACTTCAAATCTCATGATCATAAGAATTGATCTTGTTAGAAACCTTGAATTCAAATTTTTTAATAACTACACAACAGTGCAAAGTGCAAGCTTTATAAGTCTCAACAAAAGAACAGGCGTATAGTTAATTGTTACCATAGTGAGAATTTGAATCCATGACAAGCTAACCTATCTCAAAGTAGAGTAAAAACTTAGCCAAGTTTTTCTAGAGAAGATATCTAATTATAAATTTGATTACATTCATGCGGTTTAGTTCAGTTCATTTGGCAAAAAAAAATTTGTCAAATTTTCTTACAAGCAAGAACAAGTGCTTAATGAAATTGTCATGGCTAAAAGTGCCGTGTAACAAAGGTGGAAGGTGGGGAATGCTAGGGAACCCACTGGGCGAGTGGACATACCCTTTTTATTATGGAAAAAAGGCGGACCCATAGGTAATTTATCACTTTCATCGCTTTATTAGTGGAGCGAAGGGAGGTGTCTCAAGCCCTCTTTTTTCGTTACATGTCCCCTTTGAACTCTCATTAAGTGTGGTTAATATTTGAAACTTTTTAGGGTTTAAGCATCTACCCTTGGTTTTTAGAACAAGAATTAAAACATTTTACCAAAGTTCAAGGCAATTAAAGGGGCTTTGTGAGATCAAAGAGTAATAGTTTGCTCCTCTCCTCGCCCGATGATCGGACAATTGCTCTAAGAGTAGTTTTGCTCCGTTAACTATTTCACTTGCTCTAATAATAGTGATTTCCCTTGCTCTAATAATAGGGATTTGGCCAGTGTGCAAGTATGAGATGGAGCTTGGTACGATCTCCCACATTTAAGAAAGGAGTTTTTGCGTATCAGCAGTGGGTTTTACCCACTTTGTATATAAGGACGTATTCTTCTCCAGTTGTAACCGGTTTTGCCAAAATTGGTTACGCCCCTGAGGTGGTCACATATCTCTTTTGACACCTCTTAACTATGGTTAAGATTCACTCACCCTTAAGGTTTACCTACTTATTCTTGGTTTTTAGAAAAAATTAATAAATTTTTTTTGTTAACTATGGTTAAAATTTACCAACTCTTGGGGTTAATTTTTTTAAAATATTTTTTCTAAAAACCAAAGAGAGGTGGGTCAACCTTAGGAGTAGGTGAATCTTAACCACAGTTAAGGAGTGTAAAAAGGGACATGTGGTGACCACAGCGTTGTAACCGGTTTTGCCCAAAACCGGTTACAACTGGAGAAGATCACCAGTCAATTGTTATTGGTTTCTATTATGCATAGAATTTATCCACAATTTTGCATTTACATTGAGGATTCCGCTAATATTTAAACCAATTCTGACATACTGTTATGAAAGACCAAATTAGGCCTCATACTTCAGTTATTTTCTCTTCGCACATAAATAAAAACAATGGACTTTTTTTGTTTTTTTTGTTGATAACCTTGGATATCCTGAGCCTTGAAAGCTCAGACTAGTCCCTCGGGTTACACAGGTAATACCCTCCACCCCATGCAACTGTTAGTGAGGGCGGAATCGACCTCGAGTACGTCCAAGTGACCACTGGGCTACACCCTCAGAGGTTAACAATGGACTTCATGTAGTTCAATTCATGATTAAATTCTTTTTTATGCTCTAAAAATCAATATACTTGAAGATACAAAAAATTATAAAAAATCATCATTCAAAAAACTGGGACTTTTGCATTTCAACTGCCTGGTTTGACCCGCATATCAACCGTTCTAGGACTCTTTTTTGGACAAAAACTAAAAGATTTATGCAAAGTTTTTCATATAATCTCCTGGCACTTCCATTAAGTTTTAACCCAACACTGATGGTAAACCGACAGAATTGCCCAAAATATTATTGGGGTTAGTAGTCATTTTACAAATTTAATTATTGCACCTCGACAAGTGAATCCATCTCGCAGGCAAATTCAACAAAATTTATTTAAACTAATGACGAATACTGCACTCCAAATTCTTCGGCACCAGTTGCTCAAAAGAGGTCCATAACGAGAATAATAGTAATAGCTATACTTTTGGTGTTACTCTAGTTATCAACGACTTCAATGAGAGTCGGCTCATAGTCGCTTGGGGCCTCAAATCCGTGGAGATTCATCACAGTTGCAGCAACATTGGCAAGCCCACCATCCGGAACATCCGTGCGGTATCTGACACCAGGTGCCAGCCCAGGACCTCCAATCGCAATTGGCACCTAAATAAGAAATTCAAAATAAATGAGCATGAAGAAGCTGTCTTTTTTAATGTATGAAAAATACACAACACTAACACACGACATCATGGAAATGTGTGTTAGACCAAATCACAACCCAAACTGCAGGCCATCTCATTGCTCTGGACCTTCTAATCAATGGCACCTTCGCCAATATGATAAAACCGAAGATTCAGATTGAATCTGATTGAATGCCTTTAAGAGTAACAACCTTTAACTGCACCTTTGGAAGGTTAAAAATGTCACAGGGACGTCCTTTTAACCATCCAAAAGAAACCACAGTTATTTAGTTGCGATATTAGGACTCTGGCAGATTAAAAAAAACAGAGTGAAAAAAAAGATTGTCTGTATGATGGCCCCATTGTTGTCCAGAAGTGTGGGATTCCCCACTGTCCCACTTTTCTAGTGATTTCCCAAGGATGAGGAGCTCAATTTACTTACCGGTTGAAGAGTGTGAGATGTGAGTATCTGGATCTTGCCGTTCTTATCAAGGAGAGGTTGACCAGTCTTGTTCCTCTTGACCATGTCCTCAGCATTTCCATGATCTGCAGTAACAACGTAAATTCCACCCACTTGCTCTATAGCATCAAGGATTATCTGCAATCAGAGAAATTCAGTAAAAATTAGCCAAGTAGTTGGGTACTTGGGTTTACTTCAGCTCAGAATAAACTCCAAGTTGAAAAAGGGAGGATCATTCTGTAATTTAAAAGTAGAACTCATACATTGAGATACTACTGTTTTGTTCCTTCCTGTATTTTCAGACCTTTCATAATTTGCCAAAATCTCTCATTGACTTTGTTGAGTCAATCCAATTTATTTTTGTGATCAGTTTCCAAGTAGAAATCTTACATTGAAAAGATTAACTGGAATGAAATCACAAGCAAAAACCTGGGACACTTCCAGCTTTAGCATAAGATTTGACACAGTTTAGCTATTGTTCTTTCTTGCAATAAATTCGGCAAATTAGCAAACTTACACAAGTCAATCACACAAGGATGCCAACTTGCCAAGTAAAGTCGCTGGGTGTTGAAAGACTTGAAACCATGACCCGGGTTCAAAACCAATCCTTACCTGCTAACTAACTAATAATCACGCTTGCCTAGCCAAAATAATAATTAGTCCAACATACTATCAACTTTCTTTTAACATTTTCCACCACCAAAAAACAAGAACATTTTCCACCTCTATTAACATCAACCATAAAATCCCTATTATCCTTCCAATACCCCCCCCCCCCCCCAAGTTATGTTTTTTTTTTATCAGTAATCCAAGCAACGAATATATATATCAGAAAAAAGAAAGGAAGGAGATACAAAGAAAATAGAATGTATGGACGTGAACCGATTCACAGACACTACAAATGACAAAATAAAAACATGATGTCCCCTGAACTCCGCCTTATGGACCTTGCATAAAATCAATCTAACAATATATCCACTTCCACCCCCGCTTGCCTCGCAGTGCACCAGGCCACCACCATCGAACGGGTCCAAGAGCAAATACGTTGGATGGAAGATAAAGAGTTCTCAAAAACTCTCATATTCCTCTCCTTCCAAATGGACCATACTATAGCACCCGGCAAAACCGACTAGATAGTCATCCTTGAGTTCAGTCTCACTTACCACATCCCAACAGGATAAGAAGTTGAGAAGGGAAGAGGGAAATACCCAATCCACGCCCACTCGAGAAAGAAATAAACTCCAAATTTCACGTGCTACAGTACAATGCATGAGTAGGTGATCAACCGACTCTTCCGCTCGAAGTTATGTTGCTCTCCTCTTAAACAGAATCTTAGCCAACTTCACAAATCCCGTTCTCCTAAGCACCTCTTTAATTTTCTTCTGACACATGTCTTTTAAGTTTGCTTTTTCCCCCTTTATCCACTATGTTTACATCTTTAAATTATTCCTAGATTCTCTCATTGAGTGTAATTTATTCCTAGAATCTCTCATTAGAGTCTGTCAATACCAGTGCTTTCATCAAGTCATACGAGTCCGTCTCAAAAACCAAAAAGCATTCGAAAACCATGACAGACTAAAGCACCAGTAAAAAATTTGCAGTTCTCCAAAAAAAAACACTAAATATGCTAAAACACAATATGTTCTAAAACCAAATTAATACCTTGACAGCTTCATCAGCAGCCTTGCAAGCCACGACAGTTGCCTCAATATCACCTGTATGTCCCACCATGTCGCTGTTTGGTAGGTTGACACGTACCTAAAAAAACAGAACAAAACATGACAACCAAATATTTGTTTGCCCTCAATCCATCCAACAGCATGTGATGTGTTCAAAAATTACCTGGTGGAACTTGCGGCTAAGGATAGCATCCCTCGCCTTCTCAGCAATCTCTAAGGCCTTCATCTTTGGTTCGACATTGAAAGTAATTCCACTATCACTTGGAATTTCCACATACTCCTCCATTTCTGAATTAAAATAGCCTGACCGATTTCCATTCCAGAAAAAGGTGACATGACCAAACTTGACAGTCTCGCTGTTGAATGAAAAATGGAAATGTGCCTTAGACATTAGATACAAACAAAAGACAGGTCTGTTAAACAAAATGAAACCATTACATGTTTATCTACAAACTCCTCCCCACCCCACCCTGTTACTAAACAAGTACCCAAGCGCTGGCATCCCAGGAACATGGAATCCTTTGGTTGACTCGACTCAGCAAGCCACAAATTGAATTGACTTAGGGGGTTCAGTGGACTATGTTGTACACATAGTTACTTAGAATAGTCACCAAGTTCAGCAAAGAAGAGCATCTCTCTCTGGAGCATAGTCATAAAAAACTACGTTTTTTTGAAAAAAACTCATTTAAAATGCGCATTAATACCTTGCCATAGAAAACGGCATTTAAAATCCCTTTTTTTTTCCAAAGAAAACGCGTATTATAATTTATAACATGTTTAAAACAAATAATACGAAAAACACGTTTAAAACAAATAATACGAAAAAAACAGATAATCTTGAAAAAAAATTAGGAATGAAGATTATGCAGATATTGTCGACTTTGAAGACGCTTTTGAGCGATTGATGAATAAGAATAAGTGATTTTATTAATACGCATATTATAGTCTTGTTTTTAATCTTGATAGTTGATGTTTTAATGAATTTTGATGCCTTGATAGAATGAATTAGATGTTAAAATGATGTTATGAACTTATTATTGTTGATTATAATTACTCTTTTTGTATATTATCTCACCAAATTGTTAGATATATTAATTAACATCGTTTCTAATTTTTTTCTCGAAGTTTTCCTGTATTTTCCCGAAAATTTTGAATTTTTCCATACTTTGACCCTTGCCGAATTATTCCCCAACCCCAACTTCGTGACTATGCTATGGAGGTAACATTAAACCAGAGAGAAGAAGATTGAACACTCATAGAACGTGTAAAATTTCTAAGACAGCAAAGCCCTCGAGAAGCCCAAATCAACTAAGAACTGACTTAAGTTTTTACAACTCCATTGATAACTATTAAAGTTTGAGTCATCTTAAGCAGGCCACATTGAATCCAGTCCCAGTTGCAATTCTTCAAACCACGGCTCAAGAAATTAGCAAATAGAACACAGATCCTCAAATGTAAATGAGGAAGCACTTGGACAATTTATTCCAAGAAATTATATCTAGTGAAGAATAGGCAGAGATGTGTAAATAAAATATTGTGCCATCTCACCTGCATGCAAAAGTACAGACACCATTGTGCACCAGATATTCACCAGATGTTCTCTCTATCTCTGGAGGAGAAACAAGATAATGGTTAGGAAGCTTCAACTCGCCATCATACTGAAGCATTCCAGCATAATGGATTTTCGGGAACCGAACTCGATCAAATTTATCAAAGTCTTCATATTCAAGCGCCTTGGCAATCATAACCATACGATCAGCTCGGAAGTTCAAAGTCACAACAGCATCACCATCCACTATTGGACCCACAGCTTTCCCACACTCGTCGACTATAACAAATGGAGGCAAGTACTGGTCACTGGCCTTGGTATCCTCCCTCAGCTTCTTGATGGCTTCCACACCATTCCTAAACTTGTATGGTGCTTCACCCAGAACTTGGGCATCCCATCCTCGTTTCACCACATCCCAGTCATTCTGCAAAAGAGAACAAGCCAAGATTGTTTGAGTCACAACCTAGATAATCAAACTGAAAGATTAATAATCTTGCAGAGAATACACAACTGACATTAAATAATGGAAAATTCATTTTATAAACTATACCCAAATGACAACCTTACCAGTTCACATATTGACACGCAGGGGTCTGGGAATGACCATTCACTTGGTTTACACAGACAATTGTCTATATCAAAGATTGACCTAATCAATGATCATAACCATTCTGTATGCTTTTCTAGACAAATCTTCATTTTAATACCATCCAAAGTAATGCAATAGCTCAGATGGTTACAATCAACCAAGATCTTCGATGGGAGAAATTACAGTATATTGGTTCCCATCCCCATATGCACTGTGTAAACTGGTATACCATTGGTAAGTTGTCCTAAAAGTCTACCCAACCCGTTACCTAAGACTCTCAAACTTTGATATCACAGAATTCATAAGAGTGATACCTCATAACGATCCATTGTGACATACATCCGACCTCCACCAGATGCAATCTGTGCATCAATGCCTCTCTCCCGTAACTTAGAGAGGTCATTCTCCAGAGTTTCCGCAAAGCCTACACTTGAACCATCCAAAACATCACGGCCATCAGTGAGAACATGAACACGGATTCTTTTGGCACCATTCTCGCTAGCTCCTTTTAGCAGCAACTGCATGAAATAGAAAGAATCATGGCTGACCTTGGGAATGACCAAGCAAGGATCAGATGACACAGTGAGTTCTCAACAACAAAACATACCTGCAATTGATCGAGCCGGGAGTGGACACCCCCATCACTCAATAAGCCGATGAGGTGCAATGTGCCAGTATCGAAACATTCCTTAATGTAACTAAAACCTTCTCCTCCATAAATTTTTCCAGATGCAAGAGCAAAGTCCACAAGCTTCGCACTACATTCAGAAAGGAACAAATTTTACAATTGGCAACTCACTAGATAAATTACAGCAAATTCATAATGGCAAGGAAAAAGGCATAAAGATGAGCTATTATATAAATTATATAACACAAAATAACTGCCTTAACACTATCTAACTTATAAATCTGCCAGAGGTGAGCCCTTGGCCATGCAATGCCGGTCCCAAGTCTTGATTAAGCAGGAGGGTTGCGTCTAAGTCCGAAAAATCTCTTCATGGATCTTGTTTCCCTGTTTCGAACCAATGATAGGGATGTCCCCAGAAGCAACCTAATTTTCCACTTGGTTGCAATGAGAGGCATAAAGGTTTTTGTGCCGAACTGGACATGTGCAGGTAAAGATGCTAGTCCAAAAGAATTGTATTTGTCTCACCACTCAAAACATAGAAACAATGGCTGTGTAAGAGCATGGAGTTAGTGGATACAACAAAACGAAGGAAAGTTAACAAAGCGTGTTACAGGAGAGCAAGTGGAAAAGGGAAAACCCCAATGAACTTGATTGTTACAAACTTCCGCATTCAGGAGAGAACAATAATAAGAATGGGGTAAAGAGCTGTTGATATGATTTTGAAGGATAAACTGTAAATGTTAAGAGAATAGATGATAAGATCAATTAAGCTTGTTTTAGTGAAGGGGATAATTAACATTTTTAGTATACATATGCACCACATATAGGATTAAGGAAACAATTAAGAGGAAATTTTGGGTAGATATTGATGGTATAATTTAAGATTTAAGGAATTCCAAACGGAGAGAGGGTGTTTATAGGTGCAGATTTGAATGGTCATTAAAAAAGACAGTAGAGGATATGTCAGAATGTACCCAAGAGAACCCAAAGAAGGAAATTAAAATGGGGGATGTGATCCACTGATCCTTGACTTTTGCCATATGACCTTGCAATAGAAAAATATTTTAAAGAAACTATTGACCCTTTTAAGTGGAACGACTAGGAGAAAATGGTGGGACCTTAAAAGGAGAAAAAGTGGTATCATAGACAAATTGATAAAAGATGGGAAATGGAATTTCAATGAACTTATTTATTTTGGCACAAGATAGCCAAATTCATTTAAAAGAACGGAATTTGAATGAAGGAACTTATTTTAAAACATAGACCAGAAAATTTGAAACCCCCGACTCTACAAAATTGTCCCTGATTGACGCCCAGTCAAGTACTAGGTTTCGTATCTGCTTCCTATCTTTTCTTGGAATAATGAGTAATTTTCAAAATACAGATGTCTCTCTTTCCAGATGGACTAAGAGATAGCCCCTAGAAATAGAGCCCATAGAAAAATTAGCAAGGAACCCAACAAGGTAAGGAGACCTAGAAGGAACAAGAAACGTCCCAAGCAACTTCAAGTCGTAAAAGGAAATGGTTTCAAAGGTTAACAACAAAAGGGTAGTGTACGAGCAAATGATCTACCATTTTCTCCATAGTTAGGCATATTATACAACAATTCGGTAGATTCTATCATCTGCTTTAAAGATGGTAAGCTGTCCACACCAAAAAAAAAAAAACCTTAATTGGCACACCAGGATGCACACCATCCGACAAGGAAAAGGAACACAAACTAGGTTGCTACGTCTAAATAAAGGATTTCACAGTAAATCGACATTTGTTGTCCCTAAATTGAATTCAGCTATTCTTAAAAGAGGAGATTGGAGACTCTAGGCAAGACAAGAACCTAGTAAAGACATTCATTTCCCAATCGGCCAATCCATCAAAGGCCTCCTAAATCTAGGAACCCGGACCACTACCTCACCCTTGAGCTTAAACATGGATGCTACCGAAACTTGTTAGTCTAACGAAATTGAATATAAGGATTCAAAATCTTGTAAAAATGTGGCAAGGCCGCACCTTAGATCGGATCAAAAACTGACCTCCTCCCCGTTTCCAATAGCAAACCTAGTATGTCTATCAAAGTCAGATAGTCTTCAGAATTGCTTTCCATAGACATACCCCATCAGGTTTCTTAATTTTTTTTAGTTATCCATTCACTAAACTCCTCATGACGAGCCACAATAACCTCCCTCCAACCATTTGCCCATCGAGCCTTGTTCACCTCTTTCAGAGGCCACAGATTTCGTTGAATTCTTTCAAGCCTAGCAACCACTATTACCGAAATGCGGAAGAGAGGCAAAAAGTAGATTAGAAGACTACAAAGAATAATTTTCAATAGGGTAAGTCTCCCACCTAATAGATAAAAGGATTACCATCCTTCTAGCCTCATCTCTCGATCATCGAATCACAAACCAACTTTTTTTTGAAGCATGCCCCTAACAGGTAAACCCAAGTACCTATACAGGAGTACCTCGATTTTAAAACCTAGGCAATGGGATAGCTTCTCCAAATTGGGAACCTCTCCTACTACAAAAATATGGCATTTAGGAAGATTAATTCTCAACCCGAAAATGGCTTCAAGGCATCTGAAAAGACATTTGATGTGGATCAATTGCCTAGTGGATGCCCCACAAAATAGGAGTGCAATCTCCGAATTGTAAGTGGGACAAATAAACGGATGAACTACCAATGGAGAAACCTTCCCAAACAAACTTCGAAGCTCTATGGATCATCCTACTAAGTGCTCCAAACAAACTTCGAAGCTCTATGGATCATCCTACTAAGTGCTAAGTGCTAAGTGCCTTTGTAACCATAATGAGTAGCATGGAGGACAAAGGGTCATCCTGACAGAGACCTCTACAATTTTGAAAAAAGTCATAAGGTGATCTGTTAATTATCCTCGAGAAAGACGTGGTAGAAGTGGTATAGAAGGCAATCAATGAAGAAGCATAGGCATTAGGAAGAGCATTATGTTTAGTCAATTTGGTCCAGACTGCCCTTCTCTAATGAGCTCCTGTGATTTACTGATCACTAGATGTAATTTGTCTGTACTCTTATAAGTGGTTTTTTTTTTGTCTTCTGGAAATGAGACTTACAAGTGATTCTGATTTTTATTTTTTTTCGGTAAAGCAGATAGATAGATAGATATATATAAGATGAAACAGTTTACAGAGACGTAAATGCACACAAGGCTGAGAAATAAAAGCACATAGCAAGCAGCTGTCGCTTCAAAATAGGAGGGCAACCCTCACGTCTTGGCCCACCGAACTTGTGGAGCTCCAATCCACAATCGATTGCCACACTTGGGAATGTATCCAAAGAATAGAAGAAGATGAATAGTCAAATACATGTTCATTCCTCTCCTTCCAAACAGCCCACAAAATGGCACCCGGCAAAAAAGTCCAAATGGTTACCCTTGGCACCCACCAAGGTCATCAAGCGTCATCCAGATAAGAAGCTCAGAAAAGAGAGAGGGAAGACCCACTCCACACCAATGTAGTCAAGGCGACACCTAGGCGTTTTTGGGCCTCAACCGCCTAGGCGCCTCTCTAGGCGAGCCAAATTCACTGTGCTTCGCCTAGGCGGTCCATACAATTTTTTTCCTGAAAACCTATTTTAAAACCCTCTTTTCAACCCTCATTTAAAATCCTATTTTAAGAATTCACTTAAAAACCTCTTTTAAACCATATCTTAAATGGGAAAGTGATTAGCCCACCACGCATTTGACTATGTAGTCAAATGTTGTGTCCACGTGTCCCTTTTAATTCTCCTTTAACTATGGTTAAGCTTAAGAAAGGTTAATATATTTTGTTTTCAAAAACTATGGTTAGATTGCTTAACCCTAGGGGTGAATGAATCTTAACCGCAATTGATGGGTATTAAAAAGGGGGACATGGACCAATGAGTACTGCACAATCCTCTACAGTGGAATGCGGAGGCATTAAGTTAAACATTTCCCATTTTAAACCCTATTTTAAAACCATCATTTAAACTCTTAAACCCTATTTTAAAACTCTTTTTTAAAGTCTTAAAACACTAACTTAGATATAGGTGGTGCATTTAAACTTTAAAAGTAACATCCAAAGTCAACACTCAAAATCACCTTAAAAGTCAGAAAACTTTAAACTAATTATGAATCTATTATTTATATAATGTGTATATATTAATATTACATATAAATATAATTTAATTATTTTTATCGCCTGGGCGTCGCCTAGGCAGCGCCTCGCCTAGCCAAGCCTAATCGCCTAGGCATCGCCTTGACTACACTACTCCACACTCTCTTCCGCATTTAGACATAAATAGCACCGGTTGGCTAAGCTCCACCCTCGCCTCTTCAATTGATCCGTAGTAAGAATTTTATTTAAAGCCGCGGACCAGAGAAAGAAAGATACCTTTGTGGGAACCTGGTTAGCCCACATAGCCTTATGAGGAAATGATCGCGAAGGAGCATGATCAAAGGACTGCAAGAGTAATCGCACTGAAAATCAACCACTATTGCTATAAGACCACACCCTACAATCACTTATCTGAGATCTGGGTAGGAGGAACTCAATCGAGCTAGAAACCTCTCCATATCCTCAACTTCTCAATCATTCAAAGCCCTCCTAAATCTAGGACACCAGACTGTAGCACTACTCAAGCACTCGACACACTCTGCAATAGACGCCTCTTTGTTGAGAGCCAAAAGAAAAACAGCCCCGAAATCATCCTTAGGCCTTGACTAACCACTCCAGATATCGTGCCAAAACCGAATGTGATTCGAATTTTTAGAAATGCATGAGGAGCAATCAATAAAGAATCTACATTTAGAATGAGTTGTTTGTTTAGATAATGGGGCCCAACTTTAGGATGTTTGGAGAGATGAAAACATATTTTGGTTGGTTCCGAATGTTGGAAACATGAGTGGTAAATAGTGCTGTTTATAAAAGGTACATCAATCTAACTCTGTAAAGAGGTTGATGGCCTATCCTTATTGGGTTTCTCAAATTGGGCTTCAATTGTAAGTCCTCAAAAGATCAAAATTCCTCTCAAGTAGATCAACTTTTAGGTTTCTTCATGATCTGGTGGTGTTGGCATAAGCAGGGGTATTTACTTGTAAAAGGCAATAACACAATGTAAAAATATAGTTTTGATAGCCCTATTGAAAGAATGTTGTTGTTTGCCTCATTATTGATATGAGAATTGCATTTAAAAAAAATAACCAGAACCACTTAATAAATGACTTTTCAATGAATGAGATACCCACAAAATTTCCTTCTGAAGCATAAAATATGATTTTGGTTTGCCCGGCCATTTTTACAAATTTTTAGCTGAACTAAAAACTCCAAACCCACCCAAACCAAGTCTACCCAATTGGGTTTAGTTAACCTGGAATTTTTTTTATAATAAAGAGAAAATTTTGACAACTTCACTAACTAAATGAAAATTTTCCCATACTGTATATCATTTATTAAAGGCCAGTATTTCTGTTTTACCAAAAAATAATATTAAGGGCCAGTAAATCATCATGTCGGCAAACTTTTCGTAAAACCAGAAATTCATTGACTCTGCTAGTTTTCCTGTTTGAACTTGGAACTAACCAGTCATGGATCAATTGATGGGATCCAGAAAATCACCTCAACACTGTCATAAACATAAATAAAATGGGAAAGTAGAAAAGCTTACCCTTGAGCAAAAATCCGTCCAGCACCGAGTGCATTATGACCAACTTCACTGTTACCCATGTCATCCTCAGTTGGAAGCCCTACTGCTGTACCATGAGCCCTTACTAATCTCCATTTCTCTGGTGCATCCTTTGAGGAATATGAATAGTGAATGTTATTATAATTATTTTTTTGGGTAAATATAACATGGAATAAGAGAATGGGTTAGTAGAAATTCTAGGTTGTTCAAAAACTCAGAATCAATATAAACTTTTAAGTTTCCAAGAGAGACCCGATCAAGCTTTTAGAAGTCAGCAAATTTGGATATAAATTTGGCCTTTTATCTTTCTTTTTAAGGGAAACAAATATTGGGCTCACCACCAATAACTGAGCTAAACAAAGTCCGCTTGGCCGAGTCCCAAGCATAGACGAGTTATTTTATGACTATAGGTACCATGGCAATTATGAAAAAAGCATCCACGACACTAGAAAAAAACAGTTTTCTCATACATATTTAATCGAGAGTGAAAATTGGATGCAACCAATTGGCATGTGAATTATATAGGAAGAAAATCAAGTCCACCTGAAAGAGTGGACAAATTTAATACAGCAAAACAAAAAAATTGTCCGAAGAAAAGCATCAAATATCTCAATCAAGTACTAGACCAAATCAAAATTCTAAATTCAGAGAAGAAAAAAAACCCAGGAATGAGATGGTGTTAGATCAGCGAAACATATGTACAACCCAGTGTGTGGTGGAGAGTATGATGAACTCATGGATCTGATCAAAGATTACCAAGGATAACAAAATAATTTATGAAATCAATCCAACATTAGATATGATTCCAAATGACAGGATCGAACACAAATACAAAGTGGGATTCGCGAGTTTACATCAAAACGACAATAAAGAAACAAAACGGCAGCCAAAGGATTAAAAGCAGAAGCAAAACAGAAGGAGATCGATCTCATATGTATGTCCATGAAAAATTTTATTTTATTTTTATACCTTTTTAAGTGAATCCATGGTGGGCGTTTCGGCGACATGGATGCAGTTATATTTATCGGGATTGGCTTCGCCCCACCCATCCAAAACAACCATGGCGACGATCTTACCCTTGGGGAGCTTCGGATGATCCGCTAGTTTCCATGAGAACCCAGAGCTACCCATCTCTCTAAATCAACAGAAAAATCAGGAGGGATAAACCAAACACAAGACAAATCAAAACCCTAAGAGCATAAATATTGCCTACCTTTTGGTGCGACTGTGAGTGATTAAGGAAGATATTTTGTGGAGTCGGTGACAAAATAACGATTATATATATGAACTGCCAGAGGGTAGATCCAGATTAGGGCAGACTTCACACGGTGGACCGAAGGAAGAAATTGAAAAGTAGGACAGAAAACGTGGTGCGCGTGCTGCTGTTTATTAAGCTCCATTAGACTTGCATAATACGAGTTTGGTAAGCAAATTTGGTACGCAACTACGCGTGTCTTTGTTTTGTTTTTTTTTTATTGTTTATAAAATCTAACACTAAAATTTTTGTAAATCAAAATAACAAAAATTCATATTATTTAGGTTTTTAGAAATAGAAAACAAAAGTAAAAAATATTGACCACTATCACTAAGGTACCACACCACTGTTAGCCTAAATGTTACAACCATAAATACCCTTAATAATTTTGATGATAATAATGAAATAGTCATTGTGTTACTAATGTTTCTATTAAGTTTTTATGAAAAATCAGTATACAAGAGCATTAACACATTATCTAATGTATAAAGCATGGAAATGACATCAAGTTTAAAAAATGATCTACAAAGCAAACCTACTAATTAAATTGAAGATCAAAAGCAAATGAGACAAACTTATGACATGAAGAAGAAGATCCACTAAGAAGCAATCTTGATTATGAAGATGAAATCAAAGAACACAAATCAAGATCAAGTTTGAAGGAGACTGAAGACTTTCCAACTAGAAGATTAAAGGTTTTGTATTTGAAAGTTGAGAGTTCTTAAAATAAGTGTAAAAAATCCTCAAAGTTTGGAAGTTGAAAGCTCAATGACTTAGAATGACCTTAGGAACCATAAGAGCATATTTGCATATCACTCTTAAGGCCCTAGGACATCAATTTACATAGGCATAATATTGATTAAAAATTAAGATAAGCTAATTGACCTATCATATCATCAAGGTTAGATAAAGAGTTTTCTGTAAAAACCAATCGACTGATTCATGCCCTGTGTCATGAATAGACATTGTTATAAAAACCAATCGACTAGTTCTCACTGGCTATAAAAAAAATCAGTCGATTGATTTGCTCGAGACATAGCATTTAATGCTCCGTAACGACCAGTTTTCAAACGATTCTTTTTGCATTAAATGCACCTCCAACGGTCATAATTTCTCCTGAGCTATAAAGTAGGATCATTTATGAACAAATTAAGAACTCTAATCATTCTATTGAATCCTATTAATCACTCTCAAGCATTCATTGATCCATTCTTTGAGAAAAATCCTAGAAACCGAAAAGAGTCAAATTTGAGTTTTTCAACTCCAACTTTTGAGAGACTCTTAGTGAGCATTCAAGTAATCTTCCAGCTCATTTTAGGAGCATTTTCAGATTGTAAATCTCATATGTATCTATTGTATTCGAAACCAAGAATCGGTGTGACTCTTGTCATTGGAGTAGAAAGCTTCATTGAATGGAAGTCAAGAGAGATGTTCTCTTGCAATTTGTAAAGATTTGGTCTTCATCCGTAAAAAATGTTGTGCAATAGTAGATCGTGTTGAATCCTCAAGTAGGAAGTTTGAGGCGGGTAGCCGAACCTCGAGAACATATCATTGTGTTTGAATTCTCTTCCCGTTCTCTTTTTAGCTACTGTTCTATTAATTATTGCATTGTTATACTTGAATTGAAATTATCATTAGTTGCTTAAAATCCTAAGTAAGAAATTAGGAAAAAGTTTTTAATTTCCCAAGACCCTATTCACCCCCCCCCCCTTTAGGGTCAATTATTTGGTCAACAATTAGTATCAGAGTCTAGGACTTTATATTTGACTTAACCGTCCTAAAGAAAATATCTATGGCAAATGTATTTACAACTGCCCTAGGAGAAAGACAATCGACCACTAGACCTCCCTTGTTCAATGAGGAAAATTACAACTATTGGAAAACTAGAATGATGTATTACATTCAAGTCTTAGACTATGAATGTTGGAAGATTATTGTCAAGGGCCCACACATCTCCACCAAACTAGTTGATGGTATAAAAATACTCATAGAAGAAGATGATTGGTCGAAGTCCGATACAAAGCTTGTACAACTCAATGCCAAAAAAATGAGCAACTTATATTGTGCATTAAGTCCACAAGAATTTAATAGAGTTTCGCCTTATGACTCTATCAAGAAAATTTATGATAAACTCCAAATTACCTATGAAGAGACTAACTAAGTAAAGGAAGAAAAAATAAGCATATTAGTCTATAAGTATGAAATGTTTAAAATGGACAAAGATGAATCCATTTTTGAAATGTTTACTAAATTTACTAACACTATCAATGAATTAAAATATATTGGAAAAGTCTATTCAAATGCAGAAAATGTAAGGAAGATTCTTCGATCACTTCCAAAGAGTTTGACTCCTAAGGTGACGGCAATCCAAGAAGCTAAGGATCTCACCAAGGTATCTATGGATGAACTTTTAGGATCCCTCATGACTCATGAAGTCATCATGAAGGACCAAGATGAAGAGTCAAAGACAAAGAAAGGGTTTGCCTTGAAATCCACTCAAGATAGCGAGAAGGATGATAGTGAAGAAGATGAGGACATGATTATCTTGACAAGAAAATTTAAGAAATTCTGAAGCACAATAACTTCAAGAAGAGGACATTCAAGAAGGAATTCACCAAAGACATCATCAAAGGTGAATCAAGCAAGAAAGAACATTTCACATGCTTTGAATGCAAGAAGCCTGAACACATTAAATCAGAGTGTCCTCAACTCAAGAAGAGCAAGAGATTCAAGAAAAAATGTTATGAAAGCCACATGGGATGACTACGATGAAAGTGAATCGGAAGCTAGCCCAAGTAATGAGAAATTGGCCAATATTTGCCTCATGGCACATGAAGATGAGGTAAATTCTACTTGTAATAATTCTCTTTCATTTGAGGAACTTAGAGAAGCATTTGCTGAATTATATAGTGAATTTAGAAAAATTGTTTCTAAGAATTTAAAACTTAAGAAATCAAAATTTTCTCTCTCAAATAAAAATGAGATTTTACAAAAAGAAAATGAGAATTTGAAAAAGGAGAAAGACGAACTTGCTTCTAGGCCTTAAGTCTCAACTAAAGAATGTGATGAATTAAAATCTAAGGTTGCATTATAATCAAGTTCACGAATGGTAAAAAGAACTTAGATACATTGCTAGGACAACAAAGATGTGTGTTTGATAAAGCCGGAATTAGGTACAATCTTTCAATCAAACAAAAGAATTATCAAACATTCTTTACCACATCTATTAGTTCTTCACACACCTCTTTTAGTACCTCTTATTCATATGTTGGAAATAAGAGAGTGAGGAAAGTTTGAGTTCCTAAGGGAACAAACCCTTCCAAAGCTAATATAGTTTGACTCAAAAGGATTTGGGTACTAAAGAGTTTTACTTGAACTTGTGTTGTAGGTATGCATAAAGTCAAGTTCCTCCAAAACCATTTGGTTCTTAGATAGCAGTTGCTCGAGACACATGACGAGAAACAAGAAACTATTCATCTCTCTTTCTCCTAAAGAATGAAGACATGTGACCTTTTGAGATAACTCAAAATGAAAGATCATCGGCATATGTAATGTTGGTAAATGTAACTCTACTTTCATTTAAAATATTTCTTTAGTTGAAGACTTAAATTATATCTTAATTAGTATTAGTCAATTGTGTGGTAAAAGGCATTAATGTATCTTTTAAATCAAACTTGTGTATAATTAAGGGTAATGATAATATTAACACCTTGTTTATTGTATATAGAAATGAAAATATGTACACAATTGAATTCAATGAAATTACTTCTCAAAACTTGATATGTTTTTCGGCTTTAAATGAAGCTAGTTGGTTATGACATAAAAGACTAGGACATGCTAGTATGGACTTGCTTCCTAAACTAAGGATTACGTAAAACTAAATTTGTAAAAAAATAAAGTATGTGATGCATGTCAATTAGCTAAACAAATCAAAACATCTTTTAAAAAGAAAAAGAAAAATCTCAGATCTTTAGAGCTTCTTCGTATAGATTTGTTTGGTACAAATGATGTTGCTAGCCTAGGAGGACAATCGTATGCATTTGTAATTGTTGATGATTATTCCATATTCACTTGGGTGTTATCTTGTCACATAAAAGTGAAGCACACACATTGTTTGCTAAATTTTGTATGAGGGTGCAAAATAAAAAAAGTTATTCAATTATCAATATAAGAAGTGATAGAGGAGGAGAATTTAAAAACAAAGAAATAGAAGATTTTTGTGAAGAAAATGGATTTAGTCATAACTTCTCGGTTCCTAGAACCCCTCAACAAAATAGTGTGATAGAACGTAAGAATAGATCAATACAAGAAATGGCTAGAACAATATTAAATAAACATGACTTATCTAATTACTTTTGGGTCAAAGCCATAAATACTTCAAGTTATGTAATCAATAGAGTTGTAATAAGAAACAAATTGAATAAAACATCATATAAACTTTGGAAAGTAAGATCACCTAATATTTTTTACTTTAAGGTATTTGGATACAAATGTTTCATATTAAATGACAAACATCACTTAAAGAAATTTGATCTTAAATCTCATTAAAGAATCTTTCTAGGATATTCAACAAATAGCAAATCATATAGAGTATTTGTCACGACCCAAAATCCCACCTAGGAGTTATGAGACTTTGGTGTCATGATTTAACTTTACAAACCATCCTACAAGAGCATATAAGGCATCCAAAAAGTTGAACTAAAATTTTCCTTAATAACTTAACTAGTGTACAAGTGTAACAAAATACTAAAGTGTAAAATGACATAATTACATGACCCAAGACTTAAGTCACATGACTCTAGTTTAACAAAATCCGAAAATGGAAGTCCCAAAATACAATCACTCCCTTACATGCCTCCATCAAAAGAAACCTGAGTAGGGCCACCTATCAAGGTCCCTTCTCTCCTCGGAATGATCCATAGCAAATTCTTCCTCTATCTACTTCTCCTCAACCCATGATTCTGGAGGACATATGTCGAATCTCTAACCTGTCGAAGATAATAGTTCGGTTGAGCAAGAAATACTCAGCGTATACAAACCAATAGACAATTATGTTATAAAACATTTCATAACATATACAATTCAATTTCCAAGTATACTTTAATCAAAGTGCTGAAGCTAACATTTCAAAACATATATGAGCATAATTTCCATAATCTTACTTTAAATCTTAACTACTTGAATTTATACTTTAAAACATACTTTGAGTTCGAGTCGTGGAGAGTCTTTGAGAGAATATGATCCTTATGAGATTCTTATGAGATCTTGTGTTTATGAGATACTTGTGAGATTTGATCTTTGTGAGATTCATACAATATCTTAGACTTGGAGCCACTTTTGACCCATGATCCTTGTGAGACACATGCGAGGTCTTAGACATGATCTTTGTGAGATTTTACAAGATCTTGCGCCTGTGAGATACTTGTGAGATTGATCCTTATGAGATACATACGAGATCTTAAACTTGGAGATCAAACATGACCCATGATCCTTGTGAGATACATACGAGATCTTAAACTTGGGGTCAAACATGACCCATGATCCTTGTGAGATATATACGAGATCTTAGACATTCTTTTGAGTTTTGCTTTTCATTCTTATGAGATTTCATTTCATTCATGTGAAATTTTGGATACCTATACTTATGATAAAATCATTAATGATGCAAAACATAGTGCTTGCAAGTTATGTAAGAATCTTAATAGACAAGAATTTCACAAAATATCAAAATGTACTTAGTGTATTTCATTCATAAACAAGGCATACATGCATTTGAGTTACACACCCTCATTTCATAGAGAATAATGCATTTCATCTTACCTTTGTTAAAGAATATAACAAGGTTTTGCTAAATGAAAGTATCTACTCAATATCATCAACATAAATGCTTTTAAATCTTGACTCTAGTATTTAGATAATAACGTAACTATCTAGTAGAGTGTATTTACCTTTTGAGGTTGAACCTCGTGGTATTTACATTTGAGAAGGCTTTAAAGATGAGATTTGAGTTTTTCCTTTGATCTTGAGGAAAACCTCTTTCCAAGCCCTAACTTCCTCTCATTTTTCTCCCAAAATCTCTCTTAGACTTAGTGTAAACCTAAAACCCACGAAAATGCCCTCTATTTATAGCCTAGGGGGTTGAAACCTTTAAAATCCTGAGATTTGAGGTTTTTCGTGACTTAACTGGGCAAGACCGTTCGAATGGTCTTTTGATCGTTCGAACAGTTTTGTAACCGTTCTAATGGTTGCCTTATATTTTTTATTTCTAAAATTTTTATTCATAATCGTTCGAACGGTTGAGGCACCGTTCAAATGGTTATGCTTACAATTTTTGATTTATGAGATTCTATGCACCATTTACTGGCATCGTTTGAACGGTCAGGGAACCGTTCAAATGATTGCTCCAGATTTCTTTGTTTTTCACATTTTCCCTTTTTCTTTCTAATTTGCTTAGACTTTTCTACTTTTTAAACATTACAAAGAGTCCTTAGTACCTTAGAACACATGTCATAACACGTTAAATATAACACTCTCATTATCATTAATCATACAATCCAAACCATACATGGGAGCCTTTTGGCCTTAACACACACTATTCACTAGTACTGTGCACATGAATTTTCAGGGTTTTACGGTATTTAACAAAAATACTTTAACTGTTAAAGAATCTATCCATGTTGTATTTGATGAAGCTAAATCTTTTAATAATGAGAAAAATGATGAATATAAGATAAAAAATAATGTAGAAAAACTATCAAAAGATATATCAAACATTGAAATCAATAAGAAATAAAAGAATGATAAAGAAGACTCTAATAATGATAAACTTATTAAAATTGGTAATGACAAAGAACTTGAAATTGAAAAAGAAAATCAACTTTCTAAAGCTTGAAAAATGGTAAAAGATCACCCCCCCCCCCCCCCTCCCAAAGAGCTAATTCTTAGTAATATGGAGAAATTGGTAAGAACAAGAAGGAACATTTGTAATAACTTGACATTCTTTTTTCCAACAGAACCGAAAAATGCTAATGAATCAATTAAAGATGAATCTTGGATAATGACTATGCAAGAATAATTAAACCAATTTGAAAGAAACAATGTATGAGATTTAGTACCTAAACCTAAAGATAAATCTATCATAGGTACAAAAGGGGTTTACAACAAAGAAGAAGGAATAGATTACGAATAAACTTTTGCTCCGGTAACTAGACTAGAAATTATTAGAATGCTACTTGTTTTTGTTAGTTATAAAAATTTCAAATTATATCAAATGAATGTCAAAAGTGCATTTTTAAATGGTTTCATCGGAGGAAGTATTTGTCGAACAACCTCCTTATTTTGGAAATCAAGATTTTTCAAACCATGCTTTTAAACTTACTAAAACATTATATTATTTGAAACAAGCATCTAGAGTATGATATGATAGAATAAGTGGTTTCTTTCTTGGCAATGATTTCATTAAAAGAAAAATAGATACTACATTATTTGTGAAATCCAAGAATGATGATATGCTAATTGTGCAAATATATGTTGATAATATCATTTTTGGATTTACTAATGAATCTTTATGTAATGTTTGCTAAGACAATGCAAAAAGAATTCGAAATGAACATGATGAGAGAGTTGAACTTTTTCCTTAGACTTCAAATCAAACAAATATAGGAAGGAATCTTCATCAATCAAGCCAAGTATACTAGGTAGCTTCTTAAGAAGTTTGTAATGGATAATGTCAAAGAGAGAGACACTCCTATGAGTCCCTCAACTAAACTTGACAAGAATGAGAAATGCAAAAATATAGATGAAAAAAAATATTGATGTATGATTGCTAGTTTATTTTATTTAACTACTAATAGATCTGATATTATGTTTAGTATTTGCATATGTCCTAGATTTCAATCATGTCCTAAAGAATCTCATATGATTGATGTAAAAAGAATATTTAGATACTTGTTATGAACAATAGACTTAGGTCTTTGGTATCCTAAAAACACATCATTTGAACTTATTATTTATTTAGATGCGGATTTTGCTGGGTGCAAAGTTGATTGCAAAAGCACAAGTGACACTTATCACTTTTTAAGACACTCCCTTATTTTATGGTTTAGCAAAAAACAAAACTCAGTAGCTTTTTCTGCAGTTGAGGCTTGATCGTTACTCAATCTCAAATTATTCCTTCTTAGTAATAATTCCGTAGAATAGTACTAGTAAGGGTATCGAACCTTTGAGGACTGCGTTGGTTTCGTTGCATTTTATCAAGATTAATTTTAAACTAATGAGATAGACAATTGATTGTGTTTGATTAAATTAAAACAATGATTAAACTAAAGGAGATTTTTAAATTAAACTAAAAACAATTGGGTTTTAAATCCTTTTGGAGAGAAGATCTAGGGTTTTCAAATCCACCACTAACTTAATAACCAGTCTTATTTTGAATTTATTCTATCATCTTAATTTGCAAACATTTCAGTTAAAGTGACAGCACGCCTCCTCTCAACTGATCAAGAAAAGTTCAAGGGATTATATCCTAAACATATCGTATCTTCGGTTAGCATGAATGATACACACTAATCTATGGTTGTGTAATCACTCGTCTTCCCTTAGCATAAAATATCTTTGAATTTAATCTCTCAATATATTAAAATCATTGCATACAACCTATATTTAAATTATAACGAAAATTATCACAAGTAGATTCAATTCCAATTTCATAATACCTAAGACAAGGTTGAGAATTCCATTGAAATAAAATATAAATCAAATACATCTGGTTGTTAAAACAATCCTCTCATTATGCAATCAATGTCTACAAATAAGAAATCAAAAATAAAACAAAATAAAACGACACAGTTACTTGGCTAGGGTTTCATCGAAACCCTAGAATGGAAATTAGTTCATCGCGAGGGAACACATCATCTTCATAGACAAAGCTGATACACTCTTCTTCATGACTTCTTTTTTCTCCAGTTTTTTCTTCTATTCTTTTTTATTCCAAAACTCTCTCATTTGATGTCCACAAACTCTTCTATTTATAGGGAGAAGGGTAAATCTCGGATTAGGGTTCTTAGAAACCCATTAGAACTCCACTTCCTTTGATCCGGGTAAGCAAACTTGGACAAAAACGCCGAGTGCGATCGATCGCATTCACACCTGCAATCGATCGCATACAAGAAAAAAATATTCAATTCAATCTGTCAATTGTGCGATCCATCGCAGGTATGTAACATGTGTAGAATCCTTTTTTAAATATTTTTCTTCTTGGATGACCCTTGTTTGAACCTTTTGGAAGCCTTTAATCCTCATTTTTAATATTCTTTTCCTCACATGAACCTGAAATCACTGAAAACACCTAAGTAACGCAAAATGATATAAAATATTTCTCTCATAGAGTTAACAAGTTAAGTTTGAGGTGCTTATACGTGTAACATCTAGCACCGATCAAGGCTGAATATGTAGCAGCTAAGAGTTGTTGTGCTCAAACTTTATACATGAAACAACAATTAGAATACTTTAAACTTAAATATGATAATATTCCAATTAAATGTGATAATACTAATGTCATTTGTATGACTAAAAATCACATTTAACACTAAAGAACTAAACACATTGAAATAAGATATCATTTTTTAAGAGATCATGCTCAAAATAGGGATATAATATTGAAATTTGTTAATACAAATAATCAACTTGCGGATATATTCACAAAACTCATTCAACATGAAAGGTTTAGTACTTTAAGAAGATAACTTGGGATGGGTAGGCCGACCTTATGTGATCATGCTTAATGCTTATTTTTGATAATTTGGATGATTGATTGAACATGAATTTATCTTTATATTGGTTTAGAAGTGAAATTGGAACTTTTACTATAAACCAGTCGATTGATTTTTGGTTGGGAACCAAATCAGTTGACTGATTGTCTGAGTGATGCCTATTTCACTTCTCATGATTTTTTCTTTCTCTTATAGCTTGTTGTGTTCTTTTTTTATGATGTCAGAGGGAGAAAAGTAAAAATATATGAAATGAGAAAAAAAGTGTGTAGAAAAGTGTATAGGGAGTAAAGTTAAATCTTTGTTTATGTTTTGTAAGATGTATGTTTGGATGTTATATAATGCTTAGTATTTCTTTGTAAATTTTGACATATGTATAATGCTTATACATTGTGCCTTTTTAAAAATGAATTTATTATATTGGTATCACATGCTTGAGTTTATTATATTGGTATCACATACTTTGAATTTATTATATTGGTATAATATGCTTATTTAACACTATGCAAATGAATAAAATTTATATCATGACTATTTTGTATAGTTTGTTCATTCTTTTTGATGATATCAATGGGAGAAAGAATGAAATGAAATGCTTGTGAATGTATGAAGATTGTTCTTGAAAATAAAGATATTGTATTTTGAAAATGTATGAAAATATTATATATGTATGTCTTGTTCTATGCTTTGTTATACAATGCCTTGCATTTTTTATAATTTGTAATGGTTGACTTATATACAATGATGAATTTCCTATCTATTGTACCCTTTAAGAATCATTTATCATATTTGTATTATGTGCTTATGAATGATATATTCATATTGGTATCAATTGCTTAAGAATTAATGACGTATTTAAATTGGTATCATGTGCTTATGAATGGTTATGAATGATTTATGCAAATGAGTTGAGTTTATATCTTGAATTTATTAAAATTCTTTACTGCATATGTTTAGGTAGAGTTTACCTCAAAATTTTTATTTAATTTATAGATTGAGGGAGAGCTTGTTCCTATTTCATTCCATTATTATGTCATCAAAGAAAACGAGGAGGGTGTTAGCCTAAAGGTTACAACCATAGGTACCCTTAATAATTTTGATGATAACACAATAATGAAATAACCATTGTGTTATTAATGTCTTTATTAAGTTTTTATGAAAATTCGTGTATAAGAGCATTAGCACACTATCCAATGCATAAAGCATGAAAATGACATCAAGTTTAAAAAAGAATTCACAAAGCAAGCCGACTAATCAAATTGAAGATCCAAAGCAAAAGAGACAAACTCATGACAAGAAGAAGAAGATTCACTAAGAAGCAATCTTTGTCATGGAGATGAAATCAAAGAAGACAAATTAAGATCAAGTTTGAAGGACAATAAAGATTCTCCAACTAGAAGATTAAAGGTTTTATATTTGAAGGTTGAGAGTTCTTAGGACAACTGTAAAAAGTCATCAAAGTTTGAAGGTTGAAAGCTCAATGACCTAGAATGACCTTAGGAACCTTAAACGCATATTTCCATAACATTCTAAAGCCCTAGGACATCAATTTACATAGGCCTAATCTTAATTAAAATAAGCTAATTAACCTATCATATCATCAATGTTGGATAAAAGGAGTTTTCTATGAAAAACAGAAAACTAGTCGACTAATTCTTGAGGCTAATCAAAATCAGTAGACTGATTCATGCCATGTGTCATGAATAGACACTGATATCAAAACCAGTCGACTAGTTTTCACTGGCTATAAAAAACCAGTAGACTGATTTGGGTTCTGAAGATTCTGGAATTGGCTGATGTAAAACCAATCGACTGATTTGCTCGAGACAGAGCATTTAATGTTCCATAACGACTAGTTTTTCAAACGGTCATTTTTACATTAAATGCTACTCCAACTGCCATAATTTCTCCTGAGCTATAAAATGAGATCGTTTATGAACAAATTAAAAACTCCAATCATTCTATTGAATCCTATTCATCACTTTCAAGCATTCATTAATCCATTCTTTGAGAAAAACCCCAGGAATCCAAAAGAGTCAAATTTGAGCTTTTCAACTCCATCATTTGAGAGACTCTTAGTGAGCATTCAAGTGATCTTCCAGCTAGTTTTAGGAGCATTTTCAGATTGTAAATCTCTTATACATTTATTGTATTCGAAATCAAGAATCGGTGTGATTCTTGTCATTGGAGCAGGAAGCTTCATTAAAGGGAAGTCAAGATAGATGTTCTCTTGCAATTTGTAAAGGTTTGGTCTTCACCCATGAAGAAGGTTGTGCGATAGCGGATCATGTTGAATCCTCAAGTAGGAAGCTTGAGCCGGGGACATAGACGGGAAGCCGAACCTCGAGAACATATCGCTGTGTTTGAATTCTCTCTCCCTTCTCTTTTTAGCTACTGTTCTATTAATTATTGCATTGCTATACTTGAATTGAAAATATCATTAGTTGCTTAAAATCCTAAGTAAGGAATTAGGAATTTTTTTAAAAATTTTTTAAGACCCTATTCACCCCCCCCCCCCCCCCTCTAGGGTCTATTATTTGGGCAACAACCACCACCGCAATGCCACCACCAACAACAAAATGATATTTTTGTTTATGATTTTCATTATAAATATTTAAGTGAACTAATAGGTGGAACTCTTATGCCTTATTTAGATTAAACTTCTATGCAAATCTTCAAGAAAACTTCTTAAAATTGTAGCTCATTAGGAGAGTAGGTATAAGTCATTTTATGGGAAAATGACGTTTGATTTATGCTTGCAAGAAGTAGCTTCCCAAAACGAGAAGTCAAAATGTGCATTTGGATTTCCCTAGCAATGAGTAACTTCTCAATTTACTAATTAGTTATTTTCAAAGAGCTGTAGATTCCCAATTTTGTGGTTAGCTCCTTTTAACTATGATTTATATTTTTAACAATTTTTTTAAAATCAATGTTAAAAATATAAACCCTAAGGATTAGTGAATCTTAACCACAGTTAAACAAATTTAAATAGGGGACTATCAAAATAGGTTTTCTAGAAGTGGTTAAAAATAGTTGGAAACAAGTTATCTTAGAGACTGATTCGAAGGAAATCTCAAATATTCTCAACAACTCAGCTTCTCAATTCAATGGGAAATTCTCGCAATTGTGGAGGACATTAATTAAAGCCCTTTGTAGGAGATCTAAACAAGTGAAGGTCCTGTGTGTGAAAAGACAAGTGAAGGTCCAGTGTGTGAAAAGACAAGTGACCTGGTGGCTCATGATGCAGCCCAACACGCTCTTAATATCATCTTGGATAGAACACCTCATTCTGGGCCTTATCCTATGATGAGGACTTCTTGAAATTCCCTAAATATATAGCTTTATCCCAAGCTTGTCCAAGATTAGTAGTGAAATGAAATGACTCCTTAATTAATAGGGAAAAAAAGATAGATTGACAAAATTATAAGTAAACTCATTCAGTAAAGCACCAAACACAAACTTCCAAGCTGTCACTATGGTAGTAACAAGTGTTACTATCTTTTCATGCTACCTTGAGAACGGGTAAAAACTATAAATTCCTCAAGTTAAAAATTTTGATTTTCTTAACCTATTGAAGGGGGAGCAATGTTAGGTATTGCAATTATAGTGAGAATTTGAAAAAAAATTGAATTCTGCGGCTCGACACTCCTCTTTATCCTATTACCATAAGGTCAATTTCAAGAGCAGACTGACAAAATCCAATAAGAAGAAAAAAGAAAAGTGTTAGCCCAAGTTTCCCAATGCAAGTTAACAGGGCAAACCATTTTAGGCGGGTCTATATAGTAATTTGTAGGATACCATTAGATAGTCTAACCAAAAAGAAAATAAAAAAGAAAAAGAAAAATGAGGTCAAAGAGATAATTAACTAAAATTAGTTAGAGTCTGTTTGAAAACTCTTGTCGAATATAATAACTCTAAAGAATAAGCTGTAATATTTTTCCTAGAGTTTTATCATTTGATAAAACTCTGAAACACTTTCCTAATTTAATAGTAGTATGTTTGGTAAACCTTCTTATTGACCATTTTTAAGAGTTTATTACAGGAGTAATAAATGTCATTTTTTAAATATGCAAGTAAGAGCCCTCGATCCCCTTCTCTAACATTCAATGGGCTGCCACCACCCCTCAAGTATGGCTTCCCCCATGTACAACCACTCCTATTCCATTGCCACCCCACCCCCTCCCCTTCTCTCCAAAGTAATGTTACATTGTTCTTCGGTTCGCTCGGTTCAAATTCGGGTTCGCAATTCGCCATTCTAGAGTGAACCCCGTTCGCCAAGGGTAAGATGAGACAGTTCGTTTCTCAGTTCGCTTAGTTCTTTAATTTGGTTTGCTAGCTTGGTTCGCTTATATATATATATATATATATATATATATATATATATATATATATATATATATATAAATTGTGTAAATAAATATATTATAAATACTTATTTTTAAAAAAAACATTAAAAATTAAGTTATTTAAACAAAACATTAAAAAATAGGTTTTATAGCCGGTTCGCGAACCCGGAAAACAAATTCGCCGAACTTAAAGAACAAATTCGCCAAATCCAAACAAAAAGTTCGCTGAACCCGAACAAAAAGTTCGCCGAACCAAAGCTATTAGACTCGAGTAGCGGGTTCGCTCAATTTCACAAACCCAAATGAACGAACCAGTTCGCGGTTCACATTAGTAGGTAGCGAACTAGGTAACCCTCCTCTCATCAATCCATCATGAAATATGTTGCTGGAATGTGTTGAAAGTCATCCCTTCATTAGTGTCAGAGATGTTACACACAAACACATTAATCAAGGGTACCCTTGTACCATCGAATCTATATAAGAATAAGAAAACAATGAATTTGACTGCATGAAATTTATAAGCAACATGTCTTCACTAATAAATCTTTCAACATCCTATGCAATATTAACATATATAGAAATATAATTGCATGAGTTTTATAAACAACACATGGTACTAGCAGCATACCTTGAACCAACATCATCATATCATAACAATTGATCTCATACCATCAATAAAAGAAATATCCAGAACAACCACAAAGGTTAAATAGAGTGAGTTTATGATTGTAAAAGGGCATCCGATATTTCTTTCCTAACAGCTGGCATCTCCACATGTTCACTGGTGACCTCTACATTTGATGGACCAACATCATAATTTTTAGTGACTTTCCAAGTCTCGTAGTGGCAAAATAGTGCATCAGTATAGCTTCTTTCCATATAAAATTATGCACATCATTGCAACAGGTATAATACTCCAGCGTATCCAGGGGCGGAGCCAAGAGGGGGCCGGGGGGCACGTGCCCCTCTAAACTTTTGAAATAAAAGGGGCTTATATGGTAAAACATGGTTGCATGGGACATGGAGGTGGATAGAGATCCAATCATAGTCAATTCCAATTGAAGTTGGGGAGAATTCAATCAAACCCACAGGCCAACATGTGTCCCTTTTAACCCTATTAACCGTGGTTAAAATTCACTAACTTTTGGGGATTCAACAATATAACTTTAGTTTTTTTTTTTAAGTATATTAAAAAATATTAACTCTAAGGGTTAAAAATCCTTAACTAGACTTTAACATTTTTTTCTAACAACTAAGGTTATATTGTTGAACCCCAAGAGTTAGTAAATCTTAACCACAGTTAATAGGGGTTAAAAGAGACACGTGTTGACCTGTGGGTGTGATTGAACTCTACCCGAGTTCAATCGTGATTCGATCTTAGGTTGGTGCTCCTCAGCTTTTGAATTTTTTAAAAAAATTGTAACTTGATGATTTTCTGACTTGATCACATGTCAATCTAAACCTTAGAAAATTATTCTGACTAATGGCAAAAAAGGGAAAAAGAGCTAAGGAGATGAGGTCAAAAGCACACCAAGAATATTGAGAATACCAAGGAATGACTGCCGTTTAGCATTGTTTTATTCGACTTGGTCTTGTTGCGTCCCTTTTAGGCTGACAGTCTTTCCTATTTATAGGATTTTCATTTTGGGAGCTTTAACACGAAGTAATTGTATTTCTTTGTAACAGACACATTAATTATTGTAACTCTTTTTTGAATTAATACAATAACGCTCTTGACATTTATTGAATGAACGCATTTTCATTTATTGTGTCAAAGTAATCACTTCATTTTCCTCAGGTGCCCTTACAGCGACTTGTTACTCGTCAAAAGTTCTATATACATTGGTGAAGGCGACCTCACTTTTCACGTAATAGTTCACCTTTCGACTAATGAACCTCTCACCCTCTAATCCTTAAATCTCCTTTATCCCCCCCCCCCCTTTTTTTTTATACTTTGTGAACAATACGCTTCCAATAGTACATAAGTTTCAAGTTAAAAGCGTTTTAGCCATATATGGACGACGCAATACCTTTACAGGCAAAAAGATGTCATAGGCACACAATTTTTTACCAAAGGCGCATGAAATTTTGTTGAATGCGTTTAGCCTTTGCCTTGTCGTCATGAAGGATTTATTACATTGGTCCACGTGTCCTTCGCAAAAAGACCCATCAAATTTTTTTTTACTAAAAATAGAATCCTCTAGTTATAACCAGACTCGATCCTTCGAATCAATTATAACCCACAAGTCAACACATGTCCCTTTTAAGATTCACTAACCCTTATGGTTTAACCACCTAACCTTGGTTTCTAGAAGAAAAAAAATTAAGTCTAAAGGTTAAAATTGTTAACTAGAGTTAAAAGACTTGTGTTGTAATCAGGCTCCAAGGAGTTTGGTTATAATCGTAGAGGATTAGTCATGTGACATCTGTTCAATTTAATTTTCAAAAAACTATCTTTTAACTATTTTGTTTAATTATTTAATAGGGTGTAGTCATTAGATAAGGGGGCAACTGCTCCCTAACTTTTCAAAAAAATTATATTACAAAATGTATGGATGAAATGATCCACAAACTTAATTGTCAATTTTTTTTTTCCGAAGGCTCTGCCCTGAACCCCTGTCCCTTAAACCAAATGTGTCCCCTCTACAACAATTTCCTAGCTCCACCCCTAACTGTATCGGGCCATTTTTCTTAGAATAATGATGAATTAAGCCAGCCTTCAAAACTCTGCTCTATCAAACTCCTTAAAGAAGTACTTACAAAAACAAAATCCTTAAAGAAGAGTGAACATAATTAAAGAATTATTAATGTTTATCACAAGGACCAACGTACACCTCTACAAAAGTCTAGTAACCAATACTAAAATTCCAATATCGTGCTAAAAATTTGCGTGTATTCGTGTATCCAGCATCAAACACAGTACTTATCTATAAAGAATAATAAAATTTATATGCAAATATAATATTATATGGAGTTTCTTACTAACAAGCAATTACAATTAAAAATAATCATCAGGAGGAATATGTGAAATTTTTTGCAAGGATCATGAATGATGCCTATTAAGATGCGTGAAACATGTGTTGTGCGTTCCAAACCTACCACTACATAAGTGATCATGTCAAAATAACAAGTTATCATCATATTCTGTGTGCATTCCTCCTTTCCTATCCTATAAAGCACTTGCTTTACAATAGAATCACTGCATTGATGAGGGTGGAATGAGGTTCGTGGCAACTCAAGCCCGAGGGATGGAGTGTTAGGGACAGTGGTCACGTTCCAACTACCTTCTATATCCCTCCTTGGTGTCTATGCTTCCTTCCCAATAGCTGAAGCTTCCCCAGAGAGGGTCCCTATCTTTACAAGAAACTATATTGGTTTCGTGCTATATACACGACATTCAAGTTTACCTACATTAAATAGGTATTAGTTTATGATCAGTTCATAATAAAAATTGTAATAAATTTCAATTAGACCTTTCTATATCATTGCATCGTATCTCTCTTTATCCATTGTTACAACAGAAATGATAATCCCAGTCTCAAATCTTCCACAGATGCCAGGTGGTGGCACCAAGTGTCACACATCTCCTTGATTTTTATTTTTATAACCAGTAAAAAGGAGACAAGAACAGACGTGTTACACCACTCTTGCGGTGGAAAAAATATGAGTTATTGCGACTGGGGCTAACACTCCTCTTGTTACAATATGAGTGTATTCATTATATCCAATCTTTGTCTGACCTGTAAGCTTTTCCAAGCTGCATACTATTTCCTTAAAATATTTCTTTGATTTTTAAGCTACTTTTGATCGTACTTCAGCTTATTTTTTGTGTACTCACTACTTTTCTCAGGAAAATGATCTAGGTGTGTCCTAGGTCTGCCACCTAATTGGACATCCTCAACGTAGGGTCAATTCTTTTGTATTTCATTTGATCAGTTTGCCTAGCCTCTTTTAATGGCGCCTCCTAATGCAAAGGCCCTGCCTCTTTTCACTAGTTGCTATGTTCGAATTTTAAACTTGATTGAATCGGTGGATATATACACAAGTTTACTAGGTAGGTAAAGGGAATGAGTTGACAAATATTATTGAATTCTCAAGATGATTACAAAGAGACTCAAGTAAGGTTTAAATAGATAATAATATATAGATAAATATAGAAACTAAATCAAATCATTCATTATTTAATGCTAATCAAGTCCTAATCAAATCACAATTGTAATCTCAATTTAAATCCAAATCCTTCAAATTGTGATGATGGTAATGATATGGTGCATCTCATGCATATGATAACCATACGTGTACTCTATTACTCTCCCTCAAATTCATGTAGATTTGAAAATATGTGTGAGTTTGATACTCAATCAGGTAAGGTAGCTTGCTAGTCATTCTAATGTCGTTGTAGATGATAATTGTCAATCGTCACCGTTGTTGATGTGTTGTATGGAGAGAGAATAATACGGGCCTCAATGGGCTAGACCTTGATTGGCCACTGAAAGGGGTGGACAACAAAGGGTCAAGGCCGCAATGGGCCGAATTACCTCTTGGGCGTTGAAATGGGCCTCCTTGGGCCAAATTCAAAATGACATATGTGATCGTTCCAATGGTCTCACCAAAGGGGTCACGAATCTTCAAAAGAGTCTCTTTGAGCCTAAAAAGTGGTGGATCCTAATGATCTTGCCTCTGATCATGCCAAAGAGGTCACAAGTCCTGATTTGGGCTCATGGGCAAAAAAAATGAATCTCTCTCTCCCTCCAACACATCAACAACAATTTTTTTTTCCGGATACTATGGAATGATGATCGATGTGACTAAGCGTTTTGTGCAACTACACTTCCCTTGATCAAACCTTGATAGCACATTAAACCTTATCCTGATTTTTTATTGCCTCAATACGTTGATCTAACAATAGCGAGCATTGATTGAGCTGCTGAAGATGTTGGAAACATCCTGATCCTCTTTTTACGTAGCTGTCACTCTAAGTTGATGGGGTGAAAGTGAGTGAACCCATTTGGTTGGTAATTAACTACGATCGTCCCAGAATATTGTGGCATCGGATTGAGTTGCCGAGCCATATCTCGACTGTTGTGTTTATCCTCTCAAAATATAGTTCAATTGGGCTAATCGAGTCCACCATGAGGCCACCTTTAAGCATGGACCAGCATCCAGACTCAGAAACAACTCATATTCGTCACTCACTTGTATCCAATTAAGTAGAGAAAATATAGAGCTTCACCTTTTGCATGTCAAGCTTATATGAGAAACTATGGTTGGTTTCTACCATGAGAGATGAACTCGTTGCCTCCTTTGATACTCTTTCTTCTATCTCCGCCCCACCAAAATTTTGACCATCCTTGCAATACCAGAGACAGAAGAACCAACTAGAGAGAATGGAAGAAGGCTTGGACAAAATTTGATGAAAAGCATTGTTACTCCTACGTGGACTGGGGGAGAGGGAGCATGATAAGTGAGTGAGAAATCTCAACAATAGTAGCCATGTCATAACAACGGTAGTGAATGGCCATGAGTGATGAGATGACATAACATAAAAAATGAAGGAGAGGGCTTGTGAGAGAGAGGGATGTAGACTTGGACGAGCAACAATGCTCTGCCTTAAATGCTAGAAGTATAGGTTACAACCAAAAAACTAGGCCCGGCAAGCCGCTCCCTTAAATGTTAGAAGTAAAGGTTACAACCAAAAAACTAGGCCCAACGGGCGGCAAAGGATCCGCCCCCCCCCCCCGGAACAGCTATTAAACAATGGAGAGACCAAATCTAACAAGACAAAAGCAAGGTCGGATCGACCAGCTTTGATACCATGAAGATAAATTAAAATATTGAATTCTCAAGATGATTAGAAAGAGACTCAAGTAGAGTTTAAATAGATAATAATATATAAATAAATATAGAAACTAAATCAAATCATTCATAATCTAATGCTAATCAAATCTCTATCACAATCGCAATCTCAATCTAAATCCAAATCCTTCTAATTGTGATGATGGTAAAGATATGGTGCATCCCATTCATATCATAATCATACATGTACTCTATTATAGCTAAAGCAGTGACCATTTTAAACCCCTATGGCTAATTTTTTTTTTTTTAAAAAAAAAACCAAGGCTAAATGGGTGAACCCTTGGAGTGTGTAAATCTTAACCATAGTTTAATGGAGTTAATAGGAGACACATGGTAGAAAAGGGGCCCCAAGCCACCCTCCTCGCGTCACCGATCGAGGAGGTGATTATTTTCCTAAGAGGACTCCACCTACAATGTGTGTGTCGTTTAAACTACCGTTGGGGATCTTAGAAAAAATAAGAAAAGTTTCGTAATAAATACCAAATTTAAATTTTAAAAATTAGGTAATTTTGGCAATATATTTCAATCCATTAAAACAATTAAAGGATAGATTTTAACAAGATTTTATTGGAAATACCGAAAGTTTGGTAAATCTCGTTGAGGAGTGCTAGCACCAGATGCAATAAGTCCAAAAATTTCCAAAGACATTCAACAGGAGAGATGGTTTGACACTTGTTGCTACCAGCTTGCGTATGGGGAAGACTACAATTGGGGATACAATTGGGGCTAGCATTTCAAATCACCAAAATTTTGGTCAATACAAACCTTGCTCCCTACTCATATATTCTTTTTTACATGTCACACAGTTAAGCCCGGTTAGTATATGAAATAGTTAGTGAGTGAACATATATATCAACTACCACACTCATTCTAAGGAATTAGATATCAATTCGTCACCTCCATCCTCCATTTGAAGATGCAATTCTATTGCTCACAGGGGCGGAGCCACATGGGGCCCAGGGGTTGAAGCCCCCCTGAAATTTTGGAGAAAAAAATTATAGTAATAATAGGGGTGTAGCCTGGGAGAGGGGCGAAGCCGGGGTGACGGGAGACTCTAGCCCCCCTAAACTTCCGATAAAAAAAAAATATAATCTTTACCAGCAGACAAATAAATGCGATGCCCATGAGCTTGACCCTCAACAAAAAAAAATCGGAGCCTACGCCCGAACCCCCATTGTTAGCCCCTGCAAGAGAATCCTGGCTCCTCCCCTGACTACTCATGTTAATTGTCATGTCCTGCATGTCTTTATTTACCCTCTTCAGCTAGGAAGCACGGATACTTCAAATAGGCCTCCATACCTGTATCCGATACGTATCGGATATGGATAAGCCTCTGATACGGCGGGATACATACGAGATACGGCCTAGACACGTATCTAGTTAATTAAAAATATATTTTTTTTAATTTCGGATTCGGCTCCAATACGGCATGGATACGTCGAGATACGACCATGAATATATTTTGTTTTTTTTTTTTTTTTTTGGTTTTTTTTTTGTTTTTTTGGAGACCCGGGGGTGTGACCCTATCTCTTTTGTTTTTGCATGGACACAGTCTTCTTTATATTTTGCTTAGTGGATGATAGGATGACTTTCTTTTTTGCTTAGTGGATGATGAGATGACCCTATTTCTTTTGCTTTTGCATGGACATGGTATTTTTTTATACATAAACATAACCGAACCAATGGTTATTTTGTAATTATAATACAAAATATAGTACTATTATTATTTTAAAAAAATTACAGACATATCCTGGCCGTACCCATATCCTATTTTTTTTAGGTTCTGCCATATCGTCGTATCCGTATCGTACCCATATCCGTATCTGTGCTTCCTAGCTCTTCAGTCATTGGCATATGGCTACAGAGGATATGATAAGACTATTAAGTGGCGGACCTTGTGCCTCCCTCCACGATTTGGTGGTTTAATTATCAAATCTATGGTCTTAATTCATGAATAAGTCTCTATTGGGCAAAGATAAGCTCTCCAAAGTGATAAAAATTAAGCTTCGAGCACGAAAAACTCAGAAGCAGAGAAAACATGAACTATATATAAATCATTCAAATCTGAATTATCTATGGTGAAATAACATGATTCTCTTCGCACCTTATTAAACTACTCAATTATACTCCGTCGAAACTAGCACTTTCCTTATTTTTATTTATTTATTTTTGACACCGACATACTGTAGTTATATATGACCTTGCATTGTCATACTATAAGCGTGATCACTCCGCTCTTGTTTGTTTTTCTCTTTCCTTTTCCTTTTCTTTTCCTTTTCCAGTGCTATGAATCAAGAACACAAGACGGGTGCAAAGGGTTTGAGGCAGATGCGATCCATGACAACTATAAAGGCCATGATCAGCTCACAGTCCAAGCCAGGATGTATATTGAGGCTGAATACATCCTCACTTAACAAAATAGTGGTGTTTACTTTCTTCCTAGTTATCTCTGCTACCACCTCCCCAGTGGATCCCCTGATCTTGCAACGCCGTCTCCTAAAGGAACCGTCGATCCGGAAATCCGGTGTCACGGCCTGATTTGTGGGGCCTCCCATGAAAATTTCAGCTTCATCATTGCCCCTAAGAAGCATCGATCGCCTCCTCATTGAGAACACAGGAATCCTTGGACTTTTTGTACGCCCATAATCTCCGTTGAATCCATTCCACTGATATTGCATGCTCAAAATCTGCTCAAATACAAATAAATATATGTTAAAAGAGGAGTTGAGTACCATTTCGTCACCCTAAACCAAAAATTTCATAATAGGACATGGTTTGAAAAGTTTTACTAATTAGGGTATGTATTCCAATATTACCCTTATTAGTTGTTTGGTTTTATATGTATATGCTAAAGCGTAAGTATATCAAAAGCATGCCCCTTTTAAGTAATATAAATGTAAAGCATGCTCTTTTAGGTAATAAAAAAAAGGAAAGCATGCCCTCTTAGGTGAAATATATATTCAAGGCTCTATTGATGATAGAAGTATTAGGTGTGTGTTTCATGCGCGTGAGATTGAAAATAATGTGTCATGCTGTGGGCTGCATTGCCCATCCCAAAGTTATGTATCAATGAGGATATGATATAAGCTATGTTCATAAGCAAGTAAAATATATATGTATGAAAAAAAATGTAATAATATTTGTAGATAAATGTTATACCAATCTTGTTTGTTTTGTGTAATCTGCTTGGGGCCCTATGAATCTTACCTGGGGCCTCAGAGTTAATAAGGCTTTCCCAGCTCCGTCCATGAGAACAAGACACCGGTACTTCCTGGAGTAGTTGTCGACTCGAAAAGCCAACCTCCCCCCACCATTGAAAACCGTGAACCCGTCAGTACCCTGGAAAGTCATGCTCGACTTCTTCCATACAGTAAATACAGATGGATAAACAACTTCTCTTGTTGGACCCTGACATTTTTTCTCTGCAGGATGTATCCGCGACATGTTCTTCTCTCTACACTTCAACAGGAGAAGGAAGGAAGAAAGAAAGAAAGAAATCTGCTGGGAGTCTTTGAATTGAGTTCCCTTGAAAGGTACTGCCAGGTGAATGGAGAAAGGGCGTAGGGTTGGCCTTTTATGTATGAATTTGCTTACAAATGTTTGGTTAGTTTTGAGATTGTTTAATGGGGGGGAGTACTTGTGCAGATCTTGAGCTTTATGCCACCATCAATGACATGGTTTTCTCTATAAAAACAAAACAAACATCCCACCACACTACTTGGATAAAAAGGTCGGAAAACTGTAGCATGGTTGTTAGTCGATCACGCCACAGGCCCACACTATTAGTTCTTATCTTTTGTTAATAACCACTTTAATGTGCTTTTCTTTCTAGAAATAATCATGTTTTAGGGGAGACATAAAGTGCATGGTGGAGGAATTAATCCCTTGTTTGGTTACAGAGCAAATGGGTGAAATAAAAAATAATAATTTTAAAAAATCACAACTAAGAATTACATCTGGGATACGAAAATTTTCTTTTCTTTTTTCTGTTTTCAAGTATTTTTTCGGCAAACAAACATGGACTACATTTTCTTTATTACGTAATCGATAACTATAGTTTACAATATATATACCTTCGAGGATCCTAACACCTAGGAATTAGGGAATTTGGTTGATAGTAAATTGGTAGGAGCCTCACCCCTAGGGACTCAGAGAAACTGAGTCCACCCACTATGGGAGATACACATCCACCACTCGAGCAACAGGAGGGTGGTGTATTCTAAAATTGGCTCACAACCACCAAATACAAAAGTCTTCCAAATTGCTCTTTGACAAAGTAACACACAACAAGTTTCAGAATATCTTAAAACTACAAAAAAGAGCCTTTAAATTACGTCCCTCCTCTTTAGATGCCTATAAAATTAAGTCCAAAGATCGTAAACCAGGTAGAGAAAACCATGATACGTGTTACTGTAGGTGGAAGAGAGATTGATCCATAGAGATAGTTTAGCCCCACTTCTAAAAACCAAATAAATAAGTCTATCATTTTACTTAATTTATGTATAGAAGAGGGCAAGTTATTTTGACCAAGTTTTATCCAAAAAACGTACTAAAAATGTGTTTAAAATACTTTTCTCAGGGCGAGTGTTTCCTGTATAAAATTTTGAAATAAGTTTAAATTGTTTGTGAAAAATGTTATTAAATGGTATTTGCTAACATTGGTTATACATCTATAAGAGTAGTTAGGTTAGTATTTAAACCTCGACATACAAACCTAGCAAGAATTGTGTCTGTCGTTATTAAATGGAAGAATTGTAAGGATTTTTAGGGTTTACATGAAAATCAAACGATTATTGTTTTGCTCTCTTGATATTTATCTCAATACCAAGATCCCATTATTTTCTTACGGGCATAGTTGTAGTAAATATGTATTAGCCACACGAATGAAGAAGAATAAGAACAAGAAAAGATTGGAATGAAGTCGGTAATAGAAGGCTTGTTTATCCCCTTGGTGATCACATTTGAACACAGGATCGACACAACTAACTGGGGTTGTGGCCTAACTGTATATCTATGGCCAGAAAAATAAAATCGACACAACTAAAATATTTGTGTATTAGTGTTGAATTAATTAAGCAACTTGGTTTAGTGACCATAGTTTTTGAGTCACATTCCACTTACTAATCACCTTGTAAACACCAAGTGGGATTATTATTATTATTTTCATGAAATAAAGCTAGACGCCTAGGAGGTCATGGTCTTGGATAAACTAGAAGACATAAAAAACAAAAAGTAGCCGTGTAATGTGAACTAGACATCCCTTTATTAGGACAAAATTAGGTGAGATCTAATTCCAATCTAAAATGGGTAGTTAGAGTTATGTAAGCGGCATCCTCCGAGTAGTGTTATGGTGCGTCTGGATTAGATAAACATATAAATGACCCCCCCCCCCCCCCCCCCCCCCCCCCGGTCACATCCCATTATATGTTGGTACCAAGAACAGAAATGTAGTTTGACAATATCATCCATGGTCTAAGCATTTTAGATCCAGTTAATTCAGTACCTTCTTAGATGACCAAAAGCATAATCAAAACAAGTGAGTTTTGAATTGTGTAAGCATCTATTTACAAGCTTGAGTCATTAAAGTTTTTGTTTGGTAGGTGACTTCATTTATCTAGATTAGTATAAAGGTGAGTCTCTCAAGTCTCAACCGCTACACTGGCCAACTCGAAAACGAATCCTCCGCCAAAAGATAAAAAACGTCTTACCACTAGGCACTCCGCACTAGAGCAAACCCTCGGAATCTATTTTGCAAGGGTGTGAAATTTTGCAAGGGAAATGTTAGGACCAATTTCTCTCTTCCCCCACTTTCTCTACCAAACCAACATGCGTCCTTACTTTTCCAGACTGTTTTTGCAAATGATTAAAACTAAGGGAGAGGGTCTAAGAAATGAAGCTTTTTGCAGCCAGAAAAAATAAGGATATCTGCTGGTCTCGTGGAGAGGAAGAGAGAAACTGGGGCTAGCATTCTCATTTGCAATTTGGGTACTTCACCAATTGCGCAGCAGCCTATATATCCAGAGCGAGCCCGCCATTGATTATTGCAAATGGTGTTTATTAAGATAGATTAGGGACGCGTGAGTGCTCAAGTATTCGGGAATATGAAGAGGTTTCTATACTGAATTTTATGAAGTAGAGGGAGAGGGGCCCTTTAAAATGTTTTAAATAAATCGATACATAGAGCCATTGAATCACATTTTCTTCTTTGTTGGGTGTGTGTATGCTAAAGCACTGGCAATGAAAATTCTATGTCGGTACGTCTCTTCTCCTCTTTCATGTTATTTTCACTTTGCACCAGCTTCTTTTTCAGTATCCATCATTTTGGTCCAACTCTATGCCATGTTAGGAATTAAGTTTGTTAATAGTAAGCACATGGGCAGTTGATAGAAGATACCACACCTCCAAAATAGGAAGACATCTACTGTATTTTGGATTTGGGAGATTATCTTTCCTTGTTCTTTGGAAAGATTATCTTTCCTTATTCTTTGGGATGTTTGCACCAAAATAGGAAACTAATCTTTGTGCAACTGTAAAAGATTCTTTTACCACTTTAAATACAATACCTCACAGCTCTCACAACTCACTTTGAGTTGGAGATTTCACTCAAATTCCTTCTGAATTTCAAAAGTCTTTATGGTATCAGAGTGATACGTGAGGTCTGAGAGTTGTTCATCAATGGCAAACACAACCTACCCTTACCCATCATCTCTCAACGTGGGTAACTTCGTTTCAATCAAGCTAACACTGTCTAATTTCCTTCTATGGAAAACACAGTTGATGGGGCTCATTGAAAGCCAAGATATGGTTGAGTTTATCAATGGTGAACAAACCATTCCAAAACGCTATATTGCTGCTTCAGCCGCTGAAGGTGTGACCAAGAAAGATGTTGATCACAACCCTGCCTATCTAGCTTGGAGACGTTCAGATCGCCTTCTTCGTGGGTGGATCACAAGGACATTGTCTAAAGAGGTGCTCGGATTGGTGGTCAGACTTGACACTGCATCCGAAGTCTAGAACACTCTTCTCAATCATTTTGTACAAGGATCACAGGAGAGAGAGTTCTGTCTTCTCCAACAACTGCAGCTCCTATGCAAAGGAACTTCAACCATGTTTGAATATATTCGGACTTTTAAAGGTTTTTGTGATGATCTGGCGGCCATTGTTAAGCCTGTGGATGTCCGATGAAAAGTCTTGGATCTGCTCAAGGGTCTCGGTCACGGTTATGAGTCATTTGTCACTGCAATGCTCAAACCACCGATCCCTCCTTATTCTAAATTGATCCCTCTACTCCTTAGCCATGAGACGATGAAAAACCTCCACAACCAGTAGAGCCTCAACTACAATGTAGCATTCTTTGGCCAACGGCAAAGCGGCCATAAACATTCAAATAAAAAGGGCAACCAAGGAAGCAACAAGACTCCAAACCAAACAAATCAAGGTGAAAATATGGGGTCATTTTCTTCTAGGGGTCATGGCTTCACTCAGGCTGGATAGCAAAACAATTGAATTGATAACACTCAAGGTGGTTCATCTATTAATAGAAATGAGCAGTCCAGCCAGCGATCTAATCAAGAGAAGGACTTTGTCTGCCAAATCTACAAATTAAAAACCAAATCATTCGGCTATTCGTTGTTGGCACCGCTTCAACCAGACTTACCAACCTGAGGAGATTCCTCAAGCACTAGCAGCCATGACTCTCCATGACAAGCAAGATGCAGCTTGGTTTCCAGACACTGGCGCCTCTATTCACATGACATCCGATCCTAGTAAGCTGCAATCTTTGTCTAATTATTTTGGTTTTGAGAAAATCATTGTTGGTAATGGTGATGCTCTCGATATAACACATGTTGGGTCGACATCTATTGGAGTTGGTAGTACATAACTGAAATTTAATAATGTGTTGGTGGTTCTTGATATTAAAAAGAATTTGCTATCTGTTAGTCAAATGACTTCTGAACATCCACTCATCTTTGAGTTCTCATCAGAAGGGTTTGTGATAAAGAACAAGGAAGCAAGAGCAGTGATAGCAACAGGAAGCAGGAGGGGTACTGACCTCTATGACTTGCAACTAGAAGTACAAGAAGCTTTATTCTCAACCAGATCTCGAGTTACTAGTAATGAAGTATGGCATCAACGGCTTGGCCATCCACAAATGAGGGTCGTTGATTTTCTTCGAAGAAATAAGTTGATTTCCAGCAGTTCGTTCAATAAGGTTGAGGTAGTTTGTAGTAGTTGTCAAATGGCTAAGTCATGTAGCTTCCCTTCTTATTATTTGGTACGTTTTTTGATGAACTACTTGCTAAGTTTCAATGTGATTTATGGGGACCAGCCCCAGTTCTCTCATGTCAGCGTTTAAATACTATGTTCTTTTCGTGGATGAATGCACAAGATTTACATGGTTCTTTCAGCTGAAAAATAAGTCTAATTTTCTGGCTTGTTTTATAAATTTTCATACGTTTATACAAACACAATTTGATAAGAAGATTAAAGTATTTCAGACAGATGGAGGAGAGGAGGAGAGTTCATCAATAAGGATGCTTTATCTTACTTTTCCAAACATGGAATCCATTACCAAATGTCATGTCCAAGGACACCGGAGCAAAATGGACTGGTGGAACGGGAACATAGAAATGTGACAGAACTTGGTTTAACCATGTTGTTCCATACTCATGTTCCAAAAAGGTTTTGGTTGGAAGCTTTTGGATCGGTTGTTTGGTTGATAAATCGTCTACCCTCAAGGGTCCTTGAGATGAAAAGCCCATTTGAGAAATTGTTTGCAAAGAAACCCGATTATACCTCATTACGAGTGTTCGATGGTAGGTGTTTTTCCTAGCTACAAGAATATGCAAAAACTAAATCTGACCCACGCTCCCCGCCATGCGTTTTCATGGGCTACAACCATCAATTTAAAGGATATTGTTGCTTTTATCCTCCTACGGGTAGAACGTACGTATCTCGCCATGTGGTGTTTGATGAAAACACTCTTCCCTTCAAGGACCCGAGCTCTTTGTTTTCATCTACCAATGATAATGTTGAAATAACATGCTTTAATGAGTGGATTACAGGTGGTACAGATTTTTCATTGCCAAGCTCATCCCCACCCTTCCACGTTGTTGGCCATTCACCACTAACAGAGAATGTGGTTCCACAAGTTGATCAAAGGGCTGCCCTTACTTCTCCACATGTCCCTATTATCACTGATCCGAACTCTCCATTGACAATTCCACAAGCTGAACAACCAGCTGCCCCCACTTCCGCATATGTTCCTGTTATCCTTGATCCGGACCAGCCAACGGCAACTCATGTGGATCAACCTATTATACAGCAACACCACAATCAATCACTCACCATGCCGGCTACCAATAGGACTGATTCGGCTCCCACAAAATATTTGGCACCAACATCCACTATTGTCCCGTATGTACATGATCATACCGTCCAAGAACAAAGTCCCTCTCATGACACTTTGCCTTTATAGCAGGTCTCGGATGAGCATAATAGTAGCAAGCCTAGTTTCACCCATGGTGAAACACCCCTGGCCCATCCCATGGAGCCCTCTACAGTTACCATAATTCATCCTCCACAACAGGATCTTGGCCATGCCACTCACACAATGATGACTCGGTCTCGGGATGGAATCGTCAAACCCAATCCCAAGTATTTATATACGGCTGAAAATATTCCAACTGAGCCCAAGTCCATAAAATCCGCATTCAGGCACCCCGGCTGATTATTGGCAATACAAGAGGAGCTTGCCGCACTTCAACACAATGACATGTGGGAGCTGGTCCCACGTACTTCTCAAATGAATATCGTCTGAGGTAAGTGGGTTTTTAAAACAAAACTACATTCTCATGGTACTCTTGAACGGTTGAAAGCACGACTCATTGCCAAAGGATTCAATCAAGTTCCAGGCATTGATTTCATCGAAACATTTTCCCCTATCATCAAACCAGCGACGATCCACACCATTCTCACTGTTGCATATTTGGCTCACAACTGGGACATCCGTCAGTTAGACGTCAAGAATGAATTTCTAGGTGGAAAGCTCAATGCACCCGTCTACATGAAGCAACCTCCTGGGTTCAAAGACTCATACAGATCAGACCATGTTTGTCATCTCAAACGAGCTCTATATGGGCTTTGGCAAAGCCCCACGTGCTTGGTTCGATAGATTCAGCCTTTTTCTACTTTTATTTGGGTTCTATTGTAGCTCTACCGATTCTTCCTTATTTGTCCTTAATGGTCGACATGGTACTATCCTTTTACTTTTGTTTGTGGATGACATCATCCTCACCGGTAATAACCCATCATTTCTCAATCGGTTTATTGCTCTTGGGCCAAGAATTTTCCATGAAGGATCTTGGCTACTTGCATTACTTCCTTGGTGTGCAAGTCCATCAGTTCAATAGTGGCATATTCCTCGATCAAGCTAAGTTTGCAACTGAACTAATTGAATGGACCCATATGACAGGTTGTAAGCCCATTGCCACACCAATGGTGTCCAAGCTTCGATCTCCAGCCCATGGTGATGAGCTATTCCATGACCCATAATTCTATATAAGCATTTTGGGTGGGCTTCAGTACTTGACCTTCACGAGGCCCGAAATTTCCTTAAGTGTAAATCATATGTGCCAATACATGTGCCAACCCACCAATTTCCACTTCCAACTCGTCAAGAGAATACTCAGATATGTTCAAGGCACCATTGATCATGGGATTCAATTGATTGCCAACAATGCCCTTGTTTTGCATCGATTTTTGGATGCTGATTGGGTTGGATGCCCACCCACTCGTCATTCAACAACTGGTTTTTATACTTATTTGGGAGGGAACCGTATATCTTGGAGTGCCAAGAAGCAGCCTACTATCGCAAGATCAGGCGTAGAAGCTGGATATCGAGCCATGGCCTCTACAGCTGCCGAAATCACATGATTCTTCATTTCTTCTATGAGATATTGGCCTTTATCTAGATCAGCCTCCGACACTCTTTTGCAGCAACATCTCGGCCCTCCATCTCACAATCAATCCGGTGTTTCACGCACGTGAGATTGATTATCACTTTGTTCGAGAGAAGGTGACATTAAGATTATTGATCACACGATTCATTTCCTCCAATAATCAAGTGGTGGACATCTTCACCAAGGCCCTCCCACGTCAACAATTCATGCAGCTTCGATCCAAACTGGGCCTTTGGCATTCTCCTCGGCCCAGTTTGAGAGGGAGTACAGAAGATACTACACCTCCAAAATAGGAAAACATCTACTCATGTATTTTGGATTTGGGAGATTATCTTTCCTTGCTCTTTGGAAAGATTATCTTTCCTTATTCTCTGGGATGTTTGCACCAAAATAGGAAACTAATCTTTGTGCAACTGTAAAAGATTCTTTTACCACTTTAAATACAATACCTCACGACTCTCACAACTCACTTTGAGTTGGAGATTTCACTCAAATTCCTTTTGAATTTCAAAAGTCTTTAGATGTTACATGGGTTTAAGGGATTTCTCCCCTTTGAGGATGATCATGAATTCTCTCAAGAAAAGCCTCATTACTCTGGTAGATCTCGATCTCTTACCCTTCATCTTTAAGGATTTCCATAGTGTGCTTCTCAGACTCTTAACTAGTCTCTCATGTTATCCTTCTTCCTCACCCCGGTCTCCCCATTTATTACTAGTTTAGTACGCCTTGGAAATCTAGTTTAGGTTGACCCGAGTTTAGATTATGTGTTGGAGATCAAATAATAGAATGCAGAATTATAAACCAACTTTCTTACCCGTGGAGAACTACCCCTTTTCCCCTTCTAGTGGAAGGGATCAATAGAACAGATCTAACAAAAAAGTAAACAAGCACACACACAAAGATAAAACAATAAAAGAGAACATGTATAAGAAAATTTATGTGGTTCGGCAAATAATTTGCCTACGTCTATGGGACAAGATCCGATTACTTCTTTCTTTTCTAAGAAACCAATACAAGAACACTCTCCTCTCCGAAGAAGAATCTCTATCTCCTTCCCTAAAATCTTTCTCTAAGCCTTAGAATATTGCTTAATCACGTCTATTATCTCCACCCTGAAACCCTAGATCTATAAGTATATATTTATAAGCCTAAATCGGAGTCCTAGATTTTTAGAAAGTCCCAATTCGCTCAACTTTCCAAATTTAGGTTAAACAACTCCAGTTCCATGAAAATTGGTCGAGGTCAGCCGACTTTGCCACTAGACTTGTGCCTGTGAGCACGTTTGAGCCACACCTCAATACTATGCTTGTCCTCTCTCTTTACTCAACATTTTAGCCAAATTTCCAGGAAGAATTCCTCATTGGCATTCCCACGCCAGCTAGCTCCTCCACTTTTCGGCCCAATAATAGCATGTTACCAAGTCAAAGAGAGAGAGAGATTTGTGCATGAGATTTTGTCTCTCATGAAGTCCACATAAAGAACATATAAGTAAGATAGAAGTAAAATTATTCCGAATTACACAATGTTGGGCTACAAAATTCTAGTGGAGGCATGTAGGAAGATAAAACGTTCAAAGATCCCAAGAGAATGAATCTCACCTTGCTAGCTAAACATGGAAGATCCTATATGAAGAACTATCAAATATTCAGTCAATTTGGAGGATGATAAAGAGGAGATACTTCTTCCTCACTCCTCATTTATGGTGGCCAACCGAGCATCATATCAAGGCATCTCTTGAGTAGGGGGATATTTTTGGGGATGAGGAACTACATAGTCTACTGCGGCAGTAAGTTAAGTATTTCCCTTTTGGATAGTAGGAAATGGCCGGAAAATAAATGTTTTGATTTCGTTAGAGCCGTCCATCTAGTGAACATGATTCCGAGCTATAAATCCCCATCTCTAAACAGTGAAGGATATGGGGAGATAATATCTGTTTGGGGGTAGAGCAATTACGTTTCAACTCATAATAGGAAAATTGCAGTGGAAACTAAACTCTATCATCAAACACCAAATAGTCCGAAAGAGACTTTGGTAGAGGACAACCCTGTAACCAAACGGATCCCAGGAGACCCAACAAATTAGGGGGTATATGTGTAACAAAACAGAGATTAGTATAATCCTAATTCCTAAACGGACCACGCGAGGATAGGAACTAACAACAATAGACTTGAAACCAAATGACCCAAAATGAGACTAGAGTAAAACTTTAACTAGGGGCGGCAATTGGGTTGGGCTGGCCCGAAGCCCGATTGTTTGGCCCAAAGTTTAGGTGAGCTAAGCCTTCCTTACTTTGGGCTGGGCTAAGTTTGGATAAGAATATAGGCCCAAAGTTAATATCGGGCTGAGCTTGGGCTATCCTTAGATCGGCCCAAATTCAGCCCGACCCGAATTAAAAAAAAAATAAAAATTTATAAATAATATATCTATATATATAGAGAGAGAGAGAGAAAGGGAGAGAACGCCCACGGTTCATCTCTTTCACTCATCTTTTTTCTTTTTCAATTTTTATTCATTTTTCTTCCCTTTCCCCCTTTAATCTTCATAACATAAATTACATAAAGAGAGAAATCCTTGCATGGTAGCAACCAAAAATTTACACTTTTCATTTGTTGTATCACCCTCACGAGCAAAAAGAGCAGCTGGGGCAGTAGTAACCCAAGTGGCCAGCCCAAAAGGAGACCCCACAAAAGGAAAGACCCCATTTTTTTAAGCATACTTTGGGCCCAAACTTAGTCTACTTTGGGCTAGCCCGAACTCAGTCTACTTTGGGCCAGTCTGAACTCGGTCCAAAGCCCGATATTATTTGTGAGCCGAGCTTGGGCTGGGGTGCTTGGTCTAAGATTGGGTTGAGCTGAGCTTGGGCTAAGGTTTTGAACTTTGGGCTGAGCTTGGGTTAACCCCAGCTCGACCCAGCCCAGCCTGATTGCCACCCCTAACTTTAACCAAACAGCCTAAGTTTGAACAAGAGAGGCTTGTAACCAAACAGTGCAGGCACAATATAATTATTCTACAGAATGAAAAATGCTTCCAAATAGTCAAAAGGAAATCAAAAGTAAGACAACAGCCAAACCGCCAAAGAGTGGAATTCAGATTAGACCAATATAATACAAGAAATGGGTCAATTGCTACAAACAAGACTAGTATCCATAAAGAACTCAGTAATCCGTTAAAAGTAGATACAGATGAGTATGAAACCAAACACAAGTAAGTGTGTCGTATAATTTTGCTCTCATTAAGAACCGGGTTCAAGTGCCTGGCTCTGATGCTTCATATGAAGAACAATCAATGTTAATGGCAGTGTACATGTGGGGAACTAGACAATAAAAAGGTACATTTTCATACTCTTTTTTTGGTATCCTAAAGGAGGTTAACCATTTTTGTTAACCAGTACAAGCTTGTAGGAGTATATTGGAGTGAATGCGAGCTAAGTTTAATCTCAAGTTTAATCTCATTGCAAGCGTAATGCCAAATCTGTGCCAAATCTCTTGCACGTAGGAGGCTTTGATTATCTTCAAGAAGGACTTTAATAAAAGCAGTTGAGTAATTCACTGTTGTTATTATTATTATTATTATTATTATTACTAGTTGATCACGTGCGATGCACGTGAGAGAGAAAGTGGCGAGAGATTGGAAAGAGGGATTCTAGTGAGAGAATTTTATTTTTGTTTTAAAATTTTAACTTAAAGAGATGTAGTGGGTTGAAACCACTTCATAGCACATGTTCCAAGCAACCCGCTCCGCTCTCTTGCTCCCCGATTGGAGCTACTTTTTCTCTTGAAATTAGTTTCGACATAGAGAGAGTAGTCACTTCATTGAGAGAGACCAAGGAGGGAGTATGAGAGAAGATACGGATAAGGATTTGAGGGAATCGTGGAGATATAGAGGGATTATTGTTAGTTGTAGTTGATATTACTTCATTACCCCTACTAACTCTTCTCATGTAAAATAAGACACCATAAAATTAGGACTCATTAGGAATATTAGAAAAAAATCAACTTCTCTCATTATAATAGTAGAGATTATTACTATTATTATAGTTATTTTTGTAAGATTATTTTATGAAATTGAGGGATTAAAGTAAAAATGATAATTTCAATTTGGGTGAAGACACATATCAACACAAGTGTAATTCCTGGTGGAGAACAACCCCACAACCCATTACATTCCACCGTGGCCAAAGCTCCAACCCTAACAGGAGGACCTCATAAACCTGAAGCCTCAGGTTGATCTGGTTGCTTTTCTTGTTTTTTAATACTGGTACGAGGGTACAGCTTCCACATCCAGTCTTTATAAGAAATGAATAATGTTTTACCTTGCAATTTCTTGCAACACACACACATGGATGAAATTGCCGGGATCCAAAATTAGATAGGTCCGAACACAGAATTATGATAGAGATGTCTTTTCATTAAAAGAAAGAAACTTGGCCTTGATACAAGCAAGAATCCCAATAGAGAATGGGTCACCATGTACATGGAAAATTACAAAGACTAATCAGCCGAAAATCAGAGAGACTCACCGGATTCTCTATTTTCGGGTGGAAGAGTGAAAAGGTCACCACTACTGAGGATATCCCAAGTATGAAGGAGCACACGCACACATGTTTTAACAAGCATGTATGTCTAAATACACAGCCGCATATCTTGTTCATCTGGTAAAAAAAATGAAATAAAACGACACCGTATACAAAACATAGCAATCCCACTATTTGTTCATTTCACCCTGAATGCTGCAGGGCCACCTGGGGAACAATTGGGGTAGAGAGAACTGGATAGAGACTTCACTTGCATCACTTGCTTTGCAGGGGCTCCAATGTCTTCACTACATCGCTCATGAGGGGTCTTGCTTTAGGGTTCTGGCTCAGGCAATTGTATGCCAAGCTGCAGGCTTTCTGTGCAGCCTTTGCAGGGTACTGATTCTCCAATCTTGGGTCGATTATCTGCAGCAATTTTCTCTTGTCATTAAGCTTTGGTCGGGCCCAATCGACCAATCTGTGCTCCTTGCCAAGTCGCGTCTTGTCAACAGATCGCCTTCCAGTCAACAGCTCAAGAAGGACAACGCCAAAGCTATACACATCACTCCTGGCAGTCAGGTGACCTGGCCATTGAAACAAATATTGGCCAGTAAACACAAAAATGCAGTATTGGTAAGGTATGAAATATCCAGAAGGATACTACGACTCTGGTTGAGGGCAAAATGGAAAAAAAAAAAACACTTATGCTTCTTAGTTGAAATATTTCCAAGTCTATTTTGTTGTCCATGACAGAAAATCGTGAGAAATTCCAACTGCATGGCATGGATATACTATTATAGCAAAATTGAAGAAATTCCACTGCAACCATGAAATTACCCAATTTTCTTCATTGGAAATTTTGAATTAGTATCAAAATACTATTAAGTTGCTGCGCATCTATAACTTTGACGGATAAACTCTAAGTAAGAGCTAAGAATTTAAAAGTAAATGGTGATCCAGGGTTCAGGGTGTTTGTCCACTCTGTATAGTCAGACATTCTCATATCCTGCTGGCAGAAGCCACAAGGTTTTGTCAAGCTTCAAAATTTTGGAATATTTATTGGTCCCCCTATATTTGTAGGACGAAGTGATGCTGATGGATCAAGAGATTCTCCAAGATCAAAAACCCATACCAGTCATTACATATTCGGGTGCCGCATAACCGTAGGTACCCATCACACGAGTTGATACATGAGTCTCATCACCTTGCGGACCAACTTTTGCAAGCCCAAAATCGGAAAGTTTGGCAGTATAATCCTGTAGATGCACAAAAGACATAAGAATACAAACAAGAATGAATAAATCCACATATGAAGAAAGACAGCCATGAGAAAGTTTTTCTTGGGTGTGCAAACTATAAGAAGAAAAAAACTGACAGAGTCCAGTAAGATATTGGAGGTCTTGAAGTCCCGGTAGATAACAGGCCTTTCCGCATTGTGAAGGAAAGCAAGCCCTTTGGCAGCTCCAAGTGAAATCATTATTCTTGTTGCCCAAGATAATGGAATAGTCATCTCTGAAAGCCTCAAGCAAGGGAAGCCATGTCAGCTTAAGTTATAATGAACTACAACACCAGACAATAAGTAGAGGCTTATAGCTTTCTATTATGTAATCAAAATGAACCACTAGATCTAAGTTCTCAATCCTGTGGTCTCTAAATCATCTAGCAAGCATTAAAAAATAGATCCCCTATATTGTTTCATGCATTACTATATAAATAATTAAATACAATAAAAAGGAGAACTTGAGAAAAACCAAACGTGACTAGGCAAATGTAACTGTTTGGGAGGGAATTGCATTATAGAGATTGGACCTAGTAATTAGTGGGAAGTGAAACAAAAATGAATTGAATCTCTTTTGAAGCAAATAATATAAGACTAAGAACTCTCGCATGAGCCATTTATTTCATGGATTTGCAAATATATTGATGAAAAATTTGATTAACAAAAAGTGTCTTATCTGAAAAAGAAATTAAATTAGTAATTCTTATACCTAAGCTTGGCGTGGATGTGTACCATGTCAGGGTGTTAGTCCTACCAGCTTCGTATGCATGCATTTATTCTCCAGCATGACCCCCCCCCCCCCTTTTCATGCTCTAGCATTTATGGTGTGTATCGATGAATAATATCTTAACTGTAGATCAAGTAGAAAAGAGAAGCACTCTCACCTGACAATGTACAGGTTGTTGTAGAGATAATTCTTACTCATTGATAATTTCTTTTTTAAGTCAATTAGGTATAGCTTCTTTTTCCTGAATTTTACATACAAAGACATCCACAGTTCAATTATATCACAATTTGCTGGAACTAGTTGCAAATTCTTTCACATGCTTATGCCAATTAGTGTCCCCAACTGTTAGTGGAATGTTTGGGGTGCATAAAGGACACATCATTAACTCATCTATTGAAGGAACTGGAGAGAGACAAGCAGAGGGTATTCTTATTTGTATGTTTGAAAAACACATTTAAACAGAGCATTGGGGATGACTTGTCCCATCTCGATACATTCTTCACATAACGGGAAAGTAATGTGTCGTATATTGTGTTGAATGCACGGCATGGAAATTGGAATGGTCAGAAACTTGAGGTTCTGCAGTCTTGGGGCTTTCCTTCAACTCACTCTTGGTTAGAATTGGCTATTTGAACTTGAAAGTTGCAATTTACGCAATGAAGAAAAACACTTGTATATCTGTATACAATCAGAAAAACATGGGACAAAAGAAGACACTTTCCAGTTGTCCAGAACTCTACTTTAATGCATCTTCTTAATTGGGAAATGAATTATGGTCTACTGTCAACAGAGATTGTTTGAACTTATAAAAAGAGCTTAGGAAAGAGATAATGCTTTAAAGCTAGTAATAAATAAAAGGAAAACCAAAGTCATAGGGAGGTGCCTACTTCGAAACAAGTGGTTCTCAAGGCTGCCTCGGAACATGAACTCGTATACAAGTAACCAATGATCATCCTCGCAACAATGTCCAATCAACTTCACCAGATTTGGATGCCGAAGCTGCCCTAGAAAGTTAACCTCTGTCTAGGATGTAAAACAAAAGAAGCAATCAAGTTTGGATTTTGTAGGGAACTAACTCCCGGCCAGTCCCCACAAATAAAGTAATAATAAACACAAAATAATTATTATAAGGCAAACTTATTACAAGCCATTCAGTGGCGCCCTGAAGGCCATCCTTGTTGAGCAGCTTGACAGCAACGGGGAGAGAATTGAGGCCAAGCCTGAGATTATCGTCAATGTAACCCTTGTAGACTGTGCCGAAGCCACCTTGACCGAGGATATAATCAGAGCGGAAGCTCTTGGTGATGGTCTCAAGTTGAGAGAATGTGAAGGAAATGACATGAACATTCGGAATGGCAATGTTGCGGGGATCGGTCAGATGTGAGGAAGAAGGATTGTATCTCTTGTCAACCGGTAAAGGAGGGAACACAGGTGGGGGTTGCTGAACTGCAGAATGATAAAACAAGAAGGAACCCTAAATTCAAAAAGGCATATATATATATATATATATATATATATATAGGTTGCACTCAGTTTATATATATATGAACAATTTGAGAAGAGAGAAAAGAAAACCTTGAGAGTGAGAGTGAGAGTGAGAGTGAGAGTGAGCAACAACAGCGGATTCCTCTCGTGTAACGCAATTGCCCATCTTCTAAATCTCGAAGTTAGTTAATGTTGTTGTTTGTGCCCTCCTAAGAACGCAGCGTCTCATACTTTGGGGTGGGCGAGACGCACCCACAAGAAGAAAGAAAGAAGAAGAAGAAGACTGAGACTCCCAAGCAAGTCTTGACTCTTGAGTCAGTCCTCTCTTTGTCTCTGTTTAAAACAAAGATATTCTATTATCTATTACAGACAGGAGTGACAGCTACTTTCACTTTGACAACTGATCCCCTCTTTTATGTTTCGGTTGACTAGCAAAGCAGGAACTGACGAAGACGACGAAGAAATTACCTACTCTCTTACACTGCTACTTTCACTTTCATCGTTTCATCATATCTCACCTGCTGACTCCACGCTCTCTAAACTCTGCTCCCATTTTCCATTTTTTATTTATTTTTTGCTCTTTGGATACCCTCTCTAGGCTCTAGCTAGGATGATATTGAATTATCGATGGTGTGCCCTTTGCACCCCGTCACGGTTATTAGAATTTAGAACGTTACCTTAACCTTAGGATGGTGTGACACCAGACAGATAGGACCACACTCACAAGTTGGTTTGAACCAACTTCGGAATTTTTTTATTTTTTTTGGCAGAACAACTTTGAATTTTGAATCATCACTGATCAATCAAAAATAATTATAAAAATCATACTTGAAGTTATGTATAATGGACAACACATGACATTGAGCTGGGTATTACTATTATTATCTATATATACATTAGCTTTGCATTCAAGATATATGTAGAGTTGGCAGAGTTCTCTCTCTCTCTCTCTTTCTCATTCATTCATGGGAGATGATGGAACGAACCGTCCAAAGAGGCGTTTTCTCTTTAAATTTTGATCAAGTAAAGGTGCATTGAGTGGGTCGATTAAGAGGTTCATAGCATTAGCATTTACAATGTTTAACCATTAGCATTTACAACTTTAGAGAATTGAATTTTTTTTTCTTCTTCTAAATCTTGGCTGGTGGTTTAATATTAGAGAAAATCCGGAGGACTTGAACAATGTCCCTCATGGTTCTAACTCTCAAATCCTTTCCTCTAAATTTGGATAGTTAATAGTCATCACCAATCATGTACAAGTACCTAAACATAGCCTTCCAGTAAAACCAGGATGGTTGTAGTGGAATACTACTTCATGGCATTCTGTTGCATGAAAACAAAACCTTAAACAAGGCAAGTAGAAATATGAGCAGTGATTAGCCAACCTGCGCATTTCTGCTAAAAGCCAAGGTGGATGAACCCTAACTACAACTAGTGGGTGTTAAAAAGGGGGACGTAGACCAATGAGAAACAATAGCCGAATGAGCAGTCCACCAAACATTTCCCTAGAAATATTATTATCTTGGCAGTTTCACAACCGTTATTAGAGCTTAACTAAACATAATATTTCTTATTTGGTTGTATGCCTTTTCTTTCTTCTTTTTTCCTAACTAAAATTTGAGGGAAAATTACATATAACTTGTCTTCGAAGTGGATGATAAATGACTCTGATGCCAATATTAAATTCTCGCTACTATTCTCTAGTTTTCCATTACATTACTCAACACAATGCACACCTACTTACATTTGATATAGTTGACAATTTCAATGGAGCTTGTTTTAATACATCATTGATGAACAACAGGAGAGGCACAGCGGCTTTAAAAAAAAAATAACTAAAACAAATACAGATGAGAAAAAACACATGAAGGGATTTGAAAACCACTGTCTCAAAGGAAGAAAAAAATACGAAACTGATGAGCTACAACCTCAACTGATTAATCTGCACTAGAACTGCAACAGTGGACTGGGCCCCTCTGCTGAGAAAGTTTGCCAGCTTCTCTCCCAAGGCATTCCAGATATGGAAATATTTTAGCTGCATGAGATCCATAATACAGTGAAAATATTGCATCCACCCGATTTATGTTGTCCAAAGCAGAAGTAGAGTCACCCAAGGATAGCTGAATGGATGCAAGCTTCACCAATTCATTTCCAATGACAATGTGGTTGGCAGGGTAAAGCTTCTCCAGTATCTGGTAACTCAAATAAACCAAGAAAAAATCTTTAAGATTACTCGGAAATTATATTAAGGTAATTCAAAATGACCTTAATGGCCAAATCCAGTCATCAATGAAGAAATGATCACAAGTTGGAATTAAAATATAATCAGCATGTAAACATAACATTTTATCTCATTGGAAGGAAAGTTTCCTCAACACTCAACTTAGACTAGGAATAAATAATATTTAGATCAAGTGAGATTTTCAACAATGCTGATTTTGGTGACAATGCATGTTTTTTTGTACGATACAAAGCATTTTTATGAGTTCATAAAATTGCGGAAATGGCCATGGTTTCCAGAATGACAAGTGTCTAAGTTTCTAACTGGAACTAAAAGTGGTGTGTACAGTTTCTAAGGTATAGAACTTCATTGTTTGGAAAAGAAAATAAGAAATGTGTGTGTTTGTATACACACACATATGCACACACCTTTTTTTATTCAAGTATATAGATATCCATATAGAAATGCACCCGCACAAACAGATGTATGTGTGAGCATGGAAAAAAGAGGAAGGGAGAAGGCTCAGAATCTAAAAGTTGGAGGGTTGGTAATAATTGCTATTTGGGATGAAGGATAAATTTGACTAGGGTTGGGTTTGCATGAACAGGGTTTAAGATTAGAGAAGGGTCCGCGGGGGGGGGGGGGGGGGGGGGTTGTGAGAGAGAGAGAGAGAGAGCAGGCTTGTGTTTAACAAAAGAGGGGGAGTTCGTGCAAAAATGCATCAGTTGCATATGGAAGCGGGATGGCTGACAAAAAAAAACTATTTTCTTCTTTTTCTTGAATAGAGTAGATGAGATGTATTACATAAAAAAAGGACAGGTTTGATGACATCAAGAGTTGAAGAGCAAAAGAGATTTATTTGAGCTCAACCATGAGGCACTTGTACGAGTCAAGCTTATCACCATACCCACCAAAAGGAATTTGATTCATGCGTCGAGAAGTTTTTTTGAAAATCCCAATGAAGGCCTTAACACCATGTAAACAGCATACATACACGCTTGTGAGATGACAAATCTACAAATTCTGCATCGTATAATATCTTGGATAGCCAGCAATACAAAATTTCAGTCCAAGGCTAAATCCCCTTATTTCACAAAGTGTTGCCAGATAGATAATTATTTATCGTTATGGGATTTTTCGGATAGTAGAGTGAAGGTTCTCGCTTTCAAGTTGTATCGGCTGGCAATATGCCATTGCGGCAGGTTCAGAATTGGACCTTAGAACCAACGCACCGAGAGGCAGCAAAAAATGAATCATTTGCGCGCTGGGAGGAAAAATAACTAGCTTCCTAAGATAAGGGGCGCTGCAAGGAACTCACTGATGGTTTACCTCTCCATGAAGCTTCTCATACAGAGACAGAAAGGCCAATCGAGTTGCAGTAAGCGATGGATCACGTACGCCGCAGCCATCATGCACTCAGATGTAATGGACGATGGTTTGTATTGGATAATACATGAACATCTCACCACACATGCATGACATATTTCCCAATTCATATTGGTTTTTGGGGTGTGCAGTATGTGTTCTTGTAACAATAATTTAATCCTCAGATACAAATGAGTACCAATCATCACAGGGAAAAAAATGAGAAAGGACATCTATATGTTGGTACGACAGGATGCCATTTATTCTAAGCAAAAGTTGTACCTCAATTGATTCTTTACAGTGGTCCATGGCAAGTTGAAATTCTCCTACCAAACAAAATGCCTCTGCAAGATTGTCCTCTGCCTGTACAATGACATAATATCATGCAGTAACATATCAATATCATCACATTGTTATAAATCTATGATGATTATCTATGATATAATCATTATACCCACAACATCTGTTGGCTGGATAAAGTACATCTAAAAGGCAACCCAAATGTTATTAGTCGCATTTTTATGTTTTTCAAGCTTATCAAAACTTTCAAATACTAAAAAATATGGATATAGTTACTCTTTTAATACAAAATCGGGGAATAATAAGGTGACTGACCTCCGCAATGTTTTTGTTATATGCATGCAGTGTTGATCTCATCAGATCAAGAGATCGCACAGCATCAGAATGTTTAAATGTTGAGACTTCCTTTAAAATTATTGCATCCAGCAACCTGTTAAGAATTCCAGTATGAATTGTAACCCAGACAGAAAGTTAAATATGAAAAATATAAATGTGTGTGGGGGGAATGGTCTCAGTCCGCCAATACACTCGGTCAAGAGTTTACTTCACTCTTTTCCCTAAACTACCTAGACTCCAATTTCTCCTCCCGTGCATATTCACATCCCTACCCGTGAAACCAGAGTTTCTATACATCCCCTTAAACTTCATTTGAAAATATGCCTTTCATAATCATGGAAGCCAACTGGTCAAATCGGTCGCCTATTTAACCTTAAAAATAACCTCCTCCAAATATTACTAGATGATGTGGCACCACCAAAAAATGGGTTACATTGGAATTTCATCTCCAAAAAGCAACCTTATATGAATACCACCCAGTCAACCACCTAATTTACAGCATTTGAACTGAACAATCCACAAAGAAAAGTAGAAAAATATGTAAATCATAAAGCTTCTGTCTATCCGATTATTTTTAAAAATTATTTTTTTGGTATATAAGTATCTTCTAGGTAGGGCCAATTGGTTTCTGGGTTCCACCTGCACATACATCATAAGGGTAAGAATGAAGAATTGAAGATAAATATAATTTTTCTAATAATATATGCAACCAGGTTGGCCAATTACATAACGAGTTTAGAGGGAGTAACATTTTCATTACGGTAATTAAAGGACGCTATGGGATACATCCAAAGGAGTTTCTGAAATTGGAACTTTGATTTATTGGGTAGGGATACAAATGGGCATAGTAGAGGGGGGATTTTGTAATTATAGATTTTTTTTGGGTAAGAGTGAAAATTGCCCGTATGTATTTATGTAGGTATTTAATCAATAACACCTTGCAATATAACACCGAATTCCAAGCAATCAGGTGATGATGTCATAGGATTTAAGCATGATTGCAAATAAGAAAAATCTGGACCAGAAAGAATGGTCCTGAAATTTAGAGTGATCCAAAACAGCCAGAGTATAAAAACAACAAGAAACACATCTAGGAAAGAAAATTATACTTGTGTCCATCAAGCATAAAACATGATATATCAAATCTTCTGAAAAATCCTCATCAAGTTATACACGATCTAGTCAAGGAGTATCAGAATCTTAAAGAGATGCAATACATGGCCAATGTACCTTTTGATATAAATCCCAGCTTTCTTAGCTGTCGCATGTGAAGATTTTAGATCCTGGTACGAACCACAATTCAAACAATATCCAGGATCATTTTGAAAGGCATCCTTGGTTCGTTCAAAGAAGAGATGAGCCACTTTGCTGATGTCTTTTCTTTTCAGCTCGTCAACCTTTGGAATATCAGATATTTCATAGAAGAAGAAAAGAATATTAAGATGATTCATGTTAACAGCAAACTTAGAGCTCTTTGGGGTAGTCCGTGATGATGATATTAAATTAGTTGCATGTCAGTAACCGATGCATATGGAGGGGAATGTGACCCACTATTCATGAGTCCTATTTTATTTAACCCCAGTTAACCAAATCAGATGAATTTAACATCTTTTTTATAAAAAAAAATGTTCCGTCTATTTAACATATCCTTTTGTGATTGTTCAAGAGAATAATATATAGACTTGATTGTTAAGGTCGTTCACTCAAGTCAAATTTTGGATCGGAAATTTCCAATTAGGCGAGACCCATAAGTGGGTCGCATTCAATCATTACCCATGCTTGTCCAGCAGAATCCTGGTATGCAACTGCAAGACAATACTTACGGTCCACCTGAATCCTGATGGCCACCCTAGATTAACTTCAGTGTTCATTAAACAGAGTATCATTTCTGAAAATATTGTTGTCCAAAAGAAATTCACAGATACTTGAATTGGGAGATAATAGCATACAGGAAAACGGCGCTCCAAGCTGCAGTTTTTGGGACCACCTTGTAATATCTTCTTTCCTTCTTGATTGGCCATACAGCTATCTAAGACTGTGCCAAAACAGTTTGGTTTCGCACAACGAAACGCATTTATAACAAGGTCTGGAAGATTCAGCTCTAAACAACCACTGCAGCAGCATTTAAATGAGTACTGATCTTCCAGTAATTTTTGGCGGTCTTTCTGATCCCATTGCCCAACCTGCCAAACAAAAAATGTAAAGCTTTTGTTCAGTTCTAAACAATCGGTGCACTGGAATAGGTGTGTAACAGTTCTAAACAATCCAAAACAAAATGTACACACCAACAACATGCATAAACACCATAGTAGCTCCAGGCCAATCAGACTCGGAGCTCATAAGTAAATGAATGCAGTATGAAAAATTACTGATAATTAGATATTAAGAGAGGGATAGTAGCTGGCAATTCTCAGTAGCATACCTGTGGGCCATAAGATAGCTCCAGGGGTTCCTTTGATGCTACAAATTCTGTTGATCGTACAAGGAGGGTACGTGAAAGGAAATATGCATGAATGTTTGGCTGGCACGAATGGTTAAACAAACTACCAATTGAATAAATGGCTTGACCTACTCTGACCTATGAAAATGACAAAAATCACAGACCAAAGTGATCAGAAAAAACACCGTTTATGACTATTTAATATGAAAGTAAGCCAATCACCAACATTTTCAAGTAAATAAAATGGGGATTCGAGTTACAGATTAAAAAAAATACTCACAGTATGCAACTTCCTCAACCATAAAGTATTAACTTGTATAATTATCCTATCCATGCAAAAACATAAAATGGAAGTATACAGGAAATAGCAGTGAAACTGTGAAAGCCTGTTCGAGTACATTCAGTAATTCCTACATTAGTAGAAAGATAATAATAAATAAGTAAATAAAAACTGGCAAACAAGACAAAATGAGAACCAAATGCCATTGTTTGATATTTAGTATTATACACTACAAGAACTGCTGTAGTGCGGGGCTCTGACTAGGGGTGTATTCAAGCAAAGCCAGCTCAAAGGCTCGGCTCGATCAAGCCAAGCTTTTTGGCTTGATCGAGTTGAGCCGAGCCAAGCTTTTTTTCGAGCTCGAATTTTCAATCAAGCTGAGCTCAAGCCAGGCCCATTTGATTCAGCTCAGCTCAGCTTAAAATATTTATAATATAATAATAATATTATTATCTATAATATTTTAATGTTTGAAATATTATAAACAATATTTCTTGTGGGGTTTTCTTTCGATCCTGTTGTAGGTTGGGATTTTTTTTTTTGTAGTTGGTTAGCGTTGAGTTTATTTTCTTGTAAGCTCGACGGCTTTTGTAGCTTTCCAGTTGGTAGTTTTCTTTAATAAGATGAGGTATTGATCCAAATATATATATATATATATATATATATATATAATTTAATTTTTTTATAAATAAATATATTTTTATGTTTCAAGCTGAGCTAGGTTTGAGCTTGAATCAATTCGACCTCAAGCCAGGCCAACACTTTCAAGCCGAGCTTCGAGCCTGGAAATTCGAGCTTGAATTAAGCACGAGCTTGGCCCAGCTCGGCTCGAATACACCCCTAGCTCTAACATCGTAGAGATGAAACACTGATAATTCAAGGCAAATGAAAGAAGTCAAAAGAATTGAGATAGTTAAGATACATGCATATAATCAGGACTATATTACTATACCCTCCCTATTTGGAACATCAAAGGTGAAATAATATGGGCAACAAAGAAAGCAGTCAGGAGATTGCATCTCCATAGTCTAATAATTACCGAGTCGGAGTTCAGGAATTATTCATCTGGAGAAAATTTCGGAAAAAATTGACAATTTGGAAATAAATCGGAAAAATGTCGGGCAAGATAAAAAAAAGTAAAATAAGATTAATAATTATGAAAATTATAAAGAAATATATTTCATATATTAGATATTTATTTGGGACTTTTTCAAAAAATCGTGAATAATACGAGTTTAATTAGCGACTTGTGATGTTTCTAAAAGTCGTGAATTAATCGTTCGACAAAAAAGTCATGTGTAATTTGGGACTTTTTGAAAAAACTAGAGAACTTTTTTAATATCCATACTTTGACCCTGATGTGCTCCAACAACTTCACATTACATGTTACCCAGATATCATAGATGACTATCATGTTAAGTAAAGACAATTCGAGGTTATTACATTAAAAATATAACAAATTGACGTTTGTTACAGGTTACTAAGTAAAAAAAATTAGAACCTAGTAGCAGATAAAACAACAACAAAATACTCTGCCTCTGGTGTTTTTTTTTATAAGTAAGCATTATAAATATAAAACGAGAAAGCAATACAAAGGCACACAGGAAAAGGACGAAGAGTTTACAAGTACATAAACTCAACTCAAAGAGACCCCAAGCACCCAAAGAGACCTCAGATGTGAAATAGTAATATCAGTTGTGGAGACATCATTTCAACAAAATTATAGTATTACAGACACCAAATAGAACTTGTACATTAATGCAGGTGAGCCAAACGATGGTAGTCTCAGGGAAGTTCTGAAAGGCACACGAAGAAAAACATAATCCAGAGAGAACAATTCTGGCAAAAAATATGTTTGGGACAAGGCAGATGTACTAACAGTTACAAAAGGAACAATGCAAACAGAACTTTTTTTCTTGTAACTTTGTAGAAGTTAAATGCTACCATGGAAGAAAAATCGTAAGTCACGTTTGATTGTTTCATTCCCTACGCAAATTCTAAAATGATGTTAGATATCCATCCACATGTAGTACAGAGTTTTGTCGAATTTAGAACACTAAAGCAATAAATGATGATTGAAGGGGTTCAGTGTATGATAGCCAACTCTTTATTATGAAGTCACAGATATTGCTTCCAAAAATTACAATTCACACTGACATAAGAAAGTGCCTGACTGGTTGATGGGACATTAGAAAAGAATCACATCACTCATGATTCAACAGAGAAAACATCCTTATTGAATAAGCAACCTGTTCAACATAGAATCATCATACTGACAGCTCATACGGAGGTGAGAAAGTCTACAAGCAAGTCCAGGATGAAAAAAGATTCAAAAGTCTAGTTAGAAGCACAAACCTGTTCTACATTACTAGTTAAAGCACCTTCAGTAGGTGAAAGTCTTCTTGGTTGCCCCAGAGGTCTAGATGCATCCCTGGACTTCATATGGGCAACTGCCATAGAATTCACCTTGATTTGAGATAGAAGTATAACCAACTGCATCCATGAAAGGAAGGCTTCATAACCAAAGGCAATAAACTTGTTGGGAATGAGCCTTCACAAGGTGAAAGTAAGGAAATGGAGTCCAGTACTAAAACTCTCACATTCTACTAATAATACAATTTTTCAGTTCCAAGAAATATCAACTTCTCTTCAGAAAATAATGATGATAAACCACCAAAAAAAAGGTATTATCAAAAATGGCATGCTTGGAAGCCGTTCAGCTAACAAAAAATGCATAGATGTATTTATGTCCTGGTATGCATATAGATTTAAACCCATAAAACCAGCTAAGGGAATTTCATAGTAACACACCAAGAGCCAAGGAAAATTTTTCAATATAAGCAAGACTAATTATTTTTTCCTGTTTGACAGTTCATATAGTTGCTAAACTACTTCTGATCCCAAAAATAACCCCCAGGTCAATTTGCGCCTGGCTACGCTACTTTTTCTTTTTATCATTCATATGCATATTTGTCTTGTGATTGCACCAAGTGTTCATTTCAAAAGTTTGAAGGTCGAATGCCTATACTTCTTTATCTCTATGAGGCTTGCCTCAATAACTTTGACTTCCTAGGTTTTTAATGTAGTGGCTGGGAGATGGAGCTGTTCAGCTATATAGAATCATAGATTAAAATCTCTTTCTTGACAATTAATTGGAAAATGCGTAAATACAAACAATTTGTGTGCATAAGATAAGAGTTACATCCAAATATAAACAGTAAACCCATCTTTCAATCCAACATTTCTAGAAACTATTAATAAAATTTTCCATTTGTTTCTGGAAAAATTGCTACAGCTACACCCTTGATTTTCTCCTATAGATACGCAACGTTCCTCAAAGGCCTCATTCCATTCTCCCTGCCCTTAGTTTTTACAGCACAAGGTAGTTATTTACTCGTCCAAACCCTCCTTTTTCTTTTTTTGGTTTTCTTTACAATTCTTTCTTACTTTCATTTAGTCTCTTCTTGTTTTGCTTAGTACATATTGTAGTTTATATTCATGGAACCTGCAATGGATTTTGCAATTGAGACCAAGAGAGAATATCATCTATGAGAGAACCGTTACCAGAAAGGAGTGAGACATCCATGTGAGAGTGGGATCACAAGAGTCCCTAGCAAGTACGTATTGTCGGTATCCGAATGACCCACTACAATGGGAGTAGAAGGGAATGCCTCCGACCTTAATCTCAGGTTCCCGTCATTGATTTCTACATTGCAAGGCTCCAACAAGTTCCAAGTTCTTAAATCCCTTGTAAAAGCTTGTGAAGAATACAGGTTCTTAAAGATGGGTTTCAGGTCTGATAGCTCCACATGTCCTGGCTAGAACCATATGTTCAACAGAGAAGAAGACGATGACAACAAGACTCATGTTTGGATGGTCAAAGAGAGGAATGATATTTAGGAGTTATCTTAGACGAGGAAGAGACAAAGGAGTGTTAATCCAAAACGTGAAAGGGGTTTAGGTTTTCTTAACAACGTTTTCTATTTATAATTTTTTTCCCTCCTGTAAGGGTATATTTGGAGGATAAAATACTAAGCAAACAGCCGTATATTTGTTTGGACCCACTCTAGCCATGCCCAACTCATCCTCCTTTTCTTAATCAGACCAGGATACCACCAATTTGTAGCCCAGGTTATACTCCGACATGCACTTTTGTATTCCACATCATCGTCTTCAACCTCTCGTCTAGGCTCTGTCTTTTTGTAATAAACATCTTGGCCTGATCTCCTCCCCTGAACAGCTGAACTTCCTACCCACTCCCCCTCTTACCGGTCTTCCTCCATCTTTCTCCCTCTGACTGACCTTCCTAACACTAGCATGAATCTCACTCTTCTTCTCCAATCTACCCTTGCTAATTAAGACCTTCCCTTGATGAGCTGCTGGCCTCAAAAAAACCTTGTGCCCCCTCGGCTCTAATCTCTCCATAACGAGGACTTGAGCCTGGTTGCCTTTTTTTATTACGTTCTCCTTCAACTAACACCTCGCAGTGAAAATACCTCCACCAAATCAAAAGAAATCTCTAAAGGTACCTTCAGAACATCTTCACTGGATCAGAATCCTCATAGCATCCACCTGGTTCCACATGAGCGTCCACTGCTTTAAACCCTCCGCACACCTCTCCGACGGCCTGCAACATCGCTTTGCATCATGCCTTATCCACCATTGTCCTTTCTTGGGCCACTATTTAAGCTGACCCAAGTTAGGCAACCATCTATGGAGCAGCAACATTATCGTTTATCACTCCCCACAACCCTAGCAGCTTCTTTTTTTAACAGGAATATAAAGACGAACAAACCTCCCTAAGCCTTTTTCACGTTCGCCAGATATGTGGTCCTCCATCCATTAGAGACCTGGTCTACAACCAACTAGATCTCTGGTTTATCTCTCACGAATCTCCCTACTAGGCATCTTCAATCTTTCTTCCACTCCCTTACTCTGGATTTTGATCTTATGAATGCCCTTCTTCCATTCTACTGAAACTTTTCTAGATCCTGGCCAGCATTTCCATGTAGCCACATATCTATAAGATCGAAGCAATACCATTAGAACAGATAACCATCACAAGAACATTCTCATACCAAAGTGTGTCTGATTTCACTCTTATCCCTGAAGAAGCTGCATATGGAGACCGGCTAACAATTCGAATTTGGCACTCTACAACTGTAATTTAGCAATGATTGAGGGGGCTATGGTGCCAAGTTGATTTATCAAGCAAAAACATTTTGGTTTGGAAGCTTTAGTTATGAATCTTATGATAAAGGAGGTCCAAATGTGCAAACAAAGAGTCTCTCCTCTTTAATATCGGTAAGATTGAAATAGTTTTTAGGTTGATTTTACCGTTAAAATCCTGTGACACCTAAAAGGTTACTATTTATAGTTGTTATCAACCACATTGTTCAATCTAACCTGAAGTTCTACGAAGGATCACACCCATGACATAATAAGAGTGATGTGATTTCAATCCTTCTGTGAAAATACTATAACCTCTTGCTCTCCTCTCAACAAATTGTGTTTACACAATTCGATACTTCAAAATAGGCTCCAACATCTCAGTCACAATAACATGCATTTAGGTCTTGATATGGACTATCTCCTAATGATGTGATAAATCATTGTAGCTGTTGCAACCAAGATATGGAGCCCACATATAGTGATGTATTAACTATTAAGTTATGAAGACTTGAGAAACATAGAATGAATTTTAGGTGAAGTAAAATTTAGTTAGTCTTGAAATATGTAGAAGAATGTGGGAACTCTTAGTGATGGGTTTCCGAAGGTTAGTTGCTTGAAAACTCTTGGTTGTGAGTTTTGAAGGTGTTAAAAGTACCAAGGTGGACTATTTCTACTTTGACTCATCAATGTTCTATGTAAGGTACCATTTTGAACCTCATAATAAAGAAGCTATTGTTTATTGAGGTTACTTAACCCAGTGCTTTGTTTAGGAGTTGTGTGATTCTTCTTAGCTTTAAGAGTTGTTTAAGAGCTGAGTGATTCCTCTTATACGAGAGTTGAGTGATTCCTTTCAAAGGCTCAAGTGCATCCTCTTAATTGGGTGTCTTCAGAAAAGGATTAGTTACAAAAGGATGGAATTTAGCCATAAGACGAGAATGATCTATTGTTTGGAGACTTGGATTGAAATTGAGATATAATAGCATCTTGACAGAACCAAAATGGCTCACTTCTTGGATAAAATCTTCTTTTCCTTTATTCCTTTGAAGACCAAAAGAATTCTTCGAAAAGAAAGCGAAAGATTTAAAAGTCAAACTAAGGAGACGCGTGAGAGCTGTTAATTTTAATGCATCTTTCGCTTCTGGAATAACCACAAAAGAAGCCCAATCCTTTTTGTTTTGTTACTTATTCTAATTTCTAATTAACCTTCAAAATTTATCATGATCAAAATTAAATTTGATATTTTTTATTTTTCTCTTCACATTCTCAATGAGCTGCGCATTCACAGACCACAGTGAGCCACATCAATTGGCCTCAGAGTGGATTGTGGTTCATAATGGCAAGAGGACGACAAGTAAACAAAAATACTCATTCCACGTCAATCTAGGATCTAAATCTCTACAAAGATACCAAGGATCCCAAGCAATCTTGCAAATATTTGGTTAGACTCATCAAGAAGATCCTTTGACAACTTCCAACCTCAAAGACGATACACAACCAAGGGAGCGTGTCAATACCAAACCCTACATAATAATCTTTAGAGCAAAAATATATAGATTGGGAATCACCATTCTTTGCTGAATCTTCGGAAGAGGAGGTTCGATTATTGGGTTATCAATTTTTTATAATTATAAGGCAATTGGTGAACCTCTTGAAAAGGTGATTAGTGCAACAGTTTATGGTTTGACGATGAAAGAATCAAACATAAATAGATTTGAGACCTTACTAGGCCAAGCAATAGCCTGAAAAGTTGGATGAGTTGAAAAGGTGTAGCTTAACTTCTCTAATAGTTTATGATGACATATTCTTATGGACTTTATCTGAAAACTCTTTAAGATAATACATACATTGGAGTTGTCCAAGAAAACTATAGACGAAATGTCGTGGACCCTTCTAAGAAAAGTATGAATCCAACTCGGGGGGAACTTCTACTTCGGTCAAGAGAGAATGATTCTATTAAGAAGATGCCCTTCAAAGTTCAAAGTAAGATTTAAGAAACTAAGATGGGAGTATTGAGCAAGCAAAAAATCAAAAATCAAGTCAAAGCCAAACATCAATAAAAGGCTCAACAATGACCTCGAGGGAGAGTTCTTTCCACAAGGAGACTTGATGCAGCCTTATCCTTGGTGGAGTCCAAGCTATGATGTCAACTAATGCATTAATATGGTCAATGTGTAAGTTAGATGAAAATACAAAGTGAGGGTTTTCAAGGCCTAGGAACCATAGCTTGTGGTTTTCCAAAGGTTGACTCTTTTGCCAATGTAGACTTATGTCTTCTTCATATTAGCTCTATATATATAGCTTACCTTGTAGCTTTTAGTAGGCAATCATGGATTTTTTTTGAGAATTCAAAATTAGCCTAGAGCTTCTAGGAGTTGAGTGATTCTCCATTGGAATTGAGTGATTCCACTCACTTGAATGAGTGTCTTCCCCAATCATCTTTTATTTTATTATCAATTACAATCATTTATGGGCGCTTATATAATCATTTAAGTGGTTTTCAAGTGTCCTAAAGTCTCCATTTCCCACTTCTTCCCTCTTTAATTTTTGACTTCCATCATTTTGGTATTGGAGTAGGTTGCAGTTTGTGATGGATACAGAGTGTCCTCATTTGCAGAATTGCTTCAATTGCAAGTTGCAAAGTATGAAGAACATGAGTTACTATCAAACCTGCAATCGTGTTATTCTAAACACCAATTCCTAGATTGGGACTCACCCCCAATTTCTTATGAATGTTAAGATGAAGGATGCTTAATCACTGTTCAAAATCTGATTTTTAAAGAAGAAAATCTTATGTTGATTTCTTTGTCTACCTATGATGATCCATTTTATGGAATTCTTTAGAGGTTTATTCAAAGATGACACTTATGGTGACAACCACCCAAAGATTAGAAAATGCGTTCAAAAATCAAGCCAAGAAAATCACGAAAAGGAATTGTCACAGACCCATCCAATGATGCAACGGATAAATGCTATTTCCTTGAAAGTAAGACATCAAAGACTGAGTGGTAGTATTGGGCAAATCGGAGGCCAAAAATCCAGTACCAACCAAAGTTATGATAACGAACTCGATGGTGAATTCTTTTCACGAGGAGATTGATGCAGCCAAGATATGTAGCCCATATATAGTAATGTATTAAGTTATGAAGACATGAAAAGCATGGAATGGACATGAACTTTACATAGTTGGTTTTGAACTATGTACAATACATGGGAACTCTTAGTGGTGGGTTTCAAAAGGTTAGTGCATGAGAACTCTTAGTGGTGGGTTTTCAAGGCGTTAAAGTACCAAGGTGGACATTTCTACTTTGACTAATCAATGTTCCACCATTTAGAATCTCGTGAAAAGAAGCTATTGTTTGTTGAGATCTTTTAGCCTAGTGCTTTGTTTAAAGAGTTGAGTGATTCCTCTTAGCTTAAGAGTTGAGTGATTCCTCTCAAAGAGTTGAGTGAGTCCTCTCAAATTGGGTGAGTGTCTTCCCAAATGATTTTTGTTTTGTTAGCTATTATAAATTGTAATTAGCCTCTGGATCAACATCAAAGTTTCAGATTTTAATTTTTGTCTCTTCTCTTTCTCAATGGGCAGCACCACTTTCATGCGCTGAGAAATGAAAATAATTGCAAATTGATATAATTCTAAATTGGCCTATTTTTTCAATAAATTGAGAAAAAGAAGTCACCACAGTTACCATTTGCCACCAACAGCATCAGCATGAAGAACCATACCTTCATCATCATAGAACCTAACTAAGATAATAAACTTATAGTATTCTGGTTGTAAGCACATTTTTAATGCTTATAAGTGAAAGAGAGATTTAAGCACACCTGTGATGCAGAAGCCCCAGTTAATGCAAATTCAGAAACACAATAATGCTTTATACAGTAAGCCAGCACAATGGAATAAATATGCAACTCCAATTTGCTTTCAGGATTCATTCGTACATAATTGTGAGAAAGCTCCTGCAAGAACAATGATAAAGGGACATGAGCTATCAACTTAGATCCTTTCAAAAGACACAAAGATGAGCAACAGAATTATAACCCAGTATACTACATATAGCTGTGAGAAATACCAAAATTTCTTTGGTCTTAGGAGCCCCCTTGGAATGATTTCTTTGTTCTATAGACTTCACTAGCACTCGACCTGCCAGTACTATTTCAGATGGTAATATAACCGGCCAATTTACACCTCCACATTCATGTCTGTGTTCAGCAATGTGCTCAATGTTTGCATCACCGGCAGCATGTCCAGAATTGGCCAAAGTAATGTCTGCAATATATTTTTCAACATCCCTTGATATACTTTCATTAAAAGAATAACTGGTTGGGTTGTTCCTTAGTTGTTGTCCTCCCGCTTGTACTTGGCAATGCTGAGAACAGTACACTGGTGTTGAACATGACGAACAAGGGATAAGATCTGCCGGTAGTTCATTCAAGCAGAAATGACAATGAGTTTCCCGACAATGCTTCAGTATGATCTGCAGATCACTGCACCAAGTAAGAGTCATATCCCAACTCAGAACAAGAACGGACCTTGGCTGCATTAAACCAGCTCCCATAGGATACTATAATGCCGGCAAATTATAGGATGACAAGACTGTTTTATGCAGAACTGAAACCTATAATTGAAATAGAGATACAAACAAATACTACTTGGATACTTCTGGAAGACAAGAAATAAATACATCTTACAACAGCAGTTAAGTCATTCGGTCACTAGAACATATCGTTTACAAAATAGTGATGCCACTCACATCCAAAATTCAAGCTGTATCTCCATTAGCTCTGCTTCTTTAACACTCCAAGTTGTGTAACTCTTCACTATTATTAGGAAAATCCCGGGTTCTCCCGAAGATTTGTAAGGAACCCCCCCCTCTTTCTGTTTTGGTGGCTCAACACTGCCCCAGTATTTCAGACTTAATTGGAGGAGCCCCCCTTCAGTTTTTTTGATTTTATCAATGGCCCATTAATACCAAAGTTACTGCTTTGGAAAAGGTTATCATTTAACAGATACAGGTGCATCAATATTTCATTGAGGCACAACTAGTATTCTTTATGCCAATGTACAAATGAAAAGAAAACAAGCAGATAAGTAGAAACTCAAAGAATTTTATATCACTTAGTAAGAAAGATTATCATCCATACCGCAGCATAAGGTTCTTCAGAATGAATCAGGGATGCTTGAGGAATGTCACTCAATGAAGTCATACCCCTTCCTTTGGTTGGTGTTGAGACACATTGTAGTTTTATTTGGTGTGGCACAACTGTCATATACAACCTATATTATTTCAGAAACTAAGAAAAATAAAGTGTGGTATCCTTTAGAAAAATTAAGATAATAACAGTTTGATATTTTCAAAAACAAAACAAAGAAAAACCAACAACAAATTCATCCTAAATTCTAATTGAATCTTTTTTGTGGAAAACCTTGAAAAGGTAAGCATGTAAGCAAACTGAGTCCAAACAACAGACACCTTAACTAAGTTAATATCTAAGCCCATTAGCATGTCTATAGATTACATTACTGTCCTAATCATTAATCCTTGGGATGCAATGGTATCAGAAGGCAAAAACTCTATTCTTTCCACAAAGCAAGATATGTGAAAAAAAATGGACCACGGAATAGGAACCACGTTTGGTAAAAATGCATAGAAAGTATTCCAGTAAGATGCTAAAAGCACTTCCAAAAGTTACTGGGAAAGGGAGTGTAAGAGATGCAAGTCATCTGGTACATCATACTAAAAAAGTGAGAAAATTTTATAGTTTTTTATTTTCTTTTTATTTTTGTTTCTTTCTACAAAACTAATTTTGTATAGAGTTATATAATTCTTATATGTTGTTCAAGTGCTTTGATTTTGCGAACTAAAGATAAGATTTCACTGTTGAGCAGTTCAGCTTAGTTGAGCCTGACGCAGATAATAATTGCCGAGCTTGAGGCTTGCCACTAGTTCCAGCCAAGCCTGAACTGAAACCAAGATTTATAAGCCTATTAAAGCTCGGCTTATCTTGGCTTGTTGAAGCTCCTAGTCAAAATACGAAAGTAACTTGTTTGGAACATTTACATAATACTATATGAAAATGCTCAACAGTAGTAAAATTATTACTCAATATAGATAAAGAGGGTTGGGAGAAAACATTTCGTCATTTCCTATGTACAGAAAGGTTGAAAGCACTCTCTTTAACTAAGGTACCCACTTCCTCGTTAGCATATCATAGAGTATGTCTAAATTCTAATGCACTAACAGTGAGCTTGGGAACACAGATTTCTAGTCCACCAGAGGAGCACTATGCTAGCATCATAGATAAAATGGGGTCCTTGGGAAGAAACAAATAAAATATTCTTTAATGTATTATCTTTTCTCTAGGTGTCTCATTTAGTTTCCATCTTTATATAGATCAAACTTGAATTAGAAGGTTTGGTTCTTTTGATAGTACTAGGAATGTGGAAAGTTTCCAATTTGTGTTGGTCTTGTAATTTACAAGTGACAAGTAGAGGAAAATAGTTAGGATTTCATTTTGTTTACTTAATTTATATGGAGTTATGGACTGCCCCTTACTTGTGGACAACCTTGACGTTATGGAGGATAAGTACATCCATTTTCCCCAATTGTTCTCCATTCCACTTCACCAACTATCTTGAAGCACGTGTGACCCTTTCCCCACCTTCCTTTCTCATAATACAAGTTCTAATATCCATCAGTGTTCACACTTCACTACTGATTTCCTCTTTCTCCCGATAAACTTCTAATCTCCTTGTATTTTATATCTAGAAGAAACTCTCTTCCCCTAATTAATTGCTATATTTTAATCTGATCCGGTTCAAAGAAATTTAATGAGAAAGAAAGAAGAGGGAGATCATCCCTGATACACAAAGTGTGCTTATTAATACCTTACTTTGCAGAAGGTTCACATTTAATTTTTAAATTGCTCTTTGGTGTGAAGCCTATTACTGTGCATGGTCTATGGTCTATAATATCAGTGTGTATCATATAATATCGTATGATGCATACCGGTACTTGAGGATATACAATAAAATTACAGTATACAACTAATTATCACGTGTACCATACTGTATCGGTGCCATATGCTACGGTTCTCAATGATACTTTGTGATACTCAACGACATATAGGGATGAAATGAAACGGTGTATCCACACCCATAATAAAAATATATCTCAACAGAGACAATAGGATCTTCAAGAACATATTTATCGACCTTCTCTTATCAACATTATCCAATCCCGTGTAGCTTCTTGCGTAACTATGTCTTCCATTTTAAGAGGGGTTCAAGGTAGCGACATAGTCAGGGATTGAATAATGATTGCTTCTTCCGAGCCTTATTCGGAGCCCAGTAGGCCTATTTAAAGCCCCCGTTGATGGTGGGTTCAACTTAAACTTGGATGGTAGCTACGTGGGTAATCCATGGCACTCTGGTTTTGGAGGGATTACTAGATATAGGCTATAACAAGGCCAGGGTGTAGCTTAGATCCTCTGGGCCAGCGGTAGGGGTGGGTATCGAGTCGAGGTTTTATCGAGCATGTGAAGTTTTCAAGGTGTCCAATCTGAGCTCGATCCGAACACGAGCCGAGCTTTTAACGAGCTCAATTAAATATGATTATTTAAAAAAAAAACTTATGATATATGATCAATTTTAAAAAATAACCGTTTAATTGCAGTATTTAGTATTTTTAATTTTTTTTTATATTTTTAATAGATTTATATATATATGATCCGAGCTTATAACAAGCCGAGTACAAAGGTGTTCAAGCTCAACTCGTTTACTAACGAGCTTCAAAATGGTGTTCAAGCTTGTTTGCAAAGCCAACCGAGCCGAGCTTTTATCAAGCCGAGCTCGTGCCCACCCCTAGCCAGGCATTAAGACTTTGAATCATGCTGAGATTATGGCCTCAAGCTTGCAATTCGTATCACCTTTTGCCCCTAATTGTGGAGGGAGATTCGCGGGTAGTCATTAGGTGGGCAAATATATAATAATAGAAGACGATTCAAAGTGGGAAGGGCTCACATAATATGCTGTCCCTCCTTGACCAAGTTGTTAACTAGGTCATTCAAAAATTTGGGGTTCAAGAAAATGAGATATTTCCATGTATGACAAGATCAGGACCTTCCTTGATGGCATGATGACTACCTACGTTGGTGAAGTCAGTGCATTTTTTCTTCGGTTTTTAATATCTAGTTTATTTATTTATCAAAGAAAATTAAAAAAAATATCCTACCAAAACCTATAAGGTGACTTGTAACAATTCTGGTATTACCGAACCCATTATGAAGCAAAAGTTAGGTGATGATTTTGGCACAATTTATTGCCATGATCATAACCTTATAGACATAAAGAAATAATATCCAAGGTCAATATGTTGAGTTCCCGTTGACTTAGGTAAGTCCTTGTTAACTCAGCTGCCTCCTCATGGTTTTGGGCCTGTTGGCCAAGCAGGATGACCCGAGTCTCTTTGCCCATAACCCGTTTGGTGACCTAGTTTAGTTCACTCAGCCAAGTCCAGAGTTCTAGCAGCCGCTCAAGCTATCTCTAGCTTCGACCCACCTGTTCGGGAGCTGTGATATTTGGTACATACATTGTATTTAATAGTGTACACACAACCAAGGTTCAAAATATTGGGATCAAGGTACGTATTGGTAAGTACAAAATAGGATACTCATAGTTATCGATATGTATCGAGGATACACACAAAAAAGCTGTAAAAAGTTACGAAAACGTAGGAAACTCATAGAAACTTAAACCCTACCTTATTTCAATTGAAAAATAACATAAAAATGGTAACTAGAGTCCTATAGATACTATTTGAACTATCGATATGAGTACAAGTATAAATACATACATACATACATATATATATATATATATATATATATAGGATATATCAAAATAAATTAAAGCATAAGCATTCAATAAAACATTCATTTATTGGGTAATGGAATACATAAAATTATCTATTTCCAAGAATATATATAAAGAGGTGGGCTCCTTCTATAAACAACAAAAATGAAAGCTTAACTATGCTTAATCATCATCTCATACGAGGTTGACTACGTGTTGTGGTTGTGATTGTGAGAAACCTCCAGTCTCAACCTGCCTCCTAGTAGAACGGGCACTTCCTCCTTTTGAAGAGTCTCCATGCTCTATCTTACAACAAGCTGAAAATCAGGGTCCTCGTATGTAGAGATGAACTCCACCTCCATTGTCAAGGAATCAGAGAAACTTTGGGATTCCTTTTCCATCTCAAAAGTCTGAATGTTATGTCTTACAGCTATCTAGAAATCAACCCCCTGAAAAACACGATACTCATTATCCAAGGAGATGGGGTCTATCCACATTGTCCCCTTTGAGCCAAATACCTTCTTGTGTTCCTTTTCCTGAAAATTTTTCAGTAGATGCTCCATTATCGCTTCCTGACCTCCTTAAAGATATGTAGGCATCCACTGACATTTATTCCCATATGAGCGTAGTGCTCCTTAAACGTAGTGATGCCCCCGCCCCCTTGCCTCCGAAATTATCTTAGAACAAGTATTTACACTTAATCTTGTTCCTACTCTCATGATACACCATCTCTCCGTGATCCTAACTAATATCGAAGGATCTTCTAGGCATGATAAATACTTCAAATTTGGAACACAACAATGAAAAAAATTTAATAATGTTAAACACAACAAAAGATTTAGACTGGGAAAAATGTCAAATATGAATCTAAGAAAAAAAAAATTAATAAATATTTGATTAGTTTTAATCAACATATCATAAGTAGTAGTCTACAAGTCTAATTGAACACCCATAGAGTAATCTCATATAAATATTTACAATCTAAATACATCATAATTAGCTTAAAATTATTTTCATTTTAGAATATTCTTATTATTTATTCTTAATATTCAAAGAATAAAATAAATAATGTACTATCCAAAAAAATAGGATTAGTGTGAGTATCTAATAGATCACCCTTAGAACACTAACATATAATAAATACAGCCATAAATGAAAGTATATATTTATTAAAAATACAATTTTCATGTACTTTTGAAATTTTAAATAAAGAGCGAGATAAAATCTCATTGTTGAAGGCCATAGATCTATGGATTTGGCCACAAATCCAGAAATCAATTATTTAAAAGTATGTTTTCATACATTTTGATGGATTTAACACCCAAAAATTAGAGGGAAAAATGGGATTTGTCATACCTCGGTGAATAGTGAGAAACTCTTTTGATTCGATCCCTAAGGAGTTTAAATCCTTTTTTTCAATCCTTCTACATCAATGAATTGTGTTTTGTGGTAGGAATTTTTGATTTGGAGCTTGGGTTCACAGAAGAAAGAAAATAGTGGATTTTTTTGCCCAAAAGATGAATTTTAGGTCTCGGTTTCGATACTTATAATATGCTCGATACGTATCAATCGTATCCATAGATACAACCAATATGGTTCGATACGCTAATATACTCATGTAAAAAATTATTACATGAGAGTATCATATTGGTAAGGACAAAAACCGACAAGAATTGTGTGATACGTATCGAATCTATCGATAAGACAGATATTTTGAACCATGACACCCTGAGTATAAAAATGCAGACAAAGTTCAGCCAAACATTTCTAAAACTAAGAATAAGAGGAAGTAGAAAATACCTTATCCAGATTGTGGATAACCAACTAGATTGTTTGGGAGAAAGCATATCCTTATCCGGATATAGACAATTTGACTATTTGGTGGAAGAAATATTCAAAGCTTTGGATGTATCCAAACATTTCTTTAGTAGGAGTCAAAAAGTCATTGTTAATGCCTTGGGAGTTGAAGAGTCCTAGAGTAAATATCAATTAAAAAAAAAGAGTCCTTAGAGTAAATGATTTGTTTTTTCAAAGTTTTCTTTGATTCCAGGTATAGTTGCATTAGGAATTGAATGCTTGGATCTTCTTAGATGACTAAAGTAAATAATTTTGTTTTCAATGTATGTCATTATTAGGGTGGTTGATATAGAAGTCTATATAAAGGGTGTAAAGGGGTCATGAAATGTAAAAACAAATACAATAACGAGAATTCTCGATATATTTTCTTAAATCAAATTCTTTTAGGTGGCGTTTGGTAACTCTAAATAATAAGAGCTTATTTGGGTTTTAGGGCTTATTTGGGTTTTAGAATGTTTGATAACAGGCTTATTAGACCTCTAGAAACTTTAAAAGTAGAGGAAAAACCTCTAAACAAATAAGTAGCACAGTGGTAACTTATTTTTTGGGTCTAAAACTTTAGAGCTTATTCTTTAGAGTTTATTTTTAAGAGCTTATTATATGTGAGTAGAGTTTCCAAACACACCCTTAGTTAATTTTTTTAGTTGCTAGATTAACAACTTGTAGGAGTTTTTCCTTCATTTCCCTCTAAGAAACCTTGGCTCCAATGGTGATGGGAGTGTATCAACTTCTCTTGAAACAGCAAAGTGATAACTTATTTTCCTGACTTCGTTAATTTCTTCTTTCAATCATTCATTGGTTGTTGTTATTGCTGAAACCTTTCCACGGCAGGTTGGCCTCTTCCATTCCCATGTTTATACACATGGGCCTGCTGTCCTCTTTGTCTCCCAACAGTTACATCGGGAAGACCAAGACCCCAACTTGCTCAAGCAGCACTAAGCTGAACAATTTTTTGTAGCAGGTTCCACATCTTCTCTTGTGGCCATGGTTCTCTTGTTTACTGTCTGAAGTGCTTCAAAATCCTCTTGATTTCGCTCCAAGTAATTCTCACACCCAGCCATGGATCCATAACAAACACAGAACGGAAGTAACTTAGCTCTGATACACCACTAAACAAAATTAGGAGAATAAGTCACCACTTTGCTGCTTGAAGAGAAGTCATTCAGATCACCGTTGGAGACGAGGTTTCTTACAGGGGCTAATCTAGCAGCTAAAAAAACAAGATTTAAGAGAATCTATTAAGTATTCTTGTTATTGTTGTTACATTTCATGACCCCCTTACACATTTTATTAGACATCTCAATCAACCACCCTAATAATGACAATACATTGGAAATAAAAGTATTTACTCTAGTCATCATAGAAGACCCAAACATTCAATTCCCTATGCAAGTAACTTACTTTGAACTTACCTACCAGGAATCAAAGCAAACTTTAGAAAAATAACTAATTTACCCTAAGGACTCTTCAACTCTCAAGGCATTAACACAACTTTTTGACATATTTGACTTTTGAATCTTTGACTCTTACTAAAGAAATGTTTGGACACATCCAAAACTTAGGATATTCCTTCAACTAAATAGTCAAGTTGTCTATCTACTATCTGAATAAGGATTGCTAGTTGCTTATCCACAGTCCCCGCATCCAGATAGTTAAGCTATTCTCTTTTTCCTCTTATTCTTCTTCTTAGAAATGTTTGACTGAACTTTGTCTGCATCAAAAACCAAGCTAAACCTAGCACGGACCGCACGTCTCATGCTCGTTCAAACGATCTCAATTTTAAGCTCAAGTTTGGCTTCCATGACGAGCAAGCCAAGCTAGCCCGACTCCTTTAACTCCCTACTTTAACTTCCATGTGTTTTCCTTTGTTTAAGTTCTTTTTGCATTTTCTTGATAGCAATCTGCATTAAAGTAAAAAAGGAGAAAGTAAGGAAGATAATAGCACCTTTTGCACTTTTTAATATTAAATTAATTTTAAAGTAAGAAACAACACATCCCTCTCTCCCTCTACACCCTGTTGTTATTGTTGGTTTGCCATTACCATCATATCAATCCATATCATACTTTACTCTCCCTAGCTGTCATTGTTAGCATCAAATCTAGCCATACCATCTTCCGACCGATAGTAGTTAAACTACTCGTCCAAGAAGTAGTGTTGGTCTTTAATTATATATCCAATTACGGTGTGCCCCGATTGTGATTGGGTGCATTCTATGTTATGAGGAGTAACAAAGATGAGACTGTAAAGGATCTTCTGGAACAACATATAGGTGACTTGGAGGTATTATGAATCAAGGGAATGTGTAATATTGAAAGACTGAAGCAACTTAGTGGCAACAACATTTAACTGCATCAGTTGACATAAGCAAGGGAAAAAAGAAACTCCGAGCAAATTTAAACAATTGTAAAGATTATCTTACCAAAGGAGCATGAATTCTTCTCATTGTGTATATCAAATGAATTGCTTGCCCTCCTTGTCCTCTTACATCGGTCTAAAATTAACTCAAGCTCACTTTTTATCCGCCTCTTTCCACCAACAGCAAGTTCCATATTCATGGCAATATTCAAGTCACGGATTGCATCTTCATAATTTTCCAAAGAAGCGTTTGCCTTACCTCTCCTATACCATGCCTGCAATAGATATATTCTAATTTAAAAATAAAAAATCAATTGTAATATTTGAAAACCAGCTGAAATTAAATCTAAGCAGTGTTTTATAAGATGTGTGAATTGGTCAAAATATGCATAATTTCTTAATTTTCATGGAGGATTATAATCCAATAACAGGGGGTCTACACCTTAAGGCTCACATCAAAGCAAGGATCAAGGAAAATACCTAGAGACTCAACCGTAGAGGCTCACGCCTCGAAGTATGAGGCTCATATGAGGTTCACGCTTCACACCTTGAGGCTAGCCTTTATGTATATGACATGAGCCTCATACAGAAAACAAAAATATGATTCTAGCCACAAACTAAGACTTAAATATCATTTTCATTTTTTTTGTTTTCGTTTTTTATTTGTTTAAAGTAAGACTTCAGTTTTTAAAAAAATTTATTTGGTGTCTTTAAAACCTTTTAGTCTCTTTTTCACATTAGTAGTAGACGTTGAAGGGATTTGGAGCCATTGGCCTACAATGTAGTTTTCCATGACTTCTTTGTGGCTGTTTGTTGGAATCATAAATATGCTATATTAATTGATGACAAAACATCATTTGTTTTCCAATATGTATATCTACATAATGGTAAAAATTAATTGAAACTTTTGTTGCCTCTCTTAAATTTGTTTTTTTTTCAGTATGGTAAGTGAATAATGTATTCATGTTTCATAAATAAATATATATATATATATATATATATATATATATATATATATATATCCATTACTTTGTTAATTTTTCTCATACGGCCCTAATATTCATGTAGAAAACACGGAAGCTTAAACCTTGTGCATCGAGGATCACGCATCGAGGATTACGCCTCACGCATCTAGAGTTCTTAACATCTCGCCTCACGTCTACTCTTCTACAAATATCAAAAATTTGATCCAAAGTAAAGAACAACACCAAATCATATAATTAAACCATTTATTTCCACTCCTAGTTGGCCTTAACGATGTTTCAGAATGAATAATACTGAACAAATTCTAGCTGGTAGTAGTTCCAACTTTTTTTGGCCGGTAAATAGGCCAAAATCCTATAAATAAAAGGAACAGGATACAGAGGAGTTCACAAGAGTGAACTCGGAAAGAAACTAAACACAAAAGGATAAAATCCGAGATAACGATGAGGATCAAAGAGAAAACAATGCGAAAGGAAAGAAAAACTATCAGCTCCAGTTATCTAGCCCAATAAACCATGTCCTCTCTTGCAAAATGCCAAGAAGAAAGAAGACGCATGGCCCTTACGCAAAGCTGATCTGGATGAAGGGATGAGAGTTCGAATACTCTCCGATTCCTCTCCTTCCAAATGGACCAAACAATAATCCCTGAGATGATGCTCTGGGCTTCCTCCAAACAACCATCCACCTTAACCGAATGCCAACAAGATAAGAAGTCTCGTAAAGTACAAGGAAAAACCCACCAAATACCCAACCACGAAAGAAACTGACCCAATATTCCAAGGCATAAGGACAATGCAAAAGAAGGTGATCAACTGATTTCTCCTCTTGGAGGCACATGAAAGAACCATTGGTCACCCTCCAACCTCTATTTTTCAAGTGATCACATGTGAGGATTTTGTCCAGCGCTGTCGACCAAAGAAAAAATGATACTTTGGATGGGATATTCGGATGCCACACATGTTTATGCAAGAAGGGCCACCTTGGAGGTCTCTAGAGGCCTTGTAGAGAGATCTCACTGAAAACTAACCCCTGTTATCACAGGACCAAATTCTGACATCGCTGAGATGAGGAAGAATATTAGCAAAGTGGAGGCACTCCAACAAGCTAGATAAACTATCAAGCTCCCAATCCTGAAGGTTGCGTCTAAACCTCTGACACCGAGATATATTATTATCGACCCTCTCAAGGCAAGATTGCATAGAAGTGTTCATGTCTGACGCTATTGCCCACAAGACTCTAAACTCTTCCTTGAGAGTTAGATGGCCACACAATCTATCTGACCAAAATTTAACCGCTCTGCCTGATCCGACTCAAAATGAAATATGTCTAGAGAATTCCTGCCAGCTTTTCATGATGCCTTTCCAAAGGCCACAACCGTGGGATCCGCAGACGGGTTTGGGATTTCATCTCGAAGCCTCTCCGTACTTATGAAAGATCACTTTCTCCACAAGGACTCCCTTTCCGAGCCAAACCTCCACAACTATTAGCCTAAGAGAGCTTTGTTACACTCCACTAGAGGACGAACACCCAACCCCCCTTCCACGAAGGGGAAACAAATAGACTTCCAATCCACCAAATGATATTTCTTAGCACCATCTCTATCATTCCACAAGAAATTGCATTGAAGTCTTTTCAAAATTTTAGCCACTGATGATAAGATGATGAAAAGCGAAAGAAAATATACTGGTAAATTGTTAAGACAACTTTCGAGGAGAGTCATTCTACCCCCTTTGGATAAATGCAAGGAATTCCACCCAGACAGACTACTCTGGAAATGATCCATCACTAGATCCCAGATCACCTTATTTTTTAAACCAACCCCTAGCGGTAAACCCAAATATGATGTCAGGAGGGATCCTTGCCTGTACCCCAAACTGTTGCTAACCCCGATAGATTCGGCACTTCACCAATCCCGAAAATCATGCTTTTTCCCAAATTAACTCTTAACCCTGTCACTACCAAAGCATCTAAGGATTGCTAGTTGGGAACCGGTAGTTTGCACAAGATTAACTTATTGTATGCAAACTGAAGATGCGAGATAGAGAAGCCAGCCTGACCTAGGCCGAAACCCTCTAGGGTCACTCCATCCATTCTACTCATCATTCTGCTTAGAATCTCTGAGACTAAGATGAATAGAAGGGGAGATAAGAGATCTCCTTGACGGAGTCCTCTAGAGCTCCTAAAATAACATGGGGAGCTGCCGTTAATCAGGATCGAAAACGAAGCCGAGGAGAAACAAGCCTTAGCCCCTCCATCTACTCCCAAAACCCATCCTTCGCATGATATATTCCAGAGCCCCCCAATTTACGTGATCGTAGGCTTTTTCCAAATCGATTTTGCAAATCACACCCAGAATACCCAATTTGTGCCTCTCATCAATATACTCATTAGCAATAAGGATACCATCGAGGATATGTCTGCCGCTAACAAAGGCACTCCGAGAAGGCGATATAATATGAGGGGGAACCAATCTGAGTCTGGATCCTACGACTTTAGCCATGATTTTATAAACATTGCTCACTAGACTAATGGGCCTAAAGTCCTTGATATCCTGGGCATCTCCTTTCTTGGGAATCAATACTATGAAAGTGGTATTTAATGCCTTATAAAAAGACCCAGAAGAGTAAAGCTCGTTGAATAGTAAGATTAGATCATGACTCACTATGTCCCAACAAGATTTGAAAAAGGCCAAGGAAAACCCATCTGGACCTGGGGCCTTATCACCATCTAGCTCCTTAACTGCCATCGAAATCTCCTCCCTCTCAAATGTCTTCTCGAGCCCCATAAGGTCTTCCGGGACTCTCTTAAAACCAAGACCATCAACACAAGGTCTAAACCTTTCTTATTCCGTATTCATATCTTTAAAGAATTTAACTACGGCATTCCTGATATCCTCTTCCGAATCCTTCCAATTCTCGTCGACCTTAAGACAGGAAATGAAATTTATTCTCCTGCAGTTGTTAGCGATTCTGTGAAAAAACTGGGTATTTTCATCTCCTTCTTTGAGCCATTTAACCCTCGATTTTTGCCGCTAACTAATTTCTTTCGACCTTAAGATGGACTGAAATTCTAGCTTTAAAGCATCTCTTGAATGCTTGTCATAAGGCGAAATCTGCCCTAACTTCTCCTTTGCATCAATCTCTTGGATTTTGGTTAACAACTTCCTTTTGTTCTCAATCAAACACCCAAACACCTCCTTATTCCAGATTTTGAGCCATTGTTTGAGGGATTTCAGTTTTAATCCAAAGATGGTACTGGGAGACCCCTTGAAGATAGCTCCTAAGTCCTAACCACACCTCTTCCACTACCTTCTTGAAATCCGGATGAGCTAGCCACATGTTTTCAAACTTGAATGGTTTAGGCCCTCCTTTAAGTCTGTTAAGATCTAGAAGAATAGGAGTGTGGTCAGAAGTGATCCGAGGAAGGTTGGTTAACAAAACATTAGGAAAGGGGTTCTCCCATACATCACAAAATAGGAATCAGTCCAATTTACTTTGAACTAACCTATCTTAAAAGTTAAACCAAGTGCAAAGGGCTCCCTTAAGAGGACAGTCTATCAGATGGTGGGAAGAGAAGAGATGAAGTCCTTTAAATTTTCTCATTTGAGCTGAAATATGACAATCCTCTGACTTGTCTCGAGAGTTACGAAGGCAATTGACATTTCCTCCAAGACACCACGGTTTCTCCCATCTGCAGCTAACATCGTCAAGCTCTAGCCAAAAGTCATCGGTTTCCTGAGGATTCGAACTTCGAAGGACCATGGATACCTGAGAAAATCAAACTGAAGTCGTCACCTAAAAAGCGGCACAAGATAGAAAGAGAATAAGCTCCGTCTTTTGAGTCTAAGACCTCTATAACTGACGAATCCCATATCACCAGAATCCCACCAGAGGATCCAAGGGATGGAATCATCTTCCAATTACGATTTCGACTACCCCAACAATACATAACTATATTATCCGTCATCACTGGAACTTTGGTTTCCTGAATGCATAAAATTGTCGGACAATGAGATCTCACCATCTCCTTAATAGCGAATCTCTTACTCATGCTGCCCAAACCCCTTACATTCCAAGAAATGATTTTATTAGACATTGGGAGACTCACCAATGCCCACGCTCTTCCTAGCTCTAACTCTTGAAGACCCTGAATCCCTGCATTCGTAGTTGACACTCCATGCCAGTCTCTTGAGTTCATTCCTTGCCCTCTTGGTGTTGCAAGGGGTTGCTCCCTGATGGTCCCTCCTCTCCTCTTCTTCTTTGATACCTTCCAACCTCTTGAAAAGTGCCCTCACCTCAACCTCCTGGTCAGTATAAGACAAACCTAAAACCTTCCCTACTGCTTCGATATTCTCCAAAACCCATGTTGTGACATTAAATTGATCTTGGACTTGACTAGGCTCTTTGTTATTAACCTCCGTCAATCGGCGATTTAGGATCTGATCTGCTGGCACTGACTTGGGTTCAGTGATGAGAACAGCGAGAGCTCCTACACTGTCACCAGCTAGTGAAACACCGCTGGAAACCTTCCTCACTTCAGCTGAATTCTCCACCAAAGGCAGGCTTGAAAAACATCACAATCTCAACAAATTGAAAAAGAGGGATTCAAAGGCAAACCTCGAATAGGAGAGACCCCAGGATCAGCGAACTTTGAATTTGACCCTTCCATTCCTACTGGTTACCTGGGAGATGAGGCATATAGAGCAAAAGAGGATGAGATATTGCGAGGTTTCCCCCCCCCCCCCCCCCCCCCACCCCACCTCCCCACCCCCCCGGAACCCGCCTTGGCTTCCGTCAAACAAGATAACCTCCTGCAAAATGGAGGAGAAGAGAACTCAAGATCGTTCTCAAAAAGACTCGTAACTACTTCAGAGGGGGGCCTTTTTTCTCTCTCCTCAGCATACGAAGACGACCCGGCATCACCTAGGTTTGAAGGGAGAGCATTAAACTCCCCAGATCCGGTTCTACATCGGCCGAAGAATCATAATCAACTAATCTTGAGCCTTCCTCTTCAAATACCGATAGGCCCCTACTGAGCTTCCTGTCACACCTTGGACAGGGTTGATCGCTTCTATGGTGAAAGCAATCCCAAATTGATCTGGAGTAGGATACTCACTATGCGGAACATTGAATCGTGGCCCTTGCTCAGACAGAAGATCTGGAGATAAGCCTACCTCCATGGAAGGTCCCTCGAGACTTGCGGAGGAACCCTTCGAATGGTCGGATTTGGGGGACCACCAACAACTATCCTCTAACTGCTTCACGATGAAAGGAGAAGATGAAGGAGAATCTATGGCTGAAACCGAACTGACCTCTGAGGTTCCACTAGCATCATTGACTACTGCGCCTGGCCTGACCAATTGGGAAGGAGAGGATCCCTTCTGAAAGCTGAGATTGTTGAGAAAATGAGAAGAGATCTCAGACATTGGAGCTTTCATTTGAGGTTTAGGAAAACCTGGTTTTTTTACGACCATAAGATGAGGGGCAGACATTAAACGAGTCTTCAACATCTTGCATGGGCTTGAGTGTGGGAGGCCCGTAGGGCATCGAGGCCTTGGCTCGGATATGGGAAGCCTCAAGGGTCGAATTCAGGCCCACATTAGAAAGAAGGACAAGAGGCCCTCTATGAGGAGGAAGCAGATGCGAGTTGGATTGGGATGGACCCACACATTGTGGATTTAGCTCCTCACATGCCACATAGCCTTTGAAAACGTTTCTAGAGACAAGAGGTTCCTTTGGACTTTTTCCATTATTCATTCTAAAATCAGAACCTTTCTCTTCTGGAGTCTATGCTGCTCCCTACTCGAGGTTTGATAGAGACTGTCTGAAAAGAGTGAAAGACCCCTGGATGACAGAGGAGTTTTCTCAGGATAAGGCAGACGGACTGGTGCTTGGTTCTCTTCTAAAGGGTAGTCCTCTTTTGACCTGCTGTGCACTCGCTCCCAATATCTTTGCCTCTTTCTTCTTAGGCGCTGGAGACTCTTGGACACCACTGGGAATTTTTCTATTAAAGGATCTGCAATGGTCTTCCTGGTCTGACCCATCCCCGACAGTAAACCAACTCTAGCAGCTGTCAGAAAACACAATTGAAAACACTGTATGGAAAGCTGCATGTGAAATATCAAAAAGTATGACCATAAAAAATGCGCAAAAATACTTTTAACTGGGAAACCATGTAGATATGGTGGTCATCCCGGGTAGACCAGCACAAAAGGAATGTTTAGAGATGAGATGAAGGCAACTTTTTTATATGTAATAAGTGTTATTTTTCAGTAACAAATATAAGAATTATCATTGGACAATTAAAACTTGTTGGTAAGAACCATCAAGAATCTCATAGCTGTTGTTACAACTTAGAAGTGTACCATGTCGTGGCATATTTCCCAAGTGATGGAAAAATATTATTGCCATTCAAACTGCAGACACGTCTATATTACCGTTGTTTTTCAATATATATATATTACGACAAAATGGCGAAAGCATAAATGAACTTTTGCACTTAATCATGTGTTGTAATACCATGAAGTGCCACTGATCTTAACTGACTAGACCAAATTCGCCTTCTTTTTTTTTTCCTTTCTTAAAAGGTTAAACATAGAAACAAGTTGATCATTCAGCGTCTTCTGCCAAGCACTACTGATGAATTGTACCCACTTCGTGGATAAAGAAGGTTCAGTTCCTCATCTACGCTAGTGTTACAAATCTTGTTCTCGGGTATTTATCGGCTAAAGTTTTTCTCAGGAGATTTTCAAATCTAGAGTTTTTTCCCAAATATTTCTCGCCTAAATATTGGCAATGATTAAAAATATAATTAAATTACAAAAAATAATAGAAAATAATACAATAATATCGGGTATTTCTTGCGATATTTTTTAAATATCGGTTAAATCTCGCGATGTTAACGTGATAAAAAGAAAAAATCGTATTTCCCGTGAGATTTTTAAAACATGCGACAAAAACGAAGTTTAAAACTTTAGATGCTTTTCTCGGGAGAAATTAGGTAATTCTCGGGAGATTTGTAACAGTGATCTACGGCATCATAATGAGAAACAAACAAATAGAGCTAAGAGCATGTTCACCTTCACATAGATTGGGGAAAGTACAATTGCCCGATTGCAGTCTCGTAATGACTCCACCAAAAAGCCCATTTTCTGAGGAAATAAAAAGACATCGATTAATAGATGAAGCATAGCTGCTCACACAATGGAAATGAGAAGGTATTTCGTTTCTTGCACAGTTTCTCTATATTTCCTAGCTGTAAAATTAAGAGTGAACATGTTAGATTCAAGAACAGGTAATGACAACACAACAATAATAATAAGAGCAGCTTGGCTTTGTGGCCAGTAATTATCCAGAACATATAACAGTTTTTCAATGGACATGTTTGTAAACTTAGTGGACTACGAATCCATTGAACCCCACGCATATATCATGTTTTAGATCAAACGGTACCAAAATCACAACTTTTAGGTGTAGGATAAATACTATACTAATTGGATCAAGGAAGATGTTCTACATGCAAGAAGTTTGATAATAGGCTGACCAGTCCCAAAAATGGCAGAGTTAAATTTTAGGTGCAAAGGAGAGGTGTCAACTTGCGCATGGCCTGCGGTCATTATCAGAACCATAATACATACTAGGAGCTGGAATGTTCACATCATGTTCATGGAGGTGCATGTAATAAGAGCTGTTTGATATTGAGGTTTTGAATGGCTCCAAACAGGTAGTTCAAAGTAGGGCTGATATCACTCACTACTTTGCTCCAAACCTTTATGGGAATGCCTCCACTCTCATAGGAAGAACTTTGGACGATCATCATAGTGGGGGAGACCTCCCTAACTTGCTTTTATAGAGTGAGCACGCTCATCAAGTTCAACGCAGACAATGATACTTCCATCATCTCTCAAAGTTTTCGAATTAAAGACAACTTCTAATTCAATTTTCTTCTCGAAGAATGAGTCAAAGCAAAAAAAGTTTCTTTCAAGAACTCAATTTTTTGAGGAAGTGTACATACACTCAATAACCATCCATACATGCAGGACATTAGGCCCATATTTCTCATAAAATAATAGATTATAATTAAAACGATTTTTCAAAAGAATTAGTTTTTCTTACAAACTATCAGTGTAGTCAAAACTCAAAGCATCGAGGCGATAGGTGGTTCCCTAGGCAAAGTGATGCCTAGCTGACCAAAATTTACTTTTTCTACATATATTATATAAGATTTAGTGAAAGCCCACCTAGATCATAATCTAAGCGATAGGGATCTTGGCTAGGCGTTGCCTAAGCGACATTTTGACTACACTGTAAAATGTGTTCATGAATAAAGCATTAGAACGAAAATCAACTTCATGAGAAAAATTGATGAGAGCTTTCAACGATTTCCCAAGTTTGTTTGAACTTCCTCAAGATTACATATTTTTCATTAAAATGGGATTCTCTGAGTAATTTCATCCGATGAGTATTGAAATAATACAAACTTCTCCAAAACGATAGAATGAATTCATCCCAAAAGAAGTTATTATCATTTTAAGAAGAGCCGAGACAACTTTCAGATCCAGGGGAACCAAAAAGATGGTGATCAACTAGCATGGACTTTCTTTCTTTCTTTTTTTGATAAACTGGCATGGACTATCTCAATAATCAATCTATTAGCCTATGTGATGATGACATGCATAATCCCATAACACTGTAAATGATGATCATATCCCCCATTTTATAGAGGTTATTCATGTGAAAACTGGAAAGATCTTAGCGTGAATTCACTAATTTCCACGCATAACTCGGACCTACTTGAGTAGCACCTACTCCAGGACTGTGTTGACTATCCGGCACTGTCGATTTTTTTTGAAATTTTCCCTTGATGAATAATTGTCGAACCCCGACCTGGTTACCTACCTGGTTACCTATGCATATGCATAAACTAACTATGTTTAGCAACAACAACAAAATCTGAGCAAGGCCATATAATAAAAAGCAACATGGTCAACCAAAACCAAATATCTTTCATGAAACAAGCAAATAATAATCTCACTTCAACACTGACAATGGATTTTTTTGTTCTCCCTTTATGTAACGTAAAATCAAACCTAGAAAACTTCAGAATTCAAATAAACAAGATCTTAAGAATTAAACTCACGTGTAGTGAACAAGCTCGATTTACATACAGTGTCGCAACCAAGTTCGCATCCACATCATCAGCACCCATTGGAGCAAAACGCAGAGCCTGTTCCTTGAAATAGGAAAAAGAAGTCATAATGAAGAATCCCGCATAAAGTTAATGAGAAAGAGACCCAATTGTATTCCAGCTTTAAGTTGGAACTTGTAAGTAGTTTGCAAATTAAACAAAAGAAGATACTTTAAAAAAAATGAAAATAAAAGAGCAGGAATTGAGAAAAATATAATAAATAAAGAGATGTCAATTTTCAAGTATATGGGTAGAAGAAGAGCTTCTTCTTTTTTGGCAACTTAACTAGCTTTGCAGCATAGATATAAAACCTCAACACATAACAGAGAAGCCATAGAAGTAAGAAGTAGAAAAGAAGAGCAAGTGCGGAATTTGATTGAAAAAAAAATTGAGAGGGAGCAAAAGGGGGACCTGGGAGTAGAAACTTAATGCTTTCGCATAGTCTCCGATTGAAAAGCATTCATTTCCCTTGTGCTTCGAATCTAACGCAGCATCCTTATGCTTACCAAAAAGAGCCGTTTTGGGATCCGTTAGGTCTCGAACGACCTGAAAATCAGGAAAAAACGAAAAGGATGCACAACATAAAAAAAAACAGTAGGGATTTGTCCTCTGAAAGAAAAAGAAAGAAAGGGAAGAAGAGGAGTGTTGTATTACGTCCTGAAACTGCTGCAGAGGGAGAAAGAAGTCGATAAGCGAAGAAGATGTGGAAGGAAGATCGTCTTGGGTGCTTTCGGAAATCATTCGCTTAAGGGTGCTCGGAACCATAGATTTCAGCTTCTCCATTTCGGAGAAGACAACTTCTGCTGTCTGTAAAAATAACTAATCCCTCCACACCTGAATTTAGTGGGAACTTATCAGACCCTAACTATTAACTTCCCTCTTTTCTTTTCTAGAGCACACCAATATTTACAAGTACAACACCATTAAAAGGGTGGTGCTAGGCGCACCCCAAGAAATAATGACCGTACCCCATTAAATTTATTTTTTCTTATAATAAGTTTTCATGACACTTTATAGCCGCATCCCATCTCAGATTTTGGTTGGAGTTCTCCTCCTCGTTATCTTATTCTCTTGGTCCTTCCTTCGTTCTCCGGCGGCTTCTTGGCTTCGTCAGTTCTTCCTTTATTCTCCAGTGAAGTCTTTCTCTATTCTTTGGCGGAATCTTCCTTCTATGGTGTCTTCTCCATCCAATAGAGGTAAGATTATATTATTATTTTTTTCCAATTTTATGCGTTCTTTGCGCTGAATCCTGCCATGGATACACAGAATGTTTTTGGTTTCTATTCTATTTGGTCCTTTTCTATTTCTCCATATTGCTACATGTCTTGGTTTCTAAACCTCCAAATCATTCACAAATATTGGGAAGTCTAGTTTCATGCACTGTAAAATTGAGAACTTGATAGGTTTTAATCAAAATCAATTCACTCATGTCAACTTCGGTATCAAACTGTTTGTGAAAAGACCCAAGAGAAAAAAAAATCAAAAAGATTCTTCATGATGATATTCTGAAATCTAACTTATGTGTATTATCCTCTCTTGCTTGAGGAACCTCTACAGAGTTATTTTTGTATGTTACAGTGGCTCTATTTTAGATGATTGTTCATCATATTGTCTCTCTTTGTTTGAGTGCATTAGAACACTAGCCCACTTAATATAAGTGTACTTGGGGGCATGTAACAAGTTAGAGAGAGAGTAGAGAGGATCCAGTTCTCGAAGCACCAGCATGTCCCCACTTAAGGATTCAGACCAGCTTCCATGCTTTGAATTCAAGGCAGTAGAGATGGGAAGTAGCCATGGAGATTGTGTTGTTTCCTTATGTCTCTTTGACAGGGATGTAAGGGCCTTCCTCTTAACCTGCAAGGTCCAATACTGCAGTCTTTGTGATCAAGGGTAATCTTTCATCTGTATATAGCTTGAAAGCAGCTTAACCATTAACTTTTGCTCTTGTCAAGTATGCTAAAATCTTTTATTCGTTTGGTCACTGATACAAGGTTATATACTAGGCATGGCCACTTTGATCTCTAATGGGTTTCAATTAGTTGATTCAGATCTTGAGATATAATATTTTTTTCAATTTGCTTAGTTACACTTTTAGTGGCATGCCTACTCATGTGCAAAGATGCGGAGAGGAGTGAGGGATAACATTTGTTGGGTCCGATTGAGATCTTGTGTGTCAATAGAAGCCTTATCAGATAAATGTAACCATCTGATCTTGTGTGCAATCACCTGAGCATCATCAAGCCACTTGGAGGATTAAGCATTTGCACTTAGTTTTCTTGAATGATGGGTGTGGACTGTGGAGTTAAATTGCAAACTCAAAAATCTGCACTAGTTGAATTCTCATTTTCTACCTTTGTTGGTTACCAAAATAAACAAATTGAGTATCAGGTTTAAGTAGTCCAACTGGCATGTAAGATAGTTCCTTCGTGATATTCTGCAGATCAATTTTGTAGCTGAAGAAGTTGAACAGCGGAAGTCTACTAATGATATGTTAGGCTCTTACGAATAATTTCGAAGCTCTATCTGTGGTTTGCTCAGTAACTTTCGAGTGCTTAAATACTATCCGCCTTACAGTAAGGATTTTAGATTTTTAGACAGCACAACAACCAACAGTCCCCATCACTCAATGTTGCTTTTTTGTTTTTTTTTTCCTAAATTACTTCTTATGCTTTAATTATGGTCACTGAGCTTTATCACAGTAATGACAACACTAATAATAATCTTATGATCCACCAGGAGTAGACACAACAGGAGCTCATCATGAACAACTTCAAAAATATTGATGTAATCGGAGGAAAAGCATATTTGAACTCAATTTATTTGAAGTTTATTCTTACCATATAAAGATCAAACTAGGTTTTCAAAGAGTACCTTCGCAATGTGGAGGTTGATGTTGTAGGGTATGCAATAGGTGAACCAAGGCACAGGGAGTTGCTGATGCTTTCAAGGATGCAACTGGAATGAACAAACCATTTTTCTTTTTCTTTTTTTCTTCTGTACGAGTCTATGACTACCATTCTATGATAGTTTGTTTTGCTCTTTATTTTGTGATTTTCAACCTCTTTGGGTGCTTCTAATAAAGAGATGGTCGTAGTTTTTTTTTTTTTTTTTTGGTCCAATGGGGGGCAAAGCCCACAAGTTACACAGAACAGAACCTAGGGGTGGTAACCCCCATTACATCATTCCCAAGCAAAACCTTAAGACTATCCGGGGGATCGACAAGAGTCGCCAAGCCAAGAGGAAGAGATAGCCCATGATTTGCAAGCCAATCTGCCGACGAATTCCCTTCCCTGTACACATGCTCCAAACGGCAATCCCAAGATCGTAAAATTAAATTCTGACAAGCAGTGATTAACGGGCTATGAGGATCACGAACCGTGGTTCCCTTCTTGAGAAGCAAAACAACAGACTTGGAGTCTGTTTCAACAAAAACCTTTCGGAACCCCATACTCCAAGCCAAGGCGAGACCGTGATAGATAGCCCATAATTCAGCCATGGTCACAGTGCAGATACCAATATTATAGGCAAAGCCGACCAACCACTTACCAGAATCATCCCTAAGCAAGCCTCCGCCACTAGCTAGGCCCGGGTTACCCTTAGAGCAGCCATCAGTGTTCAGCTTGACCTACCCCAAAGGAGGGGGGATCCAACTAATAAAGAGATGGTCGTAGTTTGTCTTTGAACAAAGAAGAGTTGTTTGCTTAGTTGGAGATCTGTAGGAATAGCATGAGCATGTACTTGTGGGGAGTAATGTGATGTGATGTGATGTGATGATGATGTGCAGATTTTGCTGCTACCATAGAATGGACATCTTTAAATTTTCAAATCGCCAAGCCCATACTATATGGTTGAGATACATCTTTAAATTTTCAAATCACCAAGCCCATACTACATGGTTGATGAGCTGTATCTCAACCATAGAGTCTCTAATAGTAAATGGTGTGTAGATATAAAATGGGTGGTGATAGGCGCACCCCAATAAATGATTACCCCACTCCAATTTTTCCCCCCTCTCATATTCAGTTTTCATGCTTCTTAATAGACGCACCTCATCTGTTTTAGCATGAAACGACTTCTTCTCTTTCCAGTTCTTCCTCCCCTCCTTTCTCTTGCTCTTCCCCTATTTTTGGAGACTTTCCATTCCCCAACGATTGTTCCATTAATCAATACACTTGAAGAAGTATCTCAAATGTATTTTTTACCCATTGTAAATTAAGGTTTTGGATCTTTATTTTTTCCGTTTCTTTCTCAATAACAGCAAAATATTTACTTTTAGATCACTGTTAAATGCATAGGGCATGTCCTCTGGCTTCCCTGTTGGTGCATATTGAAATAAGGATATATTGCACATCACATCAGTTATTGGTGATATGGATTCTCCCATTAGTTGTGACCACTATATTAAATACCCTCACATGTCCATCTCTTACAGTAATAGACGCCTGGAACATTGCATTTAATTTCTTATCTATTGAGCAGTTGGAAGTTCACACTGATGGTTGAGACTTGAGAACATGAACATGATCATTCTCGAATTTTCTTGAATTTCTGACTGGACAAATATGTATGCTTGTGAACAATGGTGCCCACTGTATACTGAGTTTTCCTATTAAGTTGTTACTTTGATGGCAGACAAATTAGTTAAGCAAATGCTTAGAAAAGAGAATGCCGGTATTCTGCATTTTGTTTTGCAGATGCTTACACAAGTTTTCTAAAGACGGATATTTAGAAAAAGAATGGAGGGAAAGCTCTGCATGAAAGTAAAATGAGAGAAGGATTGGACTTGCTGTTTTTTCGATCAGTTATCGTGATTTTCTGAACTATTTGCAATCTCCAAGCCCATGACAGTTGGTCGATGAGTTCATAAAATAACACTTTGTAAGTGGTGTGTAGATATAAAATTTGTAGGCATTTTTTTGTTTTTGGTGTGTACAAGTAATTCTATTAATTTAATGGTGTGTAGTCAGTATTTTTTTACTAATGGGGTGCAGTCATCAAATATTGGTGTGCATCTAACAGCACCCTTAAAAAAAAAAACGAGATTAATTTTGAGCCGGCTGCTTCACGGTCTTGAAGCCGTACTCCCCATTTTACACCGATGTTATCATAACCGGGCATCGAACCGGCTGAGTGGCTGATTCCTGACTAAAAATTTACAAAAAAAATCATTTTTATTCCGTTATGGTCGGTTCTGACCGGTTCTCGACCTGTTTTACCACCAGTTCAACCGGTTCGTTATCCGATCTTGACAAAACTATTCGGTTTTTAATTAGGTCCGATTTTGGGGGTTTGGGAACCGATGAGGGGACCAGTTCCCGGTTTTTCCGGCTCGACTAACCGGTCCGGTCTAGTTCTGACAACAGTGTTTTACACTATAGAGGCGACATATTTGTAATTACTGAAAGAGATTGGGGCAATTTTGCAATAAACTATCATTACAATATTATTACTGTGGTAGTGTAAAAAGGAGAGTTCCGCTCAATGCAGTGAAGCAAGCACATCTTTGTATTTAAACTGTTAAAATAATGTCTTATCTATGAGCACTCATACCCCTAAATCATCTTCTAAAAACTTATTCTCCTTCTAAAAATGAATCTACAAAACTTCTCTTATTTTACCTTCATAGAAGGAGGAGTTGCAAAAACACAAACTACTATAAGCGTCAAACCAATTCTTTTTTCATTTATTTGGATCTTTGTGTCTCATTTGTTTCATTTTAGTGTTTTTTATCAAGCTATTTTTTTTTAGAATATTTTCTCTCAGAATAGGCTAATGTTTCATGCACTTTATTTTGAGATAAAAATCCTACTAGTTTTTTCAAATAGTTTGATTTTCTCCGCACCATTTTCAACGTTATTCCTTTGATCTTTTGTTGTAACTTCTTTAACCCACACAAATAATGGTGCAATATATAGGAAATTAGGCATGATACCTTTAATAACACCATTTTCAACGTTGAGTTTCCTTTGATCTTTTGTTGCAACTTCTTTAACCCACTCAAATAATGGTGCAATATACTGGGAATTAGGCATGATACCTTTAATAACAGTTATTGGACCTTCGGTTAGGTTTGGTCCACCAAAAGGGTAATGAATTATAATGATTTATGGTTTTAAGTTTAGAATTATGCATAATTAGAAAGTTTATAGGTTTATAGAATTTGTTACACTTTAATGGTTTCCAATTAGTAAGGAAATAATTTCAGTGTCTAGTCCATAAATATTGGTGTGCTGGTAAGCACCCCTTCTTTATTAAAAGGCGGAAAATGTTTCAAAACTTCTCCTAGGTACTAGTCTACTAGTTCAGCGGAAAAAGGGGCAGCAAAAATATATTCTCCAGATCCACATACACGAACCGAGTTTAAGACTCGGGAGAGAGTTGGCGGTGTTCGACACTAGCAGGGGCGGAGCCGGGGGGGCGGGGAGGGGCCCCAAATTTTTTTGCAAGTTCTTTATGGGGTAGTAAGAACTAGTGGGCCCCTCAATTTTTATTTTTATTTTTTTTAGTATAATTGGCCCGCCAAAATTTTGGCTTATATAATATAGTGCCCCCCACAATCTTTTTGCCATATATATAGTGGGGCCCCCAATGGAGTACGGTTATACCCTTAAGGTTAGCACATGCCCCTAATGACACCTCTTAACTATGGTTAAAATTTATGCACTCTTAGGATTCACCTATTTATCCTTGGTTTTTAGAAAAAAAATATTAAAAAAATTTTAACCTTAAGAGTTAAGAGTTAGTGAATTTTAACCTTAAGAGTTAAGAGTTAGTGAATTTTAACTAGGGTTCTAAAAGAAATTTGATATATATTTTAAAAACAAGGATAGGTGAGTGAATCTTAACCCCAGTTAAGGGGTATTAATAGGGACATGTGATGACCTCAAGGGCATTACCGAGAAAAAAAATTCTCAAAATAAAAAAACTACCCCAAAAAAAATTTCTCGGGGTCTACACCCCGAACCCCCAAGTTCCATACCCTCAAATCAATAATTTTTTATACAATTTCAGCCCCCCCAATGAAAAATTCCAGGCTCCGCCCCTGGACACTAGCGTACCAGTAGACAGGCTGTGGTCCGAGGCTAACCGCCATCTAACTTGTATTAGCAAACACCCCGTGCAATGCACAGGATAAGAAGATAAAACAATATGAAAATTTTATTTCATATTAAGCAAACCAAGTTTAATGATATAATTTAATTTATTTATTACAATGCAAGCCTTCTTCCAAAAACAAAAGCAAGATTAAAGGGAAAATTTGAATCCAAAGAGAGATACAAATAAGAGAGTGATTCCAAACATCCGCCTGACAATCTCATCTCTAAATGGTAAGATATGAAAACAAACATATCCTTGTCTATATAATTGTTGGAATTTGGGGATTATCTCAAAACTACCCTTAATATGATCTAAGTTAGCAACTTAGCATAAAAAAACGTATGCATAGAAAGATTTCACTTGTTACAATAAGTGAGGACCAATCTTCCACCATAAGTGTATGCTACTACATTCTGCAGATAAGTTGAGAGCAACCCTAATGAAGGAAAATCCTGGTCAAGAGAGGAATCTATATGTGGCTCTCAACTTATCTGCAGAACCTGAATCTATCTGTTTGTTGTTCTCGTTCTCTCAACTTGTCTTGAAGCTCCTTAACCTGCCATTAACATATAGAACAAAAATTAGCAATTGTAGCTGAGAGGTCAACTATCAATCAAGCTATGAAGTAAATTTGTAAACCCCTCGTAATAAAAGTACCTTCTAATGAAGTAATAAAGACTCTTGAGTTATGTTCTCGCTCTTTCATTATGTTTTCGAGCTCCTTAGTCTGTAAAAATAGAGAACAAAAAGTATTTGTAGCGTCTCATTTGCTACTCATTCCATTAGTGGCAACAACCTTTTGGTGAATCTAAAGAGTATATTCCATAAGATAGCCCAGATTGTGAACCATAAGTCTTTTCAAAACTGATAAACTACTCGAGCAAAGATCAAGCATAACAAGGAGCAACACACAATATAGAAAAGGCCATTTAGCACATCAACTTATTGTTAATAAGGATTATTGCTTGAAAAGTTCTGGGTCGTCTTGCATGCTACTGTAACATGTAGATCAACAACAATGTATTGCTTGTCTTGGTTGTATCCTGAAAGCGCTTCACTACAAACCAATTTGTAAGCAGAAATAATTGGCCTATACTAGGTGGGGACATTGATTGGCCTCTTAAGATTATTAACAGAAATGATCAAAATTTAGGAAAAACTAAATCTTATTCAAAAATAAAACAATAGCATAACAAATAATAACCAACTAAAATAACGATCAAGGATGATTCATTTTTATCGAGCTTCGATCATAGTCATTGTCTCCTCATTTGCATAACTTTTTCCTGTTAGGGTTGCAAACAAGTCTGCACCATTGTGAGTTCTAATAACATATGCCGGTTGCTTAGGAAGAGGCAGAGTAGTCTCATTACTTAGCATGAAAACAACCGTCGGCATGGTCGGCCCATCTTTTGCACTTTGTTGCACGCACAAAAGGCCAACATGGATGCATGTCAAAACTTCATGAGCAACACATGAATCTACCATTGAGAAGTCAACTATATCCAAGGCTCTGTCTTCATTCCACAAGTCTCATGCCTGATATATATAGTTCCAAAAAATCAAATTAAGAAGAGATTAATAGTGATAGAAATGAAAGCAAACAGCTGTACTTACATGCCCTATCAAATTCAAGGAGAGATCCTTATAGTAATAGCCATTATTTTTCTGGCCACTAATGATCTTTAATAGTAATACCCCAAAGCTAAAGACATCAGATTTTATCGAAAACAACCCATTAATTGCATACTCCGGTGCCATATAACCACTGCATTAAAAAGATAGAAAAGTGATTCGGTTAATTTAATGTAAATAACCTAATGTTATGTGTATCTTGTTTACATCACGTACTTTTCTATGTCTAGCACTTACTATGTTCCAACTACTGTTTGTATTTGCTTGAGTTTGATTCCCTCCAAACATTCTGGCCATACCAAAATCTGAAATTTTGGGGTTTAGCTCAGCATCGAGTAGAACATTACTGCCTTTCAAATCCCTATGGATTATTCTCAATTTGGAGTCTTGATGAAGATAAAGGACCCCTTGAGCAATTCCAACAATAATTTCAAAGCGCTTTCTCCAATCCAATAGTACTTTTCTAGTTTGATCTGTTCTAAATTTGAATCAGAGATACACATTAATGCACAGTGAACAAACTTATACCAAAGAAGGCAAACAAAAGTAGTTGCATAGGATTCATACCGAAAATAAAAGAATCCAAGCTTTTATTTGGCATATATTCATACATTAACATCTTATCTTCATCTTGAATGCAACAACCTAAAAGCCCCACAAGATTCCTGTGCTGAAGTTTAGCAATCAACATAACCTCATTTTTTAGTTCTTCTATCCCTTGTCCTGAATTCTTGGAAAGTCTTTTCACTGCTATCTCCTTTCCATTAGATAGCTGACCCTAAAAATTATAGCCCAAACTTGCATCAAGCTAGCAACTCAATTAGAATATGCTTTGTCTTCACAGATTCAAGCACCATTTACTCATCTTTTTGCTGCACTATATACCCCTCTGCAGTCATGCAAATACAAAAAGGCAAAAAGAAAAATGAACCTTAAAATTATAGACTTGTAAGATTACCTTATAAACCGGGCCAAAACCACCTTGTCCGAGCATATTAGCGGCAGAGAAGTTGTCTGTCGCTGCTACTAAAATGCTTAGATCAAAGAATGGTAATTCTGGATTGGACCTAATTTGTTCAAGGTCATTTGTGCCCAGAGGTTCTTTGAATAACCGTTCAAGACATCGTTTCATCGCCACTGAACACAAACATAATAACTAATTCAGAAGTTGCTCTGTTGCTCACCGAATGCTTCATTATAAAGGAATTAATTGGTATAAGATTGCCATAAGTACAGCCTAACCCCTCCTCACACACACACAAACTCCTACGTCCAACCCAAAAAAGAAATAAACATATAGAAACCAAGTTAACCTATGAGCATGTTTTTGAACTCCTTTTTTTTTTGGCAGAATTTTTCGAACTCCTTCACTTTTGTAAAAAATGGAGTACTAAAGTTTGTATCTTTTATCCTATATGTTTTGTATCGTAAGGCCCAACTGAATCAGAGGGCTACACATGCAAAAAGGGAATGAAGAGATTCAATGAACCGTGTTCCCTCTTTTGATATCAATAACATATAATAAAAAGGTCAAATAGGGTTTGTAGTACAGTGTCCAATCTTTTAATTTCAAAAGCATAAAACCTATTCTTTGGTTCCCTGCTAACTGGCTTGATTGAGATGATGGTAGCTATTGCATGGGAATTTCGGTTCACCAAGTTTGCCAATCTATGACAAAGATTGATGACATGGATTCATCGTCCTTGGATCAGCATGTCATATTTTGGTGTCCTTATAGTAATCTTGTTACATTGACTCAAACACTTTTCCAGATCTGATCTTTCAGCCCCATACTTAATAATCCTTATCTAATCATCTAATTTGGTTTGATCTGCACATTATCTATTGGTATGCATTTGCAGCATTTCTATGCTTTAGTAGTTTGGTTTCATGGTATAATTTGTGAGTAATTAATTATCAGTTAAAAGATAATTAATAGCCATTATGCGACACGTGGTGTAGCTACCCTATAACATGGAGATGGACTAACACTTGTACAACCTTGCATCTGGGGAAGGCTGTGACTGGGGCTAGCAAATTCTTTATATAAAAGAAGGCTGTGAACAATGAATATCAGCCCAAGTAGAACAGATGAATTCAATTGGTTCTTGAAAGCAAACAAATGATGTATGTAGTTGATGGTAAACCATTACCATATAAATCTCATGTTCTTATAAAGAGAGAACTCTAAATCATTTATTATAAACCAAATCCCTACTTCATTAGATTAAACCAAATCTCTATTATGAATGTTTGAAAACATGTTTATGACATGCATTTGAAACATGAAATTAAAAATCCTTCTGATTGAATTTCATGCCACCTGACAAAAATTTCCAATACTGTTTTTGATATTTCCTCAATGTCACCTATCAAGCTCACCAAGAACTAATCCCCAGGCATTCTAAAGACTAAATTGGTAAAAGAAAAAGATATGAGAAGGGAAGCAAGTTTTAAAGCTACATTTACCTCTTGCAATAAGTTAGCCTTCTCAAGTGCTACATGCACTGAACATAAGGCCTGAATACCTGACTTGCTCCTAGGTCATGCTGCTTCCAAGACTGGAAAAATTCTCAATACTTCACAAACACTTGCAGAGAGTACCTTGCACATCCCTCCATGTAACTGCATATACAATCACAAATTTGTTAATCGTTCACCTCAATTAATGAAACTGTAATGAAGTGCTTATAATTGTAAGTTGGCGTGTGTTTCACCAGATCAATCAAGTCTAACCAGACTCTAAGTAATGAGTCCAAACTCAAAACTTCAAAAACATGATTCCTAAGTTTGTAATAATATCACTGAGATTTTAAATGCTTAGTCTAATTGCACAACTGGGAACTTGAAACACCAATTTCCATGCCTAACCCAGGCTTCTAAATATCAATTCTGAACATGCTATCCTCCATAATTTTCACTTTTATTACTTTCAGTTTTTGAGGGTATAAGTCTATTGTACCTAATATCATGTTTTATAAAAAAAAAAATAGTACCATTACAAAAGAAATAAGACTCCAACATTCCAAACATATAACGCATACTGACACATTTGGATCAACCAGAACACCAATGCACAAAATACTACTCTCTCCAGTATTTAAGTTTCAGCAAAGACAAATCCATCTTTGAAGTTCTAAGAGTTCATTGCATTTATATCTTTGGATCCATTTCTATCAAACAAATAATTATGGACGGGAGGATAATCGCAATATAAATAAACAGTTCACCAAATTTTGAAGGAAAAAAAGGAGAAAAATCAGAATACTCTTAACTCCAAAGCAAATTACAATGGATAGTTTACGCTCGTGTTGATGACTGTGGTGGAGATGTACTATGTCATGGGTAGTAGTACTGCTTAAAGAGATTGATGTTGATGGGGCTGAGATGCACTCTGTCATGTGTCAAAGAGGAGGTAAGTGTTGTTGGTGTAGATTTATCTCACCTCATGCAGTTTGTCCCACTCAGGGTCGAGTTTCTATCCGGACCAATGTGAGAGGATGATGAGTCGTCGAACCACAAGGACAAGTCATATCCATGTTTTCAACTATTTTCTCGGCAACCAAACATAGCATAAAAGAAAAAAATAATAAAAATTCAATATCCTCTTACAAATGTGTTCAAAGTTTGAATGTGAGAATAAAATCTCCAATGTACTAACTCGATAATCACTTTCATACTTGGAGATCAAACCCACCGCGGAAGGAGGTAAGAACCTTAAGAATTCAGATATCAAAGCTGGAAATGGCATCCAAGGTGATTTGGGTTTTGGCACAGGGTCATGCATCCTTTGAAACCCTAAACAGTTTAAATAATATTTTACAAACTAAATCAGTACAGTATCCACAATTGTGGTTCAGATATCAAAGCTGGAAATGGCATCCAAGCGTACTTAATATTGGCATCGCCGTTACGCTTCTCATTATCGGCTGTGCGAATAGGTGGAACGACTGCGACTTTAGGGCATGGCAAAGAAGAATAGAGGGATGAAAGAAGTTGGAACAAATGAGGGAATCGAACTAGGTGAGAAGAGAATATATGACTTTAGAGGGTGAGAGGTTTTAATTTTGATGGAATCAATGAAGGAGACCTGAAGGAGATGAAATGGAAGAGAAATGGGGGAGGAACCAACCTTGTGATGCTTCGAATCCTGCGAAGAGAGAGAGAAAGAGATGGGGGCTATGGAAGAACTGGCAGAGTTAAAGAGGGATGAGGAACCAAGACGCTTAGCAGTCGGGCATACACAGTGGGGGTGTTTTTTGGGGAGACCATAGGAAAGAAGCAAATTAAGAGAAAGAGAAGGGGGCTATGGAAGAATTGGCAGAGTTAAAGAGGTGTGAGTAACCAAGACGCTTAGCGGTCAGGCATACATAGTGGGGGTGTTTTTTGGGGAGACCATACGAAAGAAGCAAATTAACCGATAGATATGGGTGGGGCCCACAAGTCAACATTTATTAGAGGGGACAGGGGGTAATAACCTGAAGCCATGATACAAGGTTTTGAAGGTATCCACGTGGATACCAACAGCTATATAGGAGTAACTAGCAAATACCCCGTGCGATGCACGGGAAATTTAAAAAGTAGCAAAAAAATAGAAAATAAATAAAATATTACTTAATATATAGTATATTTATATTTATAAAAAAAAAGTACATAAATAATTTTCATACATTTTGACATTAAATTCTTAATTAAATATGGATAAATCTATAAATTATAATAGTAAAATAATGGGAAGCAAAATCTTTTTATTGAGAATGAATAGCTATATTATCCCTGCCACAACACTTACACATTCAAATTTACAGAGAAGAAACGATTGGGGGGATATTTCAGTAGACAAAAAAAAAAAAAGATATGTTAGTCAAATTAATAGAAATAAGTGATAATGGATTTCAAAGAGGATAATGTTAGTGAATATTTGATGGCGAACAAAGAAATGCAAATGAAATTGCGTGAGTCCACCACAACAATTATCTAGGGAACATATATAAAAATTGGAAAATAACAAAAAAGAAGTGTGAAAATTTTCTACTCAGAAAGGTATAGTTAGAAGGAAGATGAGCAACAAAGATGAAAACTATAATCAATCCAAATATATCCAAGACACGACCACAATGATTAAACCTAAATTGAAGAGAAGAAAAAGGAAAACCTATACGATATACAAAATTGGAAGCAAAACTAATCTAATCCCCATGTTTCTCCTAGGATCCACATCAATTCCCTTAGATTCCTGCAAGTACAAAGAAAACACAACAAATACATATAAATTAAGAAGTAAAGAAATGTTTGATTGATGTGAATATGATGGGAAAAAAATCCAATCAAATATTGACTCTCATGACACTTTTTCTTATTATCATGTGACTATTAAAAGTACTTGCATTGAAAAGATAAATGATCTAAGTATTTATGTAGAAAACAAACGAAATTTGTAGGATAAATAAGGAGACAAAATATCATCAATGCTAACATAAATATTGTATATATTTTACATATTTTTTATTGGCATATCTTTTACAGATATTTGATAGTGAATGCTACTTTAGATGAAAATTCTTTACCTTACTCCATCAAAAAAAGTAACAATATAAAATTTGAAATTCAAAATAAGATATTTACGAAGATAGATAAAAAAATCATAGATCATACCCTTCATGATTTGACGAAGATTACAGGTGTCATAGAAGTTTATACCAAATTCCTCCAGCTGCTCACAAAGGTTCTTCACTGTTAAAGAGTATAAAGCACCGATGTGATCAGTTAATTGACCCTTCACTTGCGTAAAGGTTTTTCAATTTGATCATAAGTTGAGAGTCCTGACAAAGTAATAGGCAAACCAAGAAAAATAAACAAAGAAACCTTTGGTAAGAAGATGCTTACCTCTAAGAATGGATTTAAGTCTCTCAAAATGAAACTTCTCATGGATGTTTAAGATTTGTATACCATTAATTTGTAGAACTACAACCAAGACAAGAAGTTGTTACTTACACATCTTTGTTACATGGCTGGTGTTATCTAACAATTTGGGTGAAGCCATGGGTTAAGCAACAGTACATCATATTTAGAAGCACATTAGTACAACAAATGAATGTAGAGAATCAAATAAAATAAGTATAGACCTCTTATGATAAAAATATTAATAGCCATAACATTTTCTTCTCTAATTATATACTGTAAAGGAGTCATTGATCAAAGAACCTTAGACAGGGTAGCTCTTACATAATTCATTTTTTTTAAATCTAGTATGTAGATGAATAGATAGAAAATTTTATGAGTACTTAATAAAACAATTTCTTTATCCTATCACATCAGCATATGTGGGTGTGGGTTGACTATATATGATTCTAGGAGAGAAGGTGGATTCTTATGCATGGCAAAAGTATTTAAATCACGTAAAAACAAAAGCTCCCCAAGAATCAAACTAATATATTGTTTTGAAGTTAAATTAACAAACGGACACTTTTTATTGCCATTGAAAATGGAAATGAAAAAATATAAGTTTTCCTGAAAGCACAGACAATGAAGCGAACTCCTCTTATGCAAGTGTTGGGCCCACTATCTCCACCACCATCTCTGTCTCCTTCCGAATTGTTTTAGGCAAACCAAAGGAAACAAATAAGCATAGAATCTCGAAGCAACACAAACAACAAAGATTAATATCTCTAGAATTTGACATTCGGAGTAAAGGGGAAGAAGAAAAAAAGGAGTGGAAAAAGGGCACACATACTTGCTCCTGGCTTTAGATGCAAATCAGGAAGATCAAAGATATTATCCATTTGAATACTTTTGCCCTACAATTGAACTAATCGATTATTGAAGAAATAACAAAAGTTTAGAAGAAAACCCTAACATTGTTACAGTTTTTCTTCTTGTCGGATCAGAAAAATTACAAACACACCCATCAACTGATTCGCACTACTTTAAATCAACCCAAACTAAGAAAAATGTTTATAATTAACTACTTTCAAGAAAAATATAGAAACCAAAAATTATGGATAGTGATATGAGTTCAAACATTCAATTTCCATATAATGAAGTTATAAAAGAAGAATTTAGAGTACAAAAAAAAAGGAGATTGAAAAGAACTTACTGGAAGTTGTATGTGTCCAATGCAATCCCAACCAACTCCAACAAAGAAGAGAAAAAAGGGGAAAGAGAGAGGGAGATAGAAAGAGATGGGGTAAGGGAGCCAAAGAGTTGGCCTCTACGTTTGTTTCAACTGATCAAAGAGAAAGTGGTGGGAGAGAGAGAAACGGAGGGACAAAGATGAGAAAAGAGAGGAGATAGAGGGAGGATAGGGGAGGAAGAGGAAAGGTTTTTTGCCTACTAAAGGTTTTATTAACTTAATACAGTAATTAATTTAATAAAAGTATAAGTATGGCCCCGTGCAATGCACGGAACCCTAAAAAAAGTATAAGTATTATTAGTATGAGAAGAAACCGAAAAATGAATCGAATTACAATTACAAAATTTAAAACAAAAGAGTTTGTTCAAAATAGAGATTAATTATATTCAAATATGAGAAGTGGTAGCTAGACTCTCATGCATTAACTATTCACAAATCATATGTTGGAAAAAAAAATCTAACTATATATATTATCCTATTATAATTTTAAGAAGAAAAAGTTTGTATTTATAAATATTTAACCTAAATTTCTTAGCTAGGAAGTGCTACCAATCTTATGGACATAAATCTCTGCCAATGTTATTTGATGAATTAAACAAACAAAATACCCAAAGTATTTTTCAACTAAACATTCCACACCAAGGAAAGAACACATAAAATAAGAAATTCAAAATAAATAAAAACAAACCCAGATTTTGAACTCGGAAAAAAGTAGTCATAACCCTGCAACGTGAACCAAAATTCATATTGCGCATTGTTGTCTTCTGGCGCTGTTAGAAAATAAACTCATCCACAGTGGTTCTTCATTGCACGGTACATACATCACACTGCATATTTAAAAGAAACAAATAAAACGAAATATTAAGAACCAAGAATGCTCACCTAAACTTCCATTCAAATTTCTGAGAAAAGAGTGAGAGTGGAGTACGGAAGTTACTGAAATTTTAACAGATTAAATGGATAGAAATCCAAATTAATTTTTTACCTCACCCTGTGGCTGATTAAATCAGAAGTACAGAGAAACTAAGAACAATAAAATTCAGAAAATAGTCAAAGAAGATAATAAACCCAATGATTGAGAATCAAGCAAGATTTAAAGGTCCAAAGTATCACCTGACAACACTTCCAAGTAACTTTTAGGTGGTCGTTGACTTGATATGGGAATAAGTCTTCAATCTTGAAGCAGAGTGGAGAATAGTTACTGTCTTCGATTCCAACGATGACGCTGAGTATCTCCACCCTCTCCTCTTTAAAAAAAGAGAGTTGTTATAATTTCGTGTAGTGTTGTGGTTTATAAAATGATGGGGTGAGTAGTGACTGTGGTAAGAGCATACCTATATTAGGGAGGGGGAAAGGAGATGGAAATGAATGACAGGGGAAAAAAACTTGGGCAGAGTTGTGTATATGAGATGAAAAATCTATCTATTTGGGAATAAGAAGAATGTAGTACTTACATGCCTTCGTTGGGAGGTGAAAAGCCTATTGAGAAGAGGCTTCTTGGGAAACGCTTGGAAGATGAAAAGCCTGATCGGAAGAGGTCTATTTCTTGCCTCTTCGGAAACTCTTGGATGGAAGATGAATGGCCTAATTGGAAGAGGTCTATTGCTTTGAAAATGGTTACGTGTGGGGACTAAAGGGGTCTCTTTCTTTGAAAATAAACTACATGCATGTGTGAAGGCTAATGAGGCAAGGAGATGAAGGGAATTTTTATTTAGAGAGAGGAGTAAATGTTTAGGTTTTGAGTCATCTAAATAAGTGGGGCCCATAGGGTAATAATTATGGGAGAGTAAAAGTGCCACGTGGCAACGTCTTGGAATTGAAATGGAGGATTTTGTTGGTATCCACGTAGATACCAACAGCTATATAGTAGTAGTAAGATATAGATTTAATTCTGGCATTTTACACGTCATTTTAATTTTGATTATGAAGATTTAACCTTGGGATTAATAGTTCTAAACCTGATTTTTAGAATAATATATATATTTTTTTTTAAAGTGTCATTCCCTGATAAAAGTCTTGGCTAAAGAGGATCCGTACTCAAAACAAGAGATGAAGAGAAGTCTTTTTCGTGCATTTGTTTCAAGCAAAATGTATGGGGACCGGAAAATATGTTTGCAAACAACTGGGGAAGATCATTTTCTTTTTTTTCTTACACACATCAATTTCGCTTTTATTATTATTATTTGTTAGTAAACTGATGTCCCGGGAGTAAAAACCGAATTCACCCCGGGAAACAGTCCTACCACTGGTTGCACCAGAGAGGTTTCGTTATTTTTGGATATTCTGGTTGGGGTTCCCGAAATGCTTTTGGACATCCCCTTTACATGGAGATGTTGTTCTCCTGGTGTTGATGGCTAGTTTTGGTCACGGCCACGTAGCATCTTTATATTAAAACTTATAATCTCTTATTGTTGCTTGGTCACTGCCACGTAGCCATCAACCTTTTAAATCTTTAGGAAAATGTTTTTTCATTTGACGATCTTGTTCTTGGCATAGCTCTGCCCGTACGGTTAGGATATCCGATTTAGATAGACAGGTGGTAGGGACAAATTCAACCGCATTCATTTTCTAGTATCCTACACCTAAGATAATAGTAGGGTTGGACTTGACTTTCCCAAGGTTTCTCACTCAATATCAGCATCAAAAGTAAAGTGGATTTCTCTCCTATCGCAACAACATTTCTGATTATCTGGATCAACAAGAGAAGGGAAGGAAAAGAAAAAAAAAAGCATATTTTTTTTAATAGGCTAATTATAATTTGGAAAACTAATCATTGGTTATGTTCGTTCAATTATGTCGGTCAATAACCAAATTCAACCATTTGGGCTATAATCCAATATAATAGTTTTTGTAATTATGAAGTAAAAGAAATTAAGCTCCATTTGGATAAATATTCAGCCTCAACAGAGAATCTGTTCCAAGATAATCACAGAAAATATATACATATTTGGTTAACTTGCTGAAAATTTTGATTGTTTAGACTAGACATCCAACAATAGAAGAAAGAAGCAAATAAAAAAATAGAAAGAGAAAAAAGGGGAAAGAAAAAGTGAAGGCAAGTTACAATAAAAAGAAGTCAAGTGGAATAGGGTGAAATTGTGAATAAAAATTATAATTATTGTTTTAATTTTTCATCAATTAACTAATAAAACATGATTATTGAATATTTATAATCACTTATTTTACTGGTAACTAAACAATATTATTTAGGTCATAATTAATTATTTTGATTAGTAACCCAATGCTATTATTTAAGTCATATCATATATCTCAATTTTAACCCATAATCGCTAAAAAGAAAACATAAGACAAAGGCCATTAAACCAAACCGCACTTTAGCATATCAAAAATAAGCGTGGTCGGTAGAAATAATAATTAAATAAGACAGGGAGTCGCTATTTCCCAATTGCTATGGGGTGAGGCCAAAATTTTGCAGTACCATTCCACCAGCACAGCCTCGGTAGTGTTTCTTCTTAAATTGTTCTTGGGCCAACTCCATACAAGTGCAACCCAATTCATCCAAATAACAAAACTGAAAATAGACAAGAAAAGAAGTGCACTACCAATCTATAAATACAAATAAAACTTGGGCGGAAGGGAGAAAATAACTCAGCACATGTTTGAAGGGGAAGGCCCAAAAACTGGAACATTGCAGGATGGACTGCATCTTTAAACCCTTGGCTGCATGCCATCTTGAAAAGATAGGCCCCGACATAGATGAAACTACCTGCTCAGTTGGGTCGCTAAGAGATTTTGAACCCAACAAAGTAGCTATCTGTTTCTGGCCCTTCCAACGTCAGTCGCCGGACACAAATGTTTTATCCTCGTAGTACCTCCTTTCGCTTTCTGCCTTCTTCTCATTCCGTTTCTGCAGGAAACAAAATGATTCACTTATATTTGAACCAGGCATGCACCAAAGGCAGGTCTAACAAACAGAAATAATCAGTATTTTGGTTCAAAAGTAAATAATGACTTTGACCAATCCCAAGTTCCCAACATACATAACTAGATCCGAAATTCCGAAATCATTAAGGATTTGAAGATACGTAAAAGAGTGTGTGTGACTTAGCTAGCAGTACCACATGGTCCTAGGGTTAACCAAGGCCTCACCTTAGAACAACTTCCCGTTAACGATAACAACAATATGATAATTTATTAAGTATCATATAAAATTAAGGGAATCCTTTAAAATGTATTTAGGGTTATAACATTTTTGAGGAATCCTTTAAAATTACAAATCCAATAATTTTATCTGATACTTACATAATGTTAGGGTTTTTATATTTAATGTGATTGAATCACATATTACAAGTCCTAGAATTTTTGGTGCCCCAAGTTTACATGTGCTAAGGCAAAGTCTCGGTTACTCCTAGGAATCATATATATATATATATATATATATATATATATATATATATATATATATATATTCACACTCACACACACACGTATCATTTAACTTATCTCTCACACGCCCATCATCCCGTAATTTTGTCAAACCAATGATGGATGTGTTATGGTGTTAGGGTCTAAATTTAATTGGATGCTTCAAAGTGACACTGACTACACAAACGGACACATGAAGAGGAAAAAATGATGAAAAGGGTAGAAACTAATGGAAGAACCTGATATGCCTCATGATTCGACACAATCCTTTTTATTATTGTTGTAGTTGTGATATCCAAAGGGCTTTCTAATAATTGATAGATACCCATACTGATTGGTACAGCGTAAGGATTGCATTTCCCCTGAAAGATGAGCATGTCATATATCAGTATAATTATAAAAAGAATCTTGTTATCTCAGTATTAGGTAACAATCATATATAAATCAGAACTACGCAACTCGTTCTCCGATTTACCGTTTCAAAATCGTTATTCTCGGCGACAGTTCCACCAACAACTAATGATATGTTAAAGGTTGTAATCTGCAGTCATCAGATTTTGCGATTAGTAATAAAAATTAATTTTTTAAAGAGTTTTAAGTAAATACACTTTTTAAACCCTTTATTTCAGCCACCTTCATTAGACACTTTGTTTTGTGAGTAGAAATGCCGAGGGAGCAGAAGAGACTATAAATTAAATATGTCCAAAACTAGATAAATCTGATTTTTTTTTTTAAACAATATACTCATTGAGCTCCATAAAGCATAAGAACATATATGCTTTAACTGTGTAAATAAAAGAGTGCATGTTGATTTGTGAATACAGCATGCAACACAACAATATATGGTACTAGTGTATTTTAACAGTACACATGATACTAGTGTTGGTTCAACAGGAGCAGACAAAGAAAATGTAGTTACTAATTCTTTCAATTCCCACATTCCATTGTACACAAAAGAGTGAATAGTGTTGCACTCTTTGTGAAGGTCATTTAGTATGACAAAATCAATACTTTCATTAGCCATATGGCTCGCCTCTCTTAAAAAATTGAAAGAGTTGCAGAATGCAGACATTAAAATAATTTGTAATAGAAGAAAGAAATCAATAAAGTAAAGGCCAGGTCTTCACGACATCTGCGACACCAGATCACATTTGAAAAATCACCTTTAATCTACACTCTACAGGGAAGAGCAGCAATTAACTTCAGAAAGATTGTAGACGGTATACAATTCACTATCACTCTCAGGCATAATAGACTAATAAAGCCCATCAAGCATATAAGTTTTCACCACCCACCATAAACCATCCAAAACTAGCCCTTGAGGATTCCCACGGAAATCCTCCAGACTTGGTCCTATTGACACAGAGCCAATGCAAAGATCGCTTATTCATAATATATTCCAAAACTTGGAAATTCTCTTCTGCATGTAAGAATTGTGTTCCAGAATTCGACCTAAATTACTAGAAGAGAGTATATAGTCAACATTCGAAAAACAAAAGCTACAGGAAATAAAATGATATAGTGAGTTAAAAAGTTGCTATTTGATAACTTGGATTTTGTATAAATGAACATCCATTTAAACAACAAAGATATTATCTGCATATTTTAGTGGCATATATTTATCTATATAAGTGATGATAATCTGTTTTGGAAATCATCATATACCTTTCCTGGATACAAGTATATGAACCAAACAACAGCAACGTGCTACAGTAGATTCCTTTATTTTTTTATTTTTTTTGGGGGGGGAGGAGTAATAAATATCAATTTAGACATGAATATTGTAAAAGGTACCACATGATCAAAATTCAGTTGTTGTTTCAATTACTCCTAACATACTTCTCTGCTCTTTCTACATGCAATATCCATGCTCTTTCTCTGCTCTTTGATTATTAATATATTTTGCTATTTACCAATCAAAAAAAAACATTTCAGTTGATGGATCCATAAAACTGAAGTGGGAAAAAAGAGCCAAAATAACAGAAATCGGGACTAAAGATTTTGCGCACATAATTCATAAAAAAAATATGAGCTAAAATAAACTAACCATGTCTTTTGATACTTCCCAAGGAGCACCAATTATCACCTCATCCACATATCGGCAAGCCAGAACACTCAAGCTTCTCTCATGAAGATTCATGAAAGGGCGATGTGCTCCTCTATTAGCACTGCAGGAGCCAAGTTACAACAAAATATAGAAATATTTTCTCATTCAGGTTTTTTACAATTAAAAGAATCACTAAATCAGTTGATTATGTAATACCACATTACCACCCAATCATCCAAGGTAACAAATTCACACATAAGACGGAAATCAAAGTTTACAATTAGTAACTAGTCCATTGTAAACGGATTACTATATGAACTATTGAACCATTAGGCAATTGTAATTTCTTTTTCTATAATAATTTTAAAAATTGTACAATTGAATTACAAAGAACGAAGATTAGTTCGACGTAGAATTTGTGTACTTCAGATACAGAATAATCCAATAAGGATTATTTACACTGCATACAATAAGCACCAAGTTGATGGAACGTCAAAATCCAGATATCAATTGATTCCATAGTTTCAAACTTTCAATTATTGACTACAAATTTAAATGAAATATTAATAATCTAAACATAACATAGCCCGCAATACAAATCTAATGAAAATTTCACATTATCTAGGACAATGACTGAGAGAATCCAAACCACAAATCAAATTTTAATTACCTTCTCCTTTATTTTAAAGAAACATTTGTCTAATTCTACAAATGCCAACATCTCATGTATTGGAAATTTTATAAAATAATATAAAAGAAGCTAACAATTATGTAATGTATAGGAATTTGTCTTGAAATCTATTCAGAGACAACCAATTTCCAACTCAATTTATGGGTAATTTTTGTGGCTTATTGATTAGGGTACAACTTATGTTATTTTGGGGATTTCCTTGTGAGAATAGAACTTGCTATTCTTTGTGGGTTTAGAATTGATTTTTCAGATTCTATAAAAGAGTCTGAGGTGCATGCTAATGGAGAATCTAGTGTCTAAGAGTCTGAATAACTCTTCGGCATATCAGTGTGGATCTTGTGGAGAGCATGCTCTAATTGAGTGGGTGGCTCTTGGGGAGGCTGGGCTTTTGAGTATCCTTGCACGTTTCGTGTTCAAGTGTGGCTCTCGGGGAATGAGAGTGTGGCTCTCAGGGAATGAGAGTGGCTCTCGGGGAGTGAGAGTGTGGCTTTTGGGGTGAGAAAGCACTTGGCATCTCAATATCTGAGTGTGCTCATGCATGAGTGTAGCTCTTCTTAGAAGTGTTCTAGGGTAATTTTAAGGATTGGGAAACTCTTGTTTTTTCTAATTTTCCCTAATAGTGGAAGCTCTCAAACCATCGTACCCCCATGGACACGGTCACAGAAAGAACCAAGAATATTCTTATGTGCAGTTGTGTTCTATCTTCTCTCTTTTTCTTAATTTTTATGTTGCCATTAGTCATATGACCGCATTTTCACACAACATAGTATGTGTAATTTTTTTAGTAATAACCAGACTTGTATTAATAATATACAAGGACAGGGGAATAGCGAAACATGATTCAAGTTGCCAACCCAAATATTTGGGTAAGGCATTAATGATGATGATAAAAAAAATATATAAAATGGTGGAAAGCTCCCCATTCCTGATTCTCCTATAGTTGGATCCTCTGGAACCACAAGAATCACTAGTTAGAATGAGATTCTCACTCCGCACATAATGAGATTTTGAGGAGAATTGCTCTTAGACAGCAAAGGACGATGAAAGTTATAAGTTGTGTTTGGGGAGGGAGGGGGGGAATTGTCTATCAATCCCACAACACACACACACACACACACACACACACACACATATATATATATTGAATCAGTCTAAAGGTACTCTCAAATATAGTCCTGAATCCTAATCCTCTAATTCAAAAATTAAGGGTCAATATTAGATTTGGCTTGGCTTATTTTATCATTTTATAAAGTCACATCAGCTCTAATCTTGACCCTTAATTATTTGAATTAAAGGATTAGGGTTTGGGAGTATACTTGGGAGTACCCATACTGACTCATATATATAATGTCAGTGAGTCTTCAAAAGCTTGACTCTATCTGGCAACAAAATCTGCCTTGCTTAATCCTGAGAACTTCAAAAGAGAGCACCAAACTGCTCAAACTCTACCCTATTGAAGTGCAAAGTCTACGTAAAGCATTGCATAAGATATCAATGTGTATCAGTCCGATACTTTGCTCATGCATGTCAGTACCTTGAAATACCAATACATATCGACCGTATAGATCCAATGTGCATACATGATCCCCCAAAAGTTAAGAACAAAATCAAGGAACATTTACCTTCGTAGATGTCGTTCACGCATAATATTGGTTAGAAGAACGGGACGTATATGTTGCACATCTTACCATCTTAGAGAATATGTGACTTTTGAATCCTTGATAATAGGACATCATGGCTAGAAAATAGGAAAAGGTTTCTAACTTTTAGTTGCATGAGACTAATATTGGTGGTCCATTAAAATTCACTACAGGGCCAGGGAGTGCAAGGTGGGCCAATCCCCAGGAGGTGGTAACTATGGTAAGCATTAAAAGATAAAAGATAGTTAAAGCAATTGCACATTTTCTCACTACAATCGCACTCCTCTATATGCTTAACTTTGTCATGGTTGTAGTGATTAGTGAACTAAGTCATTTGATAGTGGACAATGTTTGTAGTGTTTTAGAACTAATCAAGGTTCATTTTTTTTTATCGGTATCATGGTTCATATTCAGATTGATATATCAAATTATCAGTATACTTGTGTTTTTATGACATTTAGTGTTCTTATATGTCATATGGATGATTGTAAATGTAATTGTAAGACTTTATTTAGTTTGTTTTTAGCTTATCTTTGCATTGAAAGTGATTTTTTGTAAGGTATCCAAGTGTTTTTTTGTGTATCCATGTGTTAGAGCGTATCCTTGATACAAATCCTATTTTGGACTGATCGAAAAGCTCACCAATACTGATAATTTGAACCATGAGGTAAGGAGGGCTCAGAATCATAAAGATCCTATGATTCCACTTGTGCCAGATGCCCCAAGAAATCACGTATTGCAGCATCACCCCAAGGAGATTGCCCCTCCTACCATAGTGCATAAATTTTATCACAACATACACGTTTCATTGTAACAAATATTTCTTGGATTTCTGTTTTGTCTGAGAACTCACATCTATACCTTCCATCGGTGCTCAAAACATGTAGAACACAATAGTAAGAAAGCATTACAAAATATTCCTCCAGTGCTTGTTCCACAAAGATCACAAGCAAATGCACATCGAGAGAACCCATTCAACAAAATTTAAAGGTAAGACAAAATTTAAAGGTTAAGAACCCGTCCTGATGCACAATTGGAAATTAATACAATAAAACAAAATTGATTGTTTGGTAATCAATCACTTCTGACAAGAAATACTTTTACAATACAATATATAACCTTTTTTTTTTTTTTGGTGGAATACAATATATAACTGAAACAAGTAATAAGGGCGGATTAGTAGGTGTAGAATATTTTTAAATCTTAACAATTAAAAGTTACAATAACTGGAAAGAAACAACAGAATACATAACAATATCATGAGTTGAGTAGCTAAATGACGATTAGATCCTGTCCACTAATGAAAGGGCTTGCTAGGAGAAAATTCATCTTCATGAACTGAAGGATCCATACGTCATTTTATTGACATTCCAAAAAGAATTGTGAATTGCATGTAGACATCTGTGCATAAGCTTTAAGGATATAAACATGTAAGGTATGAGTAATGTGAATTGAATCAATTGATTGACAAAGTTAAGACCGTACCCAACAGAGGAGAAAAATGAATACTATTGAAATAATGGATGATACCGACTGATTGTAGTCAAAGTTTTGCAACTCAAGCTTTGCTCGTAAAATCACAATGATAAGCCCCAAAATTAACAATTTACTACATTGAGAACTTGTAGGAGGAAAGTGAAGTTAAAATTAATAACTGGTGTGAGTACCCTCAAGTAAAGTTTTAAGAAAAGGGGGAAACAGAAAGAAAGAAAGCATCACCTGACTGTTTGATCGGTGTGTATCCCAACAAGTAGAAAATCTCCAAGCCCCCGAGCAAGCCTCAATATCTATATATCAAGTGATGATGTCCAATGAACAAATGAATTATACTAAACTCGCATATGAGGAAGTGTATGTGGGTGTGACTGTGTGCGTGTGTGTGTGTGTGAGAGAGAGAGAGAGAGAACAAACTTATGACAGAACTTGAATAAAAACTGACCTAGTTATAACTAAAGTCTGTGAACTGACTTTCTCTTTTTCTATCCACCAAAAATAAATGAAACTAAAAGATAAAATACGTAAAATAAAAACTAATTGGAAGTGAAAATACAAGAAGGATTAACATACCATCATAACTGTTGATGTTGAGGATACATGCATGCTCACACACAATTATATCACAACAATCAAGATAGACACATTTATGCAAAGTGTGTGTGTATACCACAACTCACAAGTCAAAACAATTCTAAAAGTTAGTATCACTAATTCAATCACATTGGATTTGAACTAGAAGACCAGAATAATACTTTTAAGGAAAAAGATTGAGCAACCAATAAACATTCTCCAAAAGTATCTCCATATACTAAAAGAAAAGGTTTCTGAAAAACTAATGAGAATCAGAATCATGTACAGTGGCCAGTTCCAGTATGGGTCTGAGATATGGAAATGTTTCCCCACTTTGAGACTAAGTCATCATGTTCAACATAAATGTCCATAGACCCCACGAGCATGTAAAAACAGAACGGGATATACCTCAACATGTCCAGCATGAAAAAGATCAAACGCGCCATCTATGTAAACTATACGAGCATCCGGTCCTGGACCCTGCAACCATGAGTATGAAAATTCACTATCTATTGGGACAAGGTAAACTCACTGGCAATATTGGTAGTCAGAATCTGATATCAAATAACAATGAAAGATTTTGATATTCTGATAGTTACATAAGTTCAAAGATTTCAAGGAATAATGTTAATGTAAAGAGACGGACCTGACTCCCTGTCCTCATATGAAATGATCAGAAATATATACCTCCAAACATTAGAGGGCAAACTAGCAAAAGGTCAACCACATTTTAATGTAACTTTTCTTCACAATAAAATAATTACGGAGTTGTCTTATTAGGCATCCATAATGAATATGATAGACCAGATTGGCAGAACAAAATTCGTGCTGCGAACCCAAATAATTGGGATAAGGCGCTTATAAAGAAGAACTAATAAGATAAGAGAGAGAAAGAAAGAGAGAGAGAGAGAGAGAGAGAGAGAGAGTTTCAACTTTCAGCATTTTTTTTTATCGATAATGCACGATAATATATAAATCGAAACAAAGATACAAAGGACGAATAAAACGCATAGCTCACGAGATCGTGAGCCAAAACACTTAAACTGAACCGAAAAACAAAAGCCCCATGAAACCCCTAAGCTCTGCTATACGGAGCCTGGCCAAACATCAACCTGACAAAATATCCAAATCCCCCCCCCCCCCCACCTGTCTAGCATTACACCTAGCCAAAACCATCGATCGGGACCGAGAACATATGCATTGGATGGAAGAGGAAGAGTTCTTGAAAACTCTCTTATTCCTCTCCTTCCATAAGGACCAGGCTAAAACACCCGGCAAGACCAACCATATAGCCCTCCTTGAGCCACTCTCACTCACCACATCCCAACAGGATAAGAAGTTTCAGCATTTGCATGTGCATCTAGCTATCACAATCAAAAAAGGGGTATAAAGCTTGGTTAAAATACTCGCCGAAACCGTTACGTAACGGTTTTGGTTGCCTCCGATACCTGAACCTTTATCCATTTATTCCGAAAAGAATACGCAATGCCTGAAACCGTTATGTAACGGGCGTTACGCCCAATACGTAACAGTTTCGGGCGTAGGACTCATTCACGATTTTAAGATTTAGAAGGGTTCCGAAAACCCTTAAACTCACTCTAAAACTTCACATTTGCTTCCTCTCTTCTTTTCTACCTATTCTTACCTTTTTTCCTGAAATCCTTTTGTTTTTTGTTGATTAACAATTTGATTTGAGGTTTGATTCATAAATTTGAAGGAATCTAAGGCAAGTTCTTCATTTCGGGGGGAACTCACTTCGTAAGCTAAATCAGGTAAGTTTTCTCAAAAATTTTACTCAAATCATGTTCATTTCAACTAAAACTAACTAAATGCATGTGAGTTTCATGGATTTTACTTAAAATCCGTGAACATTAATTATTTATTTGATTTAGGTTGTTAGGGTTTCATTTTTTGTAAGATTATCCCTACTTTTTTGAATTTAATAACACTTTCTACTTATTTTTTTGGGTGATCTTCATATATGGGGTTTAGGATTAAAGATTTTAATTTTTAGTAAGATTGTTTTTTTTTTTTAAAGAGATTTATGTTTAATGTAATTTTATTATTGTTTAAATAACTATTTGTGTTAGGAAATGTTGTTAAACAACTATTAGAAATTTAGAATGTTGTTTTACTACTGTTTTGATATTTTTATCGTATCTTATTTTTAATTTATATAAGATAGGTGTTAATCAATTGTTCTTGTTATTTGTTAAATAAAGTTGTTAATCTTTTTTTTTGGCTTATTTTTGAAGATTAGAGTCTCATTAGAGTATTTATTGAATACTTGACATAATGCCAAGAAAAGAAATAGACATTGGTTGGGAGTTCTGGAAGAAAATAGGGGATAATAGGCATAAGATCAAGTGTAATTATTGCGCTAAATTAATTAATTGGGGGATTACGAGATTCAAAGAGCATTTGGCTCACAAAGTAGGTGATGTAGGCTATGTAGCAGGGAGTGCTGCAGTTTCAAAAGAGGTTCGTACGATGATGAGAGATCATTTGAAGGATGCCCAGGCAGCTAAAGCTCATAAAAGAAAAATTGTTGGTAGAATAACTAACATGGAGAGAGTTTCTAATGATAAAGAAGAAGATATTGATTTAGTGGAATAGGAACTTGATGATGAAGCTATTTTAAAGGCGGGTTTGAAGGCCAGTATGGATAGCTTTCACTCATGTGAGAGTGCCGACGATTTCCTGCTGCTACTGGGAGACATTTTGAGTCTGGAGGGTCATCACAGCCACCAGCAAGTCGTCCATCACATTTGCTAAGGTCTGTTAGCTCACAAGTACCTAGTGAGAGTTCGCATGGGGTTAGAGGAAGGAGTGGGTCGAGTGGCCGAGGTTCTATTGAACCTTTTTTTATGCGACCTAAGACTGCTACTCAGCCTAGTGTAAAGTCCTCTTTTGATAAGGGGATAAGGACGAAAGTGGGCAAGTTCTATTGGAATCGCATTCCTCCTAATGCAGCGACCTTCCCTTACTTCCAAGCTATGATAGATGCTATAGTAACGGTAGGCCTAGGGGTTAAAGGACCTAGTCTTTACGAGATTTTGGGAAGATATTTGGATGAGGAAGTTGAAGACTTGAGGCTTTATATTCAGAAGTTTCAGAGGTCTTGGGAGGAATATGGGTATACTCTGATGTGTGATGGGTGTGATGGATGGAGTGGCCCTACTCGAAAATCAATTGTGAACTTTATGGTCTACAATGGACAAGGTACTATATTCCAAGGTTCTAAATGTCGATATCGGTTGGCATGTCGAAAAATATATCGGAGACATATCGGAAGATATATCGTTTATCGGTGATTTTTGGAAAAAATTGCAAAAAATTGGGCAAAACATGAAATTTTGTAGTGAAACTTCAGGAAATGTTAAAATAGATGTTAATACACCTTTTAGAATAAAAACATTAAAAAAATAACAATGTATATAAGAGATGCAATGAGAAGAAAGCAAACATGTGCGCTGACGAGTGACGATAATGTATGAATTATGATTGATTCATATTTCATTCATTTCTCAATCAATCATAAATTCATAATTTATAAGATTCATAATAATAAAAACATACATAATACAACCCACCAAAAAAACCTACAATCACCACCAGAAGGAGTTATGCGGAGGTTCGATGTCATCATCTCTATCCTGACTTGGCTGGCTATAGTGCTGAGTCTCCACATACGTACAATACTGTGCCCAGCTCATCACATTATGGTCCATGGATGTATACTCATGTACATAATGTTAGTAATAATCTGGGCTAAGATATAGTAGCACGCCCATTGGTGGATATTGTGGGTGATTTGGCACAACTGCCACAGGCACTGGGATTTGGAAATTGTCACCTCCATACCCATATGGACGTGGCTCATATCCTGAGACATATCCATAAGGATATTGGTTATTTGTGGAATGTGCGGAGCTATGTTCTTGAGAGCCTGATACCTGAGACTGTGTATCCTGGTCATTGCTGGAGGACCATGTACATTAAGACCCTCTGGAACTAGAGCCTGAATGTTCCATGACCTCAAACCAAGCATCATGTCCCACATCTCGTATCTTGCCCTTACCCTGACCCCTGCCCCTGCCCTGCCCCCTGCCCTCTGCCCCTGCTTCCTCGACGAGAGACGTAATGACTTGGTTAGCTTTCTGCTGGATGTGAAGACGGGGCACCATGATCTTGGTCTTGTGTGGTATGGTCAAAGTCAACCTCTACGGTGAATGGGCTCAGAGGCCTCTGTCTCTCCTCTGATTCAACTCCGACGTTGCCTCCATCCCTAGGACTGTCACCGCCTCCATCACTCTCATCATGGTCATCAGACTCATCACTACCCTCACTATTACTATTGGACAATCTACTTGTCCCAGTGGTTGCTACACCCGAAGTCCCAGGACCTTTTGGACTTCTCATCATCTCATCAAATAATTCTGTGCTAAAGCTGCTCTTGATGCCGCTGGTGCTAGACCCCACTTCTGTAGCAATAACCCTTTCTATATCAATGTCCATCTCAACGGTCACGCTAGCTATAACTGCGTTCGGACGCCCATCATCTTCATCAAGGGATGAAACCTTAATCCACTCCGAAAGTGGATTATCTTGATCCTCAGTGGCACCGATTAACATCAGGTCTAAAGGATCCTGCTCAGGTTGCTTCCCAGTGCCAATCTGCAGTTGCTTGAGTCGCAGCTTCATATTTTAGTGACAGAAGACCAGTTTTTGCAGCTTTTTGTAGCAAAGTTGGTTCCGCTGCTTTGTGTGGATGAGGACAAATGTACTCCAGTTCCGCTCGCATGTTGAAGATGAAGCGGTCTGTGCTAACACGCGAGCCGCCAATTTTCTAAGGGTCGGACAGTCGGTTCCGTACATTTGCCACCAATCCGCTGATAATTAAACGATGTTATACATTAGTTTCATAGATATTTTGATGTAGAGAAAAATATACTTTATTGGGAAGAAATTACTCACCCGGCGTCATCCTAGACCTTCCCTCCTTAGCAACATTTCTTCCAAAGCTCCCTCACGCATCCCTGAAGCGCACTAGCTATAGATTTTGGGAAAACATGTTCCAATTAGATAGAATATATTAGAATGCAATAATGCACATAAATATGCTATAATTAACGAGATAAAGACATTTCACCTCATTTCCGAAGTCTCCTTTTCTCTTACACTTCGGGTCCAACGTCTCGAAGATGTCGTGAACAACCTTCATTAAGTCATCCCGATTCCCCAAGTGGTGGTTATAGTGATACTTTGGATTCAAATAATATGCTGAAACGTGAAAGTTATATGACATGCAATTATTATTACAAGCATGCAATAACTTCAATGTAAACATCTAATAAAAATCAAACTTACCAGCAGCATGAAGGGGATACTCTATTGTCTTATCCCAACGAGCATCGATAATCTTGTGGACCCACTTGTATCCACGAGGTGACACATTATTTATCAACGCCTTCATTACCCGTATTAATTCATACACAAAACCCATAGTCGGCCACTTATCTACATCTATCACCCTTAAGACATGGTAAATAGGCTCTAGTATGGCAGTCTTATCATCCACTTTGTCCCAAAATTTGTTGTTAAGAACAATATTCTCAACTTTCTTTCGCAAAACGGTGCGCCTTTGTCCATACTCTGCCCAATCAGTCCCAGTGAACAATGCCTTTAGTCCAATTTTATGTTTGGACAGACTCTCCAAGGCAATGAAATTGGTAGCGAAGCACGTCGCCCCTGGCTGTACTATTTCACCACCACACAAGGCCCTCATTTTCGCTAGAACCCAACTGTGGTTGTATATGAAGTTGGTTACCGTTCTTGCCTCGTCAATAACCTCCTTCACGGATTTTCTTTCTCCTATCGCCTGTAACATCAGGTCTATGCAATGGGCTGCGCAAGGGATCCAGTATAGTTGATACTTTTTCATAAGCATCTTCTCAGCCTTTAAGAAGGCACTTCCATTATCAGTCACCACCTGTACTACATTTTTCTTTCCCACTTCTTCTACAACACCCTTCATCAAGTCATATATATACTTTGCATCCTTTATATTATCAGATGCATCAACGGACTTTAAAAATATTGTCCTTCCCTGACTGTACACCATAAAGTTGATGATCGAAAGCCTAGTGGGTCCTGTCCAACCATCGCACATAATAGTGACCAAAATTTTCCCACGTTGGCTTTAGGGTGTCAATATAGTCTCTCATCTCTTTCTCCTCTGCGTCTAAGTATTTACCTGTAATCTCATATGGAGAAGGAGGCTCTACCCCCGGCCCAGCCCGTCCTGCCTCGTTAATCATGTTCTTAAACTGTGGGGTTGAGGCAGCATTAGCAGGCACATGACTATGTATGAAAAACTTGGATACAGTTGTTCCAAGCGCTTCCACTAGACTTCCCCCACTCCACATTTCCTTCAACAGCTTCTGTTTTGCATTTCGACTTTTGTACAGAGATGAATCATGTGGCAGATCTGGGACTTTCATGCTTTGGCTGCGGCCAAACATACCATGTGGTTGCGTCCCAGTCCCAAAATCAAATGTCCTACCAGTCGAACCGGATGGTCCTGCTCCGACACTGCCTCTGAAATTGGCAGACCACATGCGAGCTGCAAATGAACGCTCCTGATCTTTGTCTCACTGCTGGCACATAGATTGACAATAGCCCTGTCGATATGCTAGCCTCTCGTCAACTCCAAAACAGTCGATTGGGTATAAAGTATCATCTTCGTCGTCATCATCCGCATTTACTGGTGATTGTAGACCACGCCTCATTTCCTGACAGATTACCTTTTGCTCCGCGACATGCTCCAGCCTCTGCTTAGCCCCAATGGTAAGATTAATCTTCATAGCTTGTCTGACCTCCATCGGACAACTTGGACAGTCTGCCACATTCGAATCACCCCCGGCAAGATGCCACTTTAACCGGGTAATTCCACCGCTCCTTATTTTTTTGCCACAATAATTACATATTGCTCCATTCTTGTTCCCTTCTATTTGTTTTCCATGCGACCAACCTATGTCCCATACCATCTCCTAGTGGATCACCAATAAATATTAATGTCAAACACATAATATAATCAAGCACCAAAACCCGTGATTTTTTTAATGATTATCCATGTTAATTGTTTTAGAAATATGAAAAGCTTATGAATGCACATTACAGTTGATAAATAATTGAAATTTAATTTAGTTTCTCAAACTATTTCTATATGATAAGTAATTGAATTTTAATTTAGTTTCTCAAACTTTTTTTATATGTAATTGATGAGCCCAATGTTTTTACAGGACAAAATCAATATGAAAAAGAGAGGAGATGGTTAACTGATCCGAGACCCTGCATCAAGAAAAAAGGAAGACGACTGTAATTTTATTTGAGTATGAAGTTTATGTAATTATGTAAAAAGAAGTTGATGTAATTTTATTTGACTATAAAGTTTATGTAATTATGTAAAAAGAAGTGGATGTAATTTTATTTGACTATGAACAAGGTTCAAAATCTCGTCGAAATTTCTCGGAGGGTCCCGCGACATCTGAACCAAAAATTAAATTTTTTACAATTTTTCGCGAAATTTCGATTGAGATTTACGAAATATCGACGATATTTCCGAAATTTCGGTCGAAATTTTCAAAACATCAGTTTGAGAAGAAAAAAAACCCATTTTTTTCCTCTTTTTTTTTTTTTCGTGAAACCCTGTTAGGGTTCACTTTGTCTAAATTCTGAAGCAAAAAAATAGTAAAAGAAAAAGAAGACAAAGGAAGAAGAGAGGAAGAAGAAGAAGAGAGGTGAAGGAAGTCGGAACCATACCTGTAGCATGCCGTCGCCGTCGCCTGCCATTGTCACTTGCCGTCGTCGTCGCCTGCCCTCATCATCGTCATCGTTGCCGTAGCCTACCGTCGCCGTCACAGAAAGCCCCCTTTGTCTTCGTGTTCTCCCTTGAGTCTGAGCTCTACCCTTTTCCTCACTCATCGAATGGTATACAAAGGGTTTGGTTTTATTTGGTTTATGTTGAGTTTTTGCATATTAGGTGCTAGGTTTATTCTAATTTCCAAACATACTATTATGTATAACAGTTTGCAAATTAACTATTTGTTTTACAAAAGACAAACAACCTCAACCCTTAGATATGTAATTATTAATAAAATGGCTATTATGCCCTTGAGATATTTCATAACCTCACAAAGCCTCCTTAACTGCTCTTGAACTATGGTTAATAAGTTTTAACCCCTATGGTTAATTTTTACTAAATATTAAGGTTAGATGCTTTAACCTTAAGGGATATTGAATCTTAACCATAGTCAAAGGGAGTTAAAGGGGGACACATTAATTTTTTATTTTTTATTTCTAAAACCAAGGTTAGATGCTTAATGCTTTAACCCTAAGGGTTAGTAAATCTTAACCACAAGTAAAGGGAGTTAAAAGGAACACATTAATTTTTTTAATTTTTTTTCTCTAAAAACAAAGTTAGTTGCTTTAACCCTAAGGATTAGTGAACCATAACCATAGTTAAAAGCACGTTAAATTTTTTCTCTAAAAAACAAAGGTTAGATGCTTTAACCCTAAGGGTTAGTGAATCTTAACCACAATTAAAGAGAGTTTTTTTCTAGAAAAACAAAGGTTAGATGTTTTAATCCTAAGGGTTAGTGAATCTTAACCACTGAAAAATTCTGTATTTTTCACTATTTTTTTCGATTTTTTTTGACACCTGCGATATTGTTCCCTCGAAATAGATATATCTTGCAAAATATACGAGATATATCTTTTTTTCACGACTCGAAATAACATGCGAAATCGAAATTTCGAACCTTGACTATGAAGTGGATGTAATTATGTAAAAAGAAGTTGATGCAATTTTATTTAAATGTGCGGAACTCCTGTTTAAGTTTTAAATATATAGAATTTTTATTTTAATGTAATCTATGTATATTGAGTGTTGTTTAGATGATTACAAGTTTAATGTCATCAAGCAAGACTTCTTTGTCGAAATACAAAATACAAAGGTTCTTATTTCTTTTACAAATTATAGAGTGGTGGAATTACTCAGGCTAATTCTTTTACAATATAAAAAATATCGCACAGTGGATCATTAAAAAATATAATCAAGTTAAACACATAATATAATCAACTCCTATCGCCTCTGTTTTTTAATGATTATCCATATTAATTGTTTTGACAATTTGAAATACTTATGACTTTATGAGTGTACATTAGAATAGATAAATAATTGAAGTAGATGTAATTTTCCTAAGGCAATGTGCAGACCCATAATCAAGTTTCAGTAATTATATATATATATATAACATTGATCATAACTAAATAAAGATATACATGAATTTCAAGTATAATTCTTAAAAATTAAAATAGAAAAAACGACCTTATATTATAATTTTTAATACTTTTTAAAATTGGGTGTATAATATAAATCAATATTAGTTTATAACATATTACTTTTTGTTTAATGCTTATCCATGTTAATTGATTTGACAATTTGAAATACTTATGACTTTATGAGTGCACATTAGAGTAGATAAATAATTGAAGTAGATGTAATTTTCCTAAGGCAATGTGCAGACCCATAATCAAGTTTCAGTAATTATTATATATATATATATATATATATATATATATATATAACATTGATCATAACTAAATAAAAATATACATGAATTTCAAGTATAATTCTTAAAAATTAAAATAGAAAAAACGGCCTTATATTACAATTTAATACTTTTTAAAATTGGGTGTATAATATAAATCAATATTAGTTTACAACATATTACTTTTTGTCATATAATATAATTTCTAATATGGCAGACCAGTTTTAAAAATTTTTTGTATTCAAAATAGTATATTTTATAATCTTTTAAAATTATGTAATAAAAATAGTATATTAACTTATAAATTTTTGTACTAAAAATTAGCTTATTAATCAAAGTGATTACTGATTAGTGAAAGTATGTTAAATTTTTTTACTAAAAAGAATAGCTAAGTGATTACTGATTAGTCAAGGTGTTATTATATTTTTAAAAAGCCCTTATGGGGTTAGAGATATTACATATAAATTATTTTTAATTTATAAAATGTTATTAAGAAATCATTAATTTTTTAATATTACTAAAATGGTCTTATGGGCAAAATTTGCTAGAGATACATCTTTATCAAGAAATTATTATTTTTTTTGTTATATTTCAATATAGTGAAGCTTTTTTTTAATTAAAGCCTCCATATAATTTATAAAGAGAGTGAAAGTGTGAAACTAGCATTACCTTTTAAATTTTAGGTTAAAATCTCTAACATTAACATGATAACTTTTTTACAAAAAAAATGCATTAACAATTAAATAACCCTTATAAGGGTTTATAAGGTAATGCTAGTTTCATAGAAAAAAATGCATTATCATAGAAAAAAAAATGCATTAATATAATCTTACTTAAAAGTTAAAGCCCTTAAAAAAAAAAAAATAAGTAAAGAGTGAAGTTAGATAACCCTTAAAAGGGTTTTAAGTTTTACATAGGAGTGGAGTTAGATAACCCTTACAAGGGTTTTAAGTTTTAAGTAGAAGTGAGTGAAGTTAGCAAACCCTTATAAGGGTGTTAAGTTTTAAGTGGGAGTGAGTGAAGTTAGCAAACCCTTATAAGGGTTTTAAGTTTTAAGTAGGGTGAGTGAACTTAGCAAACCCTTATAAGATTTCAAGCTTATCTGAAGGAATTGTATACTTCAGAGTTCAGATCACAGAACAGAACAGAACCAAAAAAAAAAACAGGCAGAGAGGAGGAGCCGAGGGGCAAGGAGGAACCTTAGCTTGGGTTTGGGCGTTTGGCGACGGCGACTGCGAAGACGGTGGACGGTGACGGTGGACGGCAACAATGGACTGGCTCAGGTACCCTCTGGCCTCTTCTTCCTTCTTCCTCCTTCCTCCTTCCTCCTTCTAAATCAACCTCCCCCCCTTTTTTTTTTCTACTAAATCTAAGATTTTCAGAGTGTGAACTCTCAAGATCCCAATTGCATGAATGATATGTAGGTTTTTCCAAATTTAAAGAAAATGAATCGGACACCACTCATGGGTTTTCTGTAGTTAGTACTGATTTTCTTTTTTTTTTTGGATGGATGCTTGCGCATGTGAAAAAAAAGGGGAACCCTGACCGAATCTCTGATTTGGATGGGACTCATTTGCTTTTGGTCGATATCGGCATGGTATCATCGATATATCACCGATATCGGAGATATATCGGCGATACCAACCGATACTGTGTATTTTTTTTAAAACAGGGTGTCGATGCATCGGTCTTCAACGACGGCGATATATCGCCGATATTTTCGATATTACGAACCTTGCTATATTCCAAAAGTCGGTGGATGTGTCTGGAAAAGTAAAAAACCATAAGTTCTTATTTAAATTAATGGATCAAGTTGTTGAAGAAGTCGGTGAGAAATACATAATTCAAATAGTCACCGATAATGAAGCTACTTATAAGGCAGCTGCAAAAGATATTTATGAAGAAGCGGAAACATCTATATTGATCTCCCTGCACAACATATTGCCTAGACTTACTTCTAGAGGATATAGGTAAACTTCCTTCAGTAGAGGCAATAGTTAATAAAGCTAGAAAGATTAGTGGTTGTCTTTACAACCACAACTGGATGGTGGCGGTTATGAGGGAGTTTACTGATGGCAGAGACTTGCTACGGTCAGGCATTACTAGATTTGTCACAAACTATATTGCCCTCGAGAGTATTATGTGATATAAGACACAATTACTACAGATGTTTATTTTTGAGAAATGGGTGAAGTCTAGGTACGCTCGTGAAGAGGGCTTGCCTAAGCAAATAGCTCAAATCGTCCTCCCAAACATAATACATTTTAGGCAAAGACAGAAGAGAATGTGAAGACTGCACAAGCCCTAATAAAAGTGTTGAAATTAGTGGATGGTGATACAAAGCCTCCGATAGACTATATATACAATGCAATGGACCGAGCAAAATTAGCAATCAAAGAGCTTAATAGAGCATTGTATAAACAATATTGGGCTTTGATTGATAAGCGTTGGGATAAGCAGCTTCACCAAGATATCCATGTTGCAGGTCCATATAAATTATTTTTTAATTTATTAACTGTCACTTTTATTATTTAGTAATTGATGTATGTGTTTTTTCTTTATACAATATATTTCCTAAATTCCGCTTGTTATTATTCAAACACTTTTTCCGACCATTTAGAGGTGTTTAAGGGCCTGAAAAATACAATCTAAAGACTTGAGCCTACTAATGAAGGGCAAGTAAAAGCCTTGAGTCAGGTATAAATTATAAGTTTATACATTTATTAATTAGTTAACTTAGTTGTATACTTAATTACTTATATACTAATTGAAATTAAATTTCTTTTAGCTTAAGTTGTATGTGCAACAACAACTCTTTTGGAAGTGATACGGCATTACTGGCAAGAAAGATAACTGAACCAGGTATAACCGTATAATTTGAATTATGACTTATTAGTTATAAAATTATGAATGAACTAAAGTTCATGGTATTTTCATTTTTCAAACAAATGGTGGGGAACATATAGCGAGGATGCACCAAATCTAAGAAGAGTTGTAATTAAGGTCCTAAGTCAAACTTCTTCCTCATTTGAGTGTGAAAGAAATTGAATCAAATTCTCATTGATTCACACGAAGCCGCAGAATAGGCTCATTTCCAAGAAGTTGGACAAATTAGTATTTGTCTACTACAATATGAGATTACGTGTACATCTTCTAACATGGCGAGAGCAAGACAATGATTTTTATGATCCAATCAATTTGGATTATATTTTTGCCGATGATGATCCACTAGAGCCATGGTTGCATGAAGTAGAAAAGCCAGTTCTAACCGATACATCCTTCCTTCATGGACATGTAGAAGCAACTAATGAAGAGTTGAGGGCCACGGCAGGTGCCACCACAGGCACAAACATACAGCCACCTACTGTTACCCCTACTTCAGAAACTACAAGTACAAGCAGAGCCAGAAAAGGAAAAGACAAAGGCAATGCATCAGCACAATTATCAGCAACCATTGAGGAGGTTAGTGAAGGATCAGTGGGAGGAGAAGGGCATGAGCTCTCATCTACTAGTAGTACTAGTAGTGGACCTAGTGGTGATAAAGGTGGAGGTCCTGATGCAAGTGCTACAGCAGTTATTTATAATGTAGATGTTGGTATGTTGGTAATGGGCAAGATATCGATTGTACTGTAACTAAGATTCAAGAGAGTCTTAATGCAAGTAGGAGGAGAGAGGTTCAGGAACCTGAGGTTGAACAATATTCGACTTTTTCAGACTCCATGGAAGGGTATGGTTTGTTTCCCCAGTATCAGTTTGGAGCTTATGAATACGGATACCTTCCCACACACCCCCAGCAAGGCCAACAGTACTATTAGCCACATGAGTTTTTCGGCAGATTCCCTAACGACTATTCCCAAGCCCAAGCCCAAGCCCAATACTATGAAAGTCACTACCACCAGCCTTACATTCAACCAAATAGAAATGATGATGACGATGATGAAGATGATGAGTCAGCCCGTAATTCTATGTGACTTTAGCACTTAGCAGGTGTGTATGTATCTGCCTATCTGGAGTCTGGACTGGATTATGTGTATGTTTCAACCCTCGACCCATCTAATTTCATTATTTCTACATTTTGAGCTTCATTTTGGCTTTAGAAGTATTTTTTTACTCATTTATTGCATTTTTTATCTATTTATTGGGATTTTTTAGATTTTTTTTAAGCAAAAATACAAAATAACGGCCGAAACCATTACGTAACGGTTTCGACCGTGTCCGAAACCTTTTTTTTTAAACCATGGTATAAAGAGTGAAGGAAGAAGAAGAGGGTGGTAACACATCCGGACAAAAAAAGAGAGGATGGTAACAACAGAAAAGAGAAAGAGGATAGTACACAAAAAAGAAGAGGATGGAAACACATTGAATAGCACTGGACCTGCCAACAGAGTTTATCAATAGAATGCACTGAAAATCCTATGAGTGCTTCCAAGTTTGGACATGCATTGGAGCATACATGATATCACAACTTTGGGCATCCAAGTAACTGGTAGAAAAACTTCTGATTAGAAAATGAGATAATTAATTCACATGAAACGGATTAACTGTTAAGCATGTTCAATTTATGAATGACATCATGACCTTTTAAGCAAAAGGAACATAACAGTCACAGAAGAACTCCAGGAGCCACGTTGAAATTAACATGTTCTCTAAGCATAAATTGATAGAAGGCATCAACCTTTATATTTTCAAAAGTGTGTTCTCCAGCTTTCAGAATCGGTGCCAATCGATGCATCCCACTGATTAATGAACTAGTTAATATCTATGTCTTTCTTAAAATGGTGTGTTTTTAAATTAGGGTAAATGGCTGTTAAAAGTGACTATAATAACATTATTTGCTAGGCCTTGGGAAAAAAAAGAAAGACAAAGGGAAAACAAAGGTTCTCAGAGGCTCTCTCACTTCATCAATCAAGTTAGAGGGTTGACCTCAAACTTGAACATCTCACTCTAGGATTGTTCCAACTTCCCAGATCGGTTATCGACATGTTAGACCTACTCTCCAAAAGAGTGTTGCAACAGACTACAGAGAACTCTATTGTGGTATGGAGTGTCCATTGTGACCTTTTTTAAACTTTTTTCTTGTACTGTCTTGCATATTTACCACCACCCCAACAAAAAAAAAAGAATATTCCAACTTGAATTCTTAGATTATTTTAAACTAAACTGATAGTTCATCAATGCTTTGTAAGTTGTCCATAATATAGTCAATTCTAAATTACTTGTTGGGTGAGTATAATACTTATTAGGGGAAAAGCAGTTACCAAGATAGATTCCATACAACATTGGCCATGGAATTAAATGTTCTTTTGACTAGCATCAGTCCATATATACACAGACAATTAAAGCCAAGATAAATTATCGGATTCTAATTATCATCCAATTTGGAAATTTAGAAACTACAGAGTACGACAGCATAAGAAAGGCAGGAAAGGATTTCCACCAGCAATGGGAAAGCGTCACACGTAATTAATTTGATTCCTGAAAATAGGGTCTCGGAAAGAATTATGTAAGTACCTTCCCATTTGAGAACTGAACAATCCTGCGAGATGTTGGTAGAAAATGAGAGACCCGAGTTCCACTACCAGATCCACCATCTTCAAATTTTTGGTTGTGCCCGTGGCTGAATTGCCTTTGCAATGAAGAGTGATTATGACTGTCACTAATGGATCTCTCCCTGACACAGAGAAGCATACGACCTGTCCACATACCAAGAGTTGCGTCTGTTACCAAGCAACAATTTTCAATAGAATAAATTCTAGTTCCTAGATGGAGTATGCATCAAGTTTGAAATAGGGGTGTCAATGAGCCGAGCCAGCTCGGCTCGACTCGAAATAAACCGAGCTTGAGCTTTTACTTTGGGCTCGTTAAGCCGAGCCGAGCCTTAAAAGTGAGCTCGAAAAATAAACGAGCTGAGCCTGAACAATAAGTGGCTCAACTCGGCTCGGCTCGGCTTGGCTCGATTAATTTTATAATAATAACCTTTAAAAGTTAAATTTATATTATATATTTAGTATACCTTTTTTTTGGTAAAATATATTTAGTATACATTAACATAATTATTTCTATTTAAGTTTTAACTCAAGCTTTCACGTGAGTCACATGACATCCCAAAGAAAAAAATGTCCTTTTAATTTTTTTAATTGAATTTAGTGCTTATCAATGTATTAAAAAATAAATAAATAAATTATCGAGCCAAGCTCGAGCTCAATGATTTGTGGACGAGCTGAGCCGAGCCTGAGCCTCTGTAAAATTCCAACGAGCCAAGCCGAGCCTGAGCATCTGTAAAATTCCAACGAGCCGAGCCCGAGCACTGCCCAGCTCGGCTCGGCTCAGCTCGGCTCGTTGACACCCCTAGTTTGAAATCATTAGCATTTGGTCCAGGGGGATCGGTGGATCATATTTTACTACACTGCAGCTTCACAAGGTGCATTTGGTCCAGGGTTCTTAATCTCTTTGCCATTCACTAGGTCTTCCCCCTAAGTCTCTTAGATTGCCTTTCCGGTGGTTTATTGATGCGGTGGAGGCTAGGTCACATATTTTATGGTGTATAATCCCTTGCGCTATTTGTTGGTCTCCATGCTTTTCAAAACTTAGCCCAGCCGGCGGATAAAGTCTTCGATAGCATTAGGAAATTCCAACCCCCTTGATTTCATGAATGTGGAAGGTTGCACATCTTTAGCTTATTGACTTGCTTGGGGTGTATAGCATTTTTTTGGATCTGTGCAGCTTATGCATTTTATTTGGCTGCTGTTTATAACAGCCTTCTATGGATTCTTTTTCTTCTTAAGAATAAAGTTTCTACACTCATCAAAAAAAAAAATTTAATTGTGCGACAAAGTTCACTAAAGTTTCTTTGGTTGGTTCTAGTTACTGCCCAAAACAGAAAGTGAAAGCTATTATTAGTTAATGTGCCTGTCCAGAGCTGTGTGCATGTCATAGACTCGGCGAGATTTGCTTCTCATTTGGTACTCTCAATATTATTGCAAAAACCCAGTATAAGTATGCTTTCAAAGTCAACACAAGCATTTTGAAAAACCTCCATTTAATATTTTTGATCTAGAACCAAATAACATATAAAATTTTCAAATAGGCAGGACAAATAAGTACCAACTATATCGGTGCTTGACACTCCTTCGGTACGTTTGATCTGCTTATAGCGACCAGCCTTCTTAGCAAGGGTATAAGCATCAGTTCCATCCGGAAGAAGGCAAGGGTCATCCCCGTGAATAATGTAATCTATGTTATACTCGTCAAATAGCTTGTTCATGAAATCTTCAGTGATAGCATAAGGCGCATCTGGAATTACTTCGTCCACCCACTTCACCGCACTCACCATAATCATCCTACAACAAAAAACTCATTATAAGTAGATAAACCCCATTACTTGTCTGAAGGACCAAGGACCTGAACGAGGTTTCTTTACACACACACACACATATATATATATATATAATTTATAACAATATAACCTTTTATAGATCTTTTTTCCTGGAAAATAAAACATTTCTACAGGCATCAAGAACTTAATTGGACAAGAGATACAAAAGTTCCCTCTCCGGTGATACGAAAGCAGTTGTCGCCGAATGTGTGCAGCCTTGTTGGAAGACTTCTCATAAATGGGTTTCTACGGTAACGATAAAAGACTAGATACAATAAGCTCTCCTAAGTCAAAGAAGAAGGGCCAAAGGAGAAAACAACAAGAGAGAGAGAGAGAGAGTGAATAGAAGATGACATATTGCACAACATCTCACTAAAAATACCCATCCTCCATAAGCTCTTTTTGGCTAGCTGGTCAGTCGGGCCATTAGCTGACCGCGGAATCCAAAGAACAAAGATTTTAGTCCTCACCAAATCTCGAAACTCATTCAGCACGTGTGCATACCTCCAAGGGCCTCTATAAGTGCCCTTAGCCCAAAGAATAGCATTCTTTGAGTTGCCTTCAGCAGTGAAAATACAGGTCTCTACAGATTTGCAAAGACTAACCCCGTGTTTTAAGAGAACAAATCTCTGCAAAGTTAGATGTAGGTTGGATGGGTTTGTGGTCGAGGTAATTGATTATGAGAGAGGAGCGTTCTCGCTTTATATTTTATGCACATCAGTCCTTGATGGCTTTGTTTGGATTTTGTCTAGGGTGTATAGTCCAGTAGATTCGTGTGATTTTGGAGCCTTTTCACAGGAGCTCGAAGACATGAGTGTTAGGTTGAGTGTCTCGTGGTGCATTTGGCCATTTGGGGGATTCGAATTGTGTTGGATTTACACAAAAAAATCGGGATTGGGAATTGGGTTCAATTTCTCGAAGAAAAAAAATGAGAGATTTTGAGAAGTTTATCTTGCATCATGGTCTTTTAGATTGTCCCCTCAAATATGCTAGATTCACTTGGTCTAATTTTCATGAATCTCCTGTGACAAGTAAGTTAGACCGGATCTTGATGTGTAATTTTTGGGAAGATCGTTTCCCGAACATGTCGCACTTCCTAGACCTGCTTCGGACTATTCCCCAATCTGCTTGGAGTTGGAAAGCAGGGGGTGGTCCAAGATCTTTCAAGTTTGAAAATGTGGTCTGAGGCTTTGAGCACCCTGACTTCCTTTCAGTGGTGGAGGAGATTTGGCAAGTCTCCTCCTTCTGGGGGCGTCCAAGTACCATATTTGGGCCTCAACTTAAAATTGTTAAATCTAAGCTGAAAATTTGAAGCAAGAAGTGTTTGGCTGCTTAGAAGAGAAAAAAAGAAGGCTTTGTAAAGGCTATTGAATTGAGGTCTTACACATGATTGAGGGGGGGTCAATTGTCAACTTTAGGAGTAAATAGAGAATAAGCTTAAGAATGAGATTTATCACCTTTTGAAATGTGAAGATATCAGTTTGAAGCAAAAATCGAGAATCTAATGGCTTGAGATAGATCGGAACAGTAGTTTCTTTTAGAAAGTGGCGAATCATAGAAGCAAAGTCAACTTTGTCTCAAAGCTAAAAGTGGGAGAGGTTTAGAAGGAAAAAGGAGGAGATCAGGAGACAATAGTGACATTTTATAATAATTTGCATAAGGAAAATCAAGGATATAGGCCGAAACTAGATGGGATTCCTTTTGCCAGTATTTCTGAGGAATGATGGCCTGTTTGTAGAAGAAAAAATTCTTAGGGAGATCAAATGCATGGAAGGAGATAATGCTCTGGGTAGCGACAGTTTCTCTATCGAATTTTATATAAGATGCTAGTCTTTTATCAAATCTGACTTTCTTAAAGTTTTTCAAAAATTACAATCCTTCAAGAAAGTTGATAGGGTTATGAATAGGACTTTCATTGCCCTCATTCCCAAAATTCGTGGTGCCCATGATTCAAACGACATTAGGCCAATAAGCTTAACGAGGAGTGTTTATAAGATCTTGCTTAAGACTCTAAAGTCCTGGCAGCTAGACTAAAGCTAGTTATGGGATCCATCATTTCCCCTCCTCAAGGGGCTTTCGTGGGTGCCGTGGTAAATAGATCTTGTTTGGGATCTTAATTGCCAATGAACATGTCAATGATAGATCTAGATCCGAGCTTCCGGGCATTCTATGTAAGGTAGAAATGGAAAAGGCCTATGATCTTGTTAATTGGAATTTTTTAGACTATATTACAAGTAGGATGAGGTTCGGAATCAAGTGGAAATTTTGGATGAGATTGTGCATTTCATCGATCTCTTTCTTCGTCTTAGTCAATGATTGTCCTGTGGGCTTCTTTCAGAGTTCTACATGCCTTTGTCAGGAGGATCTTCTCTCCCTGATTCTATTTATCATGGTAATTGAGGCCCTCGGTAAGATGATTAGCAAAGTTGCATAATCAATTGGAGGAGGTTCAAGGCTCAATCGGTGTGGAATCCTATGCTATAAAGATTTTTCAAGAGATTACATGGTTGGAAATTTTATTATCTATCGAAAGGAGGGAAACTCACCCTTTTTCATAGTACTCTTAGCAGTCTCCCAACATACTACATGTCCCAGTTATTCATCCCAACATTCATTGTGAATAGGCTTGAGAAGATCTAGAGAGATTTTATGGAACAAGAAGGTCGTTACCAAGAAGTTCTATTTGCTTAATTGGAGAGATGTTTGTTGCCTTAGAAATGGCGGTGATTTAAAGGTAAAACCTTTAACAAAGCTGAACAAGGCCTTGCTAAGCCAACGGTTTTGATTGTTTGGGAGGAGAGTGAGAGTTTATGGAGGGAGTTTGTATACTTGTATTGTTCAAGCATGGGTTGTGAAACAGATGGGAACCCAAGGAAGTTAATGGTCCTCATGGGGTTGGTTAGTGGAAAGTAATCTTGTTTTTGAGAGGAGAATTCTCAAAACATATTTGCTTCAGAGTGTGGAAGGGAAAATGAGGTATATTTTTTGGATGATTTGTGATGTGGTCAGTCTTTTTTGAAACAAGACTTTGGTCATTTGTGGGCTTTAGCGGTAGACAAGTGGGGCCTAGTTTTGTCATCTTTAGCCTGGAATCAGGACACAACTATTTAGGTCCCCAAGTTGAGGCGCGTAACCTCAACGATTGGGAGTTCGAGGATTTGCTTAGGCTTCTCAATCGCTTGAATTTGATCTGCCCATGCCCTTTTATCCATGGATTGTCGGTAGTAGTCTAGGGAGACACTATATGTCAATTTTCATTAAGATCTTTCTATCATACCCTTCATCATTCCCCTTCATCCCAATTTCTTTATCGGTTTGTGGAGAACCCCCTGGCGCCCACTAAGGTAACATTTTTCAAGTGAATGGCGTGTTTGGATAAGGTCATGATTTTTTATCATCTTCGAGGTGACAAGGTCGGGGCTAGAGTTTAGCTATTGATTCTTCACGTGCCTAGCAGAGGAATATATTCAGTGGATCACACTTACTCTTGCACTGCCCTTTCACTCTTGGTATATGGAGTTTCCTCTTATCTTGGTATGGAGTGATCTAAGTCTTTCCTGGATCCTTTCGAGACTTTTTATCTTGCTAGCTTTTGATCTCGTTGAAACCTCTACTAGCTAGGATTTGGGTCTTTTTTTTCCGAGAGCCATTGTGTGGTTCATTTGGAATGAGAGGAATAGGATAATTTTTTATGGTGTGAATTTTCCTTTGGATCGCATTTGTTCAAGGATCTCAATCTATCAGATGAGATCTTGAGGACTTGGGAGTAGCTTCCTTGATCTCAACATGGGAGTTTTGCTCCTATGCTTATCTTTTTCTATTTATGATTTTGGCCTTTGATGCCCTCCTTGTGCTCATTTTTGGTGAACTCTCTTCTTTTGTATCTTTGTAAGATTTTCCCTTCTTATATTTTGATTGCCTTTCGGCGCGGGAGGGAAGTAGCTATAGTTTTTTCCTTCTTTTTGAGAAGTTTATCCAAATTGGGCCTTATTTGGAGACTTGTCTTTAAAGTTTGATCAGAGATGAAATGAACTCATTTATTTCTAGCTCCTCCAAGATTATGAGATCGATGGATCCAGAAAATGTGACCTTGTAGATCTGGTCATTTCAGAGTTTTGGATACATGAATTCATTTGATTTTTAAACTATGGCTTAAATAAGTCTATTCTGAACAAATTTAAACTTAAAACAAAACACTTTAAAATTACACAGTCTGCAGATGACATCATTTAGGTGTCCAACCGCCCCTAAAAGAATTATAAAAGCACATTACATCTAGTTTGACGCTAGAACTATGGATCACTAAACAAATGGAAATAAATTCTTGAAATGCGAAACTGGTTATGAAAACAACAACAACAAAAAAATCGATAAAACGTACCATTACTACTCCTGGTTAGTACTAAAATTGAAGGTAAATAATAACTCACTGGTATGAGCTGAACGCCCGAACAATAAACAATAATCAAGTACATGTTTTAGGGGAAAACATATAGAATGAGAATGGGAAGGGAAGGGAAAGAGAGTAGCCGCATAGCAGTTCAAATGAGATAAGAAATGTTATTTTTATACCAACCTCTCGTGAAGGGGAGTAACGGGAGGGCCTTTGTTTGCAGTAATTTCGGCATCGCTAACAACGCCGACAACTAATTGGTCGCCGAGGGCGCGAGCCTGACGCAAGGCGTTGCAGTGGCCGTAGTGCATCATGTCGAAGCAGCCATCCATGTAAACGCGGATGGGCTTCTTCTTCCTCTTCCGGACTCCTAGCGGAGGCAACGGGAAACCTAGGAAGTATCCCAGCATGGATGCCCCGATAATGGCCCCACCTATCAAGCAGGTGGCTATAAATCTGGAGCTGTGTATATTTTCCGAGTGCCCGACATCAGAACCCATAATCCGAACCCAATATGAGAAAATGGGAATCGCAGGAAGAAAAATGAGGACGAGGCTTGCCTTTCTATTTCTACCGTCTAGGGTTTATGAGTGTCTTTTCTATTTTCTTAATTTTGAGAGCCGACTGTCAACTGGATTAGAGAAGAGCTGAGATCGGAGGTTTCTCTCCAAAAGCCCAAATGGATGAATGTGGCGTTATTATTTGGTTGTGAGGCATCGGAATAAAGGGCTTCCTCCTGTTTTAGGTCTGAGAGAATGCGTACGCAGCACGGCTACGCGGATGGAACAATCTTGTGATTTATCGTGGCGCGTGACAAAACCCGGTTAAAGCCCCTATATCATATCGAATCGTCAAGGTCATCCCTCAGAGGGAGTGGGGGGTTTGGCAGACCCCTACCAGTTTATTAAATTAGAATAAAAAATTGGGGGGACATAAGACCTTACCCCTACAACGGACTCCAGAATAAAATTTGGGGGGACATAAACCTTACCCCTAAAAAGGACACCAAAATAAAAGATAATTAGTGGGGGACATAAAACCTTACCACTACCTGACATACAAAAGAAAGGAAAAATACACCAAGGGAGGAAGTTAAACCAAACCCTTAAACAAAAAAGCACTACCAAACACATTAGATTCTGACTTGTCTGAGGCTACCAACACCTGCTTTATCCATTTGAATCAAAGCTTTGACTCGAGGAGGCATATTATTCATATCAAAAGAACCTGAGCTTAAGCTGATACACCCAATATTAGCCAATTCATCTGCCACAGTATTAGCTTCCCGAAATATATGCGTAAGAGAGAAACTAGTATTCATAAGAGATTTGATTTTCTTATTCCAATACCAAGCTTTCCAATAACCTTAATTTTTACCAGTCCATTCCTCAACCATACTCTTCGAGTCAGATTCTATAATCACATTTGATAAATGGAGCCTCTTGCAAAGAATTAAACCATCAAGAAGGGCACGGGTTTCAGCAATATAATTGGAACAAATACCATAATGGGCAAAAAAAAATCAACCAAATTACCATTATGATCTCTTATAATACCCCCTCCTCCTGCATTACCAGGATTACCTTTTGAAGCACCATCCACGTTCAATTTGTATTTAGCCCGAGGAGGGTGAATCCATTTCACAAGAACCATTCGAAATTTGCTAATAGTGAGAGCACTAGAGGAGAAGAAAGGGGATAAATCAAAAAGATTGTTCTCAAAGATAGAATGAATCTCACAAACCTTTCTAGTAATACTAGCGATAATAGCATTATTATTCCGAGATAAGGATTCATATTTTCGACGACATCTCTCAATCCAAATTTCCCAAACAATCAAAGATGGCAGGAGAATGAATAGGTCATTATTCCTATATGAAGCCGCTCTGAACCATCTTTTTAAAGTACATTGAATAGAGTCAGTTTTGCTGAAATGGATAAAGCACCAAGACGAATAATATGTCCAAACAAAAGAAGCAAGTTCACTCATGTTCAATAGATGATTAGTAGTTTCCACTTTAGAAGAAAAGCAACAACAACACTTACTGACCATCGGGATGCCTAACTTTTGAATATTCAAATCCGTAGGAATAGCACAATGCATAATTTTCCAGCAAAAAACACTAATTTTATTTGGTATAATCCGGTTCCAGATGGGTTTAGCCCATTCCAATTCAGACCCTTTATCCCTCAGAATATCCCAAACAGACTTAATAGAAAAAACTCCAGAATAAGAGGGTTTCCAAATAAATTTATCATCCTCATCTGAGATAGAGAAATTAGCTTCTTTAATGGCTTCTATAGTAGAAGAAGGAAGAAAATGGCTCACCTGGTTGAGATCCCAAATTCCTTCATCATTAAGGAGTTGAGCAATATTAGGATTAACTTGCGGATTACCGGTCACATTATAAATGAACTGCTCCTCTTTGAACCAACAATCGAACCAAAAGTTGACATGGTTCCCATTGCCTATAAAAGCAAAGGAATTAGTAAGCATCAAATGAATAACATCACAAATAGCTACCCAAAGTTTAGAAGAACCCGTGATAGGTAAGGCATTCCAAACATGATCTACTTTGTATTTGGCTTTGAAGAACCTCGCCCAAAGACAGTTAGAAGTATAGAGTCTCCAAGCCTGTTTCATACGAAAAGCCTTAGAAATATCAGCAACTTTTCTTATGCCCAGCCCTCCTTCCATATACGGAAGAGTACAATATTTCCATTTAACCCAATGACGCTTTCTAATCAAATCAGAAGAATTCCAGAAAAAATTAGCCATAATCTTATCAATCTTGGAAGCTATTCCAGCTGGGATGTTTATACTTGATATAATATGAACCGGAATAGAAGTAAGAACATGCTTGATAAGAATAAGCCTTCCTCCTGCCGAGAGCAACTTTCCAGTCCATTCAGAAATTCTGTTTTGGATTTTCTCAACGAGAGGAAGATAATAGGATAATTTCTGACGACCTTTAATCAAAGGAACCCCCAAATAGATAAGCGGAAAATGCTTGATTTGAAAACCTGTTCTGAATGTAATATCTCTTTTTCTAGCAATTGAGAGTTTATCAGAACAATAAAGAGAACTTTTGTCTTTGTTAATTTTTTGTCCTGAAGAATCTTCATATTTCGAAAGAAAATCAAAAATGTTTTTGATGCTCCGAGCACTACCATTGCAGAAAATGAGCGAATCATCTGCAAATAAGAGATGAGAAACTGCAAATCCATTTCTCCCAACAGAGTACGCTGAAGCCTGATGGTTAATAATATTCTTCAGACCTCTACTAAGGACCTCTTCAGCCAAGATAAATAGAGCGGGAGAGAGGGGATCACCCTGTCGAAGACCTCTTGAACTAGAGAAAAATCCATATAACGCCCCATTAATGATAACCGAGAAACTTTGATTCTGAAGACAACCATGAACAAACTGTATAAAAGTCTCATTAAAACCAAACTTCTTCAAAACTTCGAAGATAAAGTTTCATTCCATACGGTCATATGCCTTAGACATATCAAGTTTAATAATAAGATTTCCGCCAAAAATTTTCCTGTCAATATCTTTAATCATTTCTTGAGCTATGGTGATGTTTTCCGTGATGTTCCGCCCTTGAATAAAACCTGATTGCTCCTCAGAAATAATATTAGGAATAACAGAAGCCAATCTACCCGCTAGAATTTTAGAAAAAATCTTGTAGTAGAAATTGCATAAACTGATAGGCCTGAAATCAGAAAAAGAAGTGGGGTCATTGCATTTTGGAATCAACGCAATCGCAGTAGCATTAACAGCCCTCGGAAGAAAATGATGTACAAAGAAATAATGAACTGCCTTCACCAAATCTGCCTTAATAATGTTCCAGCATTCTTGATAAAAATGGCCATCAAAACCATCCGGACCAGGAGCACTATCAGCTGTCATATTGAAAACCACCCGCTAAATCTCCTCAACAGAGGGCATAGAAGTAAGCATACAATTATCTTCATCAGTAACCAAACGGGGGATATGATTAAGAATATTATAATCAATAATGTTGCTGGACGAAGTAAGAAGATCTTGAAAGTATTTTGTAGCTTCATTACCAATGTCAATAGGATTCTCAATCCAATCACCCACAGAGTTTTTTATTTTATGAATTCCATTCCTTTTTCTTCTTTGATTAGCAATCGCATGGAAGAATTTAGAATTCATATCGCCTTCCTTTAACCATTTTATCCTGGATTTTTGTTTCCAGAAAATCTCCTCCTGAATCAAAACCTTTTGCAGATCATCTTTCAAAGTGGACAGATGATTTTCAGTTGTAGAGTCCCACCTTTCTTGTAGAAGGATTTCTGTAGCACTAATGTTCTCCTCAAGCTCTTTTATCTTAACAAAAATATTACCAAATATCTCCCTGTTCCAATTCTTAAGAGACATTTTAAGTCTCTTTAGCTTTAAGAAAAAAGTAAGAATAGGATCAGCTATAATTTCCACAGACCAAGAATCAGTAACTAACCTTTTGAAGTCAGGATGACTGATCCACATTTTTTGAAATTTAAAAGAGGGAGGATTCCGCACTCTATTATTATCAAACTTGAGAACTAGAGGAGCATGATCCGAGTTGATTCTGGATAAATGAGTAACCTGAGGCACTGGAAGATTATTGCTCCAATCAACATTATACAAAATACGATCCAAGCGAGCATAAATTTTGTAAATACCCTTCTGATTGTTGCACCACGTAAATTTATTACCAGGAAAACCAGCATCAATAAGGCCCATGTCACTGATGAATTCATTAAATTCTTCCATCCGAAGATTTGGATCTCTTCCCCCCATTTTTTCTCCAGAATTAGCAATAGCATTGAAATCACCAGCAAAAAGAAGAGGACCATTGAAATTAGATAAAAGAAGCGAGATATCATTCCAAAGCAACTGTCTATCATTGCAACAACATTTGGCATAAACAAAACCGCATCTAATCATGTCCAAACCTTGGATATGCACATCGACAATTAAAGCTTGATCAAGAGAAGCAAATAAAGAAACGTCCATCCAGTCTTTCCATAGAATCCAAATTTTATCATGATGTAAATAACCCGGCATATTCAACATTTTACTCAGAGCTACAATCTTATTAGAATTCTGCATAGGTTCCATAATGACAATCATAGAGATATTGTAAGAATTAACCAAATTCTTTAACCTGGCTTTAGTAGCTAAATTACCAACCCCTCTAATGTTCCAAGATAAAATACTAATCATTGAAAACTTTGTGATTTTCTTCCAACAACAAAGGAGCTTGGGCTCTAGATCTTGTTATTCGATCCGAAGGGGGGATCCCTTTCTTCTTTTTTTGATTCACATGTCATTCTTGATCCTCTTCAATTTCTGAATTATTTTTAATATGGTGAATAGTAGCAAGAAAAGCTTTACCTTCTATTATAAAATCTTTCATATTATCAAAATAAAGATTTTGTACCTCACGATGAAATTCCGATGTAGATGATGATCACCAGTTTATGTCATTCGGAATCTTGTGAGAAGGAGGAATAGAGCTATGCAAATTCTTCTTTCTAAAAAATAACTTTGACTGTTTAGCATCAGTTTTCCAACCTTCTGTAATTGACGCCATAGCATTAGCAACTTCTAAAGCCTGATCTGGAATAACTTCCGGTTGGACTTCTTCCTTGTAATGGCTACTGTTATGCTCTTTTCTAGAATTCTGAATATTGTTAAAATCTATATTTGTAATCTGAGGATCTCCTTCTTTGTTTTGGGTACTGATTTGCTCTTTTCCAGAATTCTGAATACTTCTAACTTCAGAATTTATAATATGAAGATCTTTTGCTTCATCCCCAGGTTTTTCGTGCAACTGTTCTTCAGTTTCTAGATTAATAATTTTGCTGTTGACATTGGTTCGGTCCTCATCTGCTGGTTTAGTCTTCTGGTTTTCCTTGATAACTCTCAATTTTTCTTTTCTCACCCAAACTTTTTCTCCTTCTTTGATATTAATCTTATCCAGATCGTGAGAAGCTTCACTTGGATGTTGTTTTAAAGCCATACGACATACAGAATCAGTGTGTCCTTGTTTGCAGCAATATGTGCAATAAGTAACCTCCTTCTCATAAATTATTTTTTGCCATCTTCCCATGGGACCAATACCTAGCCATATTCTAGACGGCTTATGCTTCGTGACATCCATATCTACACATAACCTTGCTTTGTTTGGCATTGTGAGCATTTTTGTAGGTCCATCCAAACAAAGTACTTTCCCTACTGCCGATCCTATAGATCTGAGAATTTGTTCTTGATAAAGATGTAGAGGCAGATTCGGTAGGGATATCCATACAGGGATGATTGAGGGTTCCAAACCTGTACAAAACGTTGGAGTCCACTTGATGAACCGCAGCAGCAAACCATTTATATAGCAGTATTCTTTCAGATAAATGGTTAGGTAGTCTTCCTCGGCAGAAAATCTGATAAGAAGATGGCGAGGGTCCAATACTCCAATGTGATAATCAAACTTTAAATGAAATTGTTTTTTGAAAAACTCTCTGATGGCTGGAAAGGAAGGTCTTCCATATGAGCATTTAGCAACTAAAGAAAGCTTGAGAGGAGATGCTAATTTCGCAGATTCATCTGGTGTGAGAAATAGTGCTGGTTCGCCTTGGTAAGCAGCAATAGTCTTGGAAATATTCACTTGCTCTGGAACCAAAGATCTTGAATCATTTGAAACCTCTGCATATGTTTTTCCTTTAGCTATTTCAGCATATGAAGGTGATGGATCAGGGGGGCGAGAAGAAGAACCCCCTATCATGGGGCCGGCGGCCATGGGAGAAACCATGAAACCCTAAGAAATTACAGATAGAATAGCTAAGAAATCCCTCCTGGGGGAAGAAGCCTGGGCAGAAAGAACATTCCCAAAAGGAATACAACTAATACTAGAAGTAAGAGCAACTTGGACAGCATTGCGTGCAACTTGATTAACATTGTGGGGAGCAAAGTGGACCACCACTCTAGGGCATCCTAGCCACAACCGCCTTATATCTTCCATAATAGTATAGATCTCCCCGTGGGGAGGCAACTCATCGTTTGTTAAGGAATTGATCACCTCCTTAGAATCCGATTCAATAATTACTCTCTCCTAATGATTAGAGATACACTCCTAAAAGCCCAACCGAATAATTTCAACCTCCGCCATCCGATTAGAGCCCCCACATAGAGATCGATGCAATGTGTGGAGAAAAAACTCATTGTGATCGCGCACCACAGCTCTTGCGCCTGCAGCTATGTTACTAGAGAGAGTTGCGTCATCCACGTTAATCTTTAGCCACCCATACTTCGGAGGAGTCCACCGGATGTGTCCACTAACCGAGGAAGAATTGGGGGGCGGCCATGAGGAGGAGCACTCCTACAAAATTGAATTCCTTGATAAAATGTAGTGTTGATTGAATAACCTTTATCGGATTTTGAGGAACACCTTGAAACAACACCTCGTTCCTGTGGTACCAAATACACTACAATACTACACTGAACAATTCTCTATTCCTTTAAAATAGATACTCCCAATCAACAATTCTTTATTATTTGGGAATCACACCATTGATCCGAGTTTAACTCCTAGAGGGTATGAGATTCGTCATCTCCACCCATCAGGACTTATAATAAGTACTAACCAACTAACCGAGGTTGCGGCCTAACTGTGTATCTCTTGGCCAAAAAAAATTATTATGTATAATGTATCTATGGTGTGATGAATTAATAAGCCAAATTATACTTTTTTTTGTTTAGCTTCCGTTGTGACAAAGTCCATTAAAGCAATTGTGTATTTATATATATATATATATATATTTTTTTTTTTTTTTTTTGGTCATAATCATTTATCTACTTAGAATAGGGGTTAGGAGGGTTACAACTCATGGTGGGTGTCAAAAATAATAAACGAAAACCTTTATGCCTTATTTGGGACTTGTGATTGAAATTAAATGATCTAAAATAATGCATAACTAGCACATGTATATCAGATGGAAAGTGCCGCACTACGCTCTAGTGGGAGAATATATAAACCATCAATATACGTCATCGTATATTGTAAAGATGATATGTCAAAAATATAAACTAAATTTTATTAATAGTTGTTGAAAGAAAATGATATATATAAAGACTCGTCCATCTAAATACCACTGAACTATTTAAATTCTTTGGGGGGTTACCGGGTTCCATTCCCGATAGGGTGAGAGTTTGTATATATTCTCCATCCGTCCACTAACTAAACAGATACTAACACCTAACTGGCATTGCGGCCTAAATGTTATTTAAATTCTTTAACCAAAAAAGCATGTTTACTTTTAAAGCCCATTCAACACTCACATAGGCCAACCTGGCCCAATCCATTGACAACCCTAAATCCGATGACCACTTTGTATTATGTTTCTAGGATATTTGGTGGAGTGTTGATTTTGGAAGTTGGTGATGATGGTACAATGGGTTGTCTGAAGATAAAATGGGGACGCATGGTAATAAAATGTGAATTACAGGGAAAAGGTGCGGGAATGTCCATTTACTAAATACTAGTGGCCCTGCACGTGCAAGGATTTGTAAAGTAAAAGGGATCTTTAGAAGTAGGAATAAAAGGAGAAGAGGCTTAAAAACGACCGATAATTTTTTTTCAAGAACAAAAAAATATATATAATGAGGAGTAGTGCTAGCACCAGTCTGGGCATTCAAATTTTGGGCTAGCATTTCTCAAAGATATTTTTTTTGGCTGAACTTCTCAAGGATATTTCACGAGCAGCAGAAAGCTTACTTAAAATCTTAGGTTTTGGGTCTGCAACACAAATTTCATTGCCCATCAAATATTCTCCATTGATTAGAAATCAACAGGTTTATTACTCATGATGAGGGACTATTTTTCTGGTCCAGATCAAATCTGAGCCACTAATTACACCACAAGCTTATGATTAAGGAGGGGATAACCCATGGAGTGTATCTTTGTGAAAGATTTGCATTGCAAATATCACTCACCTTTGTGGTAAATATGCAGGCTGAGCACGAGGACTCTTAAATCCTAAATGTTATAAAACCTCATAATTTTTCGGTAAACATGTACTAATAGTGATAGAGTAGAGAACACATAAATCATAGAAAAACAGAACACCCTAAATACAGAGGGCATACCAATACCAAAACTATCGGAAAATAATTATAAATGTATAAAAAATGCCCAAAAACTCAAATCCAACTGAATAGTATTAAACTATCAGCAATAGAGGAAAAAAATATCAATAGAAATGAATATCAATGCCACTAACGTTTTGAAGAAACTTGAAAATGAGATTCTGGGGCACAAGCATTCCAACCAACCCCATACACCCGAAGATAACAGTGAAGAAGAATGTTACGTGCCTTTTTAATACAAATCAATATATATATAAATATAATCTCGGATATAAATTAAACAAAGAGACGAGAAGGAAACAAAGTGATAAATCTAGTGGTGGCCTCGAATGCGAGCTCAGTTCTTTCCCCATAATGGAGTTTGGGTTTTCTGTTCCAGCTAGATGACAGAAGAAATAAAATGAGAGGAGGATGTGAGGGACTACGAGAAGAAAATGATAAGAACGGAGAAGCAGTGTGGCGGTGGTGGAGCATGATCTCCAATGGATGCGTCAGAGAGAATCGGTCTGGCAGCGTTAGGAAGGAAGTGAATTTTGTTTGTTTTTGCAGTAACCATGTGACTATGCATGAGATAAAAACAAATTAGAAGAAGACAATGTTGGCCGGATTTATAATAGAGAGAAAAAGTTAAAAGAATCAAAAGCAGGCAAGTCTGTTCCATAGAAGAGGAAGTCTTGGAGAATGGTAGAAAATGGGAACTTACACGTGGAATTCTCAAAGCATTTAATTATAAGGGGGGCCACGTGCTGTTTTATTAGAGGTAAAAAACAACAAAAAGTTGAGAAAGCAGTTCATGAGTTCCACAAGCTTCCCAACATTCTCCAAACGGATGTAAATGCGGTGGGTTCAAAGGTTGAACAGTGCGAAGGATAAGAACCGAGAAGCATGGGAGGATGGAGCAGCTCTTGAAGTCTTGGGAGAAAGAGAAAATTAAGGAAGTGGAGGGATATTTTTGGTATAGTGGTGAACGATGTAGTTCCAAGGGATAGCTTAGGAATTTTAAAGTAGTGAACGAAGTAGTCCACTGCGGTTCACCTTTTATATATATGTTAGTAGATTATTTTCAAATTTCTTCCATTGTTTGTGATATCAATATCTTCCATGTAAAAAAAGGTCTAACCGGTCGACCAAATAACAGTGCAGTAATAATCCATGATAGGATATATAATGACAATGAGACCAACACCGATCACATGAAATATTTTGTACGTGCCGCTAATCATATAATAATCCTTGGCCCACTTACGTGTTAACAAGCACATCAATCACCTAATTAGTAAACACTTAATGACACTATAACCCAACTCTAAAATATTATTAAAAAGGGTAAATTATACTCACCTCCCTAGAGTTTTGGTGAAATTTCATAAACCTTCCCCTAGTTTCTGAAATCATCCTGCCCTCCCCGGTTAGACTCTTAATCTTAATACACCACTTTCCCATTTTACTCATATTACTTGAGAAGGAAACACGTCTTTACTGTTTGAAAGCTCAACCAAAGAAAAACATAAACTCCCAAGCCGCCACGTGTCCCTTTTAATACCAACTAACTATGATTAAGATTTACTCACCCTTACGGTTTATCCATCCAACCTTAGTTTTAGGAAAAAAATAACCTTACGTTGGTTATACTTAACCGCAATTAAAGAGGGCTCTACAAGTCGTCATGTGTCCCTTTTAACACCCACTAACTGTGGTTAAGATTCACTCATCTTTAGGATTCATTAATCTAACCTTGGTTATAAGAAAATAAAATAAAAAATATTAATCTTAGGTTAATTATATTTAACCACAGTTAAAGGATCTCTATATAACCGCCACGTGTCCCTTTTAACACTCACTAACTATGGTTAAAACTCACCCAACCCGAGGGTTTATCCATGAAACCTTGGTTTTTATAAAAAAAAAACCTTAGGTTGTTTATGCTTAACCATAATTAAAGGGAGCTCTACAAGCCGCCACGTGTCCCCTTTAACGCCCACTAACTATGGTTAAAATTCACTCACCTCTAGGATTCATCCATTTAACCTTGATTTTTAGAGGAAAAAAAAACCTTAGGTTGATTATGCTTAACCATAATTAAATTGACTCTACAACCCGCCACGTGTCCCCTTTAACACCCACTAATTGTGGTTAAGATTCACTCACCCCTAAGATTAATTCATCTAACCTTGCTTTTAAGAAAAAATTAAAAATATTAACCTTGGGTTAATTATGTTTAATCACAATTAAAGGATCTCTATAAGTCGCCAAGTGTTCCTTTTAATACCTACTAACTATGGTTAAGATTCACTCACCCCTAGAGTTCACCTATCTAACTTTGGTTTTTAGAAAAAAAATATATATATTCTTGATTTGGAAATATGTATATTAACCTTAAGTTGATACTATTAACCTTGGTTAGAAATTAATTATCATTTATTTTATTGAATTAACTATCCTTATATTGAAAAACAGGTACTACCACCAAAGTTGAGGGGAGGACAGCGTAACTTCATAAACTAAAGAAGAGGTTTCTGAAATTTCACCAAACCTCAAGGGAGGTGAGTGTTTTACCCTATTAAAAAACATGTAAGCTTGGGTGTAATTAAAGAGCAATAATCCACTCATCAGGGCAATCGAGGAGCGGACTTTTGTTCCTCGGCCCTCACAAAGACCTTTAATTGTCTTTGAACTATAGTTAACAAGTTTTAATTCATGTGATTAAATATTTGTTTTCTTAAAAAATCCATGATAGATGTTTTAACTCTAAGAGTTAGTGAATATTAATAAAGATTAAAGTGAATTAAAAGGGAACACATGGTGAGAAAAAATAGGTGAGAAGCACTTTTCATTCGTTACGGATTTTTTTTTTGTAATTAAATATCAAAGGTAGAATATGAGGACACATAAACTTATTACAGGTACTTAATCCACATAAGTTGGAAGTATAAGTTTGATTTTTACACAACTGTTGTGAAAAAAAAAAAGGGAAAGCTTAGGCCGCCCCATTTGGTTGCACTTTTATTTTCACATTCTTATTTTTGAAAATAACAAATTTATAATTTTTGCATAAACACATGTTCGGTAAGCATTTTTTGTTCTTAAAATCAAATAATACATTTAAAGTGCAATAGTAAATTTATATATTCGTTTTCAGAAAAAAAAAACAAAAAAACAAAAAAACAAAAAACAAAATGAAACAAAAGTAAAAGTAAAAAAAACACGAAATGTTGTGCCTCCGTTAACAATTCTCATTCACAATCACCACCACCTACCACTCGGAAAGCTTTGCCTCGTTTGGCTGCACTTTTTTTTAAAAAAAGAAAAGATTTATGATTTTTTTTGCATATGACATGTTTGGTAAGCATGTTTTGTTATTTTTTTTTAATATCTAATAATATATTTTTTTGAAATTCAATGTAAGCAACAAACATTAAAATAAAATTTTTAAAAAAGTAGAAAATACAAAATGTTCTGCCTTTGTTAACGACTCTTGCTCACAGCCACCACCTACCTCTACCACCACCAACTACCACTTGAGAAAATTAGGCCCTGCTTGGTTGCACTTTTATTTTTAAATATTTTATTTTAAAAACCAACAAAAAAATATTTTTGAATAAAACATGTTTGGTAAACTTGGTTTTTCTTTTAAAAAATCTAGCTATATTTTTTTGAAAATTAATGTAACATTGAATTTCAATTAGCCATTTTTTTTAAAAAAAAAAATACAATTTGTTCTGCCTCCATTCACCACTCTCGTTTAAAACCCCACCACCACCCACAATGAATTGTAATGGTTTACCCAAAATTACGTTCATCGTATTTATGATAGCAAAGCCAAAATGATTTTTTTGTTTTTGATTTTTCATTGTAAACCCTTATGTGAATTAATGAGCAGTGTCTTTAATTGTTTAGAGATTGGTGTCTTTTTATAAAAAAAATTTATGCTATTATATGGTTACTGATTATATTTCGTTGCCTTTCATAATGCCAAACATGTTTCCTTTTAAAAGAAATTAAAACGAAGGAAAAAAAAAAGTTTTGAGTAAAACAATACTGCAACCAAATAGACCCTTACAACACTACTCTTCAATAAACAAAAGAAGTACACGTATTGATAAATGGACCTCACATCAAGCGGGATTGATAGTTTCTTTATGAGATGTATCTATTTGACTTCGTTTTCTCTGTGGTTTCTGTAAGCAACCAATTTTTACACCACTCCCTTTAATCATGGTTAATAAATTTAATCATAGTAAACCTAACCTAATCCTAGGTCCAACCCCAACCTAGCTTAACCCCAGTGAGGACCTAGCAGGATCCAAAGCCCATGCCACATGGCCTAAACCCGCAATTAAATAGCCATGAGACCAAACATGGGCCCATAACCCAAGCTAAGCCCTAGGAGGGGAGGCCTAAAGCCCATAAAATTCAAAATTCAAGAATGTCAGTAAACTATTTACCGACATTTCTTTTTTGGTAAGTAGTCGTACCACGTGTTAGGCAAATGTCAACGGGTCAGGCCCATTTTTAGAAAAAATGTGATAATGGCAATAGAAAATCTACCACCGTTAACTTTGTTGTCTTGCACTGAATGACGGCATTGGATTTACCGCTATTCTCAAACCTTGCATAAGAGTTTTATCTATGCCCCCTGTGCAATCTGATCGATCCCAGACCACTCTATTGCTGTCACACCCCAAAATTCCCCCTGGGAAAATGTGAAACTTTAGCACGTGACTTACTTACCATATCATTATGTTAAAAGCATTTAAGGCATACTAAAAAGATGAACCTGAAAATTTCTTCAACTAAGAACATTAATATTAAAATCATAACTATAACTGAAATGTAATAAAATCCTGATCATCCATCGTGTTCCATAACCGACAAATCAAACTAAACATAAATCTAGAATAACTTCAATTACAATTCTCTTATAATTCAAACTACTGCTAATAAATCAAACTCAGTAATAAGGTCATCTGTCCACATCCCGTTCCTCTTCGGGATGATCACCTGTTGGGTCTTCCTTTACGTATTCCTCTTCAACCTAAGGCTCTGCAGCACAAATATCTAATACAGGATTTACCGACAATAAAATTATCGGTTGAGTAACACAGTTACTCCGTGTATATAATAACCCGTAATAAACAATATCATAAATATTGACATGCATAGTTAACAATTCAATTCAACTCACATACATAAATCAGAGTGCGGAAACATGTTTTGATTTTCTTTCTTATTTTTCCTTTATGCTATGTTTGGTTGCTGAGAAAATTTGTGAAAACATGGAAAAGAAAAGAAATTTATGGATTTATAATACAATTTTTAATTGTGTTTTGCCCAATTTTCTTTTCTTTTCCATGTTTTCACTTATTTTCTCGGCAACCAAACATAGGGTTATTTCTTACTTTGCTTCCTTTCGTACTTTTCTCACTTTTTAACTTTTTCTTATTTTTCTTCTTCCTTACTTTTTTTCCTTTCTTACTTTTATTCAATTCTTACTTTTTCCTATTTTCTTTATTTCTTTCCTACTTTTCTTCGGTTCTTACTTTTTCTTATTTTTTTTTTCTCCTACTTTTCTTCAATTCTTACTTTTTCTTATTTTCTTTATTTCTTACTTTTCTTCATTTTTCTTACTTTTCCTTAATTTCTTACTTTATTACTTTTCTTCATTTCTTATTTTTCTTTGAGATATTTCTTGAAGCTAGATAATTAGTACTCTTGAGTAACTTATTGTGTTGGCGAACTTACTTATGAGCTGGATACGGTGTACCCTTAACCAACTTACTGTGTTGGTGACCTTACTTATTAGCCGGGTACAATATACCCTTAACCAACTTACTGTGTTGGCAAACTTACTTACTTTGGAGTTGATTCTTACTTATGAGAAAACTCAATAATGTGACCTTATTTACGTGGTTCTTACCTTCTAGTATTTATTATCTCATTGTGCATATGCACATAACATCATCGTGGTTGAAAATGGTAATGAACCCTCGGTGAAATTTCACCTTCAATCATAGGTCGGGGGTATCGGGAATCCATCATAGCAATTTACATTACCATGATAAAATCGTAAAGCCACCAAAATCTTAACCAAAGCTTATTTACTCGAATACATATTACTTATGCAGCAATTCATAGTTTCCATCAATTATCAATTGTCATGCATATAAATTCCATATATTGTAATTTAAACATCTATAGATCCCCGTTCTTACAATTAACATAAGTTCGTGAATCTTACTTCTATAAATCATACATCATCATGGTTATTTACACGTCAAAACTTATAATAGGTCATTCATCATACTCTGGTTTCAAGTAGTTCATACATAAGGTAGTAGTCATAACATCCTCATTCATACGAAAATCTGGAATTCACCAATTCAATGCACCATTTTTCAAAACAATTTAAGGCATATATCTCTTCCACTACATAAATTCACATATCTCCATAATAATTCATTTTCTCATTGTTCTTGCATAAAATATAATATTCATAGGGTTATTCACATCCTACTTTAACAATTTATGAGAAACGATACATAAAGGATGATAGAAATTCGTAGATCTCTTTTATATTCAAGTTGTTACTTAAATCTATCATTTTAAATTTTTCTTTAAATTAATATTCATGAAATTAAGAGCTAGGGATTATTATTTCTCTCTTGATCGTTTCCCTACGATCTTACGCTTGCGAATAAGGCTTGATCTCGATCTTCAAGTCATTTTCCTTCTTCTCTAATCGAATCCTTAAAGTTCTTAAGTTTCTCCCTTTAAATATCTTAGAAAGCTCCATTTTCTCTCTCTGTTAGGTTTAGGAAGCTTTGAGAACCCTAATTCATGAGTTAGCGAGATATTTAGAGTTAGGGACCCCAAAATATTAAAATAAGTCGGAAATCAGCGTTTTCACACAAATCTTTTTGCCCACCGATCGATCTACAAGTTTGGTCGATCAATCGGAGCCGTCGGCGATTGATCATCGCTAGTTGTGCCCAATGACCAAATCCCATATATATATATATATATATATATATTTATCCGAACCTTGTTCCGGTAATTGACCCGTAATTTTTGACTCGGTTAGCAGAATTTGACAGTTCAAGATGTGTTGGAACTGTTATTCGAATTGGAACAATGTATTGTCTAATAAAGATGTCCCAATTCTAAGTTCTTAGAGATCAAAATGTCTCATCAAGTTTGATGAATGTGAGAAAGAACCCCGAAACATTTGGATTAATACTAAGAACTCAAGGTCTGAACCCTAGACTCCTAAAAGTTATAAAATAAATATATTAACCTTGTTAAAGGTAACGGGATGACTCCGTAAACTCGAAAGTTTTAATTTAATATTAATAATAATACATGAATAACTATTATTATTATATAAGGAGGAACTCACAGTCTCACATTTTTTTATATCTTCAATTTCATGCAATTGCTTCATAAAAATGACTAATAACGAACGGGATATTTGAGTTTCTACATCTAGACATTCCACATTAATTCTCATAAGAACACATACATTAAAATCAAGTACATTTTTTTAGAAAATTCATATAAATGGCACAAATGCCGAATAATTAAATTCGGGTCACTATAATTGTCTCCCAACTACCCTTATACGAATCCCCTTCATGTCCTTGCCCTCTTCTCCTATAAATACAAACCCCTCCCTCAAGTTAAACCCAGGCCAAAAAACCAAAGAAAACTGTTGTAGGAATCCCTGTAGATACTCCTGGTGAATCCGAAAACCTTTGTTCCCAAACCTCAGGGATATTAGAGCCCTCTATGCGGAGTGAAATCGGATGATAGACCTTGGTCTCCCACTTTTATACGATCCCTCACACACGGTCACCACTCCCTCATCTTTAGTGTCTGAAACATAGAAGGGTAGGTCTTCCCCTTCTCCTTTTTCTGGAATTTGCACACCTTGGTCCATTTCCAGGGGACCTCAGTTGAGTCTTTTTCTTCAAAAGTTTGAGGCCCCCTTACCTTACTCAATAGCTAAGGGGACTCTTTCAATGGAAAATAGCTTCCTCCTCTAGAAAAGATGTGTTGTAATGCATAGAAGCTAATCTCAAATCCCACAAACCCTCCAGGGCACCTCCAGTTCATGAGGACCTTGGGGTGGCTATGGTTCAGTGCCTTGGGGTGCAATATCGAATCTGGAAGAAACCCAAAATGATGGTAATCTCAGTACCACCATTTCGGGCTTCATCTTTTTTCAGTGGCTCATAGGCCCTTTTTGTTGAGCCCTGGTCAATTCCAAGGCCTGAAAGCCTTGTAAACACCCCTAACTACAATTGAAGTTGCTCAAAATGAAGAATGTCCAAGATGGCGGTAATCAGTTTACCGATATTTTGTCTTATGATGAAAACTCCACCATGGGCCCACTTTAAACTAGGCCCCAAGGCTCAGACTGAGCCCCTGATCATCCCTAAGGGTTCACAGACCCTCTAGGAGATCCCCCTGACCTTGCTTTTTGCTGCAAAGCCATTTCCAGAAGAACACTGGAAATGACGGTAGAACTTACATCGTCGTTCCTGTTCTATGAAGAATTGGAATTGGCAGTATTGTGTTTACCGTCAATTCCTGTTTTCTAATTTTTAGGCATTGCAGAGGGCCCATACCAGATAAGAGGTCTAGGCCTTGTCATGCTCTCTGGGCCAATTTCAGACTCTAACCATGATTAAACTTAACCCTGGTTAATTACCTTAACCTTAGTTAGTCCATCTAACTTGGAAAAACTTCGAAGATCTGGAAAAATCCGAAAAATATTAAAATGGATCAAATTCCTGACCTTGGCCATTTCTAACCATGGTTAGCTGCTTTAACCATGGTTAACCAATTAAACCATTGTAAAACCCCTTTTGTCCATCTCGGGCTTAACCCCTAGCCTCCGGGCTCAAACCCTAACCATCTCGGGATAAGCCCTAGCCTCCAGGCTTAAACCCTAGCCATTTCGGTGCACTTGGCCTCCCCAGCCAATCAATCCTAGCCTCTGGGCTAACCCTAAGCCACTCCGGTGCACTCACACACTCCCCTTAACCCCCAGCATGGATTATAGTGCCGCTCGAACTACGCTTGGTCTGATCTCGCTTCGGCGGATACGTAGGCAACCTAACTCGGATTCGACCCTAGTTAGGATTTTTCCTTTCTTGGATTAGTATACTCTAAACACTTAGGCATTTTCACTAATTTTGACTTAACTTACCTTAAACCTAGGGAGTAAGTAACCGTCTTAGACGGGGGTCCCGGGTGCCTAATTCCTTCCCCGGGACTTAATCGAATCACTTACCCTAACTCTAATCAAGACCATTAATCCTTAATCTAAACCCGGGACCTATCTCCCAAAATAAATAGGTGGCGACTCTTAGTCAACATGTGAGCATCCCCAAAAGCCGTTTTAGCGTCGTTCCTTTGCACGGGCCCGACTCTAGCGCAGGAAGGAGAGGTGGTAAAATCTCACTCTCACAGTTTCTTTGGCAACTCCATGGCATACTAAGTGTAAAGTTTATCATTGTTTGAGGTCATTTTTGTTTGGTACTGCAAAGGGTTGTACCACGTAATTCATAAAATCTGCTACCACCCAGTGCATTTTGATGTATATATATTGTTTATATATATCAAACAGATAGCTAGGCCGAATATTATAACCCATATTAAGAAGTACGCCAAGTAATAATTACATTAAAACATAAAGAATAACAACTCAGATGAACGAAGATTTCACAAAAAAGGAAAATAAACTAATTTGTCCCATTAATCATACCCTACAATTGGGGAATAATTGAGGGAGATGCAATGAACACCACTAACGCAATTTGGCTCCCATTAGTAAAATATCTAAGCGGATAAAAAATAAATTATTTGAGATTAATTGGCCCAATTAATCAAGCCTAAATTGGGAATTTGCCTGTAGAATTTAACAATATATCATAACAAAACCCTAAATTTAATACAAGATGAACTAGTTTTTTTTAGAGAAAACAACCACAATTTAGTTTTTTTTTTTTTCAATGATTTTTTTTATGGAGCTGACGAAAGGACGGTGGTTCTCCTTCGACCCTCCATAGATCCAAACACTAATGAAATCCTAATGTTTGACACTTTGACTTTCACATGTTCAAAAAGGTAATTTAATTCATAAAAAAATCTCAAAGCTGCTATTGGAATTTTATGTAGCGTGTTTATTTTTTATTATTTTTTTAATGTATATACATAAGGGTACGCTAAACCCGTGTTGAATAACAATTATTTGGGGGTATTGTTTAGATTCTGTTGGGTTGGCAATTATTTATGGGTGGTGCTATGTACACCCTAACTTTTACTGATATACACCATTACTCTAATAAAATATTGGTTATATGCTAAATAAATAAAGACAAAAATACCCTTATTGAATTCCTTTTCCATTCTACAAACACACCCGTGAAGAAGATGAAATCTTTGATTTTCTATAATTTAAGAGAGCTTCAATATGTCATTGAGAGAGAGAGAGAGAGAGCTTAAACCCACCATTAAAAGTGTTAGCTACACATCAATCCCTATGTATCCTCCAGCCAAAGGCTTCCACGCTCCTTCTCCGGCATATTCATGGCTCCCTTCACTCTCCAAAGCCTTCAAAACCACTCTTATAGGATTCACCGTTGGAGGCCCAATCTCTTTCCATTTGTTTCATCTAAAACGTAATGAACTTGTTCCTATTACCTCCCAAAAGAAAAAATTGTCTAGCCTTGCCGCTAGTGATTCTTTGAATAATCCCACAATACATGTAAAATGGGTTATTCGGGTTTCAAAACGGCGACCATATGGGGCAATTCAGTCGGTTTTGACTTTGAACTTGGAAACCCAATTCCAAATTTTCCCTTTTGAGGGTTCTGAATTTTCCATTTTGAGGCAGAATCTGATTTATTTAGAGGTGATTTTTTTCTCAATGAAGTCTTGTAGTCCCTTCTCACAACCTGGGAATCCCCTAGCGAGATATAGTAATTATCTTTCAAAAGTATTTTCAGGAATTTTAAATGATGCATTATAAGTACTGTGTGGGATTTCTCGTTCATTAACAAGCCATTTTCTTGGTGGGAGATAAACTTCAATTTTCTTTTGAGTTATTTTCTCAATTACAGAGGTCTTTTTCACTTATACTATTTGGAGAGGTTTAATTCGACAATGAATTTTAAACCAAAGGTAGAAAGGCATTTTGAGATGAAGCCATGAAGGGGACTCCAATCCGGCTACGAAGATAGCTATTTACAGAAGAATAAGAAAAACTAGAAGACAATGACAATATTACTTTTTTTTCCAGTTATTTTTATTGTTCAATGTCTTTATGGCCTATGGGTATTGGTGTTTACTAATAAAACTTTGGTCTGCCCAGGGGAGGAGCTAGGTGGGGCCTACGGGGGCATGTGCCCTCTCTCAATATTTGAGAAACTATATTTAAAAATAAATTGTAATAGGAAATAAACACGGGAATGGGCAGGTGCCCACTAAACTTCGGGGATTTTTTTTTTCTAGTTGGGATCATATTCAACCCGTATCCCTTTTAACCCCCATTAATTATGATTAAGATTAACTAACCCTTAGGGTTCAATAATATTACATTTCTTTTTAAAAAAATTAATCTAAGGGTTAAAATTTCTTAACACGAGTTAAAGGAGCATGTGAGTGCGATTGAACTGTCCGAGCTCAATCGCAATTGGACAGGATCCAAACTCGTATTTTTTATACTATAGTTTAAATATTTAACTGAGCATAATCATGGGACAAGGGGAAAATTGTCCCCTATAAAAATTACAAATATTATTGATCAATATGACATAGTTTTGGGGCAAGGTAGCAACTGTCTACTAAACTCTTGAAAACAAAATATCCGTTTTATACAATTTCATTTAATTATTTAACCAGGTATGTTCATAAGGCAAAGAGACAGTTGTCTCGTAAATAAGGAGAAACAATACTCATAAGATACATACAAAATGTATGGACGTGTAGTGTAGCACCCCGGACTTTTTCATCCTTAATGAATAGCACCTTCGTAGCTAATTGGCCGTTTTTGTAGTCTAATTAATAAATATGGGAGAAATCGGAAATTCTGAAACGTCAGAAATGTGCGTTTTCGAAAGACGAACCCAACGCAAGTTGAATCGTCGAAATCCGACGAGCGAGTCAAAAGATATGGTCAAAACAGTCCAGACATACAGAGAACCGATCGCTCGGTCCAGTCAGCGATCGATCGGTCCATAACCGATCGATCGGTAGCTATCGCGCGGTCAGAAATTTTGTATGGAGAAATTTTCCAGAGAGTGAGTTTTTGACCGGTCGATCGGTCATAAACACCGATCGCTCGGTAGGCAACCGATCGATCGGTCATAACCACCGATCGCTCGGTCTTCGCGTTTTTTTGCAGAAATTTCAGTAAGGGCGTTTTCGTCTTTTGGGTGTTAAACCCTTACCCATAAGGGTTTGCTCGACCCTTTGAGCCCTCATTCACAACCCTTAGACATTTTGAGAGATAGAGAGAGAAGAGGAGAAAGCTCTAACCTAGGGTTTGGTTTTGAGAAGGAAATCAAAGGGGGTTTAAGAACCATAGCTCACCCCAACTCAAGTTGCTTCAAAATCGAGGCTCAAGCTCGTGTGTGAACCATTCTCCAAGCTAGGGCAGCAACCCAAGCACGTTTTTGAAAGGGGTTTCTTCCCCAACTCAGGTCTCCTTCAAGCAAAGGTGTTCTTTTTTCAAGTTGGAGCTTCAATCAAGGTTTCTATCAAGGATCAAGCCTTGATTTAAGGTTAGTACACCCTACTAACTTACCCTAGCAATAAATCTAGGTTTTTCCTTGTGAAATATGATTCTTGTTAGTGTGTTTTATTCCTTACAAAATGTGTCATCTATAATAAATATAAACAAGATAAAGAAAGAGTAGGGATGCTTGGATGGAGGTTGGATACGGCGATTGGATGCCGAATGTGTGATATATGATGTGTGGGATGTGGATTGGAAAATGGAGGATGGGCATTGTACAAATAACAAACTTACCCTTGTGTGATTGAATGGAAAATATGCATTAAAAAGAAGGAGATAAACTACTAAGGAATAACGTATGAAAGTGTTTGACAAAATGCCTAAACTATGAATAAATGATCTCAATGAAGGACATAGAAATGGGTTTTATGCATGTGTCCTTATAAATGATAAATTGATCAAATGTTATGCAAACTACTTATGTTACTTATGTTCATATCATGAATTGAATTATAATGTCATATTTGGTTATTTCCATTATCATGATTGTCACTATGGACACGTACACGAGCACGCATGATAACATGAACCGTGATTTCAAGAGCATGTGCATATAATAAACAACAAGAAAGCATTGCATAACAAGGAGGTTGGTAGCCCAGGGACATTCGGGTGCTAGCCTCTGGCTCACAAGTGCATTTCATAACAAGGAGGTTGGTAGCCCAGGGAGGATTCGGGTGCTAGCCTCTGGCTCACAAGTGCATTGCATAACAAGGAGGTTGGTAGCCCAGGGACATTCGGGTGCTAGCCTCTGGCTCACAAGTGCATTGCATAACAAGGAGGTTGGTAGCCCAGGGACATTCGGGTGCTAACCTCTGGCTCACAAGTGCATTGCATATCAAGGAGGTTGGCAGCCCAGGGAGATTCGGGTGCTAGCCTCTGGCTCACAAGTTTACAAGATGGAGGTTTACAAGATGATGATCATGCATTCATGCATGCACGCATACATGATTTCTACGAGGCATACCGGGACATGACAAGGGTTTTCAAGCATGAGTTTTATTGGCATTTTCGCATTCATGTACGCACGTCAGGATGCTTGTATTGTGTCATGCCCTATACTGTTTCCTTGTGATGTTTCTATTACTGCTTGTATGATATTACTGTTATGTGTTTTTATTACTGTTATGGTCTGCTAGTAGCTTGTACTCGCTGAGTATTCCATGCTCAGCCGTACTTTCATGTCGGCAGGTACTGAGGGAGCCCTCGACCCGGAGCCTTGGGTCGAGGAAGAGTATACAGAGGAGAGAGAGTCGGCTATCCCATTACAGTCTCAGGCGGACCGAGACCTCGATGCGTGGCCATACCTCGACTACTGTTGAGGGGAGAGTATGAGAGGGTTTGGTGTATTTTGATATTTTGATAGGTGGGCCTGTCCACCTTAGGCTTAGACATGTCTTGTATTTATGTTAACTTGGAATACTATTTTGGATCATCAGAAGAAATGAAAATTTGTTTACGCTTCCGCATATATGATAGCTTCCGCGCTCTGATTATCGTTATGAGTACTGTATTTTATCTTGTGCATTACAGGATGGTTTGATAGGTTCGCAGTGTGACACCTAAAATATCCCAAAACTCCTAGGGGGTATTTTGGGGCGTTACATGTAGAGACCCGAATTTAATTAATCGACATTCATGTCATTTATATAAATTTCATAGAATATGTGTCTGATTTTAAAAATACATGTGTTCCTATGAGAATTAATGTAGAAGACCTAGATGTAGTAACTTCTTATATAATAATAATAGTCATAATCTTATTATTATTATTAAATTAAAAGTTTCAGGCCTATGGGATCATCCCATTACGTATAACAAGGTTAACATATTTACTTTCTAACCTCTAGGAGTATAGGGTTCAAACCCTGGGTTTTCGGTTCTAACCCAATTGTTTTGAGGTCCTCTCTCTCATTCATTCAACTTGATGGGGGTATTTTGACCTCCAATGACCTAAAATTGAGACTTGTATATTAGACAAAAAATTATTTCCCTTTGAATTTCGAGTCCAACGCAAGTTGAATCATCAAATTCTAATAACCGATTCAAAAGTTACGGGCAAAATACCGAAGATAGTTCCGAGTAAAAAAAAAAAAGGATGTGATCGATCGCCCACCATTGACGATCACTAGGCCAGAACAATTTTTTTTTGCCGAGAAACGTAATTTTCGACCCTTTTTAGCTTCCTTGGGGTTTCCAACTCTATAAATACCTCCTTAACTTGTGAATTAGGTTTCAAAGAGCCTCCTAAACCTAAAAGAGAGAAAATATAGTTTTCTAAAAGATCTGAAGAGAAAAGACCTAGAGATCACAAGATTCAATAAGAGAAGAAGGAAGGAGGCTTGAAGATTTAGATCGAGACCCATTCGCAAGCGTAAGATCGTAGGGAAGTGGTCAAAAGATGTAAATAACGATCCCTAGTTCTTAATATATGGAATATTAATGTAAAGAAAGAGTTAAAAGAGATAAATCTAACTAAGAACGTGAATATAAGGGATAACTATAAATTTCTATTATCATTGATGTATCGTTTCATGAATAGTTAGAGTAAGATTTGAATAACGTGATTAGGATGAGAATAACATAAATAATTTTTCTAGTTCTAAATTTTATAACTATTAGTCTACAGTATGAAGCTAATGATAAAATCTCTGTAAAGAATATGATTCATAAGAAGATCAAGGGATTTTGATCATCCCTCATGCAATGTCTTCATAAATAACATAAATATGGATTTCCTTTCTATCAATATGATAATCATTTATGTAAATAAGAAGAAAATGTATAGATTTCAAAGTAAGAATTAAGATCAAAGCATGTTATATTATGTATATTCCTTATGAAAGATTTTCATGATTTTTAGAGATGTTCTCTTTATAATTTTATTATGTATATCAACAATGAAAAATTGAATGAAATTTGTGGTGTATATATGGATTGAGAATTGAGAAAGTGATGAATTTATGGAGTTGAATGGAATGTATGAAATAATTGAATGATGGATGTAGATTTTTGTGAGATCACGGTTACATGTTAGTATGTTTTGTGGATATAATTTATAAGAATAATGATTAATAAATGATGTGATGTAATTATGATATCGATTAAAAAGAGAGTCTTGATATTTATATTAGATTGTGAATCATGCATATTAAAAATAAATTGTGATTAAAGCCTGTTAAATTATTGGAAATATGAATGTTGTGGTGTGTTTATTTTTATATTGTTATACGTGATATATTGTTGGGTAAATGAACATTTGATGAGAATCTTGCTTGCCTAGGTCTGGTTAACATAGTGGAATGGTACGCTGTGATGAGATTTTGTATGACCCTTTGTTAGCTTCAAGGTTACAACTCTAAGTATCATTAATAGTTTCGATGATAACACAATAATAAAATGATCTTTATGGTACTACTATTTTCATTTAGAATGTGTACTTTCAGAGAAAAAGAACATTAAGATCACCATTCAAGTTATATGGTATTGAAAAGATCAATCACTCAAGGAAATCAAATTCAAAGTCCAAGCATCAGTCATTTCAAGGAAAAAACTTAAAGGACTCAAGCCAATTCATAAAGACTCATCAAGACTGAAGCTCCACAAGTTCAGAAAGAAGAAAAACTCTCAAAAGAGTCTAGTGTTAAATCCAAGAGTATCTAGGACCTTGTAAAAGTCCTCAAGATTTTGGAACTTGATTGCTCAAAGTATACCTAGATAGGCCCTAGGATACTTAGAATAGTTTGGACATCATTCTAAGGCTCTAAAAATGATTAAAATAATAATTTTATGAATGCCCATGGACCAAGTAATCATTCCCATCATTTTGGCCTTATAGAGATGAGTTCTCTGTAAAATTTCAGAGAACTCGTTGACAAGTGGAAAAGACTCATTGACGAGTGGGATGACAGTAAATCTCATTTACTTACTGTTTTCACTCGGCGACAACTCCAGTACTTTCTAGACTCACTCGTCGACGAGTACTTGCGGGAATTGAGTGTAACGACTAGTTTTCAACAGCTATTTCGCATTAAGTGTTCCCCCAACGGTCATATTTGATTGTTCAACTATAAATAGATCATATTTATGAACAAACAACAAGATTCTTACACTATTCATTCATTCATCGATCATTCAATATCTTTTAATAATTAATACTCTGTTTTTTCACTGAATACTTAGAATCTCAATCTCTCTCTGTTTCAGTATTCAATTCCAATCAATATTTGAGAGATTATTGGATTTGATTTCCATTCTTATCTAGCTCAGTAAGGAGCTTTCAATTTTGGATTTTATATTCAACAACTCTCTGTAAAAGTTAAAGTCAAGAATTAAGGATTCTTGCACTAATTGAGAAGAAGTTCTTCCTGTATCAAATAGAGAGATTCTCTTGAAGAAGTTTTATTCTGAACCTATGAAAATGATTGTAAAGGCTTACTCTTTGTTCATAAAGAAGAGTGCGATTAGTGGAATCGTGAAAAAATCCTTAAAGGCGGGAACATAGGCAAGTTGCTGAACCCCAATATCAAATCCTGTGTGTGGTATTCTTTATCTCTCCCTCTCTATATTTATCTTGTTATTGCTTGTAGCATTTGTGATTAACTTTTAAATTCTGCATAAATCACTTATAAATTTTTTAAAATTGTCGTTGACCCTTATCACTCCCCTCTAGGGTCCATTAACTGGACAACACCTTTAATTGATAGTCTTACATATAATTTAACCAATGGTATATTACCGTGCACTCACTCAAAATAATGAATATATACAAACATGATAAAAAGCAAGATTACAAATATTATATAAGTATACAAGTACACACGAAAACGATGAATGCATGATTGAGTTTTGCACTATCCGAATACCAACAAGCCTAAGATCAAGGCAAGACAAGCCGTATACACCGGATAACGTGCAGACAAGCCGTATACACCGGATAATGTGTAGACAAGTTGTATGCTCCGGATAATGTGCAGACAAGCCATTACATCGGATTATGTGTAAACCATGTGGTACCTCGGTAGGTATGATATATGTTAATCTCTACCCACTATATGGGGTAGAGTTATTTTAAGTTATTGCATAATGCATGTTATTTGATTTATTAATGAGAAAAAAAAAAATCAGAAAAGTAAGACAAACAAGATAAGTAAAATAAGCAAGGAAGATAAGAAATACAAGTACAAGTAAGCATATGAAAGAATTGAAAATAAAAAATGTTCCGCACTCTGATTTATGTATGTGAATTGTAATTGAGCTGTCACATGTATGTATGTTAATGTTATGATATTGTTTACTATGAATTGTTATATACGTGGAGTAACTTGTTACTTAGCCAATAACTTTATCGTCGATAGGTTCGGGATTTGATAGTTGTGCTCCGGAGCCTTGAGTTGAAGAGGAGTACGTAAGGAAGATCTTGCAAGTGATCATCCCGAAGAGGAACGGGATTTTAATGGATGGTCTTACTATTATTTTAGTTTATTATAAATTGATTAAATTCCAGAGGGATTGTAATTGACTTATTATGAATTTATGTTTTGATTTAATGGATGATTGAGAATTACGAGGATGATTCAGATTTTAATTGATATTCAGTTGATGTATTAAATGTTATTCCATTGAAGAAATTTCGAGGTCCATAATTTAGTATGTTATTATTGCTTATAATAAGATGATATGATAAGTAAGTCACGTACCAAAGATCTCACATTCTCCTAAGGGGGATTTTGGGGCGCAACAAGACGAAATGACCCAAGAACTTAGTTGTCAATTTTTTTTTCGGGGGGCTATGTTCTTGAACCCCCATTCCCCTAGACCCATAATTTTTTGAACTCACCTAATCTTTCTCCACAAAATCCATTAACAATTACTACTATTTTTTTTATCAACCATGGGTGCCCCCACTACTAGAAAATCCTAGCTCTACCCCTAGTAGCGCCCTTATTTATGTATGGGCCATGATTCGTTTTGCACGTGTCTCACCCAGTGGAATGTGTACGCCTCTACAGGTCGTCACTTGTTCCTTTTATCTCCCTTTTTTATGTGTAGTTAAACTTAAGTACATTAAGGTTAATATTTATTTGTTTTTCTTCTAAAAATCAAAGTTAGATAAATAAACATTAGGCTGAGTAAATTTTAATCACAGTTAATGAGTGTTAAAATAGACACATGACAATCTAGGGAAGCGTATGGATAGAATTTTCATAACGTTTGCTTAGCCACTCATCAATGACTTCCCGTGGAAGTCTAAAGTTAATGAAAGTACAAAATTTCACTTCCCCGAAAAGCTTGCATGGGTTGCTTCTACGGGAAGACGTGTTTTCCACTTTCGTGGGAAGTTGATAGAATGGTGGTTTTTATTACAATTTGGTTTATAAACCTTCTATTGCACCTGACACCTATTAAAAGAATGTGCAGGTTGCTCTTCCAATGAATGATGACCTTTGTCCTTTAAGTTTAAGATCTCATCACACATAATTGCAATTGAACTTAGGGAGAGTTCAATCACACCCCGAGCCAACACGTGTCCCTTTTAATCTATATTATATGTGATTAAGATTCACTAACCTTTGATGTTCAATAATATAACTTTTGTTTATAGGAAAAAAATATTAAAAAATTTGACCGTAAAGAATTAAAATTCTTAATCAGAGCTAAATATATATTTTTTCCTAAAAACCAAGATTACATCGTTGATTCCCAAGGGTTTGTGAATCTTAACTACAATTAATAAGGATTAAAAGGGACACGTGTTGGCATGGGGGAGTTCAATCGCAATTGGCTGGGATTCAATCTCTGTCATTTATACCAAAGGAGGAGTGATTAGGGGATCATGCATTCCCCTACGCCGGGTGTCTCTTTTACCTCCTTTTAACTTTGATTAAACTTATGTAAATTAAGCGTGTAGGTGAAAAGTATAAACCGAACATTATCTTTATTTTTTGATTTACAAGAATAACTTGTCACATATGTAAACCAAACGTAATTTTTTATTATAGAATGACTTTTGCAGACTTCTTCGAGTTGCTTCCTCGAAAGTATTTCCTAAGAAGTTTTTTTCTCTCAAGAGAAGTAGCTTTACGGGGAAGTAAGAGAAAACTGACTTTCTCCAACTTCTTACTTCCATAGGAAGTCGGATGAAAAAGGTAGCAAACCAAACACATATCAACCGACCACGCACTTCAAAGAAGTCAATTCCATTATTTAAGTAATTATCCGCTTCCTTCATCGCGTCTTCTTGCAAAGTAAAAGGAGGCCTGGGTTGCGACGTTTGTAATTCTGTTTACCCGAGGGTGACACGGCCCGTTTCTTAAATGCGACACAGGCGCCATGGAGTTGTTGCCTTATTAGGTCTACCACTCTACCCCTTTGCATTTCCATCTCTCTCTCTCTCTCTCTCTCCGTGCATCGCATCCCCAGATCTGTCCACCTGATCTGCTGAAGTAATTCAACTAATCGATCAGGCAATTGAATTCACACAGTCAATGGCTTCCACGGAGGGACTGGTGCCGATAACAAGGACCTTTCTGGCCCGCTATTATGACAAGTACCCCTTCGCCCCTCTTTCCGACGACGTCTATCGCCTTTCGGTCGACCTTCGTTCGACCGCTAACGATTTGCTGAAGGAATCCCCCGCAACTCAAGGTGACTTCTCAATTCTTCTTTTATTTCCCGAAATATTTCATATTTCTAATTTGTTTCTTCTTCCCCGATATGCATAACCATGATTATTCTGATATCACTTCATCTCTCTAAACCTAGGAAATTCCCCTCATTCTCGTTGCAAATCACTGGTAGACTGTTTCTAGGTCTCCATTAGCTTGGTTTACAACTCTCGGTCTAACGTTCGTATTCAAATCAACTCATGGGAAGCCATAGTCTGTATGTGACTTATCCAATCTTTTCTAACGCATTGAATGGTCCATAGAAACGAGGGGATAGTTTGAATGAACTACGGATTGCCACTGGAATCTGTCTATAAGGCTTAAGACGCATGTAAATCATATCACACCAACCTCAAATGTCCGATGCTTATTTGCATAGTTATATTCATTGAATATTGGGTGGCCATTTGTAAATTTTCATTGAGCAAGCGAATAATTTGATTGTGAGATAGAATTTCAATATCAACAAAATGAACAATTGTGGTGTCGTGCATGTATGTTGTAAGTGCGGGAAGTAGTTGATCATACACTGCCTCCTCATATGGAGTGATTTTAGTAGATGTATAGAATGTAGTGTTGTGCTACCATTCGGCCGATGGGAGCCATTGGACCTACTGGCTACTGCTTCTGCTCGTGGCTGGAAAAACATTGTAAATATGTCCCAACTCCCAAGACATCGATTAACCACTTTTGTTTGACCGTCCCTTTGAGGGTGGTAAGCCAAACTCATTTTTTGTCGAGTCTCTTGTAGATGAAAGAATTCTTTCCAAAAAGCTAGTGAAGGTTTCATTTCGATCAGTGATCATGGGTGTTGGTATCCCATGTAGCTATGGTTGATATTTTTCGATAACTATATCGTATGTGTTATCTTTTGGGTGTTTTCTTTTTTTCGCAAAATATTGTGTGATATCGACGAAATATCACATTTAACATATAAAAGAGCAAATTCTTATTTACAACTTATTTACATAAAATATCATTTATGTAAACGTTATACCTCTATTTGAATTCAATAAAAATTATCTTAGATCTAAATTTCTGAAAAATAAAATGTCAACTTTTGAGTTCAAGAAAAAAAAATCATTTTTTTAGGGATTATGTCAAAATTTCAACTTTTAAGTGCTAAGGTATTTCTCAAATCTTAAAATTTGTCGATTATACCATATCAAAACATTACAAAAACCTCCGGTGAGAAAATTTGTGTTTTTGTCATCAAATTATTTTTATCTACATGGTTAAAAAGTCAACTAACAGTTCAGTAGAAAAAAACTTACATTCAAACTTTAGAAAAAAATTCTAAGTATATGTTAAGAGTACTCTTTATTTACATTCATTAGAAATACCCTCAAATTTAAATTCCAAAAGAATCAAATCAGAATTTTCAATTCAATGTTAACATTTGGTTTTGAGTTGTCTGGCCAAATTTCAACTTTTGGATTACAAGGTTTTTTCTGAATCTTAAAGGGCTCATGGTGACAATTATGCCTTAGTAAAGAGGAAAATTCTCAGACTCGCCACGCGCTAGTAGTTGCAACAATCTCTGGTTTCCTGGTAGAAGGAAGATAGCAAAACTCTGCCTACAAATGAAACTGATGGGGGCGGGTGTGCACCCTGAAATAAGCTCCGATGATAAAATCAGTATAAGACATAAGTATATGAGCATGATAGTGTAGAGATACTTATCGTGAGGTCATTGAGCATATGCGCTTGAGGACGGGCTCTGGTGTTGTGCTCTGGAGGATGAGCTATGGGACGTAACTCGGGTGCAATACAGGACGTAGCTCGGGAGGCACAGAGGACGTAGCTCTCGGACAACGGAACTCTCGGACAACAGAATTCTCAGACAACGTAGCTCGAACAACGCAGCTCGGACAACGTGGCTCTCGGACAACGCAGCTCTCGGACAATGCAGCTCGGACAATGCAGCTCGGACAACGTAGCTCTCAGACAACGCAGTTCGGACAACGTTTCTCGGACAACGTATACGTTGTACGCATGATAACGGATACGTTGTAGACACGACAACGGGACAACGTAGCTCGGACAACGGGTACAACTCAGGCACAACTCGGGCATAACGGGTACAACTCGGATAGTACAACAAATAGCACAACGGATGGCACAATGGATGACACAACGGATGCAGCTCAGATGACACAACGGATGACACAATGGGTAGCACAACGGGTAGCACATGGGTGGCACAACGGATGACACAGGTAACACAACGGGTGGCAAAACGGGTAGCACAACGGATGACACAGCGGGTGGCACAATGAATGGCACAACAGATGGCACAACGAGTAACACAACGGGTGGCACAACGGATGGCACAACGGGTGGCACAACGGATGGCACAACGGGTGCAGCTCGGATAACGGATACAACTCATAGCGTCAGACACAAGTTCAAGTATGAGTGTACTCAACAGATGATCAATTGCGAGATCGTGCAAGTAACAGTGTAACTTTCACATTCCACCACTTAGATAAACATGAAACATTAGATATTGACAGAGTGTAAGGGTATCGTTCATGGAGAACATCAAATGAAGAGGAGTGAATCAGGTGGGTGACTGCCTTCATAGCCCTTTGGGGTTGAGATGTGAACGACTCAAGCCTCTCAGTTCTCCTTCTTCTTCTTTTCTCATTTCTTACTTTCTCTCTTGCCTTCCACACCATCCTCTTTTCTCTGGTGATTCTTGCTTATTTATAGGCATTTGGAGTCATCATGACTTGTGTAGTCATGATGAGGTCGCCTGTCAGATAACACTTAAGAGAGCCAACACATTGCCCAAGTGGGTTTATGTCGGCTAAATTGTTAGAATTTGCTAGAGTGAGAAATTCTCATTTTATCCCTTCCTTACGAATTTTACCCATTACAATACCTACAATATGCACTGATGGGAATGTTGCTGCATCTTGGACTAGGTGACTACCGGCATTATGCAAGTCAGTATACATCGTGGTACTATCATCAACCTAGTCAAAATGCAGGACATATATGACTTCGAGCCTCCGTGTAACTCCATGTGGCTCTGATAATAGTTCTTGGGGTGGGTTGGATCATGGCTATATTGTGTACGAAACTTGAATCGTATATTTTTATATTATTATTATTATATATAATGGATTGGTTGATGAATAAAATATTTTATGTAAGTTATATCAATATTATTCAATAATACATTGTTGTTAGTGCAATTCTTTGCCCTCCTTCCCATTTCATTTCTTATGTACACTGTTGTCTTTTGAATTTTTTATTCTCTAATGTGTATAAACAACCATTTTAACATTTCTTGAAATTTCATTGTAAAATTCTATGTTTTTTCTCTATTTTCTCAAATTTCCCTTGACGTGCGATATATTCCCCGTGAAACGATATATCCTGCGTCTATCCTTGATATCTTTTTTTTTTCCGTTGGTGCGATGTCTTACAGTTACGATATCAACATTTAGAACCTTGCATGTAGCTTAAATACATTTTCAATAAATTGTTGTGCTACTGATGTCACTGTATATGGATATGATAATGGTGTAAAATGCGCGTATATAGAAAGGTGATCGACATCCACAAAAACAGTCTTACCATGTGAAACTGGAAGCCCTTCGATGAAGTGTGTAGATATATTTGTCCATATCTTTGTAGGAATCAACAATGGTTGTTAACCCAGCAAGAGCCACAATCTCGCTTTTGTTTCATTGGTAGACGTAACGCTTGGCTATGAGAGTCTCATGTCATTAGCGCATACCTTTTCATTAGAAATTTTGTGATACTTTCTGTAGGTTTTTAGGCACCCTGAATGCCCAGCCATAGGTGCTGCATGTAGTTCCAACAAGATTATTCATCGTTGAGGTGATGTTGAACTTAATACCATTCTCCCCTTGTGTCGTAAGATTTCGTTTCCATATTAATAATGAGTGGGTGAGTTAGAATGATTTTGTAGCATCTGGATTATCATGTGTATACGTGGATCAATTTTGTAGTCCTTCACTTTGTCCAACCATGCGAAGCACGAATAGAGGGAGAATATACGTGGATCAATTTTGTAGCATCTGGATTATCATGGGTATGGTCCGCATAGAGGTGTACAACCTCATGTGCAAGTGCAAGTGCTAGTACCAGTGCCAGTGCCAGTGCCAGTGCCAGTGCCAGTGCCGGTGACAGTTATCCATTATTATCCAGAGTATCCACCGATGGGAGTATTGAAATGTGTTGGGGTAGATGACTATCAGCGTAATGTATACGGGTATACATCATTGTTCTCTCATCAGATGAAGTGGGCAGAATATTGTACTTATGTGGAGAATTAGTTCTATCAGCACTCTAGTCAGGACACAGATGACTTTGACCCTTTGTGTAACTCCATGTGGATGTGAGCTTGTGATTGTACTTGTTGAGGTTGGAAGGACTTATTTTAATAGATATATATCATAATGTTATTTCTTTAGAAGTCCGGCTTGTTTACATCAAAATTTTTTAAAAAAAACCTAAAAAATTATAGCTCAATAGACATAGAGGTCCTGCTTGTTTACATCAAAAAAAAAATAAAATACTTGAATTGGGGTCCTGCACATTTAAATAAAATTACATTAACTTCTTTTTACATAATTACATCCACTTCACATTTAAATAAAATTACAGTCTTTTTCTTTTTTCTCTTGAGTCTTGATGCAGAGTCTTTGATAATTCAACCATCTCATCCTCTTCTCATATTGATTCAGTCCTGTAAAAACATTGAGGTCATCAATTGACAATATATAGAAATATCAAGAAGAAATTATAGCTTAAACAAGCGAAAAACATGTCATTTAACTTGAAGTTGGAGATATCAGTATTGATGTATTAAATATTATGTATGAAATTGATTGTATTTGAGTTAAATGTTATGCTTGATTGAGAAATGAATGTAACTTTTTATGTAAGTTACATCAATATTAGTGAATCATATATTGTTGTCAGCGTTAACGCACATCTTTGGCTCTCTTCTCATTGCATCTTTTATATACATTATTGTTTTTTTAATTTTTTTGATTCTCAGATGTGTATTAACATCTATTTTAACATTTCCTTAAGCTTCATTGAAAAATTCTATGTTTTTCACTATTTTTTCCAATTTTTTCCTTCACGTGCGATATTGTTCCCTCGAAATCGATATGTTTTGCGAAATATCTTCGATATATCTTTTTTCCAAGGCTCGAAATGACATGCGAAATCAAAATTTCTAACCTTAGTCGCCTGCGAGTAAGACTGTGGTAGTGACGCATCAGAGAGGGAACCAGGCGGCTGGCGGCGGGAGTACGTGAGAAACTCCTTTTGCTGTGGAATGTCTCCTGTAATAGGTAAAGACATAGAGACATGTGGCACAGGAGGAGCGGGAGAGAAATAAGATACTGTCTCGAAAAAAGTAACATCCAAAGAGACAAGTAAACGATGAGACTGAGGGTCATATCACCAATAGCCTTCAGAGGTGGTAGAGTAACCAACAAAGACACATCTAATAGGCTTATCATCAAATTTTTGACGACTTGGACGAAGATCCTGGACAAAACAGGTACAACCAAATACCCCTGACTCAATGGGAAAAATAGGAACTTGAGGGCAAAGAAGCTGATATGGTGAGAGGCCATTAAGAATGCGAGAAGGTGTCCGATTGACAAGAAAACAAGCAGTGAGAAGAGCCATAGACCAATAAGGCTTAGACACTTAAATGTCTTGCAACAAAGAACGAGTGACACTGACTAAATGATGATTCTTGCGCTCAACGCCATTTTGTTGAGGCGTGTAAGGACAAGTAGGCTCATGAGCAATACCATGAGTTTGAAGAAATTGGACAAAAGGAGCAGAGAGATACTCACCACCATTATTAGAACGAAAAACCTTATTAAGACCACCAAACTGGGTAACAATCATAGCATGAAAAATTTGAAATTTAGCGAACACCTCATCCTTAGACTTAAGAAGGTAAACCCAAGTAGCTCGAGTGTAATCATCAATAAAAGTAAAATAATTACAAAAGCCATCACTTGAGGGAACAAGAGATGGTCCCCAAACATCAGAATAAACTAACTGAAAAATAAAAAGACATCTATGCATGCGAGAAGGATAAACAGTACGAATACGTTTAGTTAACTCACAAGTATCACATTGAAAAATAGATGAAGAACAAAATTTACTAAGAGTATGAATCAAAGAACATAAAATTTTAGATCCAACATGCCCAAGCTTGGCATGCCATAAACGATAAATATCAAGAGTAGCATCAATAGGAAAAGGAAAAACAGAAATAGTAGTAGCAATCGAGGAGACACAATTTTTTTTTTTGATCGGTAAACAAGCATAATATAAATAGAGCAAAAACACAGGGTACATGAAATCGTTTAGGGTATAGTTCATGATCGTGAACAAATGCAAGAGACTAAAAAGCAAATAGAGGAATACCCAACTAACCCCATAAAACCCTGCGACACATAGCTCAATCAAACAGCAAGTCGAGGAGACACAATTAGGAGTATAATCTGTGTTTAGGTAGTACAATCCACCTCTTTCCACGCCTCTACCAACAATCGTCCTTGTAGTCAGGTCCTGAAAGAGACAATAACAAGGATAAAACATAACACAACAATTGAGTTTGGTAGTAACTACTAAGACTACTAACTGAAAGAAGGTTAGAAGATAAACGAGGAACATGTAAAACACAAGATAAATGGAGAGATAGAGATACAAGAATGTGTCCCCCTAAACCTGGAGTAACAGAACCATCAACCAAGCTAACCTTGTTAATAGGCGATGAAGGTGAATAAATGGAATAATCTTGTGACTTACCAGTCATATGATCAGTAGCTTCAGAATCAATAACCCAGCCGGCTGAGGGAGCATGGATATTTGTGGCAGATGAAGCAGCAATATCAGAAGAATCACTTTGCAGACAGAACTCAACTCAGATCATCTCAGCAACCTGAGCTCTCGTGGACTCCAGAGGATCACTCTCAACAACTGAGGATGGATGATCAATAGTAGGAGTCATAGTAAAGTGAGTAGCAGGATGGGGTTGGTAACCCTCGAGATAGCCATGCAGACGACAACAATGATCACGATTATGTCCCACTATACCATAGTGAGCACAAGGAGTAGTAGGTCTGTCATCGACCACGACGACCCCTATCAGTCCCCCTACCATGGTCTGCAGCAGGTTGGAAATCGGTAGCAAAGGCAGTATGATTCGGATGGCTCATAGGAGTGGTGCTTGAAGACATAACAGCCTAACAACGTTCCTCACCAAACACAGTAGAGTACACAGATCGAAGAGAGGACAAATGAGATGTGGCAAGTATCTAAGTGCGCAACTGCTCGAATTCGGCACGAAGATCATCCAAGAAATTATAAATGCGATGACACTCAATTCACTTCGTCATAACCTTGGCAGAAGCAGCAGACAATTAAGAAAGAGGCTCATAATGACTTAATTCTTCCCAATGACGTCGAAGAGCCCCAAAAAAAATTGAGATAGACATATTCCTTTGATGAAAGTGAGCAATTTCACGATTAAGTTGATAAATCCGAGCATCATTCTCCACTAAGGCATAAGGCTGAATAAGAGCATCCTAAAGCTCATGACAATCCTTATAGAAATTGTAATTCCTGGCAATCTGAGGCTCCATAGAATTAAACTAGCCCAAAATAATGCAATTATTGGCCTTCCACTTAGCAATCTCGGAAATACCTGTCTCTGATTGTGGGGTTTTATCATCAAGATACCCCATCTTAGAACGACCTCAATATAAAGTTGAATTGAGCATCGCCTCACAAAAAAATTATTTCCAATGAATTTAATATTGGTGATAGAGTAGACAACGGAATCGGAAAGAGCCGATGGAGTAAGAACTTTAGCATCAATAGAAAAAACTCAAGTAGCAAACGACCAATCAATCAATATCTCATCAACAAATGATCCAATGGTATTAAGTTTACCAAAAACGATGACTTAAGGGCATAAAAAATCCTTTAACAACAAAAAAGGGTAGTGAAGAGGGCTTCTAAAATCATCACAACTCCTTCAAAACTCATCCAAACTAAGGAAAAAAAACAGATTTAATATGTTACTATAAAAAAAACGGTTCAACCATGACCAATAACCGGCGGGAATAACAACCCATTCAAGTGGAAACAATTTTGAACTGAAACAATATTTTTCTTGGAATTTTAAATTATTTTTTTTTCAAATAATTGTAACTTCATCAATATTTAACCAACTCACAATAGGATTCAAAAATCCTCTAAAATCAAGATTTCTCAAAAATACATTCAGAGTACTCCAAGGAGCATCCTAGGCCGTACGGATGACGTCAGCTGTACGAAACCTGCTGTGTCTTCTTCCTTTGGTGCTTGCTTATGGTTTTAACAAGCTTCTTCTTCCTTTGTTGTGGCTCTGATACCAAGTTGAATAATGGGTACGGAGGATTTAGGGTTTAGAGAAGAGAAAGAGAGGAAGGAGTGATTAGGGTAAATTGCTTAGTTAGGGATAGAGAATCCTACTAGCTTCTTATATTAATAGAGAATATTACATATATGCCCTTTTACAAGTATACCCCCGATATTATATATATCAACAATATCCTCAAATTTAGGCTGGAGTTAGGGTTCAATTGTTTGGATCCCCATATTAAGGTGCAATCTAAGTGATTGGGAGTTGGGGGATTTGATTAGGCTTTTAAACTACTTGAAATCAATCTGCCTTCTCCTCTATCTATAGATAGTCGTTTGTGGTCTAGGGAACGTGTGGAACCCCAAAATTCCCTCTAAAGACTTTCTTCATTTGAACAACATGTTTGGATAAGATTCTAACTTGTGATCATCTTCAAAGCTGATGTTGGAGTTTACCCAATCGTGCATTATGTGCCAAGTTGAGGAGGAATCGGTGGATCACTTACTCTTGGAGTATCCTTTTTCTTTGGGTATTTGGGTTTCTTCTTATCTCTACTAGGGGTGGTCTGAGTGTTTCCTAGATCCTTTTGGGACTCCTTATCTTGACGGTCTTCGCTCTTGCTGAAGCCCCCACTAATAGTTGCGTGGGATTATCTTACGGGGGACCTTTACATGGTCTATTTAGAAGGAGAGGAATTGATGAAACTTTAAGGTTGTTGATGTTTCTATGACTTATCTCTGTTGGAGGATTCACCACTTATCCTCTCTTGGTGTTCTATTTTGTGAGACCTTGGGGATTTGGGGGTAGATTTATTGTTTTCAATTTAGGTAGTATATTTTTGTTATTAGTCTTGCTCCATGCCCTTGGAGAGATCATGTATTTTTTTTGTTGTTTTTCTGACCTTGCTTGGGTCCTTTTGGTTCACTCTTGTATACGTGCTTTTAGATTGTTTACCTTATACTTTCCTTTTTCTTTCTTTCTATTACATGAAATCTGCACAAAGAAAAAAATCTCCTTTGCCAGTAGCATTTTCGTTAATAAATAAGGATTTTAAACTCTGAACAGATTTTTTTAATTTTTTTTGGGTCCATATGTGTTATTTAAATTGTTATTAGACCATTATTAGAGTCTATGGTCTTTTATTAGAGTGTTATAGTGCTTTTAGAAGTCTCTTTAATAGTAACTTAGAGTCCAAGTCAAGATAGGGTTAACAGACATCCCTTTACTCGTATAAATATGTTATATTCTTTCTAAACAATATAGTTGAATGAAAATTGAGAATTCTCTGTAGATTGTGTGTGTGAATTGGAATTGGAGATGTTTGAACCTTCAAATTTTCGGGGAGATTGTGAAATCAAACTAAAGAAATGGACTTGTTCTACGATTTTCTATAATCCATTGAGGTAGTTAATTATTTCAATCTCCATCTTTATTTTCAGATTATTCAACTTGCTAAAGCTTTGAATTTCTGTTATGTAAAAGAATTAAAAATCATAACTTTAATTTTTCTCTTTACTTTGAAACCCTAGCAACCAAATCCTATATTTGAGGGTTTGGATTGATTGAAACCCTATATCTCTTAGGGTTATATTTTGATCATCAAGAATTGGTCATTGATTGGTTATTTCAATAAATTTGGATCAAGATTGAGGCTTAATCTGATAATCTCTAAGAATCTTATATTTCGGTTTAACTTGGATTTGGGAAAATTTGATTTGCTTGATTTGAGATATTGAGTAGGAGTAACTTAGATCTTAAATAACCATATTTAATTTACAAAATTTTGGGGATTTGGAAGAAGAGATTCGTTGGTTAAATTTTGGAGTTTATCTAAACCCTAAAATTTTGTGAGAAGTTATTTCAGGTAGAATTACTTGTTTTTTAGAGCTAAATTGATTGTGTTAGGGTTAAAATTCTGCACTTTAAAGAGCCCTAATATGTTACTTAAGAAGTCCAAAATTTCAAAACGAACGATCCCCTACTCTGTCCTACATCATTATGGTTTCAATTTGTTCTTCATGGACATTGAATGGTTCAGTGGGGTTGGAATGTATATATTGACAGGGGAGATAGGGGTAATTGGAAAGTGAATGCTGTGATACTGAGAAGTTTTGCATTATATTGGTTGTACAACTAGTGACATATAGGGAGGTGCTTGTTGGAGACTAATTTTAAAGGTCTGATGGGATATCTCTGTGTCAAGAGTTTGAGGAGAAACTTAAATGATAAAGTGGACTAGTTTGAATAATTCCTTAACTTGTTGCAGGGGGGTATCTGCTCCAAGTGAAGAGGAGCATCGGGTGAGGTGGGAACTTATCAGTGTTTTTTTCCTTCTCATTTTTCCTATATTGCACTAATTGAACTCCTAGGTATAAATTTGACGGTTTCAAGGTTTGAGGAAAGCCACTTCATCCAAGAGAGGAAGCATTCGTGTGGATGTTTGTTCTAAATCAGATTATCAGTGTTGTTCATATAGTCCATGAGATGCCATTTTATTTATGCAGATGCAGAATGTGCAACAAAGATGAAAACATATTATTTTTTACTATTATTTTTATATATTTTTCCCAGTGTTAGACGGTTAGAGAGATTTAAAAGCTTCTCCTATCCATTTCAGTATTGGGGAGGAGGGTTGTTTCCAGGGGATAAGGTTGATTTGTTTGATGATTGGTCATGTTAGGCCTTTGGTGAAAGGGGCAAACTGGTGAAGATATTTCCTCTATACACTTGGGAAGTTTGGAAGGAATGGAGTAATAGGATTTCCAGACAAAACTGGATTCCTCATGGCAATTTTCCAAGGCACGGTTGAACCGGCTATGTTTTAATATTTTTTTTGGCATTTATAATTTGAAAGAAATGGATAAGCGATGTAATATAGTGGGGAGGCAAAAAGAATAGTGTTGAACTTGTGATTCAATTATTTTTAGTAAAAGTTTGTTACTTATCAACACAACACAACAGAAAAAGAAAAAGAAAAAGAAAAAGAAAAAGAAAAGATCAAATATTCATACATGCATTAATGGTTGATGACTCATTTTCTTTATCCAATATTTCTAGATCTGGCTAGTTGGCTATTTCTTGCATTTCATTCATCAACTGTCACTACTGGAAAACTTTTGATGAGTTGGAATATCGGGGGCAGCCTGAAATTTCATACGTATACACTCATGTGGTTTATTTTAGTTTTCTTTGGAAAAGCAACAGATTATACTACCCAATAGTTTTTGTTTTCAAAGCTATTCTTAGATATGGCTACACACTCTAAATTTTGGGTTTACCATATATCAGCAATTACCATGCATTCAATGAAAATGACCAAGCATTTGGAAGTTAACTTCAATTGTTCTTTCTTGCAATTTTATGTGATAACTCGTTATCTTAAATAATGTACATCTGAAATCATTTGTTTTCCAGGCGAAAGTGTCTTGGCACGTGAAGCAGACTATCCCACTCCCCATAAAATTGATGAGAACATGTGGAAGAATCGAGAACATATCGAAGAAATACTTTTTCTATTGGAAAGATCTCATTGGCCAACATTGGTAAATACTTTTCTTAAATTCTGTTGCAAAAGCAATCTCTTATTTTTGCTTGAGGGGATGGAATCTGGCATAATCAGTTACCTTCATAATGTCCCATTGAATCTCTACTTCATACTTGTTCTCTCAAATTATTTTCTTATCACAACCAATGTCACTTGATGGTTTTATGAGCTCAACTCTTATCATGAGCTATCTTGAAGTTACTTAACGAATTAGTTTCAAAAGTGAAGCATGTTTTTTTTTTTACATTCGCATTGTCGGTGCAGCTTCAACAACAATCCACAGCTGAAGAAATTGAAATTGCAGCTGTTCTTGGAGAGTTCAAAGTTAAATTTCAAAACACTTTGAAGATATTGGAGGCATTCCAATCCAAAAATGCTGAAAATGTGTTTAACACAGGTTGGTCCTTAGTTTTTAAGACTTAAATGTACTTTTACAAACTATCTTATCAATTTTTTTTTAATAATTTATATTAATTTTTCTATTGGTTGACTATGTAGAATTGCTGAATGTTGTAATTCTGCTCTTAAACCTCTTGGAGCCCTTCATATTGTGTTTGGGATGAGTATGAATTTACTATGCACGTCATACTCCAGTGAACATATCTTAAATATTTCTAATTCGAACACACGTGCAAACCCTTCCAAATCATTATAGTTGTTGATGGGCCTATCTTAAGCTTGCTTAAGGTTGAGTCTCATTCTTGAATATATATTTACTTTTTCTATTGGTTGACTATGTAGAATTGCTGAATCTTGTAATTCTGTTCTTAAACCTCTTGGAGCCCTTCATATTGTGTTTGGGATGATTATGAATTTACCATGCATGCCATACTCCAGTGAACATATCTTAAATATTTTTAATACACGCGTATTCAAATCATTATAGTTGTTGATGGGCCTACCATAAGCTTGCTTAATGTTGAGTCTCACTCTTGACGACTTGTATATGAGGATTCCTTCCAAAAGCTTCTTAATGATTGGGTCTCACACTCTCACTTTGACGACTTGCATATGAACTCCTTCTAGAAGCTTTATATCATTTTCTTTTATAATATTTTTTTGTTACTTAAAGAATTATTAAATAGTGTTATCAAGGGCTCGATAAATGGTTAAAAGACATTTGCAGATGCCACTTTTCTTTTTCTCTTATGAACCATTAATTCAATGAATCGTTTGACCAAGTACGAGAAGTGCATTCCTGTATTGGGGATTTTTTCTCCTCATTTGCTCCCTAGTCAGTGGGGTTTTTGCTTGCATTTTTCTGTTATGATTTGAAATCAGACTAGATGTGGTTTTGATGACTCGTTTGTTAATAGTAGATAGCTCATAATTGAAGGTATGGCTTTGAATAGAAAGAATGATGAAATATGATTTGTGTTGTTGACTCCAAAATATTTAGGATAAGGCATTGATGATGATGGTAACGAACTGTGTTTAACTTAAACATGAACATGCGTGTCACTGTTTGACAGACTGCAAACACCATATGTTGACACTCCTATACAGTTTGGTCAATAGACTATCATATATATAATGCTGAAATAATCTCGTCTATTTAAGTTTACAATATAGAAAGATAAAAAATAAGTTTAGAAATGCTCATATATGAAAATCGTATAAATAAAAATACAGCTGATAAAATACTATTGAACATTAAAATTTGTCTGAATTGGAGTTCTGTGCTTCCAGCTTTGCTCTGACATGTGAGCATGGAATGGGTGTTCGGCAGCCAACTGTAGGGGCAATAAGGGTTGGGTTAATTTGTAAACCAACCCAGCCAGATTCGGGTTCACCGGTTTCGGATGATCCCAAACCCTGTCCTCATTGGTTCCTCATATACGATTGCTATACACACACACACACACACACCCCCATATATATATATATGCATATTAAAACTTTTTATTTTTATTTGTACTTTTAACTCTTTTTCTCGTCGGTTTTGTTTTATACTAAACTATCATTGAAAGTAAAAAGAAACCCCCTTAGGGAGGCTAACCAAAAGGTCCTTGATTTGTCATTTTTCTTTATTTTCAGTGGAAAGACAAGCTGAAAATGACCACTTGATCTCAGATTCTTGGCATGACAAAGACATGCATATTGCTGTTCATTTTCTCTTTTTGCAGTATACACCAAACAGAAGAAGGAAAAGAGAATTAGAGTTTTAAATAATCCTTAGTTAATGTTTCTCTCCCATATCAATATTGATTCTAATGTTGGGGTTGTTCCAAATCAATTTTTTTTAACTGAATTGATTTTTGTGTTGCAGAGATGTTATAGGTCCATCACTTGTGCCTATCGTGTCGGTAATTGAAGCAATCTAATGATATGAGAACTGATCCTTCAATGGATCCTTATGTGACTTGAGCGGCAGGTGGACTTTGACTACACCATGAGAGGATTTAAATCTAATTGTACGAATCCCTCATGGTTTAATGGCATAGATTGCTACCAAGGTAGTCGGAGAAAGGCTGAAGGGGGGCAATTAGAGGTGAATTAAAGAGGTTATGGAGATCCCAAATGGGCTGGATGTGGGGGATACTAGAGCCAAAGTTGAAGGTTCAAATCTTTATTTTGATATGGACTTGTCAGTTGTCAGGCATTGAGGAGTATCAGAAGGCCTTGTTGGCGAGTAGGTTTGATGGGGAGGTGGGAGACACAAATGAGATTTCGTTTAAGGTCAACAAACTTTTTTGGATGGGTGGGGATGGGGGGTTACAATGAAGAAGTCATTGGAGAACCTCTTCATGTTCATCCACCTCTCTGCACATGAAGCAAGTTTAGTATTAGAACTTGGGGCTAGAAGCTTTTGGGAGACTTATATGTTTCTTGATGTAAGGCATCCTAGTGCATATTGCCAAATGGACGAAAAAGTCAAGGAGGTTTGGGTTAGAGCATACAGAGTCCCACATCTGCATTGCAAGCTTTGGTTCAAGGTAATAGGAGACTTATGTGGAGGTTCTATAAGGATGGATATGGAGACAGAGGAGATGACCAATTTCGAGTGGGCTTGTTTGCAAGTTCATCACAGAGGCATTGCTGTAGCAAAATCCATTTAACGGTGACAGGGTGACATATAAAATGGATTTGTGGCTGAAGTTGATGCGGGCAGTGAAGCACCATCCAGAATTTTTGATAGGGTGGGAGCTAGAGGATTATGCTGTTAAGGTGTCAATTCAGAGAATGTCCTTCAGATGAACTGATGAAGTAGAGGCAAAGAGCCGTTTGGGGAAAATGATGACGCGGTGCCACACCAGAAAGGGGTCAAGGCCATTAATAAAACAAGCAAACACAACAAGATTTAAGATTACTACAACATTAAAACAAGTGCATGCACAAGTAGAGGCACAATCAGGCATTCTGTATATAGGGCAAACACATGTATAAATTTGAAGTTTAATAATATATTTAATTTTGATGAAAAATTGAAAAACTAGAAGTTGAGTAATCCCCCTGTGATTTGATGTCCATGGAAATTAATTAGATTTTAATGATTGGATGAAGATGGATCGATGGTTTTTAGGGATAGAACAATAGGTTTGGAGGAGAGGAGCAACAGAGGAAGAAAAATGAGGTTTAGAAAGTTCAAAAAAGGAATTTGTTTTACTTGGTTTCGATACGTACCGATACATATTGTAGCGTATCAGAACTGATATAACTGAAATGGTACGATACGCACTGATATGTTTTTTTTATTACATTACATAAGGTTTTCGTTTTGGAAACCTCAAAAAAGGATATGTATCGACGGATACACATCGATGGGGTAAAAATTTTGTACTATGCTTGAAACAAAAAATCAAGGACATGATTGTCTCCTACCCATCCTCTTTCAGTAGTGAGGATTCGTGGGATCGTTGCCATGCTTGTTTGGAGGATCGATCTTCGAAGCCAGCCATTCTTGTCCTTGCGGCTCTCAGAAGATGCTGGGAGGGGTGGAAGTAGGAAATGGCTTTATCAGGGGATGTGGGATATGCTAATGAAGAGGGAATCCTGGTGTTGATCAATGATGGGGTGAGGGCAATGATGAGCTGGCAGGAATGCCATTTATTAGCAATCAAGAAGTGAACACTTTTGACATATCCAATGTGGGGGTCTCATTCACAGATGTAAGTAACTAACAAAGGTAGATTATCGAACACGTTTGTTTTAATACAAGGAGTAATGTGGTAGCAAGGGTCCCAGGGAGGTTCAAAATCTCTTTTCCAACATCAATTATGAGGGCAGATTGGTGGGTATTCAGGGGGTAATAGGAAGGGCACGGGGACTGGCTTCTTTTAATTACGCATTTAAGACTTCTTCCTGGAACACGAGGGATTTAGGGGCTGTGAGGAGAAGTTCTGTGATGAAATCCATGCTTGGTAAGTGGAAAGCCAATATTGGCATGCTTCAAGAAGCTAAGCTAAGCTTGGTGGATAGGCTGATCATGCACGATGTTTGAGGTGAATGATTTGGGGAGTGGGAGCACCTATTGGCTGGTGGAACAACATGACGTGTGCTTATAGTTTGGGGCAGAAGGATAACAGAGAAGGTTGACATCAGGGTGGGCACTCATTTGGTTTTTCCATTATCTTTAATATTTTAGAGGATTCAGGGTGCCGTAAGGGGAAAAGAATCACACCAATCATGCAGGGTTCTACTGATTTCATGGCCAATAATTCACTTCTAGACCTCCCATTGAATGGAGCAAATTTTGCATTGATGAACAAAATGTAGAGGCCAACTTTGTGCTGCTTGACATATTTATCAAATCAGCAAGTTGGACAGAATATTTCATGAATGTATAACAAAAGCTATGCTGAAGCCAGTGTTCGATTGTGTCCCGATTCTCTTTTAACTTTCTGTGTGTGTGGTGGGGGGTTAGAAGACCTAAGTCATCAAATCCATTTATAGGTTCAAGAGTATGTGGTTTAAGGACCAACATTTTGTGAATTTGTGGGTGGTGGCGGCGGCTATCTTCTAGATTTGAAGGTAAGTCAGTCTTTGTGAAGAAGTTAAAAACTCGAAAGAACAAACAGAAGTGTTGGAATAAGTGTTTCGGAGACAATGAATGCAACTTTTTTGGCGGATTACTAATACTGACCATAGGGCATTCCATCACTCTTTTCCTTGGGTGAGAGATCCGTCACCCCTTTTCATCATAGAGTAGTGTTTTATCCCGGTAATCCATCAAAGATTTTTTATTTTTTACTTTGGACAATGACCCTGGACTAAATCCTCACTTTGAACCATTTAAAAAAGAGAGGCTAGAGGTTAGCAAACAGATGCCTTATGTCTAAGGAGGAAGAGGTTGAGCTTGTTGCTTTACTGTTTCGTCTTTAAAAGGATCTGGAACTACTTCTCCACTCCTTTTGGTTTCCCCCATTAGTTTTAGGGACTTCATATATGCATGGTATTTTGCAAGAGGTGGATGCCTCTTTAAGTGTGATTTGGAGGATGGTCCTTGGTGCTAGGGGCAGAGCCAGGATTTTCTTATAGGGGGCATGTGATGGTTGATTGATAATGTTAGTAATTGATGATGGATTTGTGGAGAATGATTAGTGCTTGGCGGGGGGTGGGTTCCAACCCCTCGTAGGCATAGTGTGACGCCCTGAACCCGCGCCTAAGGAATCAAGTTCCGAGACGCGTGCTCGTTCGTCATAACCACGCATTACCCGCGAAAATGCGGGAATTTTCAACATTTCTTATGAGCTTACATAAGCAATAACAACTGGTCATCACAATAAATCATCATAAGCAAATGTGTTACCTCACTAGCTACAGTAATCTTTACTTTTGGCGCCACAACTGCACCGATATACCTCCAGACTCTAAAGTGTAATTCCTTGTCAATCGGTAACTGCTTCAGAATCTAAAGACATAAAATAAGATGTGAGCCATAGAGCCCAGCAAAATCCACAGCCCATCTAAACTATTTTCCACATAATAACATTCATCAATAATGATATAGTAGTACAATACAATTCTCATATTATACTAATATGCTAAATAATAATATCGTAATTCGTGACCCGAGGTCACTCAGGGCTATTTCACTCTATTCAAGGTTCCCAACCTCCAAGTTGTCAAATTCATCCAGTGATTGTCCACGACACCAGGTTACCGTTTCAGATAACCGCTCACGCTTTATCCTTGAGTCCATAGACTCGATCAACTGGGCCTTCGCCCGTGTACAACCTCTATCCATGAGTCCACAGATTCAATTATCAACCAATTGGGACTTTTCCTGATTATAACAAATCATTGGGTATGTCGACCCAATTAATCCTTAAATCATCATATTCTACACATAACCCGGGTCTTCACCCGATAACTGTCAAGAACAATACTTTTAACACATCATACTTTGTCAGGAACAATACTTCTGACATATCACAATCTGTCAGGAACCACACCTCTGACACTTACTTTATATTTTCCCTCTATGGGAACACCGACACACACACAACCACATTTGTCAGGAAACACATCTGATTGCCAGGATACACATCTGATTGCCAGGATATACATCTGATCAGCTAGGATACACATCTAATAGCCAGGAAACCCATCCAACCTGTCAGGAAAAGGAAACTCATCTAACAAGCCAGGGACGCACCTCTGATTAACAAGAAACACTTGACCACCAGGAAACACTTGACCATCAGGAAACACCTGACCATCAGGTACACATCTGACATATCACTCTGTCAGGCATAACACCTTTGACATGACACCCTTGTTAGGAAACACATCTGATTACCAGGAACACATTTGGCCTGTCAGGAATAACACATCTGACATGCCAGGAACACCCATCTAATAACCAGGAAACACCTCTGACATCAAATCCTGTCAGGCACAACACCTCTGACATCAAATCCTGTCAGGCAAAACACATCTGACATTAACCTCTGCCAGGCACAACACCTCTGACATTAACCTCTGCCAGGCACAACACCTCTGACATTAACCTCTGCTAGGCACAACACCTCTGATATCAAATCCTGTTAGACACAACATCTCTGACAGCTACCATCATATATCATCACAGCATCTGTTGGGTGCATATCTGCTGACACAGGTTAATGCCCCCTCAAGGTAACATCATTGAGTTCGTAAACTCAATACATCACTGGGTCCATAGACCCCAATCAAACCTTGAGCCCATGACCCAATGCCGTCCTAACTCTCCCGACTATCAGTCACGGAGGAACCCGGGCTCATAATAGATACCGCCTCTCCGAACCTAGCCAAAGAGGGACCACAGACAACATTTCACGTAGGTTAAGTTTTCTAACCATAGGAAATCCCCAATTATTCAAGCCCTGCTTGAATAATTGAACCAGTTGGGCCTCACGCTCGTGGACCAAGTCCGATAGTATACCGTTCCGGTGTGGAACATTACCCGGCCGATGGATCATTCCATCGCCTTACCATGTCCCAACAACATCACATCACACACAAAGGTTGTCCCGAGGTGGGACTTTTACCATGCCAATGGACCTACCATTGCCTTGAAACAAACATCACATCAACAAGAGTAGTTCCGATAAGGAACTTAACCAGGCCAATGGACCCTACCATTGCCTTACAATGTCAAAATCACATCACATCACACATATAGAAGCCCAGTCAGGCTCTCATAACTTCTTGCAGTCGATCACACTTCCTCTGCGATCTATCACAAATTACACTGAGCCTAAATTCCGAGCTAGAAACAGCCCGAAACCGAGGGCTCCGTCCCTCTGCTCCATTTGCACTCCCATCCATCTCATCCATACATAATTCATGAGGTCTCCGACCTTTTTCATCCATACATAATATCATCTAACTATTCCACATAATTAAAATAGCTTAAATAAGGGAAAAGAGAAGAGATGGAGAGGGATTTTACTTCTTTCGCGCTTTTCGAGACGTCTAGGGGCCAAACGGACACTGCCAACAGGTTTGGGAAAAAGATCAACGCCCAAGGTGAAGCTCCTCGCCTTCAAACTTGATTTTCCACAAATTTAACAAATACTTAACTAATCAACCTCAGTTAAGGATCTATAAACGTATAATTTTATTCTATTAAAATTCCGGGTCGTTACACATAGCCCCTAAGAAATTTTTTGAGGACCAAGTTCATGGGCCATCTCATCTATATGTTTTGTATATATCATACATGTATTGTTTCTCCTTGTTTAGGAGGGCAGCTTGGCCCCTTGCCCCACGGCTATGCCCTATTAAATAATTACATAACATAGTAAAAGATATTTTTTCTCCAAAAGTTCAGTGGGGCAGCCGCCCTTTACCCCACAGCTATACCCTGTTAAAAAAAATTAAACAACATAGTATAATATTTTATTTTAATTTTTCAGAAATACTTGGTGCTATTTGTTGGAGCATGTGGAACGAGAAACAACTTGGTTTCTCATAACCAAGTGCACAACTTGGAGGTTGTTGTATTACAAATTTCCAATCTTATTCTATTGGTGTCAGATTAGAAAGATGGTAAGGAGCTGGATTTATCGCCTCTCCTTGATTCAGTTTGGGTCATTTTGTACGGGCTTTATGTGCTGTTCAAGTATGTTTTGTCATTTTCTCTTGTGTTCACTACAGGTGAACCTATTTTGTAAGTTGTTTTCTTCTCTTAATGAGTATCCTTATTATAATATTATTGACCGTAAGGTTGGAAAGGGGTTGATTTTTGTGGAGGATAAGGAGGTCAGAACAAGGCGAAAGAGAAGGTTTTGAGGCTGGCCATGATGGAGGAAAAAATTAATGGTGCAATGGCTGAAGGAAGGGAAAGGAAGACATATTCTTTCATTGGACAACCAATGCGAGGAGAAGGATGGGGTTGTGCTCGAAGAGGCAGATGCTATTCAAGAGGCGAGGGTTAGTTATTACTTGGATTAGATCAAGGATGGACAGGCTTCAGTTTGACAACATTTCGTCAGAAATTTGTGATTGGTTGGAAAGAACTTTCGAGGAAGAGGGGGTGGTTAGGGTTTTAGAGGAAATGAACGTGGAAAAAGCACTTGGCACTGATGGGTTTTCCATATTTTTTTACAGGAAATGTTGGAGGATCATCAAAAAACAATGTGATGGGTGTGCTTATAGTGTTCCATGACAACAACTCCCTAGTGAGAAGTACTAATGTCACTTTCATAGCCCTGATTCCAAAGAATGGTGTGCAGAAGAGCTGAAGAACTTTCTGCCAATCAGCCTAGAGGGGAATTGATACAAGATATTAAATTGTTAGTTTTGAGGCATAAGGTGTTAGAAGAAATGATATCTCTGAGTGTGATTTTTAGGCATAAGGTGCTTAAAGAAGTAATATCTCTGAGTCAAACGGCGTTTGCTAACGAAATATAGATACTGGTGGGGCATGCATTGATTCTTGATTGAGGAGTGGGGTTCTAGGTGTCGTATGCAAAATTGCTATGGAGAAAGCATATGACCATGTTAACTGGGAATTTATGAGATATGTTTTAGGAAGAATGAGGTTTTGCATACGGTGGAGAAGGTGGATAAAGAAAACTTGTGTCTTTTTGGCAATCTTTTAAAACCAGGTCTATGGGTCACTGTCATGTTTCTTCCACAACAACAGAGCTCTTCCACAGGGTGATCCTCTCTCCTGTTTTGTTCATCTTGGTGTGGAAACTCTCAATAGGATGCTGAAGGGGGATGAACTTGGAGGAGTGTAAGAGGGATTCTCATTGGGTTCAAAATTCCCCCCAATTCTCACCTTCAATTCGCCAATGGCTCACATTCTACAAGGCAAATCATGACCAGCTCAAACATTTAAGGTGTATTTTATGCTTTTTCGAGACAATTTCGGGTCTTTGAATCGACCTCTGAAAGAGTGTAGTGTATGCCACGGGCGATGGGGAAAGCATCTTAGATATAACAGGTGCATTGGGTTTTAGGACTGATTCATACCTTCATATCAAAGGCGATATGGGATAGAATACCGGAAAGATTTGATCGTAGACTAGTCTCTTTGAAGAGCGGGTACTTATCAAGGGTGGAAAGTTGACACTCATCCATGTTACCCTGTCCAGTCTACTCATCTACTTTATGTCCCCATTCACGATGGCAATGTCTATAGTGACTCGTTTAGAATGAACATAATTTTTTGTGGAACATCATGTAAGGACAAGAAGAAATATTATCTAGTTGAATGGAAGCAAATGTGCATGCCAAAAGAGAAAGCGGGTCTGGGATTGCATCCCTTTACTCTATCGACCAAGTGCTGCTAGGGAAGTGACTCTACAGGTCTGTGGAATGGAAGAACAAGATGGTTTGTGCAAGGCAATAATAACTAGAAAAATATGGCAGTCGTAAAGGTGGGTGAGAAACAGCCGAAGCCACATGCAATTATGGTGTGAGCGTTTGGAGGGGTCTCAGTAACATCCAGAAGGGCTTCATAAAGTTATTCTCTACAAGGTGGACATTGGCAGTAGGGTAAGATTCTAGGAGGATAGTTAGTGTGGTCCATGTGGATTGTTGATACACTTCATTAGCTACTGATTTTTCTAAACTTTATGCAGTGGTAGATGCAAGAGATGTATTAGTGGAGAGATACGTAAAATGGTGACATGGATGGGCTGTGGATGCAGAAACTGAGAAGAAATGAAAATGATTGAAACTTGTCAAATTCATTTGCCAGGTTTAGGGCTGCACATTGGGCCAGGCTGGTTTGGGGCGAGGTTAGTTGAGGCCCAACCCAGTCAATTTAGGCTAGGTCCCAGTCTGGACCAAAAACCAATCCCAGACTGTTGGGCCCAAGTCCAGTCTGTCTTAATTTTTGTGGGTTTGGGCTGAGCTCGAGTTGGCCCGAACTTGGCAAACTTGAACTCAGTTTGGGCTCAACTCAAATTCAGCTTCGTTTCCCTACTCTTAACTCTCAAGCGCCTGTTTGATAATGGGTTGGGTGATTTTGGTGGGTTTTCTTCTTTGTTGTTCTCTTTGTGATCGTTGTCTAAACCATGGTTTATTTTCTTAAACCCTATAACTCCTTCACCAAAATAAAGAAATTCTTAAAACAGTTGGATTAAAGGGGGCGAGTATTAGAGTTTGTGATTAGGGTTTGAGAGAAGAAGAAGGAAAGAAGTAGGAGAAAATTAGAGAGATTAATGATCTCTCTCCCACACTTTATTATTTATACTCCACTAATGGTATACTATTAGTATATAATAGATACTAATAGTATACCCAAAATACAGTGTATGCGAGATAACATAAACATAAAAGCCCATAAACATAAACCCCATAAGGCCTTATTCAACACTCCCCCTCAAGTTGGCAGCTCGCGTGTTTGCACAGACTGCTTCATCTTCAGCATGCGAGCAGAATTGGAGTACATTTGCCCTCATCCACACAAAGCAGCGGAACCGACTTGGATACAAAAAGCTACAAAAACTGGTCTTCTGTTACTATAATATGAAGCTGCGACTCAGGCAACTGCAGATTGACACTGGGAGGCAACCTGAGCAGGATCCTTTAGACCTGATGTTAATCTGTGCCATTGAGGATCAATATAATCCACTTTCTGAGTGGGTTAAGGTTTCATCCCTTGATAAAGATGATGGGCATCCGAACGCAACTATAGCTAGCATGGCCGCTGAGATGGGCATCGATGTAGAAATGGTTATTGCTACAAAAGTGGGGTCTAGCACCAGTGGCAGCAGGAGCATCTTTAGCACAGAATCATTTGATGAGATGATGAGAAGTCCAAAAGGTCCTGGGACTTTGGGTGTAGCAACCACTGAGACAAGTAGATTGTCCAATAGTAATAGTGAGAGTGGTGATGACCATACTGAGAGTAGCGGAGGCGGCGACAGTCCTGGGGATGGAGGCAACGTTGGAGTTGAACTAGAGGAGAGCCAGAGGCCTCTGAGCCCATTCACCGTAGAGGTTGGCTTTGACCATTCCACACAGGACTATGATCATAGTGCCCCGTCTTCACATCCAGCAGCAAGCCAACCAAGACATTACGTCTCTCGTCGACAGGGCCATGGCAAGGGCAAAGGACAAGATATGGGACACGATGCTTGGTTTGACGCTATGGAACATTCAGACTCTACTTCCAGAGGGTCTCAACGTACATGGTCATCCAGCCATGACCAGGATACACAGTCTCAGGCATCGGGCTCTCAAGAACATAGCTATGCACATTCTACACAGGACCAATGTCCATATGGATATGCCTCAGGGTATGAGCCACCTCCATATAGGTATGGAAATGTACATATCCAACTCCCAGTGCCAGTGGCAGTTGTGCCTCATCACCCACAATATCCACCGATGGGCATGTTGCTACATCTTAGCCCACATTACTACCAACGTTATGTACATGAGTATATATCCATGTACCACAATGTGATGAGCTCGACACAATATTGTACGTATGTGGAGAACAAGTACTATAGGCAGCCTAGTTAGGACAAAGATGATGACTTCGAACCTCCGCGTAACTCCTTCTGGTGGTGATTGTAGTTTTTTCGGTGGGTTGTATTATGCATGTTTGTATTATTATGAATCTTCTAAATTATGAATTTATGATTGAATGGAGAAATGAATGAAACATGAATCAATCATACATTATCGTCACTCGTCAACACACATCTTTGCTCTCTTCTCATTGCATCTTTTTATACATTGTTGCTTTTTAAAATGTTTTTATTCTAAAAGGTGTATTAACATCTATTTGTAACATATCCTGATGTTTCACTGCAAAATTCCGTGTTTTGCTCAGTCTTTTTGCAATTTTTCCAAAAATCACCGATTAACGATATATTTTCCGATATATCTTTTTTCCGTGGCTCGACATGTTGAGCGATATTGACATTTAGAACCTTGCTCCTACCTCCCCGCTGGAATGAGGAGGCCAAAGCAGATCTATCAAGTATGGGAGTTTGGTGCATAGCACTCCGATGGCGCTCCTCACGATGTAAGTATACATAGACTTTATTAGGAGAGGGAATTGGGTCTTTGCCAAGAATTTGAACCCGTACTTGTTCATAATCCATATTCAATCTAACAAGCAGCTCAGGCACACGTGTCTGTTCAACCAATTTCTTATACTCGGCTGCATCCTCTTAGCCTTGAAGGTATGATAGTGATCCAACTCTTCCCAGAGACGGAGAAGAGTGGAGTAGTATGTAGGAATTGACATATCCCCCTGCTTTAGTTGCCAGATACTCTGACGCCACTCATAAACCCGGACAACACCTCCAATCTTAGAATAATTCTGTGTCACAACATCCCATATGTTTTATGCGGAAGGAAGAAACAAGTAGGCACTACTGATATCTGGCTGCATGGAGTATAGAAGCCATGACATGACAACGACAGTCTCAGCCTCCCACTTGGCATAGCCCGAATCGGTTGACTTGGGAGTAGGAATGACACCATTCAAACACCCCATCTTCCCTTTGCCTTTAATAAACAACTTTATGGATTATAACCGGGCAAGAAAATTTGTTCCATCTAACTTTACTGTAGTAATCTGGAGATTTGGGGCATCACTTACATTGATCCCGACACTACCTATCCCCTGCACAGGGGTACTAGAGGACTGACTAACCTCAAATTCATCTGCCATAGTATTCAAACCACGAAATAAACACAAATATGCAATTTTAGGGTTACACCACCCTAAAACAACTCTCAAAGTAGGATTTCATTACCCGTACTTGCTCAAAATTCCACCACAAACAACTGTAGGGTTCCGAAAGGGAGAATACAACAACCTAACATAGGTTAGAGTATACGGGATCTATTAAAGTGGGCTGGTCTAGCATCTTAAAAAAAATGCAGAAAAATTTCTGCAGAAAAATCCAAAATCGGTAGATATAGGGGAGTAAAATCCTTGCCAAATGCTCAATAGTGCTCCAAATCATGTTAAACTTGTGGCAAACTTTCAATAATTATCATATGGATCAAACAATACGAGAAGAGTTCCACAAAAAATACCCAAGAGATCACACCAATCAGTTTTGCAAAGCTGATTTTTTTCAGAAAATTTTGGAAAATGCGTTAAAAACATACCTAGAGGTGATGAAAAGTTTCACAAAAATCTCCACAATTCTCGATAAAAGCCGATTTATCACATGGCATGATCAAAATTTTCAGACGCAAAATTTCTAACAGTCGTACGACTGACGTCAGCATAGTTCCTCCTCTTGCGTTGTGTTCCCTGGTTCTTCCCCGGAGCTCTGATACCAAGTTGGTTTGAAGGGGACGAGTATTAGGGTTTGAGAGAGGAAGAAAAAAAGTAAGGGAAAATTAGAGAGAGATTAATGATCTCTCTCACACACTTTATTATTTATACTCTACTAATGATCAATTTTTTAAAACGTTAAGGCGTGAGGCAAGACGTTAGGACCTCAAGATATGTGAGGCGTAAGCCTCGAGGCGTGAAGCATAAGCCTCACAAGTCACAAGAAAACTTCATGCTCTCTAATTTTAACAAATAAATATACTATAAGAAAAATGACAAAAAGATTCAAAAGGTTGATGAAAAATTATAGTATATATATATAGAGAGAGGGAGAGACATATATATATATATATATATATATATATATATATATATTGTATACATTGTGTGTGTTCATGTGGGCGCACACGTACACATAAGAAATTCTAAATAAATTAGTTGAAACAAATAACAAATTTTAAGAAAAAAAACGACATTTAAGTCTCAGTTCCTAATTTTAGTTAATGTATAAGATGTACACATACATAAAACAAGCTTCAAGTCATGAGGCGTGTGCCTCATGGGGTTTTAAGCCTCAAGGTTAAGCGGCTAGCCTCGAGGCGTAAGCCTCACACGCTTTTTAAAACACTGCCAATGATATACTATTAGTATATAAGAGATACTAATAGTATACCCAAAATACAGTGTATGAGAGATAACATAAACATAAAAGCCCATAAACATAAAATCCATAAAGCCTTATTCAACAAAACCGTCTTAGGAAAGAGAGTGAAATATTTTTTATGTTTTAATCATTAACCATTTAACCTAAACTACCCATCATATGAATCCAATCTGCCACACTTAAAAGAAAAAGAAACACCAAAGGGTTCATCTCATTGCGTTTATTGGGGATTTATAAACCAACCTAGATACGTGCAAGGAGGAAAGATCTTCTGATGCATTATATTTTCTTTCTCCTCTCGTCTATCATAAACAACGACTCTAAAGTATTTGAGATAAATAGGGGTGAGATTGAAGGGAAGGGAAAAAGAAGAATAGAAACCTACCTATTATGAGCATAGTGACAAAGTCGGGGTTCGGGAATAATTCGGTAGGGATCAAGTTCGGAAAATTCGGGAAAAATTCGGAAAAAAAAAGAAAAAGAAAATTAATAATTATAAACATATATGGAACAATTTGATTAAAATATGTTTAAAAAAAAGTAATTTTTTTGAATAATTCGGGAAATTTGGGAATAATTCGTAAAAAAACGCGAATAATTTGTAAAAACGCCTTTTTTTTTTAAATTTAAAATTTTAATTTTTAAAATTTAAATTCGCGATTTAAATGCAGAATCATTCGGCAACTCCAAAATTCGCGAATAAAATGCGTTTTAAAAAAAAAATGTCGTTTTTTGTTACAATGATTATGAGTAATGATCTTTCTTCTTTCTCGCTCCTTCCAGGAGAGAGAAAAAAATGAGAAATTTTATAGGTCTTTTAAAGTGGTATTAGGTTTTGCTTTTATATTTAGATTTAAGTAGTTCAAGTGTTTGATTCACATCCTACGGTTCGATTGTTTATGGGAAGACACATATTATAATAATTAATAAATATTATGTACAAGACATCGGCAAGCGGAAAGAAAGAAACATGAGGGCAAGGGGGACGAAGCACTACCAGACTCAAAAGGCAACTTCTTAATATATATGCAAGAGTTCAGGTTGGGCCAGGTTTAGACTAGACCCAGCTTGAACTCAACTTTGGGGCAAAAGTGGAGCCCGTTTCTTGCCCAATCCGCCTATACTCTGGCCCAGCCTGCCCTTAACTCGGGTTGGGTCGAGGGGCCCTCGGACCAACCCGACCCAATGTGCTACTCTAGCCAGGTTGGACTAATATAAGGTAGTGGAGGAGGTTTTTGATTAGCGTGTGTGGAAGTGGGATAGACGGGGAACCTTCTGAGTTAGATCTTTCCTGGATGCATTGGATGAGAGTCATGAGACAGTTCAGCTCAATTTCCTTGTGGGAATCCCCCATACCGTCGAAGATGGATATCTCCATATGGACGATTTGGATAAGATACTCGTTGTGGATCACCTTTTATGTTATACGTAGGATATGATTCGTTACAAATATATAGTATGTCTAGAAAAATTTGAATTGATATACCGCGTGCATCGCAAATCACCTAGGACATGACATAGGTCAAGCTGGCCATGTCTTGACTCTCTCTACTCCCACCCCAAATCCAATTCCAACAGCTCGGACTCGGATCATGGGTACCGCCGGAATAATTCATATCAACAGTTACTCCAATTCATCAATATTGATTTGAGTCGAGATCTCTTATTGAATTTACTGTGAGTTTGCATTGGAGATTTGGCATTTCTTTTTGGGCAAAGCGAGGTTGCGTGGGCAACACCCAAATATTTATAGGGGCCTTGTCTTTGGGTGGCTGAAGGGTGTTTTCCAATGCCAAGGAAAGGTTCCATATTGATGAATTCCACTTACAATTAATTGGTGTATTTGGAAAGAGAGGAATATTCGTATTAGTGACACAAAATTAGAAATCAAACAGTTTGTGTTTTGTTAGTTTGGTCCTCCATTTTCAAGGACTTCAGGGATTATTCAGTCGCTAACTTTTGTTCTAACTGTTATTATTATTATATTTTTTAGAAGAGTCTTTATACAGTTTTGGGCTATCTTTGCTATTATAAGATAGCTTTTTGATGTATCTGGTTTGCGCCTTTCTGCAATGAAAGCCTTTGTTTTTTATGAAGGCTTGTAATTTGTTCCCTAGATTCTCCGGGTTTCTGAAAATCTTTGTTTCATTTTTTTTGATCGGTAATCCAAGCAATATATATATATATCAGAAAAAAGAAAAGAACAAACAAACAAAACGAAGAGAAACAGGAAAAAAACCAAGGCTCACGTGAACGTGAACCGAAACACAACACCTACAAAATAGAAATACAAACAAAATAACCCCTGAACACCGCTGTGCGGCTCGTGCCTCAAAAATCAGACTAATAATAAGTCAACATCCACCCCCGCCTGACTCGCTGTGCACCAGTCCACCACCGTCGATCGAGTCTATGAACAAATGCTATGGATGGAGGATGAAGAATTTTCGAAAACTCTCCTGTTCCTCTCCTTCCAAATGGACCATGTTATGGTTCCCGGTAAAACCGACCATAAAGCCATCCTTGAATCAGTCTCGCCTATCGCCTCCCAACAAGAAAAGAAGTTGAGAAGGGAAGAGGAAAAGACCCAAATCAAATCCACTCGGGATAGAAAGAAGCTCCAAATTTCACTTGCTAGAGGACAATGCAAAAGTAGCTGATCAACTGACTCTTTCTCTTGGAGGCACATAAAACAGCGGTTTGCCATCTTCCACCCTCTAAATTTCAAGTGATCACACGTGAGGATCTTATTCAAAGCCGCATTCCATAGAAAGAAAGATACTTTAGAAGGAATGCCCGGGATTCTACAGTCTTATGAGAAAAAAAGTCGGGAAAATTGGACCTAAGAGACTGAACTAGGGATCTCACAAAAAAACGACCCTTGTTGCCTATAGACCACACTCTGCAGTCTCGTCCCAGGGAAACCAATGGGTGTGAACCTAGCCTCTCTAATAGGCTACTAAACTTGATGACTTCCCAATCATTCAACCCTCTTCTCAGACTTGGATACCAGACAACCCTCTTCTCAGACTTGCCTATAGACCACCCCCTCACCTCCCCTATCAATGGCTATACCGAAAATGGTGGGGAAGTTGTCCTGCAACCTCGTGTTACCGCACCAAATGTCTTTCCAAAACCTGACCTCAGCTCCCCCCCTGACTCGAAATTCAAAGAATGGTGCAACCGACACAATGCCCTTCCACAATCCTACCCCATGAGCCCTCCTGACCTCCTTCAGAACCCAGCACGAGAGGGCCCCATATTTGGCTACTATCACTGCCCGCCACAAGCTCTCTCTTTCCTCCCCGAAACGCCAAATCCATTTTTCCAGCAGCGCTTTGTTCACTAACGACAAAGGCGTCAGATTTAAACCCCCTTTACTCTTGGGGCGGCAGATGCGCGCCCACTTGACTAGATGGTATTTGAAATGTCTTCCTTTTTCATGCCAAAGAAATTCTCTCTGCCTTCTTTCAAGAAATAGAGCTACCGATCGAGGGATAATGAATGATGACATGAAATATGTGGGTAAACTGCACAAAGTGCTCTGAATCAGAGTTAACTTCTCCCATTTGGATAAAAAAGATGATTGCCACCCGGACAAACGTTTTGAAAATCTATCCAAGATCGGAGCCCAAATGGCCTTGGATTTAAAGCTAGCTCCTATTGGCATTCCTAAGTACGTCGATGGGAGAGACCCTGCCCTACAACCCAAAGCTTCTGCTATAGAGGACACACCCACCACCTCCCCAACCCCTATTATTTCCGACTTGGACAAATTGACTCGCAACCCTGACACAGCTTCAAAGCAAAGAAGGATGCTCCTAATCAAGAGGAGGATTATGCATTTCTCATCTCCAGTTTGCAGACGATACCCTCATTTTCTGTATTTCTTGTTTGTGTTTCTTGTATTTGTTTTTAAAATATACCGTTCCTTTTTCGTGAATGAGGTTTTGGGAATCATGGAAATGGTTCTTGACGGTCAAATCACTTGTGTGTGTCTTGAAGCGTAAGCTTAGATGGAGATGCAAAGTTTTTTCAGGTTTTCTCCCTCCTCCAAGCTTGCTAGAAACATTCAGAGGCTTGAGCACCTCTATCCACAAAAATAGACAGATTGAGAATTTTCCGCATCTCAGAGACCATAGTTGCAGGGAAGCTATGTACAGAGTGGGAAGCTTGTTTCTCAGATTCTCTTTCTTAGACAGATTCACTTCGTAGGAAACTCGCTTCCTCGGACGGACTCGCTTCTTAGGAAGCTCGTTTCCATCACGTCTCATTTAAGATCAAAGGGAACTATATGTGTGAAGTATTGGGATAGACCATAGTCTATAGCCTAGGGGTGTAGACTCTAAGCAAGTGTCGTCGGTTTGGAACCTAAGACATCTACTTTTTTCACAAAAATCTCATGTAAGATAAAATCAAATATATAGCTACTCATAATAACATAATGGGAATGATGAGAATATATCTCATTTCTCGCTTCTCGTTTCCTAAGGTTTTTTTGAGCCTCGCTTCCTGCTTTCGCTTTGCTTCTCGTTTTCGCTTCTCGTTTTCGCTTCTCGCTCTGATAACTATGTCAGAGACATTTAGAATCTCATCATCTCCAACAATCAGATTGCCGGCAGATTTGATTCTTTGTGGTGGGAACGTAAATTCCAAGTGATATATTGTTCTCTCGAACACCTGAGTTCAATATTTATCTAAATTGACCAGATTGGGTAAGTAGCAGTTCCACTAGGCTCTTTCAAGTCAGTATGTTACGTAAAAGATCTGAGTTTCTCATGTAGGTAGAAAAGATAATGGAGTGGATAGGATTGCAAACTTGGGGTCACAATCGTGAGCTGTAGTTTTTTTCAAAATAGTTTGGAGTCACAATCTTGAGCTGTAGTTTTTTTCCTTGAAAGGTCCTGTATTTCTGTCCTTTATAATAAACTTCGTATTTTCAAAGAAAAATAACAGATGAATGTGTAAATTGTACTGGGTTAATTTGTTATGACTATTACTGGGACATACTTTTACTATGTTTTCATTTTTTACTTTAACATTGATCCCATATCATGTTTTTCTTTAATCTTTACGAAGTTCCTTGGGGTCTCCCTATTACTATACCTTCATTTATTTAGATGCTGATCAGGCAACTTCATACTGTTGTTGGATGATATGCTGTCACAGGAGACAGTCTTTCTTAGCATCCTTTCATTAATGATTGCCCAGGATTTATTTATGTTAATTTAAAATAGGTTCTTGAAAACAGTTCAGTGGTTCAGGCCATTGCTGTGGCTATTGATCAAGGCATTTTGAATATATTTGCAGTTATGACCTACATGCCTCAAGATTTTCGGGGTACGCTAATTAGACAGCAAAGAGAGCGTTCAGAAAGGAATAAGCAAGCTGAGATCGATGCTTTGGTTAATTCTAGTGGAAGTATACGTGATCGATATGCTCTACTATGGAAGCAACAAATGGAAAGGTGAGCTTTCTTGGTTTTCATTTTGCCAGTTGCATAACAGCCTTGAATAGGCTTACAATTTAATAGCTGATGGAATGCTACCCTATCAGACGGAGACAATTAGCCCAGCTTGGTTCTGCGACAGGTGTCTACAAGACACTTGTGAAGTACTTGGTAGGCGTACCGCAGGTATGTCCTTCATTGATTTATGGGCCTACCAGTCTACGTATTTGTTTGAGCCCTTGCCTAATGCCTCCACAATCCTGGATAACTGAATCCCTACAGTCTGCATCTGTCTCTCTTATGCTATCCAATTTGCAGCCGAAAGGCTTTTATTATGGATAGGCCTTGAGCTTATTTCTCTTCTGATAGTTTTTACTTTTTAGGTTCCTCTAGTATTTAAACCTTTTTGAAGTGCGTTCCTTGAGGGTGAATGGTGATATTCTTTATTTAAGTCTGCTAGTTTGTGATGCATTTTAAGGATATCAGACTATGGTAGATTTGTTTTCTGATACTTGTATCTTGTGCAGGTTTTACTAGATTTTATTGGACAAATAAATGATGATCAAGGGTAATATTTTTAGCTTTCGGAATTAGCTTATAGTCTCTTTTTCTCCTTCAATAAGTCTGTGTCTTACCAAAAAAGAAAAAAGAGGAAATGGTAATGTGTTCAAATTATTGTATTTGATCTCATTCTTTGAGTGTTACCACCTATGACTTCACTGTAATGAACAACATTTCGTAATTAGGCCCATGGAAGAGCAACGACAATGTTATGGACCATCTTTGTACAGCCTTACAACAATGGCGCTTTCTATTCGACTGTTTCTTCTTTTATGGTGGGGGCGGTTTGAGGCTAGAAATTTGTGAGATGTCCTGTGATCCTTGCACGTTCGGTTTTTAAAGTTGTTATGATATTTAATATTAATTAAAGAAAAAAGGAATGTTAGGCTGTGTTTTTTATTAATATTTTCATTGAGCAGACAGAAGGATAAAGTAGCTGTCTTGGAACAAGCCGTGCACGTCTACACCTCTGAGTTTGAAAGATTTATCAAATTTATTGGGTATTCTATCTGCATCTTGCTTTTCCAAGACTTCTTTTCCTTCTTGTTATTATTAGTTGTTATTTCATCTTTGGTACACTTATCATCTGCTTTCCTAGTGTGCATTTATTATTCAGCCTTCGTACAATTTTGTGGTAGACCACTACAGGGAAGTCTGATAAATATAATTTCTTTGTGGTTTATGTTCTCTAAATTGTTTTCTTCTATGGCTATATGTTAATGTTAAGTACGTGTGATGTGTTGGTATGTGTAGCGAAGTGTTAATTATTAAAGATCAGTGACATGATGCAGCTGCATGCTTGGCCTATAATAAACATGTTAAAGCCTAGGCCATCAGCTCATATCAGCACAGCTTATCACCCCATCTAGTTCAGTCCATCATCCATCCTATTTAATGTGACTTTTCAGTTGCCTATGTGTTGACCTAGTGTTTAGTGTAGTTGTTATTCCATTTCCTAGTTATTAAGCAAGCAAATAATTTAGGTACGAACTTGATGTAATGAATGCACCTATCAGCTTTCAAAGCTCTTTATTGTACTTCTTTATATTCTGGAAATGAAATGAAGAAAGGGGTGATTTATTCTCAGTCCTTGAATAACCTATTACAAGTTGATTTCTTCTCCATTATTCCATCATTGTGATGCTGGATTGTGACTAGTCCTGTAGCACTCCATATGTTCTCGCTAAGTGGGTCCACTATCACTCATTTGCAGCCACACGGCCCGCATCAATTGGTTCAAAACAGGGTTCACTTCTGCTGGTTTTAGTTCCCCACATTTGCATCAGTCAGTCCAGCCACATCAAGAAGAATGCATTCAAGAATAAATTTTTGAGGTTGAAGACAAATCACTCTGGAAGATGATAACTTGCGAGCTGATGTGGAAACTCTTTGTCTGTCCAATTGGCTCTATGTTTAGGTTGCAAAACCAGAGTGCTCCCTTCTAGGTACTTGGGTTTACCTCTAGGGGCTCGTTATAAATCCAAATCAGTGTGGGATCCGGTGGTGGAGAAGTCCAACATGAGGCTAGAGGTGTGAAAATCCACGTATTTATCGAAAAGCGGGAGGCTCACTCTCTTGAAAAGCACCCTTTGTAATCTCCCAACCTACTTCCTTACTCTGTCCAACATTCAGGTATCTGTGGCATTAAGATTGGAAAGGATTCAACGTAATGAAAAGGTAGATACCAAGAAATACCTTTTAGTGCAGTGGGATTCGGTTTGCAGGCCGATAAAGAATGCTGGTCTCAACTCTCAACCTGTGGCCATTAAGAGCATCTCCAACCCAAAACTCTATATCTCTCCTCTATTTCGGCATCTTCTCTATCTTTAGAGGAGATGGGTCCCACTTTTGGGTTTTTTGCTCCAACCGTGTTCAACTCTAAATCACTATTTTGTCTCTATAATACTATTCATTTAGTATTTTAAAAAATAATTTTCATATGTTTTCTTCCCTATTTTTCCTCTCGAACTCAATAATTCACCATTTTTGTCTTCAATACTAAATAATTGGCCCATAAAATTACCACTAATGATTAAAAATAAATAATTCATTGTACGAAATGAACATTTTAGAAATAAGACTAGTTAAATATGCATCTTTTAATTTAAAAAAAGTGGCAAAAATACATTAAAACAAGACTACTGGAATCACAAGCATAAAACAAGATTACTGGAATCACAAGCACTAGATTAAAAAAAAAAAAATTACAAGCATTTAGTAAGGTGGCAAGTCATTTCTCTCGTATCCACCTTGATACTGACTAAAGCTACTAAAATCATCGTGACTAAAGGTAGCGGATGATCTACCTACTTGGGAATCACGAGCCCTTTTTTCTATAATTTCCAATTTCTTGTCTCGAAAATATTCACGTTCGATTGGATCACTTATAGAATTAAGGTCTTTCTCCATAAATTCTTGCTCTTGTTTTTCACGTCGAAGCTGTAACTTGTTACGTTTATTTTCAGCTTGTAACATCATCACATTGTAACGTATAGTCGCATCATTGTTCATTTGAGCAAGTCGTTCATTTCTTTTTATTTCCCCTCTTTTGAAAGTCTCAAGGATTGCACGGTTTTCCTCGAACATACCAGCAATGAGCGCACTCTTGTCAGCTGCTAGCCTCTTTCTCATTTTTTCCTTTTTCCTTCCCATAGGCTAACCAGAAGAATCAGCACATACTTCGATTGGCGTTTGCTCATCTTCACCTGCATTCAAGTCAACAGTGGATGGCGTTCCTGGAGATCTAGATATAGGATTCCTTGTTTGAGACCCTTCAGAGTACTCAAACTGTTGTCCTTGTTTAGGAATGGGATTAGCCCATTTCTCAGCATCCTTAAGAATGGGCCACAAATGATCAAATAAAAACCCTTTTTTCTCATCCGGATCTTGTGCAAATAGGACTTTGGCATTATTCAACTACAAATAGTACAAAAGAAGTCAATTTTTTTTAAAAAATCGAGTAAGTATATAATTGCATTTCTCATCACTAATTGAATAAATACTTACAATATCTAACTCAGAAGCACCACTTGGATTAAGATTTTCGACTTGACGAATGCATCCGCGGAATTTGTTGATGGCCTTCATAATCAATCCCATACGACATTGGAGAGATTTCGGTGTTCGAGGCGCTTGGCCATAGTCGGGCTTATGACTTTCAAAATTTTCTGAAACACGCTCCCATAACTTATCTTTTTTTTTATTGGCCCCGGCTATGGGATCTTGAGAAATCTCAAGCCATGTGTTACATAAGATCTTGTCTTCTTCAGTTGAGAATGATCGAGCACGACTTTCGACCACGACTTTGCGACTTTCGACCACGACTTTCCAACGGAACTATGTCCAACTGACTGAGAGAAATTCATGCTTGATGACATTTCTATAGAGAAAGGTTGAATGAGAAGAAGATAGTATTGAATGAGAAAGAGTTGTGATTTTGGAGGAGAAGTATGCCACTATTTATAGAGTATTTGTCATGGATTGAGTTGATTTATCCAATGGTTAGGATGTGTCCTACGAAAAGGGTTTCTTAAGCTTTACATCCAATGGTTAGGATGTGTTCTACAAAAAAGGTTTCTTAAGCTTGTACTTGATGGACAAGACTTGTCTTACATCCATTGGATAGAGTGTAAGCACAAGTGGCATTATCCAATGTCGGAGATGTCTTCCACTTTACATCCAATGGTTAGGATGTGTTCTACAAAAATGGTTTCTTAAGCTTGTACTTGATGGACAAGACTTGTCTTACATCCATTGTATAGAGTGTAAGCACAAGTGGCATTATCCAATGGTGGAGATGTCTTCCACTTTACATCCAATGGTTGGGATGTGTTCTACAAAAAGGGTTCCTTAAGCTTGTACTTGATGGACAAGACTTGTCTTACATCCATTGGATAGAGGGTAAGCACAAGTGGCATTATCCAATGGTGGAGATGTCTTCCACTTTACATCTAATGGCTAGGATGTGTTCTACAAAAAGGGTTTCTTATACTTGTACCTAATGGACAAGACTTGTCTTACATCCATTGGATACAGTGTAAGCACAAGTGGCATTATCCAATGGTGGAGATGTCTTCCACTTTACATCCAATGGTTAGGATGTGTTCTACAAAAAGGGTTTCTTAAGCTTGTACTTGATGGACAAGACTTGTCTTACATCTATTGGATAGAGTGTAAGCACAAGTGGCATTATCCAATGGTGGATATGTCTTCCACTTTACATCCAATGGCTAGGATGTGTTCTACGAAAAGAGTTTCTTATACTTGTACCTGATGGATAAGACTTGTCTTACATCCATTGGATAGAGTGTAAGCACAAGTGGCATTATCCAATGGTGGAGATGTCTTCCACTTTACATTCAATGGTTATGATGTGTTCTACGAAAAGGGTTTATCATCATCACTTTCACTCTTATAAAAGTCAACACACCATCAACTCTACTTCACCATCTTACTCTCACCCAAATTTGTTGAAACTCTCTCACATTTATCTTCAGCAATGAGTTCTATAGCAGGTCCATCTCATCTACCATCTTCAGATTCTGAAGATGAACATATTTCTCTACCACCTTCTCCTAATTATATAACAGAAATGACAGAGTGGGAGGAGGAGCAATCATTGTTAATTGGTCTATATACCTCCAACAACGCCTTCATAACTCAATCTCTCGAAGAGGACGACGAACCGAAATGTAGAGGCTCAGTTCCTGGACATATAGTACTCAACCGTGGGAGGGAAGAAGGTCATATTCGATTATGGAATGACTATTTTTCCAAAAATCCCACTTTTGGAGAAAGCTTATTTCGAAGACGATTTCGAATGCGTTGAAGTCTATTCCTCCGTATTGTCAATGCAGTCAAAGATCATGACAATTATTTCATGCAAAAGAAAGATGGTCTTAGTAGACTTGGATTGTCTACTTTGCAAAAAGTAACCGCTGTGTTTCGAATATTGGCGTACGGAGCATCGACAGATTCCACCGACGAATATGTAAGAATTGGCGAATCCACTGCAATTTTATGTATGAAGAAGTTTTGCAGAACAATTGTAGAGGTACTTGGAGACGAATACCTAAGAACACCTAACGCTAATGATGTTGCAAGGCTTCTAAAAAAAGGTGAAGAATGTGGCTTCCCAGGAATGTTGGGGAGTCTTGACTGTATGCATTGGGCTTGGAAAAATTGTCCAACGGCTTGGATGGGACAATACTCAGGACGTCATGGATCCCCAACTATCATTCTCGAGGCAGTGGCATCTTATGACCTTTGGATTTGGTACACATACTTTGACTTGCCAGACTCCAATAATGACATTAATGTCTTGCAGTCATCCAACCTATTCGCGAACCTCACTCAAGGTATAGCTCCTCCTGCTCATTATACAATCCAAGGCACAGAGTATAATGTTGGTTATTATTTGGCCGATGGTATATACCCTAAGTGGTCAACTCTTGTACAAACCATCTCCAAACCCCAAGGTCGTGAAAAGTAGTATTTTGCAATGATGCAAGAAACATATCGGAAAGACGTGGAATGGGCATTTGGGGTACTTCAATCACAATTTGCCATTGTCAAAGGACCAACAAGTTTTTGGGATAAACATGTGCTACATGATATTATGTCTGCGTGCATTATAATGCACAACATGATCGTCGAGGATGAATGTAATGATTATGAGAATGTCGTCGATTCTAATCCAACACCCATCCCAAATGTCGATATGGTGGATGGTGAAACAGAACTATTCCAACAGTTCCTTGCTCGACATCGGCAAATGAAAAATAAGGAGGCTCACTATGCACTTCGAAACTCATTGATTGAACATTTGTGGGAAAGACATGGTGATGCTCCATGTGAACCAGATCTTTAAAATTATATTAGTGGATGATCGGCCTAAAATTTTATTTTCTATGTAATCTCTGGATTGTCGTTCACGTTGAAGATTTAGTTTGTTATGATAATTTCCAATAATAGAGATGAGTTGATTTATTAGAGTTTTTATTTGTTAAAGTTTGTTCTTAGAGTATTTTTAATATCAAAAATAGATTTTTAATTTAAAAAAAAGAATTAATATTTTTATTAAAAAAACCAAGGGTTGGTGGATGAATCTTAACCACGGTCGCCATGTGTCCCTTTTGACACCCCTTAACCGTGGTTAAGATTCACTTACCCATCCTTGGTTTTTTTAAAAAATATTAATTCATTTTTTAAAATTAAAAAACTGTTTTTTGAGTTTTTTAATATTAAAAACAATTTTTAATTTTAAAAAATAATTAATATTTAAAACAAACCAAGGATGGGTGGATGAATCTTAACCACGGTTAAGGGGTTGTCAAAAGGACACAATCGGCATTTTAACAAAGATTGAAAGACAAAAAGAGGACACAAGTGGTATTGTAAGAATGTGAACAGTGTCATAGAGGCCATCCCTATCTTCCCTCCCGGCCTCTATATTTAAAGACCCATTGTAGCGTTTTAGAGGCCGGCCTCTAAAGATAGAGGCCGGTTGGAGTTGGATTTTTCAAAAGGGTCTCTATATTTAGAGTTATAGAGCCCGGTTGGAGATGCTCTAAGGGATGTGAATAAGGAATTGCTGGGCAAATGGTTATGGTGATTCGGTGTAGAGGATAACAGTATGTGGATAGAGATAATCGTGGCCCACCATGGGGAATGTGATAGATGAGAATGTGGAGCTCCTATGGTTCCTTATGGATTCTAAGGGGCTAGACTGAATTTGTAAAACATATTAGGTTCGTCATAACTCATAAGGTGTGTGGAGGATGTCAAATTTTGGACCAATCTTTGGTGTGACCACAAAACCTTGCAAAAAGATTTAAAACATTTTTCTTGATCTCTTTTGACCAGCAAGCGTTAGTGGCATCTATGTTTGAGAGTAGGGTGAGTCTATAGGTTGGGTTCCTAGGTTTAAGCGGCCTTTGAATGAATGAGAGCTATGTTTATTAGGTTTTTGTCCTGTCTTGAGTCTGTCCTTCATGCCAGTAATCTAGGGATAGCCGGTTTGGTCCAGGGACTACAAAAGTTGGTTTACTGTGAGATCTTATTTGCAGGCCTTGAGACCCAGTCTCTGTCATCTTTTTTCTTATCGGGTTTTTCCCCCTTTCTATGGATGACAAATTTAGATAAAATCCTAACTCTCAATCATCTACAAAACAGAGCTGGAGTTTACCCAATCGTTATGTGTTTTGTCTGGTAGCGGGAGGAATCGGTAGGTAGATCATCTGATTTACATCGTTCTTCTGCAATTGCACTCTGGTACTATTTTCTATCCCAAATTTGGAGTCGCTTGGGTCTTTTCTTGTTCCTTCCAGGGCTTCTTATCTTGCTAGCATTTGGTCTTGTTGGTGGCATAGTTGGATCCCCTTGGGCTCTCCTCCCAAGGGCTATATCCTGGTCCTTTTGGAAAGAGAGGAATAGATGCATTTACGAGGATTGTCGTTGTTTCTAGAAAAAGTCACCTCTTAAAATCCGGTTTGAGATTGAGCCGCACTTAGGCATGACTTAGAGGATTTGGGGGTCTTAAATCTCATTTCATAATTTTGGATTGTATTGTTTGTGTTGTGGAGTATGCATTATTGCATTAGGTCTTTAGATTCCATATTATGTTGTTTTGTTGTATTTTTTATTCTTAGTTTTTTTTTTGGCTGGAGGATATCATTTACCTACCTCAGTATAGGTTATTCTTAGGTTCACCATTTGTGAATTTGTATGCTATTGTACCTCCCTTCTGTTCTATATTTGAATATCCATTTATTGATTAAAAAAAGATCTCCGGCGTAGGGGGAGCTTATGCGAAAAATTCCAACTGCCCCTCCCCCCTCCTATTGGACTAGGAAGTCATACCAATGGTTCCCATAGAGCAATGGTTCAAAGTATATACGTATCGGGCCTATCGGTTGGATAGGCTTGGATATGCTGGAAACAATCAAGATACGTCAAGAAATGCTTCAATAAGCAAGGAGAAACTTGAATACATTGCATAAAGCTTATTTTAATGCAATTATAAGCTAAAAACAAACTAAATGAATTCCCTTAACTGTTCTGGAAAGATGAAATTTCGGTAATCTTGACTCAAAAATCCCCGCAATGTATTTCGATGCTTCTTTCCCACAGAGGTTCCACGCCTATTCGGTTCTCCTTCATCTATGCTAGGTGTGACAGGGCGGAGAGGAAAGTTTTGTGAAATGATCTTACTCAGATTAGTTCTGATATATCAACTCCTTGGATTTTGGGCGGTGACTTTAACGTTATCCGTAGTATTGATGAGAAGAAAGGTGGTAGAACACCAGGAATAACTGCAATTGATGATTTCAACCACGTGATTAGTAGTTGCGGTCTCATACATGGTAACTTTATTGGTAACAAATTCATGTGGTGCAACGATCAGTCCGGGGCTCATTGCATATGGGCAAGGCTTGACAGAGTACTATATAATTCTGCTTGGGGTAATATTTTCTCAAATACTACGGTGAGTCACCTCACTCGTAGTCCTTCAGACCACTCTCCATTACTCATATCGCCGCAGACCAGAACTAGGTCTAAGCCTTGTGTGTTCAAATTCCAGAACATGTGGATTAAAGACCAAGGTTTTCTTGATACAGTCAGAAGGGTGTGGAATTTGTCCAAGCCAGGTAATCCTCTCATCTCCTTTTTCTTTAACTTAAGCATGTAAAATATGCTCTTAAAGATTGGAACAGGGTATCCTTTGGCAATATTTTCGCAAACTTAAGAGCGATTGAACACCACATCAATGGTCTTGAGGCCTCTCTTCAAGCCAATGAGGATGCTGGAGTTCAAAAGGATTTACTCATGGCTAAAGGTGACTTGATTAGATTTCTGGAATATGAAGAAATTTATTGGAAGCAAAAATCTAAAGAACACTGGTTAAATGAAGGGGACAAAAATACTAAGTATTTCCATGCCGTGACAACTCACAATATCAAGAGAAATACCGTCAAGAGTATCCGGAATACTAGTGGCTGGAGGCAGTGCTCTACTTTCAAAGATTGTTGATGTCAGAAGGAAGTGTTACTAGCGAGCCTCTGTTAGATAATATCCCTTTGCTGGTTTTGGAGGAGGACAATGATAATATTTCCAAATGTCCAGATCAAGAGGAAATTAAGTATATTGTCTTCAATATGTCTGAAGTGGGTGCTCTAGGTCCGGATGGTTTCACTGGTTTGTTTTTTAAAAAATGCTAGGATATCATTAAAGAGGATCTTATTTTGGCTATTCAGTTTTATTTCATGGAAGGTTTTATGCCTAGGGCTATTAATTTCACTCTCATTTATCTGATTCCTAAAGTGGAGAATCCTTCATCTTTTGGGGACTTCAGACCGGTTAGCCTTTGCAATGTGCTGCATAAAATTATTTCGAAGATTATTTCTTCCAGGCTGGGATCTATTCAGCCTAAATTAATTTCTGAGGAACAGGCGGCTTTTGTGAAAGGAAGAAACATTGTTACCTAGGCACGTGGTACGGGCGCCAAGTGTCCAGGTGTCTAGGGGTGTTCGGCACAACAAACTCTGAAAATTCCAATACGGTGGCACAAACATACAAAATTTAAAGTGATTATATATATATATATATATATATATATTATAACTCAAAATTTTAAATAACAATAATAATAAAAAAGAGGGGATCACCAATCCCCATTTTTTTATAAAAAAAAGTATATACCTAAGTTATAAAAACTACTCATATAGGGAGTAGAAATGAGCAACAAGAGACAAGAGAAGAGAGAGATGTACATATTGATCGTTATTATCGCTGCTCTCCTAGTAAAATTTCGTCTATGTTTCCAAAAAAGCAACACAATTTGATAAAAAGTTCCTTGCAATTGCATTTTTAAAATGACACGACATACTTGAAGTACAATGTGTCTAATCATAATATTGATGTCACCATGACATGGTATAGGCATGTACCAAGGAGTGTCGTGCCCAAGTGTCGGTACGACAAAATTTGGGAAAACTGAAGTGTCTGGGTAACACTGTGGACAATATCTCAATTGCTCAAGACTTAGTCTCTGACATTAACAAGAAAGTTAGGGGAGGTAATGTGATCTTCAAACTTGACATGACTAAAGCATTTGACAGAATAGAATGGGAATTTCTGCTCGCTGTTTTGGTTAATTTTGGTTTCAATAAGAGGTTGTTAAACCTTATTAGAGGCTGCATAATCTCTCCTTCCTTCTCGGTGATCTTCAGTGGTGAGCTTAATGGGTACTTTCAATCATCGAGTGGTCTTAGGCAAGGAGAACCTTTATCTCCGTCTCTCTTTATTTTGGCGGAGGAAGCGCTTAGCAGGGGTTTCAAATATCTTTATAATGCTGGTTCCATAGCCTTTTACAAATCGTCCAGATATGCCCTTCCGTTGTCGCACCTCTTTGCGGATGATACTTTGATCCTTTGCAATGGGCAAAAGAAGTATATTTCAAAGCTTTTTAAGTTCATTGAGATTTATGAGAGCTTCAGGCCAGCGAGTTAATAAGCTTAAGAGCTCCTTATTTATGTCTGAGAAAAGGTCGTTAGCTTCGAGAAATATAGCTTCTTCGGTCTCTAGGATTTCTCAAGGGAACTTCCCCTTCTCTTATTTGGGAATGCCTATTTTTTGAGGGAGAGTGAGAAATGCTTTCTTTGACTTTATCATAGCAAAAGTTAGAAGGAAAGTGGAGGGTTTGAAAGCTAAACTTCTTTTGGCAGGAGGAAAATTTATTCTCTTAAAACATGTTCTCTCATCTATCCCTATCTATTCCCTTATGAACTTCAATATTCCAAAAGGGGTGATAAGAAGATTGGAGAGTCTATTCTCCTCTTTCTTCTGGAATGATAGTTTAGGGAATCAGCGAGCTCATTGGGTGAAGTGGGATAATATTTCGAGACCTTTGGAAGAAGGTGGGCTCGACATCAAAAAAATTTCGGATATTGCAGATGCTTGCAAAATTAAAATGGCGTGGAATATAATTTCTAGCTCCTCGGTCTGGAGCAGATACTTTAAATCGAAATATTTATGCAATGCCCACCCTTGGATGATTGATTCTTATAGCCATGGCTCTAAATCGTGGAGAGAAGTGGTTCAAGGATAGACCTCTAATTGACATGGCTATAGCCTGTCCAGATATTTTCCAATCTCTTAACGAGTTATTTATTAATGGGAAGTGGAACTTGGAAAGTGTTTTGGCCTGGTTACACCCTGAAGTTATTGAATCCATAATTCATAGTCCTATTCAGACATCCTCAAAGGATGACATAGTTATTTGGACTATGGAAAGCTCTGGCCATTTCACTCTTAAATCAGCTTGGAACTCTACCCGAGGTTCTCATCATCCAATTCCTTGGGCAGCCGCGATCTGGAACAAATCAATGCCTTTGAAAATCTCGACGTTGATTTGGAAGATTTTCTTAAATGTTATCCCGGTTGATGAAAATGTGCCGAGTAAACAGATTGCTCTTACTAGTAAATGTAATTGTTGCAGGAATCCGTCGTCAGAGTCGTTGTCTCATCTTTTTTGCCAAAGTGACATTGGGAATAAGCTTTGGACTATGGTGGGTCAGATGCTGGATGTTCCTATTGCTGCTCAAGACTCCATTCAAACTAGGTTAATGAGATTTGTGAACTACAGAAAGAGAGGTTTGGTTTACCACGGTATTGCCTGAGATTATTTGCTGGGAGACTTGGCTATATCGGAATTCGATGAGGTTCGAGAATAAAAAGAGGCCTTTTCAGGTGCTCCTTAACAGAACAAATGAGTGGATTAAAAACGCTGCAAATCATTGGGAATTCACTTCTTGGCCTACTCAAAAGGAAGAGGACCTTAGCAACTTCTTCAAAATTAATTCCTTTGTTCTTAAGATGAGAAAAGTCATTATTACCAAATGGTTATCCCCTTCTCCAGGCTGGTTCAAGCTTAAATACGAATGGAGCCTCCAAGGATAACCCTGGTGTTAGTGGAGGAGGGGGAATCATCCCGGACGATAAAGGGGATATGTTAGCGGCATTCCACTACTTTTATGGTACTAGTTCCAACAATGAGTCAGAGATTAGAGTGTTGCATGATGGATGCAAAGGGAAAATTCCGTGGAAAGCTTGGTATTGGATTATGGAAATTAGCCGCATTAAAGACAGGTGTAATATGATGGTTGAGCATATCTTTCGGGAAGATAATCAATGTGCTGATTTTTTCGCAAATGAAGTTTGTCTCTCTTCTTGGAACCTAGTCTTCAATGACTTTTCAGAGTTACCTTCCAAGTTGAAAGGAATTATTAGGACGGACAAACTTGGTTTACCTAGCATTAGAATGTAATTCAGTAGGTGTTTTAGGGGTTTGGTTTATGCCCCCCCTTGTAGTTTCTTCTTTTTAATTAACAGGTTGGGGTCTACCAAACCCCCCTCCTCCTCTGGGAGGTGTTCTCCAAAAAAAATAAAATAAAAAATTGATTGGCATTTGGAACATATACTATCCCGATCGGGTGCAAACATGAGAACTGTGGAATCTGTTCATAACTTTCACTCGATGCTTGAGACCGAGCATCATGTCCATAAGCGCCAGATGAATGAGACTTGGCATTTTTTTTAAATTTATAAAAGTGATGAAAATAATCGACCTCTCATAAAAAAATATTTTCGATTTTTAAAAAACAGTATTGTACGATGTGTGATATTTTAGAAAATTGGTTGAAAACGTGTTATATCAAAGTGTATTTTTTTTTTTGGATCAATAAACCAGCAATTGCATTCAGAAAAAAGTAGCTACAAAGGAGAGTTTACAAGTGTGTAAACTCAAAAGAAGAGAAAAGAGAAGAGAAGGATAACAGGCTCCCTCCAAAACCCAAGAACACATCGTGACATAGATACACTCAAACCAACAGAGTACCCAAGTCCACCCTGTCTTGGTGTATGGAAATCCATTCTGCCACTAGTCTGCGGATGCGGTGACAAATGCGAGGTAAGGAAGAGGGAGAATCATCGAAGACCCTCCTATTCCGCTCCCTCCAAATCGACCAAGAGATGGCGCCAGGGAGAAGCAACCATACAGCATCCCTCACACTATCCACACTTACCAAAACCCAACAGGATAAGAAGCTCAGAAAGGAAGAGGGAAGACCCAATCCACCCCTACTCGGGAAAGGAAGAAATCCCAGATCTCACTTACAATAGGGCAATGCAGTAGCAGATGGTCCACCGTCTCTTCCGCTTGGAGGCATAAGAAACAACGATTAGCCAAACTCCACCCTCTATTTTGCAAGTGTTCACAAGTAAGAATCTTGTTCAAAGCCGCATTCCATAAGAAGAAAGATACCTTAGAGGGAATATCAGGTTCCACACAAGTCTATGAAGAAGAGGAGCACAAATTACTGACTCAAAGGAAAGAAACAAAGATCTCACTGAGAATTTGCATGCGTTGCCTCTAGACCAAATCCTAGTATCTCTGCCTTGAAGACTCAAAAGGGGGCACCTAAGGCTTAAAAGAAGCCGACCCAACTCTTCTATTTCCTAGTCATTTAGATCTCTCCTCAAGATCGGGCACCACACCACCCCTTCATTACCTAACTCAGCATAGCTCCCCACTAATGCATCTGGATTAACTGCTAATAAGAACAGGTGATGAAAGTCATCTTCTAACTTAGCGGGGCCGCACCACAGGTCTTTCCAGAACCGAACCTCTAATCCTACCCCCACCTTGAACCTAAAATTAGGAATGACAAGCTGAGCTACAGCCATAATACCTTCCCAAAGTGCAACTCCATGAGAGCACTTGACCCTCCTCGGGATCCAACAAGAAGCCTCTCCATATTTGACAACAATTACTGACCTCCAAAGGCTCTCTCTCTCCTCCCCGAACCTCCACACCCATTTTCCTAAGAGGGCTCTATTCATCTGGACTAAGGATTTAAGGTTAAGGCCTCCCCCACCCTTGGGACGACAAATGCACTCCTAAGCAACCAAATGATACTTAAAGCTATCGTCCTTGCCCTTCCAAAGGAACTCCCTTTGCAATTTCTCGAGAGAAGAAGCCACTGAACACGGATGGTAAAAAGAGACATGAAATATGTGGGAAGATTATTGAAGGTACTTTTGATTAGGGTGTGTTTCCCACCTTTGGACAAACAAAGATGATTTCCACCCTGATAGACGCGATGCAAATCTCTCCTGGATTGGAGCCCACACTGATTTAGCTTTAAAACCCGCCCCCAGGGGCATACCTAGGTAAACTGAAGGGAGAGATCCTACTTTACAACCTAGATAGGCTGCTAACCGATCAACCTCTACCAACTTTCCCACCGGCACAATCTCGAATTTTCCCAAATTTACTCTAAGACCACAAACAACTTCAAAACATCTAAGGAGGCATCTAAGGGCCACCAAATTTAGGCTCGACACACCACAAAAGATTAGGGTATCGTCCGCAAATTGGAGATGAGAAATGCGAAGGTTGTATTTTCCTATCACGAGACCATCAAAGACAGGACCATTGGCACGACTAAGCATCCGACTGAGGGCCTCAGATACATTGACAAAGAGAAAAGGAGATAGAGGGTCCCCTTGCCTTAGACCCCTAGAGCTTTGAAAATAGTCCTCAGAGCAACCGTTGATGAGAATGGAAAAGGAAACTGAGGAAATGCACACCTTCATCCAATGCCTCCATTTATAACCAAAACCCAGTCTTTCCAGAACATAATCCAGAAACTCCCAATTCACATGATCATATGTTTTTTCTAGATCGATTTTGCAGAAAATTCCTGAAACCTTCGACCTGATGCGCTCATCCAGACATTCATTAGCGATCAAAATCCCATCTAGGATCTGCCTACCCTCAACAAACGCACCTTGCTCCGGGGAGATTATAGAACTCATGATAGCCTTGAGTCGGACTGCCAAGCCTTTGGACATGATTTTGTACACACTTCCCAGAAGGCTAATAGGGCAAAAATCCTTCAAATCCACAGCTCCCTCTTTTTTTGGAATCAGGACCAAGAAGGTGCTATTAAGCACTTTGTCAAAACATCCCGAGTAAAAGAGTTCTCGTAGAAGAGTTCTTGTAGAACTGTTAACAAGTCATTTCCCACAATGTCCCAGCACGCTCGATAGAACTCAATGGTGAAACCATCCAGTCCTGAAGCCTTGTCCCTGGCCATGCCTCTAAGAACTGCCGTGAGTTCCTCCAACTCAAAGGGGGCCTCCAAGGACAATCTCTACTCAGGGGATAAAGAAGTAAAAGGGAGATTATCCAACTTAGGATGCCACTCTTCCTTTTCCTTATACAACTCTTGGTAGAAAGAGATGACACTATCTGCAATCTCTTTCTGCCCCTCGCCAAATCCCATCAACACAAGCTTGGATGTGAAGTTTCTTTTCTTGTGTGAGATGGCTGTTCTATGGAAGAATTTTGTGTTTCTATCTCCTTCTTTAAGCCAAAGCACTTGCGCTTTCTGTTTCCAACTGATCTCTTCCATCCTCAAAAACCGTAAATATTCTACTTTCTTCTCCTCCTTGACACGAATTTCTTCATTGGAGAGGACGCCCAATTTCTCAATATGATCAATATCTCCAATGTCCCCAAGAAGGGATGCAAGTCTAGTCTGGATATTACTGAATATCTCTCTGTTCCACTCCTTAAGTTTGATTTTTAGTGCTTTGAGCTTTAGACCAAATCGAATGCTGGCAGGACCCCACCCTTCTACGGCGTCCCATACTCCGGCCACAACCTCCTTAAACCGATCATCCTCGAGCCACATGTTTTCAAATCTAAAAGGTGAGGGCCCCCCTTTGAAGGTACCCGGTTCCAGCATAATTGGAACATGATCCGAGGTAGGCCTTGGGAGGGCAGTTTGAATGACATTCAGGAAGTGAGTTTCCCAATCTGGACTAAGAAGGAATCTATCAAGTCTACTCGCTCTCGAGTTGGAAGCTGATTGAGACCAAGTAAATTGAGCCCCTTGCAAAGGAATATCAATCAGCTTATGGCGGAAGATGAATTCCTCAAAACGCCTCATTTTGGCGCTAAACCCACACCCTCCTTTTCTTTCCCTCTGAAACCTGATACTATTAAAATCTCTGCCTAGGCACCAAGGAGCCTCCCACCTCACAATCACATCATCTAGTTCGGCCCATAACACAGAATCATCAGATCATCCTAATGGGCCAAACACTCCAGAGAATACCTAGTTAAAATCGTCGCCTACCAGGTGACATAGGATTGAAATTGAATATGCCCCCAGTTCTGAGTCATTTACCTCCACCCTTGACTGATCCCAAAGAAGAAGTATCCCCCCCTGATGCCCTTAAGGATGGGATGGCCAGCCACTTCGGTGTTGAGCCAACCCATATATCCCTGATAGTGGAATCCGAAACCTCATCTAATATTGTCTCCTAAAAACACACAATCATAGGTTTCTTAGATTTCACAAATGACTTTAGAGCAACATTTTTTTCTTCAAGACCCAACCCTCTAACATTCCAAGATAGAATAGATGGACCTAACATCGAGGAACTCGGTGACTCCTCCCGACACATGGACTAGAAGACACAACTCTAGACGAAGGACGATCATAGTTGACATGACACTCCAACCTTCTCCTCTCCAAAGCAGAGATAACACCCGCACCTATGCTGGGAGTTGGACTACTAGGACTTTCCCCCCTTACCTGGAATTGTTCAAAGTGTATTGAAAGGGTATGGGCGTATCGGTCCGATACTGTTACGATAAGTACCCGTGCCAGTGTATCGGTTCCTTAAAAAATCTATATGTATAAGGTCGATACTCCCGATTCGTATCGATACTTGAAACCATGAGAGCAAGTGGAGAGAATAATCTTGACTCCCCAAATTCTGTTATCTCATATGCAACACCTAGGAGGCAGCATCAAGATCCTTGGTCCAAGGAACGTTTGGCTCGAGCTATCGATAGAACATATTACATATGGGGTGAGCATCAAGTCGAGCAGCTCAAGAATTGAATAGAGTGGTACATGATAAGTGTGCTAGACATGATTATAATATTGTGGCCAACTCATGTAAATGTAGATACGTCTGCTGTTGCTGGCATTTGGAGCATAGACTATCCCGATCGAGTGCAAACTTGAGAATTGTGGAATCTATTCACAACTTTCACTCGATGTCGGAGACCGAGCATCATGTCCATAAGCGCCAAATGAGTGGGATTGGACATTGGATTTTTTTTTATAAAAGTGATGAAAATAATCTTCTCATTAAAAAGAAGGTTTTTGATTTTTAAAAATAGTATCATACGATGCATTTATTTTTTTTAGAAAATTGGTTGAAAATGTGATGTATCGAAGTGTATTGAAAGGGTATCGAGCGTATCAGTCAGGGTATTGGTCTGATATTGTTACGATATACGTAACAATATCGTTTGATACTCAAGATTGTTTTAAAAAACAAAGAAAAAAAACTTATCGACGAGTATCGTATGAGTATTGAGTAGTATCATATGTATCGGTCCGTTTCGTACAATACTCCTACGATACTCATGTATTTTTTATAAGTACTTGTGCTAGTGTGTTGGTTCCTTAAAAAACCGGTACGTATAGGATTGATACGCCCGATACATATCGATACATGAAACCATTAGAGCAAGTGGAGAGAATAATCTTGACTCTTCAAATTCTTTTATCTCATATCCAACACCTAGGAGGCAGCATCAAGATCCTTGGTCCATGGAATGTTTGGCTCGAGCTATCAATAGAACAAATTACATATAAGGGGTTAGTATCAAGCCGAGCAGCTCGAGCTCGGCTCAACAAAAGCTTGTTCGGGTTTGTTTGCTAAGTTAAATGAGCCAAGCTTGAACATAGTTTTTGAGCTCGTTTAGTAAATGAACCAAACTCGAAGAACCATGTACTCGGCTCGTTAAAAGCTCAGCTTATTGAAAATATTAATAACATATATATATATACGTATAAATAAAAAATGATAATATATACAAATAGAAAATATATTTTAAAAATAGAAAAATTGATAATATATATAAATTTATAATATAAATACTTCATTGAAGGTTTATTTTTTTAAACTAATCTTATATTATATGTATATTTTTAAACTAATCATATTTTAACTGAGCTCTTTAAAAGCTCGAGCTCGGCTCGTTTTCGTGTCAAGCTCGGCTCAGGTGGCTCATTTATAAACAAGCTGAGCTTGAACACCTTGAAATTAACAATGCTCGATAAAAGCTCGGTTCAATACTTTCCCTTAATTACGTTTTATTCATATTATTGTTCCATATTTTGAAGCTAAACTCAATGCGATGACTATTGTGATTAGCTTGCATCTGTAGAAGCTTTCCCTTTTTTTAGTGGAAGGATCTATCTAATGAAAAGAAAGTTCGGTTTGTCATCATAAAACTCAAGGGACATGCTTTTGTTTGGTGGCAACAATATCAACGGAGTAGAGAAAGAAGAGTTTTTCATAAAGAGTTGTGTATGGGCAAAAATGAAGCTGATATTGAATGAGAAATTTCCAACAATTGCTTCAAAAGGATGACCAATTGGAGGCACATTATATGAAACACTTCTGCAAGTTGGTAGCTCAGTACGTGAGTGGGTTGAAGTATAGTCTGCATGGCGATTTGATTGTGCATTTCCTCTCTCGAGGAAGCATGCTAATTAGCTTTTAAGGCTGAAGAGAAGACCAAATGAGGTATAGTTAAGAAGAGTGACGAATCTGTATCCTCTAAAGATTTGAAGGGTGGGTCAAATTAGCAACAGAATTTTGATAGTCCGAATTATTGTAGAGTTGAGGGCAGCAAAGGGAACGAAAGTTCACAACTTCAGGATGCTATAGATGTGGAGATGCAATACATACAGGATATGAAGGTCTGAAGAACTGAGCTGAAGGTATCGATTGCTCTCATATTGGTATTGGTGCTATCCTCTCTCAAGAGAAGATTGCATGTTTTAACGAGAAGTTGGGAAATTCAAAGAAGAGATACTCTACTTACGATGTGGAGTTATATGCCATTAAAGCTTTATGATTTTGGTGCAATTATGTCGTTCATACTGAATTTATACTATATTCAGAGCATAATGCACTCCTATTTCTTAATGCCTTGAAAAAGCTTAATGGTCGACATGCAAAGTGGGCTTCCTACCTTTAAGAAATCACATTCGTGCTTCACCATGTAATGGGAACAACAAATAGATTTGCAGATGCAGTTAGCCGAAAGTGCACTTTGTTGACCACCCTCTAGTTCAAGATTACCGGATTTAACCTTCTTGCCAGAACAATATGTGACGGACCCATTCTTTTACAAGGTTCTGCAAGCAGATCATAAGTGGCAAAAGAAATCTTATAATGTGATTGATGGCTTCCACTTCAAGGGTAATTAACTATGTACTCCAGCAGTTTCCATACGTTTACATCTCATAGCTCAATTACATGGTGGTGGACTTGGCGGACACTTTGGTGGAGACAAAACTGAAGCCTTGGTGAGACAACAATAATTTTTCTCTCTTTAAAGTGCGGCGTGTGAAAATTCATGCATCATTGCATTATTCCATAATGCTGCACGCCAAAGGGCTAAAACAAAATGCTGGCCTATGTCAGCCTACCAGAAACACCTTGGGAAGATATCTCCATGGATTTTGTACTTGGGCACATGGCTTCAACTCTGTCTTCGTTTTAGTTCATAGGTTTTCAAAGATGATCAATTTTATACCTTGCAAAAACACTACAAATGCTTCTCACGTGGTAATTTTTTTTTTGAGAAATACCCCACTTGCATGGGGTTCAGAAGAAATGCTTTCCAGTTGGCACTCATAACCGTAGTTACCAAACACCCGTATTATACCTGTATAGTACTCGTATGATACTTTTAGGAGGGGTCGCCGTTTAAAACTTCGTACTTTTGTTGTCTTACGTATTATACCCATATCGCCGTTTAATAACGAATTACGTATTAAACACGTACAATACATGTATTTTTACCGTTCTTTACCATGTTAAACATATATTCCGCATTAAATGATTTTTATTAGTTAATATCATGAATTTTATTTATTTATAATTATTTATTTTTTAATTTTTTCGTACTTTTGCCGTATAACACCCGTACTTCCCAAACGGATCATTGTCGTATTATACCCGTACCCGTACTTGGTAACTATGCTCAAAACAAGCTGAAGCAAAGGAAGTTCGGACCTCACATCATATTGAAGAAACTGGGACCAAATGCCTACCCCATTTAGAGCTCCACAATGATTTGTCTCTCAGTCCAGTCTTCGATGTATGTGATCTTTATTCCTTTTAGGATGGCCTAGAACGACCTTGCAGCCCACAGAATTTTCACCTGCTCCTTTCACTCAACCTTGTGAGCACATTGATATATTGGATACATGCTCTTTTACTGCTCGGTATAGTACTTATACATGATACCTAGTTCATTGGCCCGATAACCTAGTTTTGAAGGTTCCTTGATCTCTCTCAAGAGCTAGGTAGATAAGGATCTTTGGTGAGGCTTGACCTTGAACTCAAGGGCAAGTTCTTTCCGCAATGGGGAGAATGATGCAGCTGCATGCTTAACCTATCATACCCAGCCGATGTTTAACCCAACTCATCAGCCCACCTAGTTCGGTCCTTTATCCATCCTATTAATATTCCTTTTCAGTTACCTATGTGTTTGCCTGGTTTTTAGTGTAATTGTTTTTTCTTTCCTGAGTTCTTTATCAAGTAATGAAGTTGCATACAAAGAATTTGATGTAATGAATTCACCTGTCCAGATTCCAAAGTTCCTTATTGTACTTTATATTCTGGAAGTGAAATGAGAAAAAGGACTCTTGGTATTTTCTGCTACAGTCATTGCTCTCTTTAATGTTTGGAGTAGAGTCATACCTCCACAAAGGGTTGAGTGAGTTCCCTTAGGCTGTTGAGTGACTCCAGCCCCATTAAGTGATTCCCAAACCTTCGTCAACCACTCCACCATTTCATCATGTTGGTGCTGGACTGTAACCAGTCACTTAGTGCTCCAAACGGCCTCACACAGTAGGTCCACTATCACTTATTTACCACTCACTTAGCACTCCCTACGGCCTCACACAGCGGGTCTTTTATCACTCATTTGCAGTCATTGGGCCTGCATCAACATGCTATTCTAGTGTAACTTCGTGCCACAGCATTCAGTCTTGCAGTTTGATGTCATTTCCTTTTGATACCTGGTGATTCTGTTGTATCTTCTTTAATTATCACTTAATTGTTTTTGCTCTCTTCAGTGCTGGTGATCTTTGTAAGGACAAATTAAGTGGGAGTTGACTTCTGTCCATAATATGCACGACAGAATTTATCCATCCTAGACCATATGTGTAGCCCACCTATGTTGTACCCTAGACCATTCAATTGGTCAGGTATCTCTTTTAGGGCCGTTAACAGAAGACATATCAGTCAAATGGTTTTAAATGTATCTAGAGCTAAAACTTGACAGAAAGTTTTAGTGGTTGGAAGCTCATATTGTTATTGTTTTTGGTCAACTCTGCTGTATGAATTTTCTTTTTGGTCTAATGGGGTGGTTTGCTAATTGCACATTCCAAATTGATGCACTGGTGGCTGCTTCTGCAGTACAGTATGGTCATCAAAACATGAGTTGAATCTGTTATTGACATAAAACTCTTACCCCATTCAGCGTACAAAAAGAAAATTACTGCAACTGATTTCAGTTATTTGACTGGTGCTTCCCCCCAGCCTTTTCACAGTTAAATAGGTTTTTCTTTTTCTTTATGGACCCTGGGAGCTTATGAGCATACCTAGTGTTTATATGAAGGGCAAGAGATCTTTAAATTTCCTGGATGATGTGCCGGTGTTGGTTCCATGATAACATAGACTCTCTTAGCATTGTTCTTACTTTTGTTTCACAATGAAGGTCACTTTTTCATAACACCAGAGGTTGAGTGGTAATATGCGAACTTAATCCATTCTGGTCCATCTTAAGCAGATAAATCAGCTTATCAGAGGTTTGACTAACTGTAAATTTCTATTTATTCAGGAAACATTGCTCAACTTGAAATTGACAAGCCACGTTTTTGTTTTTGAAGGGAGGGAGGGAGGGATTCCTCCCTTTCCCTTTTAATAATATAATTAATTAATTGAGTAAGCTTCCTAGTTGAATCTTTCCTTTTCAACTTTGATCCAACATATAATGATATAACCTTTAATAATAACTAAACAAATTTACTATGACATCAGCATGATGCCACGGGTCGTCTGGAACAATCTGAATGATTGGACCGTTTGACCTGGAACCTCCCGCATTTACCAGTTGATGAATTGCTGGGGTTTAAAACACTTGTTTAATATTGTGTTTGATCTTTGATATCATATTGTCTTTACAAAATGCTGATGACAAGTTTAAGCAGAATTGAAGACATTTGGCACTTGTGGGACCACAAGTTATTCTACACATTAATTGTTTCGGCACTAATAAAAATTTGAATTTTTTATAGCGAGGTCTTCGCAAATTCCCCTTTCTTTATTTCAGCAGAAGATGCTGGTGCCGCAGAAGCAATGTAAGTTCCTAAGTCATTCTATCGTTCTCATGGGTTCACTTGTTCCCTATTTGGACATGCTTGAGGAGGTAGTACACAACTCTAGTGACTGATATCAGTGATATTGATTTTCAAGCCTGAGTTCTTTTCTTTCTGCAGGAAAAATGATTACAAAGAGATAATTGTTCCTGCTGGAAAAACGCATGAGGTTTGTTTTGTTCTCCAGATTTATCTCTTGACATTGACTACTTAAAGTATTCATGTAAGCAAGGTAGGTTCTTAATTTAGTAGAAACATAAGCTAGTTGATCTGTTCATGTGTTCACAGCCTGCTCTTGCTCTAATAGTCAGGTTTCCAGTAAATGTACTAGTCCCTAATGATCCTTTTAGGGCCTCTCCATTACCATCTCCAGTCAAGCATGCCTCAATTCATTTATGACAACCAAACGCATAAACTCAAGATAACCAGCAAGATTCTGCAAGCATGTATGCTTATGAACTGGAAATTCAGAGGCTCAGATGATGAATCTACATGATTTTTTAAAACTATTTTCCACGCCGAACCGTCAAACTTTAATTGTTACTACCGCAGAAGATGTTATTGACTGTTATATACTTATATTAGACCAAGATTTATCCTGATGTTATTATTGTGAAGTTGTGAAACCTTTATTTTGAAAAGGGTCAACTGGCGTAAGTTCAAAGAATGTCATTTTCTCAAAATATCCTTATAGAATGGTAAAGTGTGATTCGAACAACATAGCACAAATTATTTACCCAGGTACTGTTAAGTTGTTGATTATGCCTGTGTATTGGTAGGCATCGCTATTGGGGAATTAGTCTCTAACAATCTATTGTAATAAAGTGATAAGATACACTATCATTCCCACTGTATCCCCATCACAATCTTAGATAGGTATTTGAATAGACTAGAGCAGAAGATCCCCTGTTTTTTATTCTATTCTCTTTGATTTTTTTCCGACAGGCAGCATTGCTGCTGCCTGTCAGTCCTAAACCTTAGTCTTCCTCTAGATTAAATAAAAAAAAAAACTGTTGCAACAAGAAGTTTTGTCGGCACCCACCTCAATCTTCATGCTGCCATGAGCAATTTTCAGTCTTAGGTAAGATATTGATCCCCATGTGTTCAAGGGGGAGTATTGGGGGATTAGTATCTATTGTAATAAAGTGAAGAAATTCATTGTATTATTCCCAGTGTACTTCTATCACAATCGTAGATAGGTACCTTGAATTGATTAGGCTGACTTAGTTGGATTTGATTAGCATTAGATTTCATAGTGTTTACTGTTTACGTCTTCAGATGACATAATATCAGCTTAGACACAATCGCAACCTCCAAAAATGAGAATACATGGGGATGCGTATGTTCATGAGTTGACCAGTGAGCTTCTTGACCTTTGTTTTGTCTGAGGCTAATTACAAGAACTTCAAAAGAGATCTGTTGTGTTGTGCTATAATATCTTCGAGGATTAGGATACCAGGTGAGTGGTGGTGGTGGGGAACCCGGGGGGGGGGGGCGATTTCAATTGCGTGCATTATCCCCATGAGAAGTTGGGAGAAGGCCTCTTAACTTCTAAAATGAAAATATTTGAGAAACTCATTTTCCGTCGCAAGCTCATTGAGTGCCCCTTCAAAGGAGGACAATTCACTTGGTCTAACTATCAAAACAACCTGATTATGAGCAAATTAAATTAGACAGATTCCTGATTTGTGGCTGGTGGGAAGAGAAGTTTCCCAATGTTCATATTCATGCCCTCCCGCAAACTTCCCATCACATTCCTCCTCTCTTGGAAACAACAACGAAAAGTGCCGGTCCTCAATCTTTCAGATTTGCAAACATGTGGTTGGCACATCCGAGCTTCATTGATATAGTCCCGACAAAGCGGCGCTGCGGCGCACAACGGAATGGTCTACTCAAAAAATTATAAATAAATAAAAATTGCCTACTAATTTGCTGTGTTTTGTAGCAGTGAATTTAATGATAGACTATATATATAACTCCTTGCAACTATATTGTCCTTTTGTTCATCTTTATTTTAGTTATTGGTGCATTCTCTTCTAACTTTAAAAAATATATATTTAAGGTTCAAATTGGACATAGCTGAATCTTTAATTTAGTACATTTCTTAATTGCCTTGTATATCTTGCCAGGTCTCATTCACAGTTGAATCTGTGAATTCGTATATTGCTTGGGATTTCTCACTAGCACAAGGCAAAATGAACATGGTATTGCCATCAAAACCTTTAAATTAGGTGTTTATCGGACTACCTCGTGTTTTTTATCCCCATCATATTACTTCATTTCTTCTTTTCGTAAAACTTGACATGTCATTCAAACTTAGTTTTGTTTATTTAAATATTTATGATTGATACTTCAGTTTCTCGTTGATCTGGAACTGCTTAAATAACTTCTCCAAAGTGAAGGCATCACTGATAACTGTTTGATTACTGGAATTCATCAATAGTTGATAAAGGAAAGATCTGACTAGGTCACTGAATAAAGAGGGTTTGACGGACTACAAACATGGTCCGTAGTAGCATTACTGTACATAGGAGTTGGACCATATCTAGAAGAGTGCAGAAATATCCCTAGAAAAATGCAGAAATGTGTAGACGAGGAGTGCAACTTTTTTTTAAAAATAAATATATATGAACACACACGAACATAGTTGAATATTCTAGAAGCCTAGAATATTCCTAGCTTGTCTATTCAAAGGGATGGGCCCCTCATTTGTAAAGCACCTCTATATTTGTAAGCATTTATCTTCCTAGAAATACAAAGATATTTCTCTACATTCTCTAGTGCATTCTCTTATTGTGTTTGTGTGCTCAATTAGCTTAGTGGAAGCTCTTGGGAGTAGGCTGACCCATCTATGAGGGGTCGTAGAAATGAGTGCCACACAGTCTTCTAAGATTTGGGAAAGATGTAGGATGGTGACAAGTGGTATCATCATAGCAAGGTTAGGAAAGGAGCCATAACACTTATCGAAGGGTGGCACAACATGTCGGATATCATGAAGGAATAAAATTCAACGGGACTTATTTTTTGTTTTATGTGGGAGGTTACTAACAGGCACAATAAAATGGCTTATCATAGCTTGGAACTCTTGCCACCAAGGTTTCCCAGAGTGAGAATCAAAGTTCTTTGGAATGATTCGTTGCTTGGTGTCGTGACTGGAACTCTGGAAGCACATTTCTATAGCTGCCTTTTGTTTCTAATAAATTTATACCAGTTGACAAAGAAAAGGGATTGGTCCTAAAGTTCATAGATCACATTTATATTGTAATTAATCAATCACTCTCGATATTACATGGACTTCACATTCTTTTTGGACAGGATATCGGCTTTAGCGTGGAATATATGAGTCCGTCTGGGGATAAAACAGTAAGTGCCCATGTGCTTATGACAGTATTTATTATTGTCCACCTTAATAAGCAGTTTACAATTTTGCAATAATCTTTCTTCAGTCCTTGGTTTCTTTAGGAAAACGACACTTGAATATTTATTATTCCTCTCATTTGTATTATGCTTTAACTCCTGTCCCAGCTTCCTTGTTTTATAGCTTCTTGATTTTTATTGTTCCTCATGTATTTGCATTGGTGAATGGGTGGTTATTTCCCAGCTGATCTTACCCTACAGGCGTTACGAGTTTGATCAAGTGAGTTAATGTTTTTGTGTCCTGTTTATTGGTTACATATACTGTGCTTGATATAATGGTTTTAAATCATTACCAACCTCATGGATTTCGTATAGGGGAACTTCTGCACATGCATGTCCGGATGCTATAAACTAATCTGGGACAATTCATATTCGACCTTCTTCAAAAAGGTAGGGAGACATGCCAGAGAGATTGCTTAACTAGTTCCTCTGATGCTTTCATTAACTCTGCTTGACACTGGCAAGCTAAACTGCTAAAGAGGAGAGCAGCTCTCTCTCTCTCTCTCTCTCTCAGTATATATATGTGCATGTATATGTATATTATTCTCTTACTGAAATTTGGTATTACATTAGTATAGGTGCACAAGAATCTGATATCTCATTAGGTCTGACACCTGATATGCATAGATTATAATTAGCAATGTGCCTGGATAGAGCAGATGGACAGGTGACAAAATAAAAATAAAAATAAATAAACAACTCTTATGTAGATGGTTGGTGAGCACATGAGAACCAGTGGAGAGATGGAAAGTTGAGAAAAGCTTATTAGAGGAGTGCTAACCTCAGTTACTTCTCAGTCACCCTAAATCACTATCGTCATGTTTGCTTGCACGTGACCACTTAAGTGTTGATAATTTACATACGCTGCATTATTACCAAAATTCCCTTATGAACTCTATTAAATTACAATCTTGTGACCATGTGTAAACTCCACAGTGCTGACCTACTAATGCTAATGTTTTTTTTTCCTGGGATAGGGCCTGCGTTACAAGGTGGATTGTATACCTCCTGTTGTAGAGCCAGTGCAGTCAGTGGCCGAAGAGGATGAGAGGAGTCTCCATGGACTTGACAGGGCTGAGGTGGAAGGATGGGAGGATTCTCCATCGACTTAACATTTGGTCCCAGATTAATGGTTCTGTTCCTAGAGATTCCTACCATATTCATTTGTATTATTATTTTTTATTTTCAACCCGTCTCCTGGATTTGTTATCTTAGGTTCACTTTGCTCCTTGGATTTGGTATTGTTTGTGAATGGAGAAGTCTTGTAACTTGTTGTAGTCATGTTTGTTTATACTCGACATCCAAGGGAATCAGTTTTGATTAAAGGCACACTAATATAAGCCAGTTTATTTTCATTCTTCTATTCACTTATTTTTCCTAGTGAGAGCACAATTATGTTTGGATTTAAGTTCAGGAAAGAACACCTAGACAATGATTTCTTTAATTTAACATCTTGGATTGGATAGACTCAGAAAATGCATTTCTTCATCTAGAATCTAGAGAAAAAATTGGGAAACATACCAGTTTCCCAAGATGGTGGGGGGTCAGACTCAGAATAGTGATAAAGGGGCCATTGGTGATTGTGGCTCCAATATGGCCGCAGTGGTTGCTGCTACGAAAGCGGTGCCAGTTGCAGTAGTGGTTAGGTGATGGCTAATGACAACAGGAAAGTCCCAATTTGTAGTTGCAATAGAAAATGGAAAAATGTAAAACACAACTAATGGTTCTAATATATATAACGTCAATAACTCTTCTGAGAAGTAGAATATGAACACGCAACTCCTGGGAAAAAAAGGTAAAAGAAAAAAGAGAAGGAAACGACAACAGTGTGGGCGCCAACACCTGGTGTTGCTACCTATACAGGGAGATGGGCTGACACTTGTTGCCTCCACCTTTTCCATCTGGGAAAGCCTGTGACTGTGGCTAGCATTTCTGTTATTTCAAATATTTGGTTTGGCATAGCTTCATTCAAAGTGTGGGCTACCAATTTTTTTTCTTTTTCTTATCTTAATAGGTCTTCAACCACATTATTTTTGGCTTTGCATCACCATTTCAACTATTGGTTGAGCTATTCTATATTCGAAGGGTCACAAACAGAACTGGTGCCTCTATTTGTTGAGCTATTCCGAATCTGATTTTTATTACCTCTAACTCTATATGAACTTGTCTAATTTATCATTTATTAGAGCTACTTTTTTTTTGGGTTAACACCATAACACCACAAAGATTAGAGCTACTTTTTTTTTTCTTTCTATTTATCTATCTAACATCTTTGTCTTAACTTTACTAATATGTTGCTTCATAGCCTCTGAAAACATAGCTGGACTTATTGTTATTTTATATGAATGAATATTCGGTGCAATGAGTCAACAAATATAGCTAATGCCACATGTTGATTTTGATTTTTTTCGTGTCAGGAGCAAACAAATACAAAATTCAATCCTTGTGAATGAGTCCCCCAAAATAATAATAATAATTAAGCATGATATGTGGACACATTGTACATTTAGTCAAGAATTTAGGAAGTAGATAATTGGTGGGATATAGCCTTGTAAGTTTCCTTTTAAGGGTTTGAATTCGTACTAAAAAAAGGGGTCTTAGGTATTCTAGGGTTCGATGAAAAAGGTGTCATATAAAGAGGTTTTGCACCCTCGAAGAGGCATATGTTTGCCTCCTTTGAAGGCTTGCAGTAGGTATCTTACTAATTTATGTTAAAGCCTAATCCATTAGGTCCTATCTATACTATCCCACCGCTACAATTATCAGTCCAGTAAACCTCAGTCCAGTAAACCTCGCCTCTTCACCAAAAGCAGTAGAGTAAACAAATAGATGCATTGCAGAGGATAAAAGAATTTGGAATTTACATTTATGATATAGGCAACATACAGAGGGAATGATGTACCACTGCAGATACAAAATTATTAAGAAACAACATATCAGAGGTCAAGTGAATCTGTATGCACGCTTCGCAGAATCGAGAGTGTTGGAGAGGAGCATAGCAATTGTCATGGGTCCCACTCCTCCGGGCACAGGAGTTATGGCCGATGCCACCCTAACTGCTTCATTATAGCAAACATCTCCAGTGAGCCGATAACCATGCTCACTACTGGGATCCTGCCCAAAATTTAGAGAACCTATGTATGTTACCAACATTCAGATATATGCATGCATTACTTCTACTATTGTTACGTGCCATGTAAAATGCAAGGGATACTCTTACACAACGAAATCAGTTAAGCTGTTTCTTACTGCATTAGTAATTGTCTGAAATGCAAATTTTCTTTTGCAATTCTAATTCATGTCAATTTGATAATAATTTGAAAGAAGATCTATCCTATCTATATTCGGGAAATGCAAGCTGTTATCGCTCAAGAAACAAACTCCGGTAGAAAATGACATGGCATTGCTTTTACTGGTTACTTATGCAACCTGTTAAAGCAACATGATGAGTTCTTAGGGAGGTGATTGTTGCTTAAACCTGTTGCACAAGCAATCATAAAAGCAACATGTGTCACGTGTCATTTTCTCTAAGTGCATATTCATTTTCGAGTGATGATGGCTAGCATTCCCCATTAATATTTTCAACTGAAAGTGCATATTCATTTATACTAGTCTTTGTGGATGCCTTCCCCCAATTCATATATTTTGCTTTCTATACATATATAGATTGATATTATTAGAAACTGTACTTTCAACATTCCCAATTAATGAAGCATGGACACCATTTTGTTAAAGCTATGGGGGTTGCCACCTCTAAATCCAACAGATCATGTAAGAAACACAGGAACTGCGTGTTTACCTCAACTGGATTTGTCCCCACATCAATTACGACTGCACCTGGCTTAAGCCAATTGCCCCGGACTATGTTGGGCAGTCCTACGGCTGAAACCACAATGTCCGCTTCACGAGTGATTTGTTCTGGGTTCTTTGTGAAGGCATGTACGATACTCACTGTCGCGTGGTGTCTCTGCCCATCAACAAAACATTACTCTGGAGTCTGGATATTAAGGGAAACATATGGTACAGTGAAACAACAAACAAATGGTTTTACCTGCAATAGCAAAGAAGTAGGCAGTCCGACAATATTGCTTCTCCCAATCACCACTGCTTTCTTCCCCGTGATTTCCACTCCAGACCTGAGCAACAGCTCAATGCAACCCTTTGGGGTGCAGGGGACAAACAAAGGCTCCCTTCCCCTCATGGCAAGATTCCCCATATTCAATGGATGGAAGCCATCCACGTCTTTTTCTAGCCTCACAACATTCAGAATCTTTTCCTCGTCCATATGCTGTCCCAGACATTTAAGTCAGTAATCCAAAAATACCAAGGTCAGGATGTCCTCAACCTACTTGTGCCATATATGTGCACGTGAGAGTTAAGGACCCACCACTCAGTGGGTCCGACCAAGTGGATCTCCCAGGCCAGATATCGCTCCAGTTATATTATCAAATATACATGACTACTGAATTTCTTTTGACTGTCAGAAAATTTTGGCAATTAGCACACGAAAATTGAACCGTTGCAATGATCTGTCACCTCTGCGGGTGGCAAAGTAGATCAAATGTAACAATCATTTGCTATCTTTGGCGTAGGAGATCTGCTGGGTGGGACCTATCCAATGGTGGGCCCTGAAACAAATAGGAGTATGATAGGTCAGGAAGCAGAATTCTGGCAAAAGCATTCGAAGAAACAGAAATCCCAACCTTGGGCTTCAAATCTTGGTTTTATAGAATTAGGGGATTACGGTGGTTCAATTCACCAATATCCAAATCCAAAAGGTTCAAGATATTCATATCCTTTATTTCAGATCAGCATAGTAGTGAGCAAAAAGAGAGCAAGAGCCCAAGAAGTTAGAGCATAGTTCTAGAAATTACTTGTGGTAGAGGAAGTTGCACAAGAATACCATTAACTGAAGGATTCTCATTAAAACATGACACAACATTAAGAACTTCATCTTCCGTAGAGTCTTCAGGCAGTTTTGCCATTAGAGACGTGATTCCAACTTCTTCACAAGCTTTTATTTTGTTGCGCACATAAGTCTGAGAGTCCCTTCTTTGACCCACCAAGATAACAGCCAAGCCAGGAACCTTGCCAATGGCATCCTTCATTCTGCTTACTTCACCAGTTATTCCTGATCTTATTTCCTCCGCTATCGACTTCCCATCAATGATTGCAGCAGTCTGCTCATTGGCTGCAGTCCATGGTGAATTACCAACCAGATATATGCTTTAGAAACAAACAGAAAAGATGGAGAAACCCTGATAAAGATGGGTAGGACCAAGAAATGAACTAATATTAGTTTTTAATGACTTCGGAAATAATCAATTTCAGCAATTTACTGAAATCTTGTGCTTGGAACCTAGGTCCTGGGAAGTGGCTTACAATCTATATCTTAGAACCCAAATCATCTATTAATTGTGAAATTTCAAGGCGGCAAGATTTAAGAACTTGATAAAGCATTTGAACAACTGAGTCGATGTAAACTCAACAAAGAATGGGTAAAGTTAACTGGGTAACTCATTTACCAGCAAAACATTTGAGAAAATTTGATCCACTACTCAATTCTTATATATATGCATAATTGTATATTTTTATGACACACACATGTATGTCATAAAAGGTAAGGATTATATTAATATGGAAGAGAGATTATAAAAGAGGAGTTCCCTATATACAAGCCCGATTTGTGTAAACTGGATTTAAAATAGAGGATCAGCCAGATTTGTTACTGGCTTTGGATAGACAATCAGCAAAATTGTTCCTGCTTCCTAAGGCCCTACTAAGAACATTAACTTTTTGAACTAAATAACTTTGAGTGAATACCCAGCTTTACTTCAACTTGATTCAGGAAATATCTTCTGTAAAGTTTAAGCTTGTAGTAGTTCCCCTTGGTTTAATGACTTTCTCAAATGAGATTATATTTATGAGTGAAATTACACCTCCTTCCAATTAAGAGGGTGTAGTGGTTGGTTTTGTATCAAGGAACCATCATCAAGTTGGGACGCTACATGGCACTTGAGATTGTGTGGAACTCAAGATTACCCTTCGCCATCAACCTGTCTAAAAGGTGATGAGTCCCTGGATGCCCTGGTCTTGGTCTTCTGAATCTCGGCATTTTTACTAAGGGAAAAGGATTAAAAGGCTTCACAATGGCTTGTAAGGTCTCTACCCATGCAATTTAGACCTTACAAAACCTCAGAAAGTCTCTGGAACGTCTTCATGCCTCATCAAGCTCTGAGTGCCTTGGTCTTGGTTGCCTGCACTAGAGCTACTATGGGTGCCTTGAGCCTGGCCCATCTTCATGCCTTGCTCTCGGATCCATCCATATCAGTTTTCTCTGGGTACCTTGAGCACCCATCTCTATGCTCTCGGTTCCAGACAACTTGATTTGCTCTGGGTGCTTGGGTTTGACCTTTTCTGCACCTCACCCTCGGTTCCAAACGACCATTAGGGGGTTAGCATGCCCTAAAGGACTTTAGATCTCTCCTCTTGGCATCTACTCAAGGAGGCCGACCCTTGAACCTTATGTAAAGCCTGGTGTGTGAATTGGACCACTTGGGGGGCTCATCTCAACAGCTTGGTCAAGTGACGTGATCAGGGAACATCCACACTAGGACCCATCACTTTGTCGTAGAGGGTTCATCACCATGCCCTAGGAGGCTCATCATTTGCCCTCAGTGGGTTCTTGTCACCATGAGAGTCTACAGACTTGGCTTCCTCGGGGGACAGGAGGCTTGTGGTTTGGTCATTGGTAGGTATAGGAGGGGCTTGCTGACTGGTTGACACCTCTGTTAGAGGAGTGAGTCTCAGGCTTCTGCACAATCTTATTGCACTATTGCTGTTGGGGGGGGGTCTTGAGGCCATTCTGACCCCTTAACAGATTCTGAAGGTGTGACATCTGATGGTCTGTTCAGGGGTATGAGAATACATGGGAAAAATTACTGACCTCAGCCCATCTATGGATGACTCCTCATCGAGGTGGTACATCTCAGCTGAGAGAGAATCTATTAATAACATTCTATTGGAAATGCTCTCGTGGAGAGACGAAACCTGTTAATTCTAATGAACCAATGATGACATCTCTAAAAACATCACATGGGCAGTTACTGTTGGACATATATGCCCTCGAAAGCCAATAAGAGACTTTTCTATGTTGATTAGACAAACATCATATTCACACAACCAACTATAAAGGGTATTTATATTAATTACTGTCTCATATGACGATGACATAAAGTTCCATAGGTAACATTGTAGGAAAATCATGCAAAGGTTGCGAGGAGATATGATTTTCCGGTTCCTTGTAAACCTAATATTGTTCGAAGCCTCTAGAGTATTGGTTGGGCGCCGTACTTCATCATGGCTTGCACATGTGTAGTTCTATGAGATAGTGTGATGAATCTCATTCACAGAGAGTGGTGACTCTTGACTAACATGTGAGTATATGTAGCAAGTACATAATACTGAACGGGGTCACTAGTGGATACCCTATGGAATACACTGTCAGATTGTATTAGGGTTATCCATTTGACAAATTGTCCTTAGACCTGAGAGGTTAACATTTTCTCAGACATTTGTCTATATGGCTTTGATGTGCTAATCGGCAATGTCCAATACACAGGACTAACTCCGGGTACGTTGGGTCATGTACACTATGTTTGGAGAAGTGTGTAAACACTCAATAAGGAATCCACAACTCCTTAATTGGAGATAATGATATCAAGGTGATACTTGTTGAACTGAACTGTTAAATCCAGTACTGGTGCTTTTCGGTAAAATGGTCTTTATCGAAGTTGATATTTTTAATATGGAAAAGTATATATAAATATATATTTCAGTTCTTTTCTAATGTTTTCTTCAAAAGTGTTTTGGAGGTTTAGTTCAATGAAAAGTAATCATGAGAAAGAGTTCTATTCATAAGCTAGGGACTAAGACAGTGGAATAGTTTCAATCCTGGAAGCTTACAAGTGATATCGGAATGTGGAAGGATTTATTTGTAAATATATTGTGAGATGGTACTTACAAGCAATTCTCTAATTTCTGGAGGTTAATCACATTGTGTTAATGGACATTAATTGTGATTGGTGGAAGTTCAGGGACTTAGATAACATTCTATGATTCTAATGAAGTTTTAGGAAAGGTGTTTCCTAGTAACAATGCTTCAACCAAAAAGGTGAAGTACTTGGTCCCACAACCGGAAATAGGAGATCCCTTTAGATCCCACACACAAGGACCTTCTTAAAGTATTTAATTTAATTTATAATTAAATTAATTAATTTCTCTAAGTAATCACTATATGGTATAGTGAAGCTCTAAAAGGTGGAATCACATTAGATGTGAAAAACCAAATGGGTAGGACCCATTGGAAATTATTATAAAAGAATAATTCAAGTGACCAAGAGGGTTTTGGAAACCCTTTAGGCGTGTAGGGTGGGACCCACCTAGGGTGGGACGCCCACTTCAAGGAGGAATAATAATTGTTATTATTTTAATTAGTTTCTAATTAATTAACACCTTATTGGATAAGGTTAGTTAGTTAGTTAATTAGTTACTAATTAAAGATTCCCTAATTGTTAGGGATTCCATTAGTTAGTTACTAATTCAAGATTCCTTATTGGATAAGGATAAGATTAGTTACTAATGGATAAGGTTGGTTTCTTTTAAGATTAATCCTAATTGGATTAGGAGAATAATCAATAAAGGAAACTATTGAGGAATCCTAATTGGATTAGGATAAGGTTAATGAATTATAATTGGATTACAATTCAAGCAACCAAGAGAGAACTTATATAAAGGATTGGATGCCCAGCCCTTTTATATACATAATTCTCCAGAATTTTTTCTTCTCTTCCTCTCCTAAAAAACCTCACGCCCTCCCCTCTCTCTCCTTGAGGTGTACAGTCACACCCATCTCTCTCTTCTTTTGTCTTCTTGATTGGATCTTGAGGAAAAGCAAGAATTCATCTTGTTCATCAAGAAAGGTTCTTGATCAATAAAGATTGGATCTTCATTCAAGATTCCTAGAGCTGAAAATTTGGAAGGGCCATTAGCTTCCATTAGAGAAAGCTTTAAAGGAAAAAGAAGGTTCGTGTGAATCGACAGGAGACTTGACACTTGTGAAGTTTTGCGAGTACTATTCTAACGTGGATTTGACTTAACAATTTCAAAGTCGCAAAGGTGAATGTTATTCTAACCTTCATTGAATAAAATCAATTAGAATCTTAGTCAGATCTTGGGATTCGATGTATGCCCCCCAAGAACTGTGTTTCTAAAATTAAAAAGTGGCATACTTTCAGTTACCAGGGGAGCCCGATAGCAATTGGCCTCCCTGTGAAACTCTAAAAATAGGATCTCCTTCTCCTCAGGAGGGAAGCCACAAATCCAGGTAGGTGGACTTTGGTTTGAGCTTTGACTATCTCTCACAGTCTGCACAACTCAGCTCTCCTACTCTCAAAACAAGTGATGTTCTTGGAGTTCTCTCTTTCGTTGGGCGAGGTCTCCTCACTCCAGCCTACTACATCTCCTACATCTGGTTTCTCCATCAAAAAAGGCAATGGAATAGTACAATTGGTAATCAGTTTAGGCTGACTTTTGAGATCACGTCGTCCGCAGTTCTCTGGTGCTCTATCAGGTGTCCTCACCTTGCATCGCTTTTACACCCATAAAGAAGGCTAACATGTCATGTTCATCATTGAGACTTCGAAAAATTTTTATTAACTTTCATAAGACTGGCTAGGGAAAGTTGATGAACAAATTAGGTGTACTCTGTGTTTTGACGCCAATGGAAAAATTATTGACCTTCACTGTAAGAAATGTGGGCATTGGCTGAATCTATCATTTATAAGAGCTGACATTGATGAGGAACCAGTCTAAGGCTGATAGAAGGTTTGAAGTTTGAATTTGATGCACACTTAGTGGGGATGTCAACCACACTGGAACATCACCTTCCCGCGACGGTCTGATACATTTTATTTATAACATTCAACTCTACCTAGTATCCCTAATTCTTCCTAAGAGCAATGCTAGGTCCAATCTCCGGTACTTTTTACTATTTTTATACGAGAAGACAAAATAAATGTGGTGGGACCCAAAAAAAAGTGTCATACTATTTTGTCTTCTTGTATAAAAATAGGGGAGAGTGGATGACCAAAAAGTGGACCTAACATTGCTCTTCTTCCTAATGAAACATTTTCCTCACACTTCACTTGTATGTTTCTTTAGTCCTATATGGGAGAAAAACATTCAGGGAAGTGTGGCGTGCACACTATCTATTCAACTCGCTTTGTTATACTACTTCCCCATGCATGCTCTATGTTGCAGAACAAATAGAAGGTTTCTAGAGCTAAAAAGTGCCATTCAGATTTGAATGTATCTTTCCTGGCAAGGTGCAGGTCACTTGTATCTGATTATTACATTTGATCAAGAACACAATTATATATAGGGGGTAAAAGAGATTAAAAAAAAAATCAGTCAAGGAAAACTCTTAGAATTATGAGAGTGTTTTGTCAAACTTGTGCAATAGAGTTGAATGGGAACAAGGCAGGCATTACAAAATGGATGTTAAAGTCAAAATGTCAACCCAACCGGATGATCCTAAAAACAAATAAATCGTATATACTCCAAAGACTTTTAGACAAGCTATCACTAAAAGAAATACAAGCGACCATATGTTTGTATTAATTACTGAGTAGTGAGCATAAATAAGCATAGATAGAGAAAGGACATCCTAATTCCTAAGATGTTCTTTGCGCTTGTGTTTGTTACTCAATTAAATAATAAAATACATAAAGTGGATTAGATATGCAACTGTGTTAGCTTAGCCCTACTTACAGTTATTTGCGGGAGGTGGAGGAGGACCGTGGTTGGTCGTGGAATGAAGAGTCCAAATGTCTGGGATATCGAGGGCGAGAAGAGGAGGCGACTTGTTGATTTGGTAGCCATATCCGTTGAAGGATTTCAGAGCCCTTGATGTTGATGAGAAACCCTTCTTTCCCATCTTCCGCCATACCACCATCGCCACACCTTGCATTTGTCTTTTTTTTTTTTTTTCTTCCCCTATTAAGTAGTTGGAAAAACAGATGTTCTATTTCTATCCCTCTTATTCTTCTTATATCCTTCCCTCCCACCTAGGGCTGTCAATCAGCCGAGCCTGAGTTGGGTGTTTAAGCTCGTCGGGTCGGGTCGGGTCTTGAACTCATTTGTTAATCTAGTTGAATACAAGCAACCAGTTGTTTGGATCAGCTTGATTAATTTTAATGTGTTATGTTACCTACAAAATTATTAGATTTTACATAAAAGTTAAGAAACTTAATTAGAAAATATGGTTAAGGTAAAAATTAAAGGGTAACTTCCCCATTTTGAGAATTCTCCTATATCTTATTATTATTATCGAAATCCTAACTTACAACGGGAACCCTCTTCAAATAGAACATTTAATACATAGCTGCTTTGTTGGATGACTTTCAAAGATGGATTTTGCTAGCCCCAGTCGCAAATCTTCCAAAGACGCAACTGGGGCCATACAAATGTCAAATATTCTTTGACTTCTGCTTTTTAAACAATTAAAATAATGTAAAATCTCCAAGTGTTAGGCCCATCTTCAAAGATAGGGTCATAGGGTCGGTTGACCGCTAGCCTACCGGTCGACCGCATCCAATACCGGTTGATCACACCCAATACCGATCGACCGCTTATTACACTAAAATGTATGGGGGATTTTTCCAGAAAGGGTGCACTTGACTAGTCGACTGCTTACAAATCTGGTCGACTCCTCAACTACCGGTTGACCGCTCAAAGCTCCGGTTGACCGCTTATGTGTGCATTTTGCCTTAGCCGACTTACTTTATGCTTTTGAGATATTTTGGGATTTTGACAAACCCCAAAACTCTATAAATAGACCCCATTTCGTGGGTTAGGGTTACTAAGGCTTATTTTGAGGGAAAAAGAGAGAGAAAGCTAGGGTTTTACAAGGGGTTTGTGCTAAGATCAAAGGTGAAGCCTGGTTCTCACTTCCAAGGTCCTTCTAAAGCATTAGACTGTAAGGATTCGGTCTTGAAAGATAGATACACTCTACTATTTAACCTTATTATGTTTCTTTAATGAAAGTAAGATGAAAATAGGGTTTTTTTTTTTATGAAACTTAAATGTATAGCATGAGTACATGTATGAATTGCTATGGATAGAAGATGAAATTAAGTGTTGATATGATCAACCATGTCACTCACAAATGATATATGAACACATGTATTGCATCACCGAGCTTTTCGTTAAGTATGAGTATCCGAAAGCTAAAAGTAAAGAAAAGTAAGAAAGAAGAAAGAAAGAACAAGTATGAAAGGATGCTAGTATAGTAAGACCAGGTACGATTACTAGTCATTTGTTTAAAAGTAAGGTTGTACAAAGATGCCAACTAGGGGGGGGGGGGGGGAGTTGGTCAAGGATGCTAATGTACTAAGACCAGGTACAATCGCTAGTCATTTGGCTTTAAAGTATGTATGATAGAGGGTATTTTAAACACCTTTCTCAAGCTCCCATAAGAAGACATTTGTAAAGCAATGAAATATGGCACTTGTAAAGTAAAAGACATAAAGTAAATTGTAAAAGTATGGTTTCAAGTAAGCTCGTGAAGTATATGTTTTGAAAAGTATGCACATTTTAGATTTGAAAGAATGGCTTCCACACTCTGATTTAAAGGATGTATGATTGTTTTGATGAACTGTTATATGAATGTATGTTAATGTTTATAACATCATTATCTAGTTCTAGGCTTAGCCGAACTGTTATTTTCGGCAAGTCCATTCGACATCTATGCTCCGGGACCATGAGTTGAGGGGAGGAGTACATAGAGGAAGAGCTTGCTATGAATCATCCTGAGGAGGGAAGGGACCTTGATAGGTGGTCCTATCTTGACTACTATTGAGTGATGAGAGGGAGAGAAATGTATATCAGTTTCTTTTGAATCCTTTTTGTTTGTATAAACCTTGGAACTGCAATTTGTGTTATTAATAAATTTTGAGGTTCACTTTTAGTATGCCTTATATGCTCTTGCAGGATGGTTTGATATGTAAGTTACGAGCTTAAGTCTCACATTCTCCTAGGTGGGATTTTGGGTCGCGACAAATACACCTCTCTTTATCTCTTCCACATTTTGCTCGACTTAAGTACACTTGCTTTAATCACCCGTCAAATGAAAAATGATAAAGAGAAATACTAGCCCAAGGCATAGACTTCCAAGCTCTCACTATGGTAGCAACAAGTGTTGTTACTTTTCCCTATTACTTTGAGAACTGATATAAATAAAAAAATTCTTATTTGAAAATTTTGTTTCCTTAATCTTTTGTTACCATGAGAATCGGTATAAGCCAAGTCTTGTACACACAATGAGAATTCGGGAAAAAATTGAATTATGCTGCGCTCTCGCCTCTCTACTCATTCAGCCTCTCAATCTCACTCCCCAAATACTCTCGAGTCATAAGAGGAGATAAATTACTATTGCAGTTAGATCCATGCTTGTCCATTAAGGTTTGGTAGTTGAGCTATCTCTCCATCTCCACTCTCTGTGGTCTTTCTCTGACATATTTGTTTATGAGTAATTTCCCAATGCATTTTAGAGGTGTATTTGAGCCGAGCTTGGCCAAGTTTTAGCTTGGCTTGAACATGCTCGAGCTCGGTTTGAGCTTGTTCAAGCTCGGATATTTAGGCTTGAGCTTGGCTTGAACGAGTTTGATCGAGTTTGAGCTCTGTTCGAGCTCAAACTTTATTCAAGCCGAGCCGAGCTCAGGTTGACTCAAGCTTGATTCACTGAATTTTTTTTGTTTAATTTTACAAAGTTTTAAGAAAAGTGTATAAATAAATTACAATACAAGAAACTACAAAAGAATACTTTCATATATGAAAATAAGATTTGTGAGTAGTTCGTCGATCGAAGAATAGAGAGTTAGATCATAATTTCTGATTTTAACTTAATTTTTTTGTCATTATTATCTCTTAAACTTATTTGTTATATATATATATATATTCGAGTTGAGCTCAAGCCGAACCGAGCTTTAAACAAGTCAAGCTTCAAGCCAAACCGATCTAACAGGGTGTGGCTTGAGCTTGGCTTGTTTAAACATTTGAGCTCAAATAAAAGCTTGGCTTGATTAGTTCGAGCCTGAAATGCTAGCTTGAGCTTGGCTCAAACGAGCCCAGCTGAGTCGAGCTATCTTGGCTTGAGCGTAGCCCTAGTATTTTCTATCCAAAAAATAAAAATAAAAATTTCCAGTGCTTTAGTCTCATCATCCCCTAGAGTAGAAGTTAAACCTCCAGATCACTAAATTCCTTTACTATCTACATCCGACTCGTTATCTTGCCGCCCCTCTTCTATGTTTATTTCTTGATATGTGGGCCTCTTACCCACTCTGTTCATACGTGGGCTTCACCGTTACCAGACTAAGGACATCGGGGCCCAAGGTCATTTCCATGTCCTTACTTTGTTCCGGTTGTAGGCAGTGTATCACCCCGGTGGCTTAGGTTTCGAGTTTATTGGATACTAATCAAACTAACCCGGGTTGGGGTTGAATCACGTGTATAAACTTCCAACTTTTCTTTTACAAATTTTATTTTCTTATATCCGGTAGCCACACCACGTGTTCACCCACTATGAAAGTTTGGAAAAAAAAATCAAATACTGTGACCGTTGCTAAGGGTTTATTTAGATAAACTTATTTGACAAGAGAATGACTTCTTCAGAATAACTTTTAACTATTTTTTTCTAAAGAATTGGAACTTCCCACAAAAGTCAGTGGGGGCAACTTCTCCTAAAAGCTAACATTTCAAATTTTTATGACTTTTGCTCATAGAGAAGTTACTCTCTTAAATGACGACCCAAACGACATTTTAACCGGCTTTTGACTCTTTAAGAACCAAAACTCACTAAAGTCAATTTAGAAGTGTATCGAAACATACCTGACACTCCTAAAAATCGAATGATGTTTGTATAATAACGTTCCCTATCGCGACCCAAAATCCCCCTTAGAAGTTTTGGAGACATTGACTCATGACTTATCATATCAAACCATCCTGTGAGAATACACAAGGCATACAAATAGTGGAACTGGAATTTTCTTTATACTAAAGATTGTGATATATTCCAAGTACGGCCCTTCAGCTTCGCCTGCTTATGAGAGCTCTTTATTTCCTCTTTTTACTCTAGCTCATAGCTCAGAAACTAGAAGGGGATTCTCCCTCATAGTTACTTGTCTGTTTTCTCCTTTCTTCTAGCTCATAGCTTAACTCATAGCTCAACTAAGAAGATTCTCCTTTATGTTCAATAACCGTTTAACAAAACATGCATAAAATAGACATTCCCACTTATAAAAAAGAATACACATCACTCCCTCACCCCTCTCAGTAATAATCCGGATAAGGCCACCTATCCAGTGCCCTCTCCTCTACTGGATGACCCATGGTAGGCTCCTCCTCGACATACTCCTCCTCGACCCATGGAGCTGGAGTACAAATATAGAATGGACTTGCCGAAGATAAGAGTTCGGCTGACATGGAATACTCATCATATACAAGCCATTAGATAATAATGTCATAACATTAACATACTTTCACATACAGTTGGTAGGGATACACATGCAACTGAATCAAATGCGGAAATCATACTCATGTGCATACTTTTCAAAACATATACTTTTTGTTTCTTTCTTTTGAAATCACATTCTTTTCAAGCTTCTTTGTCTCTTTTACTTTACACATGTCATATTTCAGTTACTTTGCACATAGCTTATTATGGGAGAGTACACTTGACTAATGCCTACCCTAGAGTGAGTAGAGTCCATTAGTATCCTTCACATACACATGAGGCGTGCCTAGCAACCATACCTGGTCTGAGTATACTAGCACCCTTGACCAACCCCCCCGTTGGTATCTTTGCACATACTTATGTTTGGAATCAGATGACTAATGCCCAACCTAGAGTGGTTAGAGTTCATTATCATCCTTCCAATATCTTTATTATATTTCCATGAGATCAGATGATTAATGCCTACACTCTAGGAGTAGAGTCCATCAACATCCTCCCAATAACCACTTAATTTGTTAATCTCTTTTATTTCTCTTTTCGGATACACATACATATACAAAAGCTCGATCATGCATACACGTGTTCTTACAAAATTGTGAGGGAACATGGTAGACAATGGAAACACTTAATATATTACACTTGCTTTGTTCAATTCCATTCAAAACAATCATCTAGGCATGTACATAGGGTAATACACATGGTTTCATCAAAACATCGCTTTATATCGTTTGTTTACAGTATAGAATTCATCACAAGTCACTAGTAGGATTTCCTACTAGTTTACATCCAAACACATAGCTCACATCTTGGGTTTTCAATAGAAAATGCAACAAGATTAAATAGTAGAGGGTATCTACCTTTCTAAGATCGATTCCCTTCGATCTAGCACCTTGGGAAAGCTTGTGGTAGTGAAGATCGGACTTCAAAATCAATGATCAAGCTTTACTTTTGATCTCGGTAAAAACCCTAGCTTTCTCCTCTTTCTTCTCTCTCTTTTCTCTCAAAATTTAACCCTAAGAGTTTATGAAACTCAAACCCCAAGAAATGGGGCTTATATAGAGTGTTTGGGGTTTGGCAAAACCCCAAAACACCCCCCAAAATATATTGCAAAAGCACTAAAGCAAGTTGGCTTGGCAAAAATGCAAGGGAACAGTCGACTAGTCCCAAAACATCCCACTGGAATATTTCACCATACAAAAGAGCACGTTCACCAGTCGACCGGTCAAACGAAGCGGTCAACCGGTTGCCTAGGGATCAACCGGTCTGGGCACCGGTCAACCGGTGGTGCCCTGTTTTGCCTGGTTTGGCTTGTGGTTAAACTTTTGACACTTAGGATGGTTTTCTCTTTTGTTTTAACACACTTAGGACATTCAAAAGGTCCTTAGGACCCTAACACATACACTAAAACATCCATGGAACTTTGATTAGATACAAACACTTCATTTTCATTACGAACATGTTTAACCATTACATGGAGGATCCTTATGCACTGGCACTATTCACAGCAATATTCACAGTGCCATGCACATGAGTAATTTTGGGGTTCTACATTCCCCCCACCAACTCTTTCCTCACTGTAGATCTCCTTTGATTCCATGCTGATCTTGCTATCGTGTCCAAACGGCCCATTTGCTAATGTACGCCAGTCATTGATCCTACACTAAAACTTCCATGGAACTTTGATTAGATACAAACACTTCATTTTCATTACGAACATGTTTAACCATTACATGGAGGATCCTTATGCACTGGTACTATTCACAGCACTATTCACAGTGCCATGCACATGAGTAATTCCGGGGTTCTACATTCCCCCCGCCAACTCTTTCCTCATTGTAGATCTCCATTGATTCCATGCTGATCTTGCTATCGTGTCCAAACGTCCCATTTGCTAATGTACGCCAGTCACTAATCCTCTTCTACATCCCCTATCCCATGCTACCAACGTTGTCCCCAAGGCTCTGATCATCGATGGAATCAGACGATACCTCATTAACCTCATCATATACCACCCTTCATCCTCTACAAACCTTGCGTACAAGGGCAGAGTCAGGGAGCGGGGAGGGGCCATGGCTTTCACAATTTTAACATTTTTTCTATTATATAGGTATTATTTTAAAAAGTAAATAAAATATAATTTCTATAAGTAGTCACCCCCCAAGTTAAGATGTAATTGTTGATTATGTGAAAATTTTGGCAGCCTCATAAATTTTATAATTTTATAATATGTATAATATACAAATTTAAAAAGTAGTTGATTTTATTTATATAACGACTCTCCCAAAAGGGAGGGTTGTTTTTCTTTTGTATAGACCATTGTTAGAATGCAACATTAACAAATATTAGGAAAATAGTTAACGTACCTGGGATCTCCATTTGCAAACGTAATGGCTGGTTCTCATTGGTACACGCCCACTTTGAAATTCTCACCGCAGTGGGTAAGTATTTAAGAGTGGGTTGTGAACCAATGTGGACAAGCCATTACGTTTGCAAATGGATATCCCAGGTACACCTATCACTGCTCCAAATATTATGATCATGATTGACCCATTACTAAAAAAACATAATTTCTTGGAGCTCTATAATATTTTGTGTATGCCTAATCATTCTCCACAAAACTCATTAAAATTTTAATATATGTACTTTCCATGACGTATCAATATTTCTCTCACCTTCCCCTCCATATGATTCTCAAGTGTCTGTCATACTATATGAATGTTCCTCATCATCAATATTACGCCTCTCATTTGTTCTGAATCCTTATTGGTTCGTAAGACAATTCACTCCCACAAGCACTATTCCTTATCCTCATATCTTTCTCTACTTAGATCTAGCACCAACACACTACTCTCCATATAGGGATGTCAAAGGACTAAGCTAGGGCCTTGATCTTACTGGGCCTGACCCTTATTCACCAGGTTAAGGTCCTAGCCCCCAGAGGGCTTGAACTTGCTAGGCCCAAGCCCTACTCTCAATGGTTAGGGCCAGGCCATGGCCAAAAGAACAAAAAAGTCATGTTTTAGTGATTTTTTTTCTACATTGATTGCCACCTTGACATACAACAAGGGGCGGAGCCACATGGGGTCCAGGGGGGCTGAAGTCTCCCCAAACTTTGAAAAATAACTGTATACTATCAACATGGGCGTAGCCTGGTAGTAGAGACGAAGTCGGGTGGCGGTGGGGGATCTAAACCCCCTTGAACTTTTGAGGGAAAAAAAAGTACATTTATAGTTATATTATTTAATTTAAGAGGACATAGGAATGGGAAGAGGGCAATTGCTCCCCTCAAATTTTAAAAAAAATAAGTTTTATATTATATTATTTAGTTTAAGATGGCATAGCCATGAGCAAGTGAATAGCTGCACAAAGAGACGAGATGACCCATAAATTTGGCCCAAAATTTTATTTCCAGGGTCTAAGCCCCTGAACCCCCACACCTCAGTGTTAGCCCCCTCAGAAGAAATTCCTGGTTCCATCCCAGCATATAACCCTCCTTTATTTGGGTTTGGAACCGACTTAGAGAGCAACATGACAGAGTTTTAGTATCATTCGCTTGTTAGTATTAGTACACTCCATATGTAGAGACCCGAATCTAATTTCATGCCATTATCATGTTTAGAAAGGATACATTAGTCAAACTATGTATGCGTAGTGTATTTCTTGCCAATTATCATTTATGAATGTTTAAAAAGGTTTAAAACATGAAACCAAGGAAAGAACAAATGAGGAAAATCCAAAAATGAGGTCGACCAAGCAAACCGGTTGACTGGACCTCCAAACTGGCTGACCGCTTGGTGGGAAACCCAAACCAGTATCCCATTTGGCAATCCGGTCGATCGGATGTCATAACCGGTCGACCACCTGGTGGATTTTTGAGAAAATAGGGGCTTCCTAGCTCCAACCAGTAGACCGACTTCCCAAGCCGGTCGATCAACTTTCGTATATTGGGGTTTTCCCTTTTTTTCAAGAGTTTTAAGGGTAATTTGGGGTAAAACCCTAATACTATAAATAGGCCTTCTATTTTGGGGTTTTAGGGTTTCTAACTATTCTAATCCTAATTTGGTAAAGGAGAGGAGAAAATCCTAGGTTTTCTCAAGCATTTGGATCATAGGAAAATGATCATGAAATGATTCTTTAATTTAAGTTTTGCTATGATTTGGATGTAATATAATGAATGTGTACAATTTGAGATAGAGGAAGGAAATTATTATGGTATTGTGGAATAGAATAATGAGGATGAGATGTATGTTGGAGTTTTGAATTGAATGATGTATTGTCTTAATGAGAAATTGGAGGTTTTGTATGCAAATAGTGGTTTAAGGTTCATGTTTTTCTAGATTATTACTTGTGAAAATATTGTCTGGTGAATGATGATAATGCCGAGTTCTAATTGAAGTAGCATGATTATGTACGTTCAATTGACGAAACTATGAAATCGATATGCTTTGTTAAATAATGTATGTTGTTGAATTTGCATGTAGTGATGTATTGTCGGGTGGATAAACCTTCAGATTTAAATCTCGTGAGTCTTAGTCTTCTATCATGATGGGACGGGGTGCATGATGGATCATTGAAGGTATCGGATTGGTAATCTAAAGTGTTATTTGATTGATGAGAGTATCACCTCTTACTCACTATTATGATAGACTCACAAGCATGATAAAAGCACGATCATGAATTATGGGAAATAAATAATGGGTTTGTGAAATTGCATGATGATTTTCCCGAGCTTGAGTACCACCCTTCTAAGATCATGAGGTATGCGTACCTAAGCGAGTGAATCACAAGTAATTCTGTGTGCACCAAAGTAAAGTGCTATGGGGTGGTACTCAATATGTAGAGTATAGTAATCTTTTTCACCTATATAGTGAAGAGTTGTTTTAAGTTATTACTAAGGATTACGCATGTTAATGGTGTTCACATGAGAATAAGAAAATGATGACTTATGAAAGGAAAGAAAAAAAGAATAAGATAAGAAAGGAAATAAAGAATGATGAGATAACCATGATGCTTCTGCACTCTGATTTACTCATGTTGTCTGTTTTGGAATATTATGTTGAACTTGTTCAGATTATGATTATACTATCCATGATAAATATGTTATGTCAATGCTTCTGATATTGTTACTTAGGAGTTCATATTCATCGAGCCGCTTGTTGCTCAGCCTATGTTTTTCATGTTGGCAGGTTTAGGTTCCGAGACGACAGTGGAGCCTTGGGTGGAGGAAGATTACGGAGAAGAGGAAGAATGTGATCTTCTTGAGGAAGGATCGAGGGACCTCGATCGCTTTCCCTATCATTATAGTTTGGTTTAAGGGTTGTAATCAATATTTTGAAACCAGATTCCATTTTGATGACTTCTAAGTTTACTTATATGGTTGGGGATTATGTTTGAATGATTTGGATATCATGAACTCGGTCAATTAGTTAGACTTATCAAAGAAGTAAATTGATATGTGTACACGTTGAAGAGAAATTTTCAGGTTCATATTTTAGTATTGCCTTGCATACTTAAATGTTAATTCAAACTAAGCAGTGTCTCAGGCCTAAAGTCCTATTTTAGTCTAGATGAGATTTTGGGATGTGACACCATAATTGTTATTGTTAAATTGTTAGTATTAGGTGGTGTTTAGTAACACTAATCTAAAAAGAAGAGCTTATTTGAAAATTGTGCTTAGTAGGACTTTAGATTGTTAAGTTGAAGGTTAATCATGTCTACATTTTAAAGATTTTAGAGGTAGAAACATCTACTTTAAAAAGTAGCTCCATAGCTACTTTTTAAAGTAGAGGGAGCTACTTTTTAAAGTAAAGGTTTTTACCTCTAAATTCTCTAAAATGTAGACATGCAATTAACCTTCAACCTAACAATCTAAAGTCCAACTAAGCATAATTTTCAAATAAGCTCTTCTTTTTAGATTATTGTTACCAAACGTCACCTTAGTACCACTATATATATTTATTAAAAAAAGGGGAAAAAGCGTTACAACTTATCACTAGTAACATTAAAACTCTTTGGAAAGATACTACATTATTAGTTTGTTGCACATACACATAGGAAGTTTTAGCCTCAATTAAATTTAAGAAAATAAGAAAGAAAAATGTTACAAAATACTATCTTTTGAAAGATTCCAGAAAGATACTATAATACAGTGTTAGTATGTTACAGATACACACAATAAGGTTTAGCCTCTTAGGTTATTATAAGTATTATGTTATTACATTATATCTGTAATATATTATATAGAATATTGTTTATGATATATAGCATATAAAGGGTTGGGTTGGGCCGGTCTAAGAACTTACCAGGCCCGATCCTTGAGTAAGGGGCCCTTTCAAAATTAGGCACAATGTGGCTCAGTTCTAGGGCCTTATTAAGGGAAAAAAACCATCTATTTTATAGGCTTTGAAGGGGTAGGTCGGGCTGAGGCCCTCTCCAAAGGGCCGGATTGACAACCCTACCTCCATATTACTACCCCGACGGCAGTCACCATGACCAGAAAATAGTTCCTGTTGTTTTATTTTCCTACTTTCTTACCCTTTCGACTTCTACCTTCATCCTTTGTTTCCCCTTTGTCAACTTATCCCCTAGCGGTCCCTTTCCCACTTTTCTTTGCCATTCCTAGTAGTTGATGTCTAGTACAGTTTCTACAATCTTCTTACTTCATCACAGTCTCTTTTGATTTATATATATTTTTGGGATACCACGCCTGTTTGTTCTTTATCATAAAAATAAATATTTTTAGCCTCACTCTCCCCCATTGTACTCGCCACTTTTGATCGCCACTTTTGAGACAAAAAGATAAGTTTCTTGTCTCCCCTCCCCAAAAAAGGCGAGTGCATGGCCGATTGAACATAACAGTTCCACACCTATGTTTGTTGTGACATTGGGCGTGATTAGGGTTTCAATCCCTATTGAGATGCCAAGGCCTAACTTTCAATGCTAAGCTTTTAACTCTACTTTGAACAAATACTAGCACCACTAACCAGGGTTGCGGTCTAATTGTGTGCCGTGTACCCCACCTCCAAAAAAAGGAACCTAGCATTTCCCTAAAAATAAATGAGGTCTTGGTTTCTTCCTATTTCATTGGAGTTCATAGCTAGGGAGTCAATGGACCGGCCTGAGCTTAAATTTTTGTAATTTGTAAATAAAATCGGCCGAGTCCAACCTGTCAAGAGGTTTTTTGAGGCCTGGTTCTAACCTGTTGACTCCCCTCATAGCTCAATGTTCCAAAAATTGGACTTCACAATGCACACTAGGATTTTAAAACTTTTTAAAAAAAAATTTTGGATAGAATTTCTCCTGTCCTCACCTCTTTCATCGAACGTGAGAACCCTTTTGAACTTGCCAAAAATACATCCGATCACCAAGAGCATTGGATATCTCCCTATTCATTTCTCTCTTAGTCTCTCTCTTATTTTCTTGATATGAATGAAAGAAAAAAATAATTTTCAAAAATTCGATACTCATATATACAAATCGAAACCCAACAGGAGGACGAGTTGGGCACCACACCTCTTGAGAACACCATCAAACAAATACGAGCAACTGTAATTATTGCTTCATCGGAATTTATGTGAAAGAGTAATGCTAGGTATACTTTCATTATCTTCCACTTTCCCTTTTTTGGGGACAAGAAGACAAAGAAAAAGTGAGGAACCCACAAAAGTTGTTACATTTTTGTCTTCTTATCAGGAAAGTGGATGAGAAAGAAGTGGGCTAATCATTGCTCTATGTGAAAAACACCCTTCTGTCCATCTATCTCCGTCAAATTCAAAACAAAACATGTAAACCTTCTCTCCCCCCCCCCCCCCCCCTTAACAACATTGTTACTTTACATTTCTAATTTTTTTGCTTTCTATCAACAAAGACCGACAACCTCTTATTCTGGTGCAGAGGCGGGCCAAACCCACTTGATAATTTCCATGATGGTGAAGGAACTAACATTGGAAATGAACTCCTATGTAGCAACTGCGATGGTGCAGGGGCAGGCCAAGAAACACCCTCCTTCCTGTCTCCTCTCTCTCTATCTCACCTCTTTGTCTCTTAGGAGAAGTGGGAACCATCTCTTCTTGGGATTGTTTCCATTCTACAAAGGGCCGCTCGAGCAGGCCTTACCACCGCCTGAGTGGAAATGGCCAGAGGACAGGATTTATTCGGGAGAGCTTCACTCAAGCAGCGACAAAAGCTTCACTCGAGCGGAGGCCGATAAGGAGATAGGGTTTTCAGTACTGGAGCAAACCGCTCGAGCGGTGGTAAGCTCCACCCGAGCGGAGGTCACGAGATTAGGTCACTTAATCTTGATTTCTACCCTAGTATAAATAGTATCTTTGTATAAGAGTTTGACAAGTTAAGCTAAACCTCTTTCTGAGATAGAGAGATTGTTTGAGAGGCTAGAAGTCATTGTATTCTCTTTCCTTTGATTTTAGTGAAGAAGGTGATCTCTCCGTGGATGTAGCCCATACCAGGTGAACCACGTATATCCTGTGTGTTCTTGTGTGTTTTTTGTTCTCTTTCAACAAATTACTTTCACCACAAATTGGTATCAAAGCTAGGTTGGTTCGAAGCAATGACATCGAAAAGTTCTAACACCAAGTTCTATGTTGCAAGATTTGATGAGAAGGGTAACTTTAGTTTATGTTAGAGTTGGGTGAAAGATCTATTGATACACAAGGTTTACACAAAACGCTTAAGGGTAAATCAATGAAACCGGAGTTAATGTTCGATGATGATTGAGAAGATTTGGAATTGAAGGCGGCGAGCACCATTAGGTTAAGTCCATCTGACGACATTCTCTACCACATGGTCAATGAAGATTCATCACCGGAGCTTTGGATAAAACTCAAGAGCCTATATATTCATAAAGTAGAAACTTCATACTCTCAAGATGAAGGAAGGTGGGATCTCATGGAGTACATGAATGGGCTCAACAGAGTAGTCAATAAGCTAGCAAGTATTAATGAGAAAGTCTGCGATGAGGATCATGCCCTATAACTACTCTTTTCACTTCCATCCTTTTATGAACACCTCGTTACAACCCTACTCTACGGAATGATACCCTAGAGTCAGAAGACATTGTAATAACCCTAATCTCAAATGATTTGAGAAAGAAAAAATTGGAAGAAGAAAATACACATGCTGATGGTTTATTTATAAGAGGAAGAGCAAAGGAAAAGGTAAATGAGAAAGAACAAAGAAGGGGGATGTTGAAATCAAAGTCTGAAAGGACTCGACCTCAATATTACCATTGCAAGAAATATGGTCACATTAAAAAAGACTGTAGAATCCTAAAGGAGGAACAAGAAAGGAAAATGGAAAGGGCAAGAGGGAAAGCCTCAGATCAAGCTAATGCAGCTTCAGAAAAAAGTAGTGATGACGAAGTCTTTTGCACTTATACAAGTAAGGAAACCTATTCTGACTCTTGGATTTTAGATTCCGTATTTTCATATTATATATGTTCAAATAAAAACTGGTTTGATACATATAAGAACTATAATGGGGGTATAGTTTTGATGGGGAGTGATGCAGTTTGTAAGACAATAGGGATAGATACTGTCAGGATTAAGATTTTTGATAGAGTAATTCGAACCCTAACTGATATTAGGCATGTAACTGATCTTAAGAAAAAATTGATTTCTTTAGGTACAATGGAAGCCATTGGGTGTAAGTACACAACTTCAGGTGAAGCTTTGAAGGTAGTCAAGTGAACCATTGTTATCCTGAAGGGCATAAGGACTGGAACCCTATACAAGATGATAGGGAATACCGTTATAGGTGGAGTCACAATCGGCTCATCAGAAGGGAACGATGAGACCAAGCTATGACACATGAGATTGGGCCATATGAGCAAGAGAGCCTTAATGAAACTTCACAATAGAAAGCTCCTAAAAGACATTAAGACATGTAAACTACAGTTTTGTGAACACTATGTGTTCGGGAAACAATTAAGAGTGAGGTTTAAGACCTCTTCACACTGCAGTGAGAGAAATCTGGATTATGTTCATTCAGATGTGTGGGGACTAGCCTCGGTGAAGTCCCTGTCGAGATCTCTATATTATGTCACATTTATAGATGATTTCTTGAGAAAGGTTTGGGTGTATTGCATGAAGCAAAAGTCTGATGTATTCGATATTTTCAAGCAATGGAAGGCCAGAGTTGAAAAGCAGATTGGAAAGCAGGTGAAGTGTTTGAGGTTAGACACTGGAGGAGAATATACATCTGTAGAATTTAATAAATTCTGCAAAGATGAAGGTATTGCTAAAACTTCACTACATCCAGAACTCCACAACAGAATGGAGTGACAGAGCGAATGGACAAAACACTCCTAGAAAAAACTTGGAGTATGAGGATCAATGCTTGATTGAAGAAAGACTTCTAGATAGAAGCAATCAACACAAAAAGTTTTTTGATCAACATATCACCTTCTATAATAGTAGAACTCAGGACACCAGAAGAGGTTTGGTAAGGAAAACCTTATAATTATCTGAAGCTGAGGATTTTTGGTTGTCTAGCATATGCACATGGTGATCTAAGGAGTAAGCTTGATGCAAAGTCAAAGAAGTGCATTTATCCGGGTTTCCATAAAGGAGTTAAAGGCTAGAGACTTTGGGATCCTAAAACAAGGAGAAATTGTTGTGAATAGGGAGCATTGTGATGATGCAAGCGGCAGTATAAAGCATTCAGTTTAGGTCGAGCTGGATAGATTTGTATCGGATGAAAGTGATGAAGAATCACCTCAAATCGAGAGAGTCATTCAACAACCACAACTACGAAGATCACAACGGGTTCGAAAAGTACCCAGAAGATATGATGATGAAACAAATTAACATGGTAGCTTTTGCTCCATCAAGATACAAGATGCAAAACCGGTTAATACTCCATTGGTGGCCCGTTTCAGGTTATCCTCTCAGTTATCTTCGGTGACAGATGAAGAGAATGAAGAGATGCTAGAATTCTCGTATGCAAGTGCTGTAGGTAGCTTGATGTACGCTATGGTTTGCACTAGACCTGACATCTCACAATGTGATAGTGTTGTTAGTAGGTACATGGAGAATCCTTGAAAGGAGCACTGACAAGCAATTAAGTTGATTTTGAGGTACTTAAAGGGTACTATTGATGTCAGAGTCATGTTCAACAAGAAAGACAAATGTGAAGTAATTGAGTATGTTGATTCTGACTATGCTGGGGACTTAGAAAATATTGAGAAGGTCTATTACAAGGTACTTGTATACACTGGGTGGAGGACCAATTTGTTGGAGATCCATGTTGCAGCCTACTACAACATTGTCAACGACCGCGACTGAATACATGACAGCTTCAACAACAACCAATGGAGTAATTTGGTTGAAGACTCTGGTTGGTGAACTGAGGGTAAAGCAAGAGAAGATGATTCTTTTCACTGTGACAACCAAAATGCTATACACTTGGCGAATAATCAAGTTTATTATTCAAGAACGAAGCACATTGATGTGTGGTTCCACTTAATAAGATATGCAATATCTAAAAATGAGATTTTATTGGAGAAAATTAACACAAGTGAAAACCCTTCAGATATGATGACAAAGCCAGTTACCATTTCCATGTTTAAACATTGCTTGGGCTTGGTCAACATTTGATGAGTTCGATGGAAGGCCACACCCTTATGAGGCGGGGGTGTGAAGACATCTTTGAAAAAGTAGTTATCCTTCATCCGAGGCAGAGCACAATTGAAGCCAAGGTGGAGAGTGTTGGAATTGTCTCAATTCTGCAAAGGGCCGCTCGAGCGGGGCTTACCACCGATGTAGCGGAAATGGCCAAGGGGTAGGAGTTATTCGGGAGAGCTCAGCTCAAGCGGCAACAAAGCTCTGCCCGAGCGGAAGCTGATGAGAAGATAGGGTTTTGAGTATTGGAGCAAACCGCTTGAGCGGTGGTAAGCTCTGCCCGAGCGGAGGTTGTGAGATTAGGACACTAAATCTTGTTTTCTACCCTAATATAAATAATATATTTGCTTTAGGGTTTGACAAGTTAAGCCAAATGTTTTCTGAGATAGAAAGATTATTTGAGAGGTTAGAAGCCATTGTATTCTATTTATTTTGATTTTAGTGAAGAAGGTGATCTCTCTGTGGATGTAGCCTATATCGGGTGAATCACGTATATCTTGTGTGTTTGTTGTTCTCTTTCAACATGTTACTTTCACTGCCCCGGTGCGCCCCAACAATTCGTTTCCTCTCTCTCCTTATTCGTATTTTCAACTGAAGAGCTCGGCACATACATGTACGTGTAGGTAAGCAAGAGGCCACAAGCGTAGACGTACCTTACATAATTATTTAGTAGTAGAGACTAGAGTGACATTTGACCAAAAAGGTGGGTCTTTCAGCGGATCCTTGTTCACAAAGGAGGACTGGACGGACAGCACTGGTCGTCCTACTATAACCTTGTCGGAACACGACGGTTGCATTTGTCCCTGAAAGCACAACCTTGATTGATTCCAAAAACGTATGATTAGTGATTCTTCTTTGGGTACATCAAAAGAAAGGGCAGTATGTTAGAGCAATTCATAATAAAAAGAGGGATACATGCATAGAATGCCCTAAAATGTCGGTAGGGCACTGTGGCATATAAGTGACCCCCAGACATATGCATCCATGAAGATTCACAAATCTCCATCAAGGAAAACAAAATCTAAGATCTTTGATTTAATGGGCTGATGGGTTAGAGAGTTTAGACTGGGAGCAGGTCACATGGTGGAGCTCGGGAGGGATGTCACATGCGTTAAAATATTCATGCACAAACGATAATAGGTATTGATAGGAAAAGGACACGAGAGCTCGTACAGAACATTGGAGCAGATACAACACAACAACGGTGTCAATATAAATTAAAGAACAGAGAAAAGTGGATGCAGGTGAGAGAATAGAGTCAAAACGCTACGTCTCCAATGTCCAATGCATCATTCATTCATTATGTTTTAATTATTCAAATATATAATGTACTTACAACCAAAGCGTCCATCCATGCATCCCGATCGTATGACTATGACATGCCATCTCTGAAAATCAAACGCATTGACTTGGACATGAAAACTCAGATAAAGGGGAAGTACAGCTCCGCTGTAATACTAGAGTAGAGGGAGGGATATTTTAGACGTTCCGGCTATGATCTACTTAGCCATACTTTGCCATACATGTTATTGTGCATGCCTTTATCCAATTGCTTGTGTCACAAGGATGCTTGTGACCTAAAAAAAAATGCCTCAAATTTAGTCCTACATCGGTGGGTTAGGCCTCCTTTTATACCTTAATAAAGCCACCACCTCCCTCTCTTTTTGAGAGGGTTGTGTGGTTGCAAATAGTTTGTGCTACAAGGGTGTGTGTGTGTGAGAGTGTGATTGTGTGTGTTATTTTCTTCTATTCATAGTGACAAAGTCAGGGTTCGAAAATAATTCGATAAAGGTCAAGTTCGAAAAAATTAAAAAAAATTTGGGAATAAAATAATAATTATAAAAAGATATCCAACAATTTAATTTGATAATATACAAAACAAGCCGTTTACTTTGTCAAACTAAACAAATTATTATAAAATTCGTGAATAATTTGGCACACCTAAAATTCATGAATAATTCGTTAATTTTTTTTAAAAATGAAAAATTTTATTACTATTCTTTTAAAATAAAAACAAACTTAGAAGAAGGAGAAAGTTACTTTGAACAAGATATTCCTTAGATTGTAACTCTCGTCCTTTATTATATATTCTGGGCATGTCTTCCTTACCTTTCAAAAAAAAATAAAAAATAAATAGAACTTTAGGCATTTGCTGAAATTCGAAATCAACCATAGAACTCAACCACAAGACACGTGATTGGCGTGAAAGGAAGAAACACGGGTGCAATACTACTAATGGATCTATCCTTGGAGATAAGATCACATCCAATTGCAATTGGTTTCAAGAGAATTCAATCCCATATGTACACACGTGAATTTGGAAGAGAAAAAAATTAAATTTGAATTTTCGGTTTTTCCCTTATCCAATCCACATATGCAATTGAATTCTCGCAATTGAATGTGATCCGATCTCCGTGTTTCATTCCAGAGTTCAAGAACCACCAATTATCTCAATGCTTATCTTTCTAATTTTCCTAAAAAGGGGAATTTAGTGCTAAGAAAAAAAAATGCTAAAACAGATAAAAAGAATTAATTACAACATGTTTTTTTTTTTTTTTTTTTTTCTGTTGAGGGTATCATTTAACTACGATTAATAGGTAGAACAATGGTTAGTGGTTAGCTTGGGAGATTGGAGCTTTTGTGGGGATCCTCAAACCTCTCTCAATAGGGAGGCCACACCCCACCACTGGCACAAGAGACGGACGTAAAAAAGGAGGTATTTGTACAAATGGGAAAGTGTGAGAAATATAGAGATGATACTTGTAAAAGGAGGGAGGGAGAGTTAGGAATCCAAACTTGAAACTTAATGCTAAGCCCAATCTCCGTACCCTCACCCTTTTAGATAATAAAACAAATGACTTTATGTGAGACTCACAAGTGTGCTTATACTTTTTGAATTATGAGAGTATATATGCTTAACATTTGTCTACTTGTAAAAAGAGAACTAGAAGTTTTACTATCTCATTATATTAATCGAGACTAATAATATTAGATATTTTATTTTGAATAAAATTATTTATAACTCATAATTTTTTATATAAAATTAAAAAATTAAAATCTAAGTAATGCTACTGGAAATAGTAAACTAAAAATACAGTTTTGTCAAATCCGGTTATCACCATAGATGATTTGGCTCCTTTAATCAATTAGTATCATTTTCAATTGGCCAAAGTATTAAATCATACAAATACAAAAAGTTACATATATTTCTCTTAATAATGGAAAATTTCTGACAGATTCTATATAAATCAATAGATTTCAAAAAATAATTTATGAATCCCTCAAAATTTTAAAAATAATATTATGGTAATTCCAGTAATAACATGAATTCTAAAATAATTTATTTCAGTAGAATGACATGTATTTTAAAACCATATACACTACATCCTGACCTAGATGGGATCTAGGTTAGATCCTTACCTCATTTCTGTCACAAAATTCCTTTATTTTAAGTCTTTAATGTTGTTCTCCTCATTTTTCTTGACTTTTTCATTGTGCTAGAGAATTACTAGTAAGAATGGTCTCTGAGGTCTAGTGTTTTAGAGATGATAAAAAGTTTTCCTTTTATTTTGTGAAGTGTTACAGAAAATATGAAAACAAAAGAAATTTGTTAACGTGTACGTGTGGCCTCTAGCCCCCCACCCTACACACACACATTTTACATATGAAATTCTTTACTCTCTTAAATTCTCTCAACTCCCCCTTCAATCTCTCCCCATTTTTCTATCATTTTAAAAATCAAACCACCACTCAAAATATAATCCCTTAACTTAATTAATTTATAACCAACCTCTTAAATTTTAATAAAAGAAAAATCACCTTCAAAGCTCAAGAGTGCATGAGCTTGGCCCAACCAAGCATTAACTAAGGGTTATTTTTCTTTGGGCCCCACAAGGGTGACTAGGCCTACTAATCTTAAAGCCCCCAAATTAAAATTGGGTTATTACATTTGTTGTTAGAATATTAAGTTAGTCCATTGATGAACAATCTAGTGTTTTGGTTGGGTTGTGTAGCTAGTATTTATTACTTGTTTTGACAATGTAAATCATTTTAAAAAAAATTTATTTTAATGTTTGCATGTATTTGGTTGTTGGTTAGTTTCTTGAGGAAGATAATAGATATTAAATGAGATAAAATTCATTTTTTATTTATAGTTTATGAAAAAATTACAACAGTGTACTTTCTTCCTTGAGAGGTTGTTGTATAAAATTTAAAGCTTTTTTTCTTTTGGGAAGTGATAAAAAACACTCACTAGTACCTATTATCGAGTGTTTAACAGTTGGATATATAGTAGGAAACCTCAAGATTTGTGCGTGACATAGACAACCCTTTATGAGCTTAGCCATCTAGCTGGCTCAGCTCAAGAATATGGCTAAGCACAATAATGAGTCTTTCCGTCAAAGAGGTGGAAGCCATTTTTATGATGTCAAAGTAATAGTGAAAATACACCAGGGCTTTGTTTCAGTGGTAGTGTATCCCCTGCTTTAGGGGGAGGTACCGGGTTCTATTCCAGAGAGGGTGAGAGTTTGTATATACTCTCTACCCGTCCACTAACTGAACAAATACTAACACCTAACTGACATTGCGGTCTAAACGTATATCTCGTACCAAAAAAAATAAGTAACAGTGAAAATGAATAATTTTTTTGCTTAATGTACTTTTTGAAGGGTGATATTTTTTCTTTTTTAATTTAGAGTAAAATTTTTTTGTGCTTGATCTGGGCAAATGTTATTAAGTCAACAACTTTGTTCATTACTTCAACTAATTATTTATGTGCAGAGATGAAGTCCGTATGGATAGTCTTTTGTAATGCACCTATTGAATGTCAACTTAGTTCATGACTTAACATTTACTAGTAGTTAGTTTTTACGGAAATTTATTTATTTATTTAATTTTTTTAAGATTAGGATAGCACACCACCCTTTATCCTTTGCCCCATAGGCTGTATTTCAATTACTTTACCCTCAAAGATAGAGTAATTTTTTTTTTTTGTAAAATTTGTAAACACTCTTTGACTATGATCGTATTGTCACAATTGAGTTTGGGTCGTGGGCACTTCTCAAACACAAATTGCTAAAATATTTTTTTGTCATCAAGAGAAACTAGAAAACTTGGGGGGGGGGTCCCTCCCTTGAACTTTTACTTTTTTTCCTTTTTTTTTTTGTACTTTGAGACTTATACAGGGAATGGGGGCATGTAGGTCCACTAGACCTTTAAAAAAAAAATTATTTATTTAATTATTTTAGTTGTTGTTTACTTATTTAATAGTGTATAATCATGTGACTAAGGGTTCAACAATATTATGAGATTGGATCGCAATCAATTGGCAACCACAGGCCTTTTAATCCCTATCAACTATGGTTAAGATTCACTAACCATTGAGGTTCAACAATACCTTACTTTTTAGAAAAAAATTATTAAAAAATATTAATCCGTAAGGGTTAAAAACTGTAAATTAGAGTTAAATAGTTTTTCTAAAAACCATGGTTAGATTGTTGAACATCAAAGCTTAGTGAATCTTAACCACAATTAATAGGGGATAAAAGGACAGGTGTTGATCTGTGAGAGCTAGATGAAATTAGGGAGAGTTCATTCACAATTGACTGTGACTCGATCTCATAGGGACAGCCATGGGGTAAGAGGATTATTTTCTAGTAAACAAGGAGAAACAATACCCGTTAGCTAGATATCTACAAAATGACCCAAAAACCTTACTATCAAAAAAAAAAATTTGGGGGCGTAGCCCCAGAACGCTCAACCCTCCTAGATACCCTGAATATTTTATACCCACCTAATCATTCTCTACATATCTATCAACAATTACTACCAATTTCAATCAGACAACAAGTGCCCTCTACCAGTAAATCCTGGATCCGCCCCTACTATTTGCATTCATGCAATGGAGGTGTAACAGTTGGGGTCTGAAAAAGTCCAACTGTATAGGCTAACACATGAGTGAGCATTCAATGGAGGTGTGCAAAAGCCACCTTTTGCAAACTACCTCTCAAAACATGTCAGGTGACACTCTTTTTGGGCACACAAAAAATATCCCAAGTGGAGGTCTCACTTTCCTTCCAAGTGATAGAAAATTAGGATGATCAGAAAAGTATGGATCGTCCGATTGGACGTTATAAAATTATAATCTAAGTTGGATTAGATTAACCTTAGGGGTTGATGGAATGTAACCTATAATGAAAGGTGGTCTACGAGTTGGGTTGATGAGGAGGACTGACACTGGATCACAATCGCGATAAAACTCTCCCTAAGTTCAGTCATACCCACATGTCAACATGCGTCCCTTTTAATCCATATTAAATGTAGTTAAGATTCACTAAACTTTAGAGTTCAACAATCTAACATTGGTTGTTAGGAATTTTTTTTTTTAAAAATAACTAGTTAAAAAAAATGAATTCTTAAGGTTAATATTTTTGTAATATATTTCTAATAAATAAGGTTAGATTATTGAACCATAAGGGTTAGTAAAACTTAACCATAGTTAATATTAGATTAAAAGGGGACACGTGTTGACTTGAGGGTGCAATTGAACTCTCTCCGAGTTCAATCGCAATTGACTGTGATATGGTCTCGAAGGAGTGGTTGACGAAGAGATTGTACCGCAAACAAAAAGGAGACAAAGACTCATCATTGTGCTTAGCCACATTCTTGAGCCGAGCCAGCTAGATGGCTAAGCTCATAAAAGTGTTGTCTATCACAGATAGAGCTGTCAAAGGGCAGGACAGGGCTACGGTCAGCCCTAGCTCTACCCTTCCCTATAAGCGTAGGGCCCTAGTCCAGCCCTCGCCTTGCCCTCAAGGGCCAGGGCAGGGCCGGAAGAAAGAGTGATAATTTTTTTGTTATTTGAAATGACGAGATTTTTTTTCTACACCGACTGTCAACCTGACATGGCAATGATACACTCCTCTTTTATCCGGGCCTAGGATTGGCATTGTAACAAAAAGAACAATGACAAAGTTTAAAAAAAAAATTTATTGTCAGTGACAGGCAGACATATTAGAATAAAACAAAATAAAACTATATAAAACAAAATTTATATTATGTTTAATTATCTATATCATTCATTAATATATCTAATTTTGACAATTCTACTAACTCTAACTCCCTTTGTTTAGTTGTATGAATCCAATCTTGGCAACAAACTAAGACTTCTACAATGTCGGATTTTAAACAACTTCTAAACTGGTCAAGTACCCTTCCTCTAGTGCTAAAAGTAGACTTAGAAGCTACTATTGTCATAGGAATCGCTAAAATATCACGAACCATCATTGATAAAATTAGATATTTTTTTAAAATTAATTTTCCACCAAAGTAATATATCTAAATCGTCAAATTTATCTCTTGGCTCTTCCGAATACAAATCTAATTCTGATTTGTATTTGTAAAGAGAACTAAAGAGAGTGGTGTTATATAAGGGGAGGATTACAACGAAATTACAAGTATAGCCTTAGGTTTAAACTGTTAGTAAATAATATATTTGGTATTTCGCAATTATAAAGGACAGGGCAAGGCTGGGGTGAGCCCTGGCCTAGCCCAGCAGAAGCAGGGCTTCCGGATTTTGAGCCCTACCTGGCCCAAAGGCTGGGAAGGGCAGGGCTTTGGAGGGCAGGGCAGTGCTGGGTATCCTTCTACGTGGGCTTTTTTTGACAACCCTAATCACAGACAAATCTTGAGGTTTCTAGGGGCCGTTGGCATCAATTCAGGTGACTCTCATTTTGGAAAAAAATTAATTCTTACAAGTTTTAATTCTTATAATTAATTTTGTATGTAAATGCATTTGGTAACTGTCAGTCAGAATCAATTGTGAAAAAAAAAAAAACATAATTACGTTTTGATGAAAAAAAGAAAAAGAAATAAAATTATTTGAGGCATTAAATATGGTCATATTATCAACACATATATAAGTTCAGAAAATACTAATATTTTTATTATGTCTTATCTACTGGTCAATTTTGATGCTTATCTCGTTCATTTTAAACATGTTTCTCAGAATTAATTCTGAAAAACGAGTTTTTTTGTTCCCTAAAAATTGTGCTTAAAATAGGATGATTCTTAAAATTATTTCCTAAAAATGATTCACTAAATGTGTTTAGATTGTTTTTGTTCTTGAGATAAGAAAAATTGTTCCTGAGGAATAATGCCAAACAGCCCCCAACTATCCAAGGGGTTAAAAACTTGATAGTAGGTACCATTTATTTATTTATTTATTTTTTTGGTGCGGTTATCATTTAACTTCGTTAATCCGTTAACGGTTAGTTGTTAGCTGGCAATAGAGATCTTGCAACTCGTAGCCGGGGGGATTGGATGCCCAAACCTTCCTCATTGAAGGCTACATCCCTACCAGTTACGCCCTACCAGTTACGCAAGAGATGGGGGGTGTGATAGTAGTACTATTGAGTGTTTTTAATCACTTTTTTTTGGGTGGGGCAGATAACAAGGTAGTGTTCCTTTTCTGTGTTTGTACATTAAAAACATACTGTTCACTTCATTTTTCAGCCATCGTCCTCCAACGAGATCAGATGAGCAGCAAAACTGACATAGCCCATTAGGTTATTGCACGCAGGCTCTTGGTCCAGCACAATAAAAAAATCAAAATAATATTTTTGATATATTTAAAAAAATAATTTATGCTAAAAATTATTATTATTTAATTGTAGTGGACCAATGGCCAGTCTGCTGTAGCCCAGTGGCCTACAGCAGGGGGCTGTTGCTCATCTGGTTTCCTAGATCTCCACCAACTTGATTTATTCCTAAGGCGATCTTCTTCCATCCCATCTATATATACTTTGATAATATGGTGCCATCCATATGGCATCTAATCAGGTGTTTCACCGAAGACATCGAATTCGACTACTAATTTACTGGGGAAAAAGTTGTTTGTGGTACTTTTGGGCAAGGGCGGAGTCAGTATTTTCTAGTAATAGGGGCACGTGATGGTTTATAAAAAAAATGATAATAATTGTCGATAGATTTGTGAAAAATTATGAAGTTTGTATGAAATAATCTGAATCTAAGGATGAAGGGGGTTCGGGGCCGAATTTTTTTTTAATGGCTAAGTTTTTGGGGGCATTTCGCTCATATATTTCGTACATATCTTATGGTTATTGTTTCTCCTTCTTTACACCCTTGCCCCATGGCTATGTCTAGTCAAATAATTAAATTACATACTATAGAAGATATATTTTGATTTAAATAGTTCAAGGAACATTGCCCACTTGCCTCATGGTTATACCTATTAAATAGTTGAATAGTATATTATAATTGTTTAACTCTGGTTAAACATTTTAAATTTTTGGGTAAATATTTATTATTGTTATGTTTGAATAATAATATTATATTATTGAATCCTTAGGGTTAGTGAAGCTTAATTCCAATTAATAGAGGTCAAAAGGGTCATGTGTTGCGGGAGCAATTGAACTCTCCCTGAGTTTATGTCCTCATTCCCAAGGCGAGATCAGATCACAGCTGTAAGGGATAAAATTCGTAAAAACTAATTAACGTTGGGGAAACGAGCTGGCTTTTGTTGTTTTGTGCACGAAAGTGACACGTGGACGTATGTTTGAGTCACGTGCTTAAAATCGGAGGATACACATTATCTGATGCATAGCGTTCACGTTGTACAAATTAAGAAGTATCCGTGGTCTTGCGAAACAACGTTCTCGTTGTGGTTTCGACAACGTTTCCGTTGTCTTGCGCACAACGTAGACGTTGTATTCTCGATAACGTTTCCGGTGTTAATTAAACAACGAACTCGCCGTAATTCGGATAAGGATGTCCAAGTCATATTTTAAGACATATACAACGTATTCGAGCTCGAGTCAACAACGAGACTGACTCACAGGAGGAGATAAGCAGGAGGCGATCGATTGTTCTGACAAGTGGGCCGAAAGCACTGCCTCGGTATTTAATGCAGGTCACTTCTGTGTGCTGTCAGACTCAACCGACTGAACTAATGGTAGGCTTTCACGTGTGATGCAACAGGTGGTAGATTTTACTGACATATTTGGTAATGAGTGCAGGACACGTGTTATGGGCATCTATGGGCATCTATGGTCATCTATGGCCATACCAAAGGTTAACCTATAAATACTCCGAGAATTTCAGTGTTACAGGGATGGAAAAAGATAGACAGGGCATCGAAAGATAGACATATTTTTCAGTGCTCCTACTTGCTTTACTGTTCATCATCTTCTTCTTCATCTACTTACTTTATCATCGGAGTACAGGTCAGGGTATCACACCCTCCAACTTCTACCTTCTACCAGTAAACCAGAGGTGAACAGTTGTAACTGACGCGTGTCCTTTCCGGTATTTTTCCCCCTAAAAAAATGGCGCCGTCTGTGGGAAATAATAAACGAACCTCCCTTAGCTCTTTGTGATCATGACTGATCAAACTTCTGTACCCGGGCTTGAGAATCAAACCCCTCAGGCCACTCCCTCTGCACCTTCTGTTGCACAGACTTTCATCCCTGGGGTCAGTCCATCATCTGACCAGCCAGGAAGGATCATGCCCCCCCATCGAACCTTCTGTCTCTGATCGTATTTTGATGATGTTGCAAAGGCAGCAATCTGCTCTGGATCGGATCACCAGACACCAGCAGATGATGCAAGAAAGGCTTGATGCGTTCGAACATTTAAAAATGCCAGCATAGATTAGTTTGCACAACGTATTGTGGGGGAAGTGGACTACCGAGCTGCACAACGTATTGTGGGGGTATAGGACGACACCGAGGAGTCTTACAAACGAAACACCTTTCTCTTTGGCCTATGGCATGGAAGCTGTCATTCCTACTGAGATTAGTTTGCCCACATTACGCTCTTGGCATAACAAGAAGAAGAGTGGAGAGAAAGACAGGAACGCTGAGCTCATGACCATTCACCTCGACTTGTTAGAAGAAAAGAGAGAAGATGCCAGCATTCAGACGAAGAGATACCAGCAACAGCTAAGGAAGGCGTACAACCAAAAGGTACAGTGAAGAGTCCTTCAGGTCGGGGATCTCGTTCTCCGCAAAGTATTTCAGAATACCAGGGAGGTTAACAGTGGCAAGTTGGGACCTAATTGGGAAGGACCTTATATCGTAGAACGATTGGGGAGTCTTGGATTTTGCTACTTGAAAGATCTGCAAGGTAATCCTATTCATAAATCCTAAAACATTATGAACTTGAGGCAATTCTTTCAATAGAATCTGTGGTGAATAAATGAGTTGCTGCAATGAAAAGTTTTCCAGTATTATTACATGAGCATTTAAATTATTGCTTTGAAGTTTTTACGTCAACTCGTTGTTTGGAACATCAGTGTAATATTATGAATGTTTTGCAAAATCGAATAAAATTTCGCTTGGACGTCATACTCACAACGAGACACTAGTGGCTTATCCTAAGGATGTCATCTGAGCAAATCCAGTGGCTTATCCTAATGACATCCTCTGAGCAAGTGTCTCGAAACTGAGTTACTTTATGTTCATCTTATGAGATTTTATTTCTCAGATTACATTCACAATGAACTACATAAAGATGTATCTAGGCCTATGTCTCTTTTCCGTTGTATGAATGCTTCCGTTGTGTATATGGTTCAGTGTGCTTTGTTCGGTGTGCATCAATCGTCACGAAAATGATTCTTTTATATATGCTCAAAGTGCCTACGTTATGAGTTATTTGTGATCATGTCTAATTCTATGATCCATAAAACATGTTCATACACTTATATGATATTTTTTCATGCATGTATACGTTGTGCAAGCTCTACAACTTCGAGTTCCAATACAAAGAAAAGCAAAAGGGAAAGAGAAAATGATAATTCATTTAGAAAAACTCATTGATGGGTCAAGTACAGAGAACCCCATAACTCGGGGAAGAAGATGATGCAATACAACTAGCAGAAGAGAGAGTAAGAAGAGAAGAAGTCAAGAGTCGGCAGCATCCGCAAGGACATCGGGAGGACAGACAGGGTCAGCAACATCAGCAGCTTCGGCAGCTTCAGCAGCAACAGGAGGAACTTCGGCAACGGGAGGAGCTTCAGGAGCAGCTGGTTCAAAGAATGGTTCAGATGGAAGAGGTGCAGGGCCTTCGAAGGGATGTGGCTTCTCAACTCCTTCAACTTCGGGTTCGTTGTCGAGGTCGATGACATCCTTGCTCTGGAGCTCGGAGAAGGTAGTCACGTCCTCCTCGTTGTCTTCCTTCAGTCGACCTTGTTGGCAGAGCATATTGATCACCTCCTTCTCGGTCTCTACCCTGTCCTCGTCGAGAAGAGTGTCTAGCTGAGAGACTGATAGTGTTGTTGCAGTCTCGTGGTCACTGTCTGCTCGATTGCCTCTTCAGCTCTTTTGGCTTCCTTGAGCTCCTCCATCAGTGTGGCTCTCACTGCCTCAGTTTCCTCTAGCTGCCTGCTCAGAGTCTGGGAGACGAGCTCCAACTCGCTGATCCGGAGAACGGCGTTCTCCACTTCTTGTTTGGCTTGTTTCTCTCCCTCCTTGGCTGCTCGAGCTTTGCCTTCAGCCTTCTCTTGCCCCTTGGAGGCGGCAATGAACTTCTCCTCCACCCGCACCACTTCAGCTCGGGCTTGGGACAGATCAAACTCAATCTTGAGGCGATCCTCAGCTAGAGTTTGCTCCAGCGCCTCAGTCCTTCCTTGCCAGTAGCTAATGGAGTCTTTGAGGTGATTGTAGTGGTAGGTACTACGATCACATAGCTCGTGGAGGAGGACGTTCAGCTATGATACACAAGATTGAGAATATCAGTTTGTCACAACGAGAATTGAATAAAGCAAAACAAAGAACAAAAGTCGTACTGAGGCCATGGACTGGCAGGCTGTATAAGAAACCTGAGGCAAGGACATCTTGCCAGCATTAGCAATATCCTGGGGGAGCCTCATGGAGTGCGTCAAGGCCCTAGCAACCTTCTCCGAGGTCTGCACCGAGTCGTGGATAGTGGGCCTCCCGAAGCGCGTGAAGTCGGGTGACCAGTTGATCTCATCTGAACGCGGTGCTCCGAATGAGGGAAGAGGTGTGGTTGTCTCTGTTGTGGTAACAGTGACCAGGGCGGAGCCTGAAGCAATTGGGGCAGCCACAGTAGGAGTAGCAGCAGGCATCATGCTGGCTACAGGTGTCCCCGTTGCAGCCTTAGCTCCTTGGTGCGTAGCAGGAGCAGAAGGGGAAGGAATGGCAGCACGAGCAGTATCCCTCTGTCGGCGCTGTTCTTCTTTTCTCTTCTTTCTGGCCTCGAACTCGGCCTGGGTCATGGCCTTCCGTTTCGGCTCGGAAGGCGCTCCCGTTGTGGATGGAATTGTTTTTGGAGGAGGTGGAAGAGGGGGCACCGCAGTTGTAGGACGAGTTGTCCTCGACTTTCGGATCAACGCAGGAGGGTTGGTGCCGGCCATATCTTCTTCTTCCGAGCTTGGCTCAATTACGGGTAAGGAGGAAGAGGTGCCTTGTTGCCTTGAAGGAGACGAGTTCGAGCTGCTGAAAAGGCTCCAAGTATCAGGTGGTAGTGGTGTCCACTGGATGTACTCCCCTCCTCGTACGCGCTTGATGTTGCTAAGAAGACTTTCTTCTTCAGGCGCGAGTTTTTTGAAGGGAAGTTTCTTTCCTTCAACTGCAAAAGTAAAAGTTAAAGTGTCAGACAACGAAAGTAAGCATGACGAAGAAAGTAAACAGACAACGGACGATGGGACGGAAAGACAGAAGAAGTAAAAGTACAACGGACAACGGTATCATGTTACCTGGTTTATCTTGGAAAACATTGGGCACGGTGGAAGTTTCAGCTTTCCAGCCCCCAGAGACAACGAAGGGAGTTGCTTTCCACCCTCTTTCTCTGTCCAAGATGCCGGATACGAGGTCTGGGTACAACGGCTTCTTGTTCCAGGAATAATAATTGTGTGGGCCATCGTCAGTACCTCTACATCTAACGGCATGACAGAAATGAAAGAGGTGTCTAGCTTCTATAGGGTACCCGTCCTTGATGAATTTGATCATCATGGACATATACTTGTAGAAGCTGGGGTGCATTTGCCCTGGGGCAAGGTGTAGGGTGGAAAGGACTTCATCCAGAACGGGATGAAGGAGAAATTGAAGACCAGCTTCGAGTTGAGAGAGGTAGACAACGATACATGCTGATCGTCTGTCAATATAGGCATCTTCTCTTTTGAAGTGAAGATTGACATGAGAGGGAAACTCGAAACGTTCTCTGAAATGGTTAAGGTATTCTAATTGTTGTTGGCGTAGGGCAGAAGATTTCTCGATGTAGGCACCATACGGTGCGCTACCAGTACAGCTAGCTACGTCTTCGGATTGACCTCTAACTTCACCTAGCCTAAGGGATTCTATGGGTGTCTCGGTAGCCATGGGTTCAGGAGAATGGAACAAAGAGTAATAGGAAGGAAAAGGAAAAAAATGGGCAGACTGACGACAGAGAAGAAGAGAAAGAAAGAGAAGCAAAATCAATGAAGAGAGTAAAAAAAAGGAGAAGAACGTACCGCGAAGAGAAACGAGAGTTTGAAGAGAGCTTGAATTTTCGCTTGAGACGCAAGTGAAGCAGAGTAACAGTACTTCAATGGTGAGATAAGTGAAATGAAGCAGCCAAGAGGGATTTTTATAGATACTTTAGAGAAATGAAAGGACCAGAATACCCTCCATCAGAGCCGTACACCTGTGTCAAAGCCGGAAAGACTGGTGGCAGGATCGACGTTTCACGTAAAGAGAATAACAGTCAGAGATATAAAGCGTTTTGAATTCCGAAACGGAAATGATGACAGCCTGTCTTGCATTAATGAGGCGTGACGGTTCGCACGCGTAAACCAGCTGGCTTAGGCGTTCTATCTTCTCAGCGTAAACCACGCAGCGATCCAGGTGCTGGCAGAAGATTGAGGTATGGACTGTCGCTCTTTTGTCCGTTTATGACACTTCGAACTACGTTCTAAGCCTCATAAATGGGCAAATTGTAAGGGATAAAATTCGTAAAAACTAATTAACGTTGGGGAAACGAGCTGGCTTTTGTTGTTTTGTGCACGAAAGTGACACGTGGACGTATGTTTGAGTCACGTGCTTAAAATAGGAGGATACACATTATCTGATGCATAGCGTTCACATTGTACAAATTAAGACGTATCCGTGGTCTTGCGAAACAACGTTCTCGTTGTGGTTTCGACAACGTTTCCATTGTCTTGCGCACAACGTAGACGTTGTATTCTCGACAACGTTTCCGGTGTTAATTGAACAACGAACTCGCCGTAATTCGGATAAGGATGTCTAGGTTATATTTTAAGATATATACAACGTATTCGAGCTCGAGTCAACAACGAGACCGACTCGCAGGAGGAGATAAGCAGGAGGCGATCGATTGTTCTAACAAGTGGGCCGAAAGCACTGCCTCGGTATTTAATGCAGATCACTTCTGTGTGCTGTCAGACTCAACCGACTGAACTAATGGTAGGCTTTCACGTGTGATGCAACAGGTGGTAGATTTTACTGACATATTTGGTAATGAGTGCAGGACACATGTTATGGGCATCTATGAGCATCTATGACCATACCAAAGGTTAACCTATAAATACCCCGAGAATTTCAGTGTTACAGGGATGGAAAAAGATAGATAGGGCATCGAAAGATAGACATATTTTTCAGTGCTCCTACTTGCTTTACTGTTCATCATCTTCTTCTTCATCTACTTACTTTATCATCGGAGTACAGGTCAGGGTATCACACCCTCCAACTTTTACCTTCTACCAGTAAACCAGAGGTGAACAGTTGCAACTGACGCGTGTCCTTTCCGGTATTTTTCCCCCTCAACAGCTAATCACGATTAGACTTGGGAACAATTCAATCACACCCACAAGTCAACACATGTCCTTTTTAATCCCCATTAACCATAATTAAGATTCACTAACCTTTAAGGTTCACCAATCTAACCTTGATGTTTAATAGAAAAATTTAAACCTTAGGGTTAAAATTTCTTAACCCTAAGGTTAATTTTTGTTTTAATATCTTATTTAAAAAACCAAGGTTAGAATGTTGAACCCTAAAGGTTAATGAATATTAAATATGGTTAATAGGATTTAAAAGAGACACGTGTTGACCTATGGGTGTGATTGAACACTCCACGAGTTCAATTGCGATTGGTTGTGCTTCGCCATGGCTATGCATGCTTAAAATTTTTTTTTTTTCAAAGTTGAGTGGGGGCCCCACAGGCCCCCCACCTGGCTCCACCCCTGCTTTTGGGTGTGGTTCATGTCTCATTTGGCCTTGGCTTGCCTATGGAGAAGCCAGAAAGCTCGGGGTTCCATAGAATAGGTGACATGTGGTGGAGAAGTCAAAATCATGGGGTCCATGATTTTGACTTCTCCACCTATAATAAGACATGTGGCGATTAGTGTGTGAGAATAAGGGTGTGAGATATCAAATGAGGAGAAGTCAAAATTGTGGGGGAGAAAATGGAATGACTTCTCCCCACTTTTACTCCAAGTGTCGCATCATGTATGGAACCCTGAGCCCTTTCCGGCTTTGCCAGAGACAATCCGAAGCCGTCTCATTTACAGACCAAGTTACTGACCTCCTTCCGACCCAAGAGTCTCCCACATGTATCCTTTCAAGACACGCCCTTCAAGCCAATTAGCCAAACGTTCAACTTGCTTCCACGATTAGTTTGCCGGGGGTGATAAAGATTATTAAAGATGGTGATCACACTACTCAATCCTGTAATGAGGACTGAGGAGTCTTTCAAAGTTGACTAGCTTCTTATATTTATTTTCACCTCTTATTGTGGACACGGTGTTGTAATATTCAGGACAGGTTTTGTAACCAATTAAAATTTGGCTTTGGATTCTCTCTGGCCTTGTTAGAAAAGTGCTCTCCGGACAACCATGAAGCCCCATGTGGCACAAAAATGGGGAGAAGTCATTTTATTTTTTTCCCTGATTTTGACTTCTCCTTACTTGATATCTCCCTCCTTTTATCTCACCGGTATCTTATCAAGTGTCAAATTAAGGGCCGAAAAAATCAAAATCATGTAGCCTATGAAATGACTTCTCGAGCGGAACTGTGCTTCATTTGTGGTTGCGCTAGAGCACTTTCTGGCTCGGCCAGAGAAAATCCGAAGCCTTAAAATTTAACCAAACAGTTAAAAGTTAAGGTGAAGAGACTTCACTCTAAACGCGTTTAGCTGCCGCCTGATTCATGATATCAGGTTATGGGTGTCGTCGTGATCAGGCTAGTTGGGGAAGGATTTATCGGAAGGGGGGATTGTTTGGTCACTGTCACAAGTAAATCAAGAAAAGAAGAAGGGGTATATTTTGGGATTCTGAGGAGGGGACCACAACTCAAGGACCTGAGAAGCTGAGGCGTGCACTGCCCAATGGGAAATCAATCAGAACGTAGAAAAGATGGGGGCGATCTGCTGATGTCCCGAGGCATTCACGTGTAGTGAGAGAAGCTGAGGACGATGCAAAAGACATTCGACTTTTACACGCCAACTAAAAAGATACATGTAAAGTATTGCCAGTTTTACCTCGAAGAAGGTGCGTCTCCACTGTATAGTCTTCCTCTATCTTCCTTCCCTGTAGCCCCCTGTAACAAAAGATAATAATAATAATAGCAATGTAGCGGCGAAGAGCCGAAGACAAAAAGACCAAAATCAATGGAAACAATTAAGCAAATGAATAAAAAGGTGTTGCAGTTGAAAGCAAAATGTCAAACACTAGGTTGCATTTGGGGAAATGAGGGGGTAGGTTTTGACAGCTCCTCAAACCCCTCACCCACAAGCTGCTCACTAGCCTACCTGCCCTGTTACAATAAATATATATAAATTTTATAATAACAATTTTTACAGGAAAATCGAAACATTAATGATGTTATAATATTGGTCATAGTCATGGATGGAATCCACGTTTATTACATTGTTTCTTTACTGCTGTAAATACATAAAACTCTCCGGATTTCTTATAAATGAGGACCGTGTGTGGTCGTTTTTCCATTTTCAAAAAGAGCAATCGTGGAGCCTCTCGCTTTCACAAAGCCCCCTTTAATTGCCAAACTCTGGTTAAAAAGTTTTAATTCTTGTGTTTACATTTTTTAATTTCTTAAAAATCAAAGGTAGTTTCTTAAATCCTAAGGTTTAATAAACTTAACTACAATTAAAAAGGAGTTAAAAAGAATACATGTGGCAAATGGTTTTATCAGCGCGAAGTGATTATTTTCCATTACAAAAATGTCCTTTCTTTCTCTTTTGTGTATTTCCAGGGGAATAAGTCTGTCTAGTTGCAAGAAGGAAAGGCAATAGTGGTAGTGTGAGTGTAGGTCTCGAGTTTGGCCCATCACATTACATACATGGGCAAATGGGTTGGATGGTGTTCCCCTACATTTTATTAATTAATGAAAAATAGTTAATGTAATGGGATATGTATTTGTAAATCTAAAGTTGAACCTCATTGATTTGAACATTTTTCTTAAATATTCATCACAATTAGTTAGGATTTAAGAAAGGGGCTTGGGTCAATGAGATAGCCTTAGATTTACAAATACACATCCAGGTACGCTTATCACTCCTCTTAATTAATAAAAGATTCTTTACAATAAACTCAAACAAATTCCGATTTCAATGTGGTCGTGCCTTGAAATTAGCACGAGATGTTTATGGAAAATATTAAATACATTCCCCCATGTGGAAATTAGGGAGTCAAATACATATCAAATGCACCTCAGTCGTTTTCTTCGAGACAAACAGTACTAACCAATATTTATTTAGTTTCGATCGTTTATTACAATCTGCTGTTATAATATGAGACATCTCCACATGTTACGTCTGTGAAAAAAATTGGAGTAGATATGACTCTTTTAATGCTTGACAGCGATTAGATCTTGAATCCAACAGTTCAGCTAGCACTTGATAGTATCTACAATCGGAAGTTTTAAATCACTTCCCATAAGAAAAACAAGCAACATTTTGTGTTCTTAACGGGAACAATACCTAAAGGAAAACGGACCAGAAATACTCTAAAATAGCTCTTAAATGCCCAAGAAAAACGTGGATGCTCTTCCATCTTAAATGCGATTAATCCTTACATGTAAGTAATTAAAAAGATTTGCAGGGAAACATCGCCCAGCGACGCGAGCGGTGATGTCAACAAGGCATAGGAGACTGATGGCTGATGGAAATGGAGGGGAAAGAAAAAAGTTGCGGTGATTTTTGTTGGTTTCTTGGAGATGCATAAGACGACACTATAGGACAGGAACGTTGATAGGATTTAAGAGAGAGAGAGAGACCACGAAGCCGATAATCGAGGTTGACGATTGATCACTCATGTGCCGCCATAGCCGACAGGTGAGTACTCTTGATTAGCTTTGATCAAAGGCCCTCCTCCTCTACATTTATTTTGAGCTAAAGATTGTAAATGGGAAGAGAGTGAAGCGCGTGGCAGATGGTGCGAAAATTAACTGAGTCTGAGAGTGAGCTAGGGGGGCAGGGGCATTCCCAAAGTCCGAGTCGAAGAGACTCAGACTCGACAGACAGCCCTCGAGGGTGGTTGTAACCCTCCTCGTTCGCAACTCACCAGCAAAAACGTCAAACAAGCAACGACGAACCTGAACCAGAGGAACAAGCAGTGCACAAAAGAAATGAAAGCATAAATACATCCATACGCAAACGAATACCTAACCCCACCTTCATCGTTTCTCGATTTTGATCCAAGTGAAAGAATCCAGCATCCAGCATCGGAGAGGGATCGAGGCTGTCATAATAATTATAATTTTAATAAAAAGGCATAGGAGGTCGTGTTAGAGACACTAAACTAGCTAGAGTGATCCCACCGCCCATGTCCAAATCCTCCCAACGTTATTTGCTTGGATACTCTAGATCTCTCTACTTACGTACCAACATTAATACCCACTCCGCCACTCCCGCTAGATCTCCTCAATGAAGAGGAATAGCAATAGCAAGAAGCTATCCTCCTATCCTATCCTATCCTCCCATGGCTGCTTGCGTTTTGCTAGTCGAAAATGGTAATGGCAGTGGTAGCAGTGCTCGATTGAAAAGCGCCTCCAACAGCACCGGCAGCGATGACATAAACGCCCCACCACACTCAACCCATCATCTCCACCTATCCGACGCTAAGATGGTGAGGAAGAGAAGTGCTTCCGAGATGAACCTCCAAACTCATGATGACTATCACAGGTTTTCTCGCCGATTCATCACTCCTCCTTTCTCCGACCTCAGTCGCTTCCCGGCCTGCAATCCTGCTTCGAGAGACAACCCTAATAAGGCCCCCAACCCTTATCCCAGTTCCATTCCCAACCACTCCACTGCACTACTTTCTACCACAAATTCAAGTCTGACGTCAGGCGCCTCAGCCTTTTCTTCTTCAAACTTTACTCACCTCGACCAACCCAATACTCCTCATCCTCATCCTCATCCTCATCCTCATACTCATCCCCCTCCCACTCCCCCTCCCCCTCCACCGCAGCATCCGGCCGTTTGTGGGTTCTCCGGGCTGCCCTTGTTCCCATCGGAAAGAGATCGAATCACTACCCCCCTTCCTCTCCCTGCTGCTGCTGCTGCTGCTCTCCCTAGCCCTTCTCCTCCCATGGACGACACAACAGCGACTGCGTGGATCGATGACGTCATAAAGGACCTCATCCACAGCTCCACCACCGTCTCCATTCCTCAGCTCATCCAGAACGTGAGAGAGATCATCTACCCTTGCAACCCAAACCTCGCCGCCCTCCTCGAATACAGGCTCCGTTCCTTGACGGAGCCAGTCCTCGATCACCACGACCGGAGAAGGAAGGAGGCGGCGGCGGCGACGGCGGTTTTGCCGAGGCAGCACCACCAACCACAAGTGCAAGGGTCCTCTGGGCTTAAGCTCTATCTTGAATCCGGTCTTGATCAGAACGCCCCTCCTAATTATTCCCTCTCGGATTCTTCTTCGCATGGGATGAGTCAGTACCTGAATTGGGCGGTAACCCCATCAACCAACGAAGGAAATCAACACCTTCATCACCACCCAACCAGCCCTTCTGTTACACCAGTGCTCTCCTTGAATCAATTGCAGCAGCAGCAGCAGCCGCCTCCTCAGCAGCAAAACTCCCCTCCAGTGGAAGCAATAACAGTAGCAGTATCAACCGCGATTGTAACTAAAGAGAAGAAAGAAGAAATACGGCAGCAGAAGAGAGACGAGGAAGGTCTCCACCTCCTCACTTTGCTCCTGCAATGCGCCGAGGCTGTCTCGGCCGATAACTTTGAGGAGGCGAACAAGATGCTGCTGGAGATTTCGGAGTTGTCGACGCCGTTTGGGACGTCTGCGCAGCGAGTGGCGGCCTATTTCTCTGAGGCGATGTCTGCCAGGCTGTTAAGTTCGTGCTTGGGTATATATGCACCGTTGGCCTCTGCGCCGCACAGCCAGAAGATCGCGTCGGCATTCCAGGTGTTCAATGGCATCAGCCCATTTGTGAAGTTCTCGCATTTCACGGCGAATCAGGCCATACAGGAAGCATTTGAGAGAGAGGAAAGGGTGCACATTATCGATCTCGACGTCATGCAAGGCCTCCAGTGGCCGGGACTCTTCCATATCCTTGCATCTCGACCTGGGGGCCCGCCTTTCGTTCGCCTTACAGGCCTGGGAAACTCCATGGAGGCTCTGGAAGCTACGGGGAAGCGATTGTCGGATTTCGCAGAGACATTGGGGCTTCCCTTCGAGTTCTTTCCGGTGGCGGAGAAGGTAGGGAATTTGGACCCCGAGAGGTTAAATGTGAGCAAGAGGGAGGCCGTCGCCGTGCACTGGTTGCATCACTCTCTCTACGATGTCACCGGTTCCGACACCAATACCTTATGGCTCATACAGAGGTAAAGAAGATTAATCATTATTTTTTCCCCCTTTCCTTATTGGTTTTGATAGAGATCGAATCATAGCCAATTTTTTCATTACATATTGACCTTGAGAAATGGTTTATCAGTTTGGAAAATAGCATTTGCATTTTCATAAATCTTCTATACATGCTCGGGTGTAGTGTAGTCCTATTTGTTTTTTATTTTTTTTGGCTTCTTTTCTTTTGTAAAGCTTACCTTTTCCCAAAAGATCAGAAGTCGTAAAAACCAGGGAAAAAAAGGGAGTTTATTTTCGTAGTCTACTCCTATCCTAGAAAGCAGTCACCATCATCACGAAGATTTTCTTGCTGGTAGTGATAAGATTTTCAAGATTGTTACGTTTTTGGTGTTTTGTATTGGATAACATGCATTCAGAGTTAGTCGTTCGGTTGGGTAGTCCATGTAGTAGTGTGGCTCATTTTGAATAAGAATCATGGTTTGGTTGCGATGAGGGAATGTGTTTTTGTGTGCATGGTCGTGGGAGGGAGATGGTAATTAAAAGAAAGAAAAATGGCTAATAAATGTGTTGTTGGACTTGGATCAGGTTGGCACCCAAAGTGGTTACGATGGTAGAGCAGGACCTGAGCCACGCAGGATCCTTCTTGGGAAGATTCGTAGAGGCAATACACTACTACTCGGCGCTGTTTGACTCACTTGGAGCGAGCTACGGGGAGGAGAGCGAGGAGAGGCATGTGGTGGAGCAGCAACTGCTTTCTAGGGAGATCCGAAACGTGTTAGCGGTGGGTGGGCCTGCGAGGAGTGGGGAGGTGAAGTTTCACAACTGGAGGGAGAAGCTGCAGCAGTCTGGGTTTAGAGGTATATCACTCGCAGGAAACGCGGCCACCCAGGCGACGCTGCTGCTTGGGATGTTCCCTTGCGACGGCTACACCCTGATCGAGGACAACGGCACACTCAAGCTTGGCTGGAAGGACCTATGCTTGCTCACCGCTTCTGCCTGGAGGCCCATTCAGAGCACCTACCACAGGTAGAGTAGTAATTAGTAACCCCCAGTTTACTAGTTAAGAGTATTGCGTCCTGCCCTTGAGGAAGAACACAGACGTACGCCGTTATGCTTCGGTCGAAGACGCCTTCTTTGGTGTCTGTCTGCGAAGGGATCAAACCTGAGTTGGCTACGTACGTGCACGGACCAATCTTAGAGATGTTGCTGTGGGAATGAATGTAAATGGGTGGAGTGTAGTTTTTTGTTCCCGACTCTTTTATTTTCAGTTGAGGGTATTAACGTTCGTCTTCAATGTCATGGTTCGCTGCCACTCTCTCTCTCTCATTAAGGAACGTATGTGGCCCCCTCTCCAAAGTTTTTTTGGAAAGTGAAAATCTTTTTGCATTTGGAGAGTAGGGGTACCACTCTTCTCCTCTATCTCTTTGATGAAACCTGTCTATTTTGATTTTGGGTTACCTCCCTGAGATTTTTCGTATAATTTCACTAACCAGCCCTCTTGTTTGTGAAATTACACTGCTCCCTGTCAGCCTCATTATATTAACGCCATTAACTAATGATACTCTTTTCTAAATTTACTTCTATTATTTGTGGAAACACGTTCTTACAGTTTAATTTTAAAGCTCAATCATAGAAAAACATAAATGTCTCAAGACGACACATGTCCTATTTAATCACCCCTAGGGTTTATCCATCTAACCTTAGTTTTAGAGAAAAAAACAACCTTATGTTGATTATGCTTAAATCACAATTAAAAGGTGCTCTACAAGCCATCACGTGACCCTTTTAATACCCACTGATTGTGATTAAGATTCACTCACCCCTAAGATTCATCAATTTAACATTGGTTTTAAAATAAAAATAAAAATATTAATCTTAGGTTAATTATGTTTAACCATAGTTAAAAGATTTCTATAAACCGCCACATTTCCCTTTTAACTTCTATTAGTTATCGTTAAGTTTTACTCACCCCTAAAGTTATTCAACATTGGCTTTTAAAATATATATATACTAGTGGAATGCACGTGCATTGCACGTGAGTGTCCAATCCTAGTGAGTCCATGGTAGCGGGCTGTCGTCGCACCCTCGGGGATTAGTCCCCTGAGTTTCCAAATAAAAAAAATAACACGAATTGAGAACATATTCTCAAGCAGGAATATTTCTTTTCATGTATTATCCTATAGTAGGTTTTGATCGATGATGAAAATTTCATTCAATTTAGGACCATGTATTTCCGAAAATGTGTTCTGTAACGGGTAAAATTCGTAAACCAGCTCAGCGTTGTGGGACGAGCTCGTTTTTGTCGTTTTGTTCACGAAAGTGACACGTGTTCGCGAGTTGGGGTCACGTGCTTAAAATATAAGGGTCACACGTTGTCTGATGTACAACGATCCGTCGTGCGCATTGCGACATCTTTGTTCTCATGCAGAACAACGTTCCCGTTGTGGCTTTGACAACGTGCTCGTTGTCTAAAGCACAACGTGAACGTTGTGCTCTTGACAACGTCGTTGTCATTACGCGAACAACGAGTCCGTTGTCTCATCGACAACGATGTCGTGCTGTGTTTTGAGGCATCTACGCCGTAACCGAGCTTGGGTCGACAACGAGACCGACTCGTAGGAGGAAGTGATCAGGAGACGATCCATAATTCCGACAAGCGTGCCGAACGTGCCGTTTCGTGCCGAAAGCACTGTCTTGGCATTTAATGCTGGTCACTTCTGCGTACCGTCCGATCCCGTCCGATTGGACTTATAAGAGGCTCTCACGTGTAATGCAACCGGCGGCAGATATGTGCAAGATATTTGACAATGAGTGCAAAGACACGTGGTATGGACACCTATGGCCATCCATGGTCATTGATGGCCATACCAACCTTGCCCTATAAAAACCCCGTGATTTTTAGTGCACAGGACACTTGTTCATGAACCCAGATCCGAGATTACGTGTTCAGTGCTTTCAGTGTCTTGCGTATTTTTCAGTGATAGTTCTTGCGTTTACTATTCATCATCTTCTACCCCTACTGACTTTACCATCGGAGTACAGGTCAGGGTGCCACACCCTCCGCTCCAACCTTCTACCAGTAAACCAGAACGTGGAAGAAGCTGCTGCTGACGCGTGTCCGTCCGGTAATTTTCCCCCCACAAAATTGGCGCCGTCTGTGGGAAATAATAAACGGACCCCCCTTTTGCTCTCTGCGATCATGACTGATCAGTCAGAAGTACTCGGGCATGAGGATCAAGCCCCTCATTCCACTTCTTTCATACCTTCTGTCGTGCACATTCCTGGAGCCAGTCCTCCGTCTGGACAACCAGAAAGGACCGTACCTTCCCCTGCTGAACTCTCTGTTTCAGATCGCGTCTTGGCGATGCTGCAACTGCAGCAGTCTGTTCTGGATCAAATCACCAGGCAGCAACAGTTGATGCAAGCGAGGCTCGAGGTGGAGGAGGTGCCACTGCAGAGGCCTTCCTTGAGACGTCAGTTTGACTTCTCTTCTTCTCCTTCTGCCCCGGAGAACCGTGAGACCAGGTTCGTGCTTCTTCCTACTGAGGGGGATGTAAGGCAGCCTCCGGTTCGGGCAGAGCAGAGCATCCCTTCGGATCGTGTGGATTTCAGAGAAAGAGCAGGTAGAGAGGACCTGAGAATGGGTACCGGAGGTGCGGACACCCAGAAGACTTGGGTAACAGCCAAGGAGGTGGAGGCTTTAATCGGTGCTCGCGTTAAGAGCATGAAGGGAGGGGTTCCTGACCACTTTGCTCAGTCAGCAAAGGAGAACGTTGAGAACTCTCCTTTCACGGATGCTATCAACCAGTCTTATACTTCTTCCAAGTTCATAACTCCGACCTTCTCCATGTATACTGGAAAGACAGATCCGGAGGAGCATTTGTTTGACTTCAAGCATGCGATGGCTGTTCGCAACCCAGATGATGATCTTTATTGTAAGGCTTTCCCTAACAGCCTGTCGGGAGCGGCATCGAAGTGGTTTCGGAACCTACCTCCTGGCTCCATCAGCAACTTCTCAGAGCTCAGGTCGGCCATTATTGATCGCTTCATCATCAATAAGAAGAAGGCAGGTGCAGATACTCTCTTCTCTTTGAGGATGAAGCCGGCCGAATCCTTGAAGGACTTCATTTCGCGTTTCACCGATGAAGTCCACAATATTGACAAGGTTGACGAAGCAAGCTGCATCACCGCTTTCAAAAATGCTATCCCCAAGCATTCTGAGCTCTACAAGTCCTTAGCTCTTGACTATCCTGTCAAGATGGACGAGTTGATGGTACGTGCCACCAAGTACGGGAGGTACGAGGAGGACGTATCCGTTGTGTCAGCACCAAAGCCCAGGGTGAGAGCGGTGGATGTCGTGGAGAAGGCACACCGATCATCGAAGAGGAAGGAGAAGAAGCAGCAGCAGCAGCACGAGTCTTCATCATCTGAGGACTCGCCACCAAGGAAGCGGAAAGAGAAAGTTGTGTATGTGACCCAGCGGGATCAGCCGGATCGGCGCCCGCTGGAGAGAAATTTTAACCAGTATCAGAGCAGGACGGAGAGACGTCCTAATGACCAGCAGGCGAGGCAACAGTATCAGCCACGCCAGGTGCAGCCTCAAGTACAGCACGAGAGAGGCGTGCAGCCTAGTGAGAGGCGATCTTTTGCAGATCGAGCCCCACGCATCAATTTCACAGTCAGTCCGGCGACCATCATGAAGTCAATGGAGGATCAGCCATACTTTGAGTGGCCGGCGAGGGCGGTGCCGGATATCACATCGGGACCACGGGTGCATGAGTACTGTCATTATCACAAGTGCCGTGGTCACCTCACCAACCGATGCCGTATTTTGAGGGAATACTTAGAGAGGCTTGTTCAGGAGGGGTACTTGGGAGAGTATCTCGCTCCTGACAACGGCGGTGCGGAGCGTACCAGGGAGCCGATGTCCCAATCTCGTGGAAGAGAACCCGCCAACAATCCCAGTACCAGTGGAGGAGCTTCTTTGGGCACGATCAATGTCATTTGCCGTGTGCAAACGCCTGAAGCTGATGTGGAGAGGAACTTCAGGGCGAAGGCCAGAAAGCTGTCTCACGAGGCCGCAGTGTGCCAGGTGCAAGTGCCTAGCAGGAGCATTGAGCAGGCACTCACCTTCGCTGATCGTGATCTGGCAGGAGTGATCCAACCTCACTATGATGCTCTTGTTCTCACCATGAGAATAGGAGACTTTGACATCAAGAGAGTGCTCGTGGATTCGGGGAGTGGAGCGGACGTTTTGTACCTTCATGCTTTCACTCAGATGAAGCTGGATCATTCCGTCCTCATCCTTGCTCAGACTCCCTTGTATGGATTTGATGGCAGCTCGATGAAGCCTGTAGGCGACGTTGTCTTGCCCGTTGTGGCTGGACCCGTTGTCCTCCAGACCAGGTTTTCTGTTCTGGATGCGCCATCACCATACAATGCCATCTTGGGTCGCTGGTGGACCCATGAGATGAAGGCTGTCCCGTCCTCGTACTATCAGGTGTTGAAGTATCCAACGCAGGACGGGCCTCGGGAGATCCGAGGTGACCAGTTGGCTTCGCAGAAGTGCGATTTTCCAGCTTCCGTTGTGCCTTCGTAGCAGTTACAGGTCGTTCCCGTTGTGGAAGAGAGCTCGGAGGCATCGTTGTGCAGACCTTCCGTTGAGCCCACGAAAGCCGTCAATTTGGGAACGGAAGAAGAGCCAAAGGTGTTGCAGGTCGGGACGAGCTTGACAACGGAGGAGGAGCTCGAGTTGCTGAGTTTTCTTAGGCAGAATCTTGATGTCTTTGCATGGTCTCACAAAGACATGACTGGCATCGATCCGGGTGTTATCTGCCACCACCTCAATGCTGATCCTGCCATCCCTCCAGTGAAGCAGAAACCTCGGAGGCTTGCTCCAACTTATCATGATGCAGTGAATGAGGAGATTGACAAGCTGATCCAGTTCGGGTTCATTCAGGAGGTGCAGTATCCTGACTGGATAGCCAATGTTGTGGCGGTACCTAAGAAGAACGGGAAGGTGAGAGTCTGCATTGACTTTACTGGGGTCAACAAGGCGTGCCCCAAGGACTTTTTTCCCATGCCAAGGATAGACAGGCTCATCAATGCCACTGCCGGCCACGAGATGTTATCCTTCATGGATGGTTATTCGGGCTATAACCAGATCCTACTGGCGGAAGCAGATCGAGAGAAGACCACCTTCATAACAGAGCGAGGTTTGTTCTGTTATCGGGTGATGCCTTTTGGCTTGAAGAATGCAGGTGCCACCTATCAACGTCTGATGAATCTCATGTTCGGGTCACTCCTTGGCAAGACGGTTGAAGTGTACATCGACGATATCGTTGTGAAGAGTCGAGTACGAGGTGCTCTTGTGGCAGACCTTGCTGAACCTTTCTCTGTGCTGCGATCTTTCAATCTGAAGATCAACCCAGAGAAATGCACCTTTGGAGTCACCTCGGGGAAATTTTTGGGTTATCTTGTGAGTCAGCGGGGGATTGAGGCTAATCCAGCTCAAATCCGTGCTTTACTGGACATGCCAGAGCCTAAGTCGAAGAAGGAGATCCAGAAGCTGACAGGCCGGATTGCTGCGCTCAACCGATTTATCTCCAAGTCATCCGATCGTTGCAAGCCTCTGTTCGAGCTGTTGAGGAAGGACTCCATTTTTGCGTGGACCCCAGAGTGTTCCCGAGCCTTCCTTGCCTTGAAAGAGTATTTAGGGTCAGCTCCTATCCTCTCGGTGCCAGAGCCAGGTGAAATCTTATATCTCTATTTGTCTGTTTCAGAGCAAGCCCTTGGTTCCGTCCTGGTGAGGAGCTGTGATGGCGTGGAGAAGCCTGTCTACTTCATCAGCAAGACCTTTCTCAAAGCAGAGTGCAACTATAGCAAGCTCGAGAAGGTGTGTCTGGCTCTTGTCTTTTCCGCAGAGAAGCTTCGTCCGTACTTCCATGCTCATTCTGTCGTTGTCATCACAACGTATCATTTGAAAGTCGTGCTGGGACGACCCGAGCTGGCAGGAAGGATGTCAAAGTGGGCGGTAGCTCTGAGTGAGTTCGATATCCAGTATCGAGCCAGGAGTTCAGAGAAGGGGCAAGCGATGGCGGGTTTTCTTTCTGATTTCCCTGTGGAAGAGGAGGCAGAGGACACGGTTGTTGATCTACGGGAGCTCCCAATTGAAGATGACAACGAAGATGCCGTTGTGGAAGGGGCCGAGTCGTCGGAATGGAGCGGTTGACTGTTATACGTAGAAGGATCTTCCAATTTCAGTGGCTCAGGACTGGGCGTTGTGCTTGTAAGTCCGGACAACATCAAGGTGCAGAAAATGTCGCGTCTTGGGTTCACTGCCTCCAACAACGAAGCTGAGTACGAAGCCTTACTCCTTGGGTTGGAGAGCGCACGGGAGCTGCAAATCTCCACGTTGAGAGTGTTTTGTGATTCACAGCTCGTGGTGAATCAGGTGAATGATGTTTATGAATGCAAGGACGATCGGATGAAGCAGTATGCTACTCTCGTTCGTTCGTTGTGTGAAACATTCGCCGTTGTGGAGATTAGGCACACCCGGAGGGATGAGAACAGGCATGCTGATGCTTTGGCATATCTAGCTTCCATGGTGCAGGCTGGCGAGCCCAGGGCTGTTCTGATGGAGTTTCAAGAGTATCCTTCAATAGCTCTTCAGGCACAGCGAGAAGTGTTCTTTGTCAATCCAGTCCCGAGCTGGATGACAGGGTTGGTGGCTTATCTGAAGGACGGAGTTCTCCCTATCAGTGTGAAGGAGTCAAGACGCATTCAGTTTAAGGCATCTCGTTATACCTTGGTGCAAGGAGAATTGTTCAGGAAATCTTTTGGTGGTCCCTTGCTGAAGTGTGTTCATCCTGCAGACGTGGAGAAGATACTTGCTGAGCTACATGAAGGTATATGTGGCATTCATTCGGGCGGGAGAACCATTGCCCATCGAGCTCTGGGGCAAGGCTACTTTTGGCCTTATATGCAGGCCGATGCTCAGAAGTACGTGAAGAGGTGCAGCCAATGCCAGCGGTTTGCTCGCTTGATTCATGCTCCAGCTCAAGAGCTCAGCACTGTATCTCAACCTTGGCCATTTGCGCGGTGGGGACTTGACATCGTGGGACCTTTCCCGAGGGCCCCAGGGAATCTGATCTTCCTTTTGGTGGCAACTGACTACTTCTCGCGGTGGATTGAAGCCGTTCCCCTTGCACGTATCAGAGAACAAGAGGTGAAGAAATTCTTGTGGGAGCACATCATCTGTAGATTTGGCATACCGCAGTCTATCGTTACTGACAACGGGAAGCAGTTCTCAGGACGGCTGATTGCCGACTTTTGCAGCGAGCTGAAGATCAAGCACGTCTTCTCTTCCCCTTATTATCCTCAAGGGAATGGATTGCCCGAGGCAGCCAACAAGAACATTCTCAATGCCTTGAAGAGAAGATTGGAAGATTCGAAGGGGAAGTGGACCACCGAGCTGCACAACGTTTTGTGGGGGTACAGAACGACTCCAAGGAGTCCTACCAATGAAACTCCTTTCTCTCTAGCGTATGGCACGGAGGCTGTCATTCCTACCAAGATCAGTTTGCCTACAGTGCGTTCTTGGCACAGCAAGAAGAAGGATGGAGAGAAAGATCAGAACACAGTACTCATGGCTATTCATCTTGACCTGCTAGAAGAGAAGCGAGAAGATGCCAGCATTCAGATGAGGAGGTACCAGCAGCGATTGAGGAAAGCCTACAACAAAAAAGTACAACGGAGAGTGCTACAGGTCGGTGATCTCGTCCTCCGAAGAGTGTTCCAGAATACGAGAGAGCTTAACAGTGGCAAGTTGGGACCAAACTGGGAAGGGCCCTATATCGTAGAACGATTGGGGAGTCCTGGAGTCTGCTACTTGAAAGACTTGCAAGGTAACCTCATCTCAAAATCTTGGAACATCATGAATCTGAGACAATTCTTTCAATAGAATCTGAGATGTGCTGTGTACATGCATCGTTGTGCTTACAAGTTTTTTTTCAGTGATCTTACATAATCATAATGCTCATATTTCAACATGTGATTCGCTATACTATGTGCCTGCTCGTTGTGTGCTCGATCATTGTTTACACTGTTCACTATCTAGTTCATCAGTGCAATATTGTGAATGTTTTGCAAGTAATTCAAATAAAGTTTTTGACTGAACAACGTACTCACAACAAACACGAGTGGCTTATATAAGGATGTCATCTGAGCAAATCTAGTGGCTTAACCTAATGACATCCTCTGAGCATGTGTTTCGGAACTGAGTCACGTTGCGTTCGTCTCATGAATTTTATTTGTCAGATTGCATTCACAGTGAATCGCGCGAATGATGTGTCTGGATCAGTGCTTGCTCGCAATGCTTGTTCATAAGTAATTTTTCATAGTGCTTTGCTCATGGTGAACGATCATAGTGCTTTGCTCGTAGTGAACGATCATAGTGCTTTGCTCGTAGTGAACGATCATAGTGCTTTGCTCATGGTGAACGATCGTAGTGCTTTGCTCGTGGTGAACGATCATAGTGCTTTGCTCGTAGTGAACGATCATAGTGTTTTGCTCATGGTGAACGATCGTAGTGCTTTGGTCATGGTGAACGATCGTAGTGCTTTGGTCATGGTGAACGATCGTAGTGCTTTGCTCGTAGTGAACGATCGTAGTGCTTTATCCGTAGTGGTAACTCGTGGTGCTCTGATCGAAGTACTTAATCGAAGTGCTCTACTAGCAGTGCTTGTTCGTTGTGCTTTAATCGTAGCGCTCTACTCATAGTGTTCTGCTCGTAGTATTTCGATTTAAAAAAAAGAAAAAAAAAAGAAGTTTATTTAGTGTACAACAGTTATAATTTCCACGAGTATTCAAACATTCACATAGCGAGGCATCGTATTAACTTCGGTGCGTTGAACTGTGAAAAATCATTCAATTACTCATGATGTGTTCTTTCTTATTCTGTGTGCATGCGTTGTACTATGTTACGAGGTGAAAAGAAGTGCAAACTTGGCAAAGAAGAGTGATCCATTCATAATCAAAAACCTATTTCAGTGATAACCTCCCATAAAAAGAGAATTTACATCGACAAGAGAGAGAAGCAGAAGCATAGACAGGGGCAAGGGATCAGAGGAGCAGGAGATCGGAGGGGTAGCAGGTCAGACGAGCTCAAGGTCAGGCTCTGTTGCCGTTGTAGCAGGCGCAGGAGTAGAGGCTTCAGCAACGGCTTCAGCAATAGGGGCTTCCACCGGAGTAATTTCATCGGCAGCAGGAGGAAGCTCTGGAGCAGCAAGATCGGAGTATGGCTCGGTAGGGAGGAGTGCAGGACCTTCAAGAAAGTGAGGCAGCTCGACGCCTTGTACCTCGGGCTCGTTGTCGAGCTCGATCAGTTCCTTGCTAGGGAGCTCGGAGAACGTGGTGGCGTCCTCTTCGTTGTCTTCCTTCAGGCGGCCTTGCTGGCGAAGCGAGTCGAGAACCTCTTTCTCGGTCTCAGCACGATCTTCATCCAAGAGCGTGTCCAGCTGAGACTGGTAGTGCTGCTGCAGTCTCAGGGTCACGGACCTCTCGGTGTCCTCCTGAATTTTCTTGGCCTCCTCGAGCTCCTCCGCCAGTGCCGACCTGGCTGCCTCAATTTCCTCCAGTTGTCTACCCAAAGCTTGGGAGACATGCTCCAGCTCACTGATGCGCACAACAGCATTCTCAGTCTCTTGCTTGGCCTTCCTTTCGGCCTCCTTTGCTGCTCGTGCCTCAGCTTCGGCCTTTTCCCTAACCTTGGTGGCAGTGCCTAGCCTTACTTCAGCACGAGTCGTTTCAGCCTTGGCTTGAGACAGATCGAAGTCTGCCTTGAGTCTCTCCTCGACAAGAGTTTTCTCCAGCGTCTCCGTCCTGTCTCTCCAGTAGTTGATCCCGTCTCGCAGCTGAGTGTATTTTTCCTGGCTGCGATCGCAGAGCTCTTGCACGAGCGCGTTCATCTGCAAAGAGATGTCTGGGCGTTAGCACAACAAGAAGTAGTATTTCAAAACAATTGAGGTAGAAGACGAGGGAGGGAGAAGCTTACTGTTGCCACGGACTGACAGGCGGCGTAGGACAGGTCGGCTAAGTGGAGTTGGCCAACCTCAGCGATGTCCCGGGGAAGCCTCATCGCATGAGTTAGAGCTCGGGCAACCGTCCCCGAGCTCTTCGCCGATTCAATCACGGTCGGCACTCCGAACCGAGTGAAGTCGGGTGACCAGTCCGGAGCGGAGGTCGGCAGCATACTGGCCGGGAGACTTGTCGTGCCAGTTTCCGTCGCAGCCAAGGCAACGACAGCGGAGCTCGTACCGGCTGGGGCAGCAGCAGCTCGAGAAGGGGCAGGCGCTGAGCTAACCTCGGGCACTGCCGATGTCGCCTCGGCTCCTGGGCTTGTTGGAGGAGGAGCAGCAATGACCACGACCTCTTTTTCCAGGCGTTTGTCCGCCTTGGCCTTCTTCCTGGCCTCGTGCTCGGCCGGGGCGGCCATCTTTCTCTTCGGGTCAGCAGGCGCTGTACCCTTGGAAGAATGGTTCTTCTTCTTCTTCGGCAATGATGGCGGTGGAGGCGGCTGGACTGCAGGGCGAGCAGACCTCGGCTTCCTGCTTAGCGGTGGTAGGTTTGAGTCGGCCATTGCTTCTTCCTCTTCTTCGGGTAGGTGAGGGAACGGTGAAGGTACGGAGGGGGAGGCGCCCTGTTGCTGTTGTTGTGGTTGTTGTTGAGTAGTTGCTGGGTTACTGGAGGAGCCCCGCCTGACGAGCTCGAGTGGTTTCCACCTAATGTATTCCCCGCCTCGAGCACGGCGGATACCAGTAAGAAGTTCTTGTTCCTCTGAGGTCAACTTCTTGTATGGAAATTTCTTTGGGTCCACTGCACACAAGAGAAAGCAAAATAAGTACAACGAGGAAGTTAGCAGGACGAGAAGATACAGCATACAACGAGAACGTAGTCAGGACAATGGCGCACAACGGACAACGGATGACTAGTAGTATACCTGCTTCCACTCGGAAGACGTTGGGGACCGATGAATTCTCTGCCTTCCAGCCGCCAGAGACGACGAATGGAGTGGCTTTCCATTTCCTTTCTCTGTCAAGGATGCCCGAGACGAGCTCTGGACAGTAGGGTTTCTTGTTCCACGAAAAATAGGAATACAGACCGTCGTCATTGCCTCGGCATCTGACGGCATGACAGAAGTGGAATAGATGCCTAGCCTCTATGGGGTACCCGTCCTTGATGAATTTGATCATCATGGACATGTATTTGTGGAAGCCCGGGTGCATTTGCCCCGGTGCAAGTTGCAAGGTGGACAGAACTTCATCCAAGACAGGATGAAGAGGGAAGCGAAGGCTAGCCTCAAGCTGGGAGAGATAGACAACGGTACAGCCAGAGCGCCTGTCTATGATGGCATCATCTCGCATGAAATGGAGATTGACATTGGAAGGGAAGTCGAAACGTTCCCTGTAACGGTTCAGATGCGCCAACTGGTATTGGCGCAGAACTGAGGATTTTTCAATGTAGGCACCGTGAGGTGCGCTACCTGTGCAACTGGCCTCGTCATCAGAAGGGCCTCTAACTCCCTCTATCCTAGCAGGTTCTACGGGGACATTGGCAGCCATGGTGGTAAGGAGAAATCGGAAAGAGGGACAAGAACAAAAGAGTACGCGCAGAGCAAAACCACACTGGGAACCGGAGAAGAGAGAAATGGAAAAACAGTAAGAGAGAAATGGAAAAACAGTAAGAGAGAATAAGAGATAGGGGTGAAGGGCGTACCGAACTGAAAAACTCAGAAAGATCGTTGAAGAGCTTGAGGAAGATGAACTTTCGGGCAAGAAGAAGATTCGACAGAGTAACAGTGCTTGATGAAACAGGGTGGGAGAGAGAGAGGATTCGATGGGATTTTATAGACGTCTCTGGCTTGCGAAAGTACACCACTACCCTTCATCTGAGGCGTACACCTGTATCGACGGAATTAAGAACAGTGGCAAGATCGTCCTTTCACCAAGTATTACAAACGTCAGGGTCATTAAAGAATTCTCGAAATTTAAATCGGTGATGATGACAGCCTGTCCGCATTGAAGAGACGCGACGGTTCGCACGCGTGACCAGCTGGCGTGAACGGTCGACCTTCTTAGTAAGCGTTTAAAGCACGCAACGTTTCGCCTTCCGGAGTGGTGCCAGGTATGACCCTTTTTGTTCGTTTATGACGCTTCGAGCTACGTTCCAAGCATCATAAAGGGGCAAACTGTAACGGGTAAAATTCGTAAACCAGCTCAGCGTTGTGGGACGAGCTCGTTTTTGTCGTTTTGTTCACGAAAGTGACACGTGTTCGCGAGTTGGGGTCACGTGCTTAAAATATAAGGGTCACACGTTGTCTGATGTACAACGATCCGTCGTGCGCATTGCGACATCTTTGTTCTCATGCAGAACAACGTTCCCGTTGTGGCTTTGACAACGTGCTCGTTGTCTAAAGCACAACGTGAACGTTGTGCTCTTGACAACGTCGTTGTCATTACGCGAACAACGAGTCCGTTGTCTCATCGACAACGATGTCGTGCTGTGTTTTGAGGCATCTACGCCGTAACCGAGCTTGGGTCGACAACGAGACCGACTCGTAGGAGGAAGTGATCAGGAGACGATCCATAATTCCGACAAGCGTGCCGAACGTGCCGTTTCGTGCCGAAAGCACTGTCTTGGCATTTAATGCTGGTCACTTCTGCGTACCGTCCGATCCCGTCCGATTGGACTTATAAGAGGCTCTCACGTGTAATGCAACCGGCGGCAGATATGTGCAAGATATTTGGCAATGAGTGCAAAGACACGTGGTATGGACACCTATGGCCATCCATGGTCATTGATGGCCATACCAACCTTGCCCTATAAAAACCCCGTGATTTTTAGTGCACAGGACACTTGTTCATGAACCCAGATCCGAGATTACGTGTTCAGTGCTTTCAGTGTCTTGCGTATTTTTCAGTGATAGTTCTTGCGTTTACTATTCATCATCTTCTACCCCTACTGACTTTACCATCGGAGTACAGGTCAGGGTGCCACACCCTCCGCTCCAACCTTCTACCAGTAAACCAGAACGTGGAAGAAGCTGCTGCTGACGCGTGTCCGTCCGGTAATTTTCCCCCCACATGTTCGATTGCCAAAGAAGAAGTACTGAAATTTCTAATGGCTAAACCGCCAAATGCATGCAAAAATGTCACTGTTGATTCGTAAAAAATTAGAGTTAACATCCATCAAAATTTCACATTCTCATGATCAGTTGGGTCACCGGTATAGAACTCCTAAATAACATATTAAAATCAACATATGCAACATACAATTTTCTACGGATAGTACCCTCATTTCAAATATCGTAAGACACGAATACTCATTTTAGAAATCAAAGAAAATTCTAATTTGTTAGAAAATGGAGACCATGCCGTGCTAAGGCAAAATAAAACGATTAACACTGTGTGAGCTCATTCTTCTCAACCAACAATTACTGCTAACATAAGAAGGGAATAGTCATACTAATTCACATAGGAAGGGAGAGAGATAGGTAAACTGTATATAGATGTAAATCAAATCTCTACCTAAGAAACCCCTTCAAAGAAGAAGCAATAACAGTATGATTAGAGAGAATGACCATTAACTATAAATAAATAAACCTATTATTGTTATACATATTTCTTCATCTTACATAAGTTGCTTACCATCCTGTTGTCATTTGCCTTTAAAAAGAAGAAGACATACTTGATGAGAGGGATCAAGGTGACGGTGGTGAAGATCAAGGAAAGAAAACCCAAAATGTTGTTGTGCTTCATAACCTTGGTGAAGGTGCTCGCATACGCATACAAAGGGATGTCTCTGTATACTATCTGATGCTTTGCAAGGCAATGTGCATGATTGTCGGTCAATCCACCGCCTACAAAAGAAAACTTCTCAAAAAGGATGATTCTACTAACGAGGAAAAAACCTTAACACACCAACACAAACAATATTTTCTTCACGAATAGGTAAATATATAGTACCATAGGACGGTAGCTGCACTTTCTTAATTCAGGTAATAATTAGTACCATGAAGGAAATGGTTACAGTCATTAAGCATGAATAAGTTGGATCAATAAGGAACAGTTTAATCATTCCCATTTTCTTCATTCAGCCTAAATAAACTGGACGCATTTTGTAAATAAGGAAAAGTTTTCTCAAAAGTGTTCGAAGAGTTAGCCAAATAAACTGGACTTTTTAATGGCTACCCTCCCTTACACTATACGGTAATGCTTACGTTCCAGGGTGTGTGTTCTATATATGCTACCAAAAAAAAAGCGGTAATGCTTACGTTTGCACTCCCTAGCCCTTATTAGAATATAAGGTATGGTAAGGGAGAGGGTATATTCTAAAAATGGATTTTTGAACCCAAAAACTGAGAATAGTTTGATTCAGACCTTTGATTCATTGCTGTGAACCTTCCCGGATTCGAACACCTAAGAGTCTAATTGCCGCATATTTTGCCATGATGCCCTCTTTCTATACAATTCCCTGAATCCCTTCTTGGCTTCTTCATTGGTGTCTTCTACTCTTACCACGACCTACTTTATGTAGAATAAAAAACAATTTGACACAAAACTGTACAGAGAGAAGAAAGAAAGTGCAGATCGTTTGGTGAGGGGAGATAGTGTAGGGAGTTACGGTAACTGCCGGGAAGATAAGAGAAGTGGGGTTGAGTAGGGAGTGGCGGTAACTGCTGTATTTAAAGATGTATTTATTAGATATAGTACATCTCATGCATATCATGATCATACATGTACTCTATTAGAGATGATATATGCAACGACCCAAAATCTCTAGGGGTAGAGACGATAGCTAGCTTTAAGTCTTTTTTTTTTTTTGTGTTCTAAGTGTGAATAAGATGAAATGGGGATCTTTATTCTTTAATCAAAGCTTTTGAGAAGTTCTTGTCCGCTCCTTGGCTGGTTTTTGTTTTGGTAATGAGGGTGTTCAGGCCTCTTAGAGCACTCGAGTAATCCCTCGACCATGTGCAATCTACACGCACTAGGGCAAGTAGGGATAAATGCTCAAGGGTAGCCAACAAGGGGAAGAGAATCGAATTCCGAATCTCCACTTCCTAAGACATGGTCCTGGCTAAGCACACCAACCCCTCGTTGGTTAACTCCTTGGTTGGGTTGTCGAGGAAAAAGGAATACAAACAAACAATTAGATAATAAAAATGAATACAAACAAGCAAAATATTTGGATTTCTATAAAGAGTTTATAATTTTTTGCTATTAGTGTTCGTTGTTTCTCTATTAGTATTCATCTTCCTTGTATCAACGATCGTTGTTTTTTTCTTTTATTTTTTTGCAACTTTTTTATTAGCTTCAATTACATACAATAGGATAATAAAAAAAGGTTACAAACAAACAAAATATTTGAGTTTTTACATAGCGTGTTTTTAATTTTTCGCTAGCAACGTTCGTTGTTCCTCTAATAGCGTTCATTTTCCTTGTATCAGCGATCATTGTTTTTTTCTTTTAATTATTTTGCTAATTTTTTATTAGCTATAATTATATACAATTAGATAATAAAAAGGGTTACAAACTAACAAAATATTTGGGTTTCTACATAGTGTGTTTCTAATTTTTCGCTAACAGCGTTCGTTGTTCCTCTAATAGCGTTCATTTTCCTTATATCAGTGATCATTATTATTATTTTTTAAATTTTTTTGCTACTTTTTTTATTAGCTTCAATTAGATAATAAATAGGGATACAAACAAAAAAATTATTTGGATTTCTATATAACGTATTTCTAATTTTTCGTTATCAGCGTTCGTTGATCCTCTACTAGCGTTCATCTTCCATGTATCAACAATCTTTGTTTTTTTCTTTTAACTTTTTTGCTACTTTTTTACTAGCTTCGATTATATACAATTAGATAATAAAAAGAGCTACAAAAAATAAATTATTTAGGTTTCTACATAACGTATTTCTAATTTTTCACTATCAGCGTTCATTGTTCGTATAATAACATTTATTTCCTTATATCAGCAATCGTTGTTTTCACGACCCAAAATCACACCTAGGAGTTATGAGACTTTGGCATCGTGACTTACATTCAAACCAACTTGTAAAGAGAAGATAAGGCAATTTAAATAGTGAACATGCAAATTTCTCATTTTATATAAACTGTATTCCAAGTACAAGAGTCAGACTAAGGATTGAATCATAAACTAAAAACGTAGATCAGATCTTTCGCTTGAGTTACCAACTCAATCGATACAAAAATCACAAATGAAGGTCCAAAATACATGTCCCTTTCTCCCATCAACTCGTCTGTAGGGCCACCTATCAAGGTCCCTATCATCCTCAGATAACAGCCTATCAGCTTCTCGACATATACCTCCTCGACTCATGGTTTCGAAGTGCGTGTGTTTACCTATGTACTTGCTGACATAAAATGTACGGATGAGCATTGGATACTCAATGTATACAAACTAGTAACTAATAATGTTATAAAATATTTACATATCATACTGGGTACAGTTCATCATATCGCATGTATAATTAGAGTGTGAAAACCATCTTCAATTAACAAGTGCATAATTTGAATCATAACCGTGACGCCTCGAACCTGTACTTAGGAAATCATGTTCCGAGACGCGTGTCCATTCGTCATTATTACGCAAGCGGAAGACTTTATCCACACAAATGAAGAAAATTTAAACATTTATCAGATGCTTTCAAAAAGCAAATAACACATGTTATCACAATTCCCATCATACAAACAAAATACCTGTATTATTTACATTTTCCTCTGTTTACAAAAGTAGGCGCCACTATTGCGCCGGGTATAGTCTGTACAATATCCAAAAGTCCAGAGGTCCAACATCTATTGCTCAGCAGTTCTGAGATCTGCTGACATGAAACGTCAGTGAGGTATGAAGCACAATAAAACCACAGTCCATCTAGACTATTTTCCACATAATAGTATGCAATAATGATATAATAAACAGTTCAGTTTGCATGTTGTAAGCACCCAATTTTTACACCTCTTTAACCCTAGGCAAACCATAGGTCCAACCCCGAGTCAAACCATAGGTAAACCCTAGGTCCAACCCTATGTCCAACCTAAGTCAACCCTAGGTCTAACCCTAGGTTAACTCTAGTTAAACCCTAGGTAAATCATAGCTAGCCCTAGCCTAGCCCCAATCCAACCTAAACCCTACAAACCTAGGGCATGGGCCCAAGGCCCATGCAACACCTACCCGAGGTCTCTAGGGCCTAAAATCCGTAGGCTAACATCCCTTGGGCCCAAGCATGGGCCCATAACCCAAGCTAGGCCCTAGGAGGGGGGCCCAGCCCCAAAATTTAAAAAAATCTTAGAATGTCGGTAATCAATTACTGACATTCCTTTTGTGGTAAAATTTGTACCGCGTGCATGAGCATTAAACACGAGCCAGTCCTGTTTTTGGAAAAGTCTAGGAATGACGGTAGAGTTTCTACCACTATTTATCATTTTGCCTTACAGGGGAATGACGGTACTAGAATTACCGCCATTCTTGGAGTTTGCATTTTACACAAACTCTGCACCCTCCAGTTCCTCTGGCATGTCTCCAACAGTTCCCCCATGCTTCTGAGATCTCCGCCTACCCTCGTCCTTATTCCCTTGGGGTCCCTAGCCCACCCACCTATAAATCCAAGCTCATCTTCAAGCTTCAACCCATTCCGAAATTCCAAGGGAAAATCATGAAGAATTCCAGACCTCCAAAGAGCCCTATGCTTATAAGTTCAAAACCAAGGTGAGGGTTTTAGCCTTGGAGCAGTAGCTACGGTCAAGCAATCCTTCCCACCTACCTCATCACCGTGAGATTCTTCACCATCACCGTTGGTGAGCTTATCTGCAGGGTAGGGTCTTTCCCTACCCCTATGTTATTCCAAAATCATATGTGAGCCCCTGGTCCTACTCCAGGGGACTTTTGTTTTAATTCAGACCCAAAGCAAGGGTTCCCCTTACCTTCCTCTGAGGGATGGGGACCCCTCAAAGGTAAAATCTCGGTTACGAAGCTTGTCGCGCACTCGGCCACTCCCCAAAACATTCCGGGGAACCCTCAGTCCATGATAAATCCCTTGGAAGTGTTATGGTGCAAAACCAGGGGGAGAAAATTCGAGTTCTGGAAAAATTCAGAAATGGCGGTAAACACTGTTGCCCAGATATGGACCCTAGAGGGGGGGGGGTGAATAGGGTCAATGACAGATTCTAAAATAGATTACCCTTTTAATGTGGAAATTAAAAATCAAAGGGAAATGCAGCTAATAAACAGTATAGAAATTTAAAAGCAAGTTATGCTAGGGATAGAAGAGAGAAAAGAGAATGCAAACTCAGTTTGTTATCGAGGTTCGGCTATCTCCAGCCTACTCCCTGCCTCTGCAACCCACAAGAGGTTCCACTACGATCCTTGATCGTATAAGCTCCTTCATAGGTGAAGCTTAAACCTTTTACAACCTCTCTTCTGATCGAGGTGCAATCGTACAATCCCTCTTGAGGTCAGGATAGAACCTTACACAATCAGAGCACAACCCTCTCTAACTAAACAGAAGCAAGAACTTCACTTTGCAAGAACATGTAGGTTCTTGACTAAATAGAGAACAAAGAATTTTTTGGATTCAATCAATTCGAAATAAAAACTCCTTAAAAGTTAGATTTGATTGGAATAGCTTACTCTAAGAAATCTCTCAAGAAATGATCTGGATTTTAGCTCAAGGAGAGAAACAGAGTATCATTTTCTCAAGATTGGGGTTTTTAGCTTTAGAGAATGATTGATCAATAGAACAGTGTAAAAGTGAGTGTTATTGTTATTGGATATTTCAAAAATCATTTATATTTATAGTGATCCAAAATTTATTACCATTGATGAGCATTGAAAGAAAAATCATCCGTTATAAAAATAGCCGTTGAGCATTTAATACGAGTTTCAGACTTTTTCTGAACTATCCAGTCGATCACAAGGGTCATCTGATTGGCTGGATGGTTACTGGATCGCCTAGATCAGTTTCCTGATCTGCTGGATTGTAAAAACCATTTTTTGTAAGTTTTGTTCTATCCAGTCGATCACAAGGGTCTTCTGATCGACTGGATGGACCTCCTGATCGACTGGATGGTCCACCAGATCGGCTGGATAGACCAAAAAACTTTTAGTTTTTGGTTTTCTTAAACGTTAATGAGTTTTCTTAGACTTTAATGATTTGCATGATTACCAAAGTCTTTTAAGTCATTAATAAAATATGATTAACATCTCATAATGATCTTTTGAATGATCTAAAATGGATTCACAAAGAGTTCCAACTTGATTAGTACACGTAGAAAAATTTTGAAATTTTTTTTCTATCTAATCAATCACAGGGCTTGCCTGATCGACTGGATGGTCTGCCTGATCGGCTGGATGGTCTATCTGATTGACTGGATAGACCATTTTTATTTGCAGAAACTATTTTCAAAACCTTTAAGATAGGATTTGATTCCAAGGTTTTGTACTTAATCTTTATGAGTAAAATGATCATGTTTTAAGGTCCTTAGTCATATTTTTATATTTGTTCAAGGGACCTATGGTCAATCTAAGATATTTTGAGCTTTTTCACCAAATCACTACTTGAGGATTTTTACAAGAAATCCTAGACAGACCACTGACTACCTAAACTTAGACCTTGATGGAGTTGATTCTTTTGCTTCTATGGTCTTCAGTATCAGTGCCTTCAAGACAATCTTCCAGAATCCTTTTTGCTTATAGTTGAATATCTTCTTGAAGCTTTGATTTGGAATTGTCATCAAGCTTTGACTTGGTCTATTTCATTGAAGATTCTTTGGTTTTGCTTGAAATCTCTTCTTTAATTTTTGAATACTATGGAAAAGGTTGCTCATAGAAGATATTAGTATTACAAGAGTCATTTCATTATTTATGTTATCATTAAAACTAATTGAGGGTCATATGGTTGTATCCTTTAGGCTAACAATCTCCCCCTTTTTGATGATGACACAAATAATGGAATGAGTTGGGTTAAGCTCCCCCTCAACATATACTTTTCATAAAATTTTTGAGGAGAGCTCCGCTTAAGCATGTGCATATAAGTAAAAAGCAGTAAGTTGGAATCAAGAGAAGTTCCACAAAGAAATTTTGTAAGAATTTTCTAATAAATACCAAGAGAAGTTCCATGATATTCTAAATTGAATTCAAGTATGACAATATAAAGAGATATATAAAAAAATGTATTTCATATGTTGAGAAAGAATTACATCATTACATTTGAAAACATCCATACATTCAATGCTCATTCCAATACTTTCTCTCTCTTGTCAACATCAAAGGAAAACATAAAAACAGTAGAATAAAATAGACAATAGAAAATAGATCCTATGTGGTCTTCTTCTTATTCTTCTTAATCTTCTTCTTGATAGCCATGAAGAGATAGTCTTCATCACTGCTAGAGCTGGTTGGGGAGTCATCTGAAGAGTCAGAGGAGGAAGTTTGAGCTTTGTCTTCATCTGAGGAGGGAAGAGAAATGATAGGGGCACCCTTTGACTTACCCTTAGAAGGGGTTTCTTCTGTTTTCAGGGGCTACTTGCCTTTAGATGTCGAAGATGGACCTTGAGAGGGGGTTTGAGAAGGAGGGGCTCTAGTAGCCAAGCTAACCAAGAAGTTGTTGATCTTCTTGAGTTCATCTGTGGCTCTTAGAATAATGGTGGCTGACAAAGAGTCTTGCTCAGCCATGTCCAACAGCAACTTGCCTTGGGTCTTCATTTGTAGGCTTGAAGATTTTGCATGTCCTTGGATTACAGCTGCAACCTTGCTAAGCTTTAGAAATTCCTCCATTTGATCAGCCTCTAGCCTCTGAATTAAGGTAGTGACTGTGTCAACCCTGTTCTTGATCACTGAGGTGTCCATGCTCACATTCCCCAAAACAGAATATGCTGCATCATCTCTCTCTTTCAAATCAGAGTGGACAGCAGCTAGGGAGGTTTCACTGTGGACATCCTCTCTCTCATCTAAGCTTTGAAGTCAGCAGAGGATCCCTCAAGACATGCAAGTCTGTCCTTGACTTCAATCTGCAATCCAGTAGCTTGGGCTTCTTGGTTCTCCATTCTATCTCTCTTCTCAGCTTGAAAACTTAGCATCCTAGTGCTTATGGAGTCTAGCTTATCCATCATTAAGCTCAAAACATCATCAGAAATGGTAGGTCTAGAAAGGGGCTTAGGAGGAGTAGAAGACCACCACCCTCAAAGTGAGGGGTGGAAGCTCTGAAGGGAGAAGAATGAGGAGAAAGGGGAGAGGCTCTAGAGGGAGACTGAGCAGGAGAGATGGGAGGATTAGCAGGAAGAGATTGATCCAGAGTAGGATCAGACTGGGGTGGAAGAGATGAGGGAGCAGAGGTAGAAGGGTGAGAGACAGTGGATTTGGGAAACCATTTTTGCAATTCTTTATTCCACTGATATCCTATTTTTACTAAGGTTGTTGGAATGTAAAAGTCAAAATGGGTGGGATGAATTACTTTAAGAGTGGAGTTGAAAGGTGACGGAATAGGTATTATTGTACATCTTTGGAAAGGTATCTAAGCAACCTATGACCCTGAAAATTTCCATAAAAATCGAGAGCTAGTGCCTAAAAAAATTTGGTAGAATAGTGCGGACCACTAAAGGAATAACATTATTAATTTTTGGGACCAATATTTAGATATGCATAGAAATACGCTCGGGGTGATGGAATAGGTATTATTCTACATCTTTGGAAAGGTATCTAAGCATCCTATGACGCTGTAAATATTCAAAAAAATCGAGAACTAGTCCCTAAAAAAATTGGGTAGAATAGTGCGGACCACTAAGGGAATTAAAATATTAATTTTTGGGACCTTTATTTAGATATGCATAGAAATACGGTCGGGTGACGGAATAGGTACTATTCTACATCTTTGGAAAGGTATCTAAGCATCCTATGACCCTGTAAATTTCCATAAAAATCGAGAGCTAGTGCCTAAAAAAATTTGGTAGAATAGTGCAGACCACTAAAGGAATAACATTATTAATTTTTGGGACCAATATTTAGATATGCATACAAATACGCTCGGGTGACGGAATAGGTATTATTGTTCATCTTTGGAAAGGTATCTAAGCAACCTATGCCCCTGTAAATTTCCACAAAAATCGAGAGCTAGTGCCTAAAAAAATTTGGTAGAATAGTGCGGACCACTAAAGGAATAACATTATTAATTTTTGGGACCAATATTTAGAAATGCATAGAAATATGCTCGGGTGACGGAATAGGTATTATTCTACATCTTTGGAAAGGAATCTAAGCAACCTATGACCCAGTAAATTTCCATAAAAATCGAGAGCTAGTGCCTAATAAAATTTGGTAGAATAGTGCGGACCACTAAGGGAAATAAAATATTAATTTTTAAGACCTATATTTAGATATGCATAGAAATACGCTCGGGTGACGGAATAGGTATTATTCAATATCTTAGGAAAGGTATCTAAGCATCCTATGACGCAGTAAAATTTCATAAAAATCGAGAGCTAGTCCCTAAAAAAATTTGGTAGAATAGTGCGAACCAATAAAGGAATAACATTATTAATTTTTGGGACCAATATTTAGATATACATAGAAATACGCTTGGGTGACGGAATAGGTATTATTCTACATCTTTGGAATGGTATCTAAGCAACCTATGACCCTTCAAATTTCCATAAAAATCGAGAGCTAGTGCCTAAAAAAATTTGGTAGAATAGTGCGAACCACTAAAGGACTTAAAATATTAATTTTTGGGACCTAAATTCACATATGCACAGAAATACGCTCGGGTGACGGAATAGGTATTATCATACATCTTTGGAAAGGTATCTAAGCAACCTATGACCCAGTAAATTTTCATAAAAATCGAGAGCTAGTGCCTAAAAAAATTTGGTAGAATAGCGCGGACCACTAAAGGAATAACATTATTCATTTTTGGGACCAATATTTAGATATGCATAGAAATACGCTCGGGTGACGGAATAGGTATTATTCTACATCTTTGGAAAGGTATCTAAGCATCGTATGACGCTGTAAATTTTCATAAAAATCGAGAGCTAGTCCCTAAAAAAATTTGGTAGAATAGTGCGGACCACTAAGGGAATTAAAATATTAATTTTTGGGACCTATATTTAGATATGCATAGAAATACGCTCGGGTGACGGAATAGGTACTATTCAACATCTTTGGAAAGGTATCTAAGCAACCTATGACCCTGTAAATTTCCATAAAAATCGAGAACTAGTGTCTAATAAAATTTGGTAGAATAGTGCGGACCACTAAGGGAATTAAAATATTAATTTTTAAGACCTATATTTAGATATGCATAGAAATACGCTCGGGTGACGGAATAGGTATTATTCTACATCTTTGGAAAGGTATATAAGCAACCTATGACCCTGTAAATTTTCAAAAAAATCGAGAGCAAGTGCCTAAAAAAATATGGTAGAATAGTGCGGACCACTAAAGGAATAACTTTAATAATTTTAGGGACCAATATTTAGATATGCATAGAAATACGCTCGGGTGACGGAATAGGTATTATTCTACATCTTTGGAAAGGAATCTAAGCAACCTTTTACCCTGTAAATTTCCATAAAAATCGAGAGCTAGAGCCTAATAAAATTTGGTAGAATAGTGCGGACCACTAAGGGAATTAAAATATTAATTTTGAAGACCTATATTTAGATATGCATAGAAATACGCTCGGGTGACGGAATAGGTATTATTCTACATCTCTGGAAAGGTATATAAGCATCCTATGACGCTGTAAATTTTCATAAAAATCGAGAGCTAGTCCCTAAAAAAATTTGGTAGAATAGTGCGGACCACTAAGGGAATTAAAATATTAATTTTTGGGACCAATATTTAGATATGCATAGAAATACGCTCGGGTGACGGAATAGGTATTATCCTACATCTTTGGAAAGGTATCTAAGCAACCTATCACCCTGAAAATTTTCATGAAAATCGAGAACTAGTCCCTAAAAAATTTGGTAGAATAGTGCGGACCATGAAAGGAATAACATTATTAATTTTTGGGACCAATATTTAGATTTGCATAGAAATACGCTCGGGTGACGGAATAGGTATTATTCTACATCTTTGGAAAGGAATATAAGCAACCTATGACCCAGTAAATTTCCATAAAAATCGAGAGCTAGAGCCTAATAAAATTTGGTAGAATAGTGCGGACCACTAAGGGAATTAAAATATTAATTTTTAAGACCTATATTTAGATATGGATAGAAATACGCTCGGGTGACGGAATAGGTATTATCCTACATCTTTTGAAAGGTATCTAAGCAACCTATGACCCTGTAAATTTTCAAAAAAATCGAGAGCAAGTGCCTAAAAAAATATGGTAGAATAGTGCGGACCCCTAAAGGAATAACATTATTAATTTTTGGGACCAATATTTTGATATGCATAGAAATACGCTCGGGTGACGGAATAGGTATTATTCTACATCTTTGGAAAGGTATCTAAGCAACCAATGACCCATTAAATTTTCATAAAAATTTAGTGCTAGTGCCTAAAAAAATTTGGTAGAATAGTGCTGACCACTAAAAGAATAACATTATTAATTTTTGGGACCAATATTTAGATATGCATAGAAATACGCTCGGGTGACGGAATAGGTATTATTCTACATCTTTGGAAATGTATCTAAGCAACCTATGACCCTGTAAATTTCAATAAAAATCGAGAGCTAGTGCCTAAAAAAATTTGGTAGAATAGTGCGGACCACTAAAGGAATAACATTATTAATTTTTGGGACCAATATTTAGATATGCATAGAAATACGCACGGGTGACGGAATAGGTATTATTTACATCATTAGAAAGGAATCTAAGCAACCTATGACCCTGTAAATTTCCATAAAAATCGAGAGCTAGTGCCTAATAAAATTTGGTAGAACAGTTCGGACCACTAAGGGAATTAAAATATTAATTTTTAAGACCTATTTTTTTATTTGCATAGAAATACGCTCAGGTGATGGAATTGGTAATATCCTACATCTTTGGAAAGGTATCTAACCAACCTATGACCCTGTAAATTTTCAAAAAAATCGAGAGCAAGTGCCTAAAAAAATATGGTAGAATTGTGCGGACCATTAAAGGAATAACTTTAATAATTTTTGGGACCAATATTTAGATATGCATAGAAATACGGTCGGGTGACGGAATAGGTATTATTCTACATCTTTGGAATGGTATCTAAGCAAGGTATGACCCTGTAAATTTCCATAAAAATCGAGAGCTAGTGCCTAAAAAATTTTGATAGAATAGTGCGGACCACTAAAGGACTTAAAATATTAATTTTTGGGACCTATATTTACATATGCACTGAAAAACGCTCGGGTGACGGAATAGGTATTATCCTACATCTTTGGAAAGGTATCTAAGCAAACTATGACCCAGTAAATTTTCATAAAAATCGAGAGCTAGTGCCTAAAAAAATTTGATAGAATAGTGCGGACCACTAAAGGAATAACATTATTAATTTTCGGGTCCAATTTTTAGATATGCATAGAAATACGCTCGGGTGACGGAATAGGTATTATTCAACATCTTTGGAATGGTATCTAACCATCCTATGACCCTGTAAATTTTCATAAAAATCGTCAGTTAGTGCCTAAAAAAATTTTCTAGAATAGTGCGGACCACTAATGGAATTAAAATATTAATTTTTGGGACCTATATTTAGATATGCATAGAAATACGCTCGGGTGACGGAATAGGTACTATTCTACATCTTTGGAAAGGTATCTAAGCAACCTATGACCCTGCAAATTTCCATAAAAATCGAGAGCTAGTGCCTAAAAAAATTTGGTAGAATAGTGCGGACCACTAAAGGAATAACATTATTAATTTTTGGGACCAATATTTAGAGATGCATAGAAATACGCTCGGGGGACGGAATAGGTATTATTCTACATCTTTGGAAAGGTATCTAAGCAACCTATGACCCTGTAAATTTCCACAAAAATCGAGAGCTAGTGCCTAAAAAGATATTGTGGAATAGTGCGGACCACTAAAGGAATAACATTATTAATTTTTGGGACCAATCTTTAGATATGCATAGAAATACGCTCGGGTGACGGAATAGGTACTATTCTACATCTTTGGAAAGGTATCTAAGCAACCTATGACCCTGAAAATTTCCATAAAAATCGAGAGCTAGTGCCTAAAAAAATTTGGTAGAATAGTGCAGACCACTAAGGGAATTAAAATATTAACTTTTAACACCTATGTTTAGATATGAATGGAAATACGCTCGGGTGACGGAATAGGTATTATTCTACATCTTTGGAAAGGTATCTAAGCAACCTATGACCCAGTAAATTTTCATAAAAAGCGAGAGCTAGTGCCTAAAAAAATTTGGTAGAATAGTGCGTACCACTAAAGGAATAACATTATTAATTTTTGGGAGCAATATTTAGATATGCATAGAAATACGCTCGGGTTACGAAATAAGTATTATTCTAAATCTTTGGAAAGGTAACTAAGCAACCTATGACCCTGTAAATTTCAATAAAAATAGAGAGCTAGGGCCTAAAAAATATTTGTAGAATACTGCGTACCACTAAAGGAATAACATTATTAATTTTTGGGACCAATATTTAGATATGCATAGAAATACGTTCTGGTGATGGAATAGGTATGATTCTACATCTTTGGAATGGTATCTAAGCAACCTATGACCCTGTAAATTTCCATAAAAATCGACAGCTAGTGCCTAAAAAAATTTGGTAGAATAGTGTGTACCACTAAAGGAAATATATTAATTTTTGGGACCCATATTTACATATGCACAGAAATACGCTCGGGTGAAAGAATAGGTGTTATCCTACATCATTGGAAAGGTATCTAAGCAAGCTATGACCCTGTAAATTTTCATAAAAATCGAGAGCTAGTGCCTAAAAAAATTTGGTAGAATAGTGCGGACCACTAAAGGAATAACATTATTAATTTTTGGGACCAATATTTAGATATGCATAGAAATACGCTCGGCTGACGGAATAGGTATTTTTCAACATCTCTGGAAAGGTATCTAAGCAACCTATGACCCTGTAAATTTCCATAAAAATCGAGCGGTAGTGCCTAAAAAAATTTGGTAGAATAGTGTGAACCACTAAAGGACTTAAAATATTAATTTTTGGGTCCTATATTTTATATGCATAGAAATACGCTCGGGTGACGGAATAGGTATTATTCAATATCTTTGGAAAGGTATCTAAGCAACCTATGACCCTGTAAATTTCCACAAAAATCGAGAGTTAGTGCCTAAACAAATTTGGTTGAATAGTGCGGACCACTAAAGAAATAACATTATTAATTTTTGGGACCAATATTTAGATATGCATGGAAATACCCTCGGGTGACGGAATAGGTATTATTCTGCATCTTTGGAAAGGTATCTAGACAACCTATGACCCTGTAAATTTCCAGAAAAATCGAGATCTAGTGCCTAAAAAAATTTGGCAGAATAGTGCGTACCACTAAGGGAATTAAAATATTAATTTTTGGGACCTATATTTAGATATGCATACAAATACACTCGGGTGACGGAATACGTATTATTCTTCATCTTTGGAAAGGTATCTAACCAACCTATGACCCTGTAAATTTCCATAAAAATCAAGGCCTAGTGCCTAAAAAAATTTGGTAGAATAGTGCGTACCACTAAAGGAATAACATTATTAATTTTTGGGACCAATATTTAGATATGCATAGAAATACACCCGGGTGACGGAATAGGTATTCTTCCAAATCTTCGGAATGGTATCTAAGCAACCTATGACCCTGTAAATTTCCATAAAAATTGAGAGCTAGTGCCTAAAAAAATTTGGTAGAATAGTGCGAACCACTAAAGGGCTCGAAATATTAATTTTTGGGACCTATATTTACATATGCACAGAAATACGCTCGGGTGACGGAATAGGTAATATCCTACATCTTTGGAAAGGTATCTAAGCAACCTATGACCCTGTAAATTTTCATAAACATCGAGAGCTAGTGCCTAAAAAAATTTGGTAGAATAGTGCGTACCACTAAAGGAATAACATTATTATTTTTGGGACCAATATTTAGATATGCATAGAAATACGCACGGGTGACGGAATAGGTATTATTCTTCATCTTTGGAAAGGAATCTAAGCATCCTATGACCCTATAAATTTCCATAAAAATCAAGAACTAGTGCCTAAAAAAATTTGGCAGAATAGTGCGGAGCACTAAGGGAATTAAAATATTAATTTTTGGGACCAATATTTAGATATGCACAGAAATACGCTCGGGTGACGGAATTGGTATTATCCTACATCTTTGGAAAGGTATCTAAGTAACCTACCCCCCTGTAAATTTTCATAAACATCGAGAGCTAGTGCCTAAAAAAATTTGGTAGAATAGTGCGTACCACTAAAGGAATAACATTATTAATTTTTGGGACCAATATTTAGATATGCATAGAAATACGCTCGGGTGACGGAATAGGTATTATTCTACATCTTTGAAAAGGTATCTAAGCAACCTAGGACCCTGTTAATTTCCACAAAAATCGAGAGCAAGTGCCAAAAGAAATTTGGTAGAATAGTGCGGACCACTAAGGGAATTAAAATATTAATTTTTGGGACCTATATTTAGATATGCATAGAAATACGCTCGGGTGACGGAATAGGTATTATTCTACATCTTTGGAAAGGTATCTAAGCATCCTATGACCCAGTAAATTTCCATAAAAATCGAGAGGTGGTGCCTAAAAAAATTTTGTAGAATAATGCGGACCACTAAGGGAATTAAAATATTAATTTTTGGGTCCAATATTTGGATATAAATTGAAATACGCTCGGGTGACGGAATAGGTATTATTCTACATCGTTGAAAAGGTATCTAAGCAACCTATGACCCTGTTATTCTCCACAAAAATCGAGAGCATGTGCCAAAAAAAATTTGGTAGAATAGTGCGGACCACTATGGGAATTGAAATATTAATTTTTGGGACCTATATTTAGATATGCATAGAAATACGCTCGGGTGACGGAATAGGTATTATTCTACATCTTCGGAATGGTATCTAAGCAACCTATGACCCTGTAAATTTCCATAAAAATCGAGAGCTAGTGCCTAAAAAAATTTGGTAGAATAGTGCGAACAACTAAAGGACTTGAAATATTAATTTTTGGGATCTATATTTACATATGCACAGAAATACGCTCGGGTGACGGAATAGGTAATATCCTAAATCTTTGGAAAGGTATCTAAGCAAACTGTGACCCTGTTAATTTCAAAAAAAATCGAGAGCTAGTGCCTAAAAAAATTTTGTAGAATAGTGCGAACCACTAAAGGACTTGAAATATTAATTTTGGGACCTATATCTACATATGCACAGAAATACGTTCGGGTGACGGAATAGGTAATATCCTACATCTTTGGAAAGGTATCTAAGCAACCTATGACCCTGTAAATGTTCATAAAAATCGAGGGCTAGTGCCCAAAAAAATTTGGTAGAATAGTGCGGACCACTAAAGGAATAACATTATTAATTTCTGGGACCAATATTTAGATATGCTTAGAAATACGCTCGGGTGACGGAATAGGTATTATTCTTCAACTTTGGAAAGGTATCTATGCATCGTATGACCTTGTAAATTTCCATAAAAATCGAGAGCTAGTCCCTAAAAAAATTTGGTAGAATAGTGCGGACCACTAAGGGAATTAAAATATTAATTTTTCGGACCAATATTTAGATATGCACAGAAATACGCTCGGGTGACGGAATAGGTATTATCCTACATCTTTGGAAAGGTATCTAAGCAACCTACGACCCTATAAATTTTCATAAAAATCGAGATCTAGTGCCTAAAAAAATTTGGTAGAATAGTGCGGACAACTAATGGAATTAAAATATTAATGTTTGGGACCAATATTTGGATATGCATTGAATACGCTCGGGGTGACGGAATAGGTATTATTCTACATCTTTGAAAAGGTATCTAAGCAACCTATGACCCTGTAAATTTCCACAAACATCGAGAGCTAGTGCCAAAAAAAATTTGGTAGAATAGTGCGGACCACTAAGGGAATTAAAATATTAATTTTTGGGACCTATATTTAGATATGCATAGAAATACTCTCGGGTGACGGAATAGGTATTATTCTACATCTTTGGAAAGGTATCTAAGCATCCTATGACCCAGTAAATTTCCATAAAAATCGAGAGGTAGTGCCTAAAAAAATTTTGTAGAATAGTGCGGACCACTAAGGGAATTAAAATACTAATTTTTGGGACCAATAATTAGATATGCATAGAAATACGCTTGGGTGACGGAATAGGTATTATTCTATATCTTCGGAATGGTATCTAAGCAACCTATGACCCTGTAAATTTCCATAAAAATCGAGAGCTAGAGCCTAAAAAAATTTGGAAGAATAGTGCGGACCACTAAAGGACTCTAAATATTAAGTTTTGGGACCTATATTTACATATGCACAGAAATACGCTCGGGTGACGGAATAGGTAATATCCTACAACTTTGGAAAGGTATCTAAGCAACCTATGACCCTGTAAATTTCCATAAAAATCGAGAGGTAGTGCCTAAAAAAATTTGGTAGAATAGTGCGAACTACTAAAGGACTTGAAATATTAATTTTTGGGACCTATATTTACATATGCACAGAAATACGCTCGGGTGACGAAATATGTAATATCCTACATCTTTGGAAAGGTATCTAAGCAATCTATGACCCTGTAAATTTTCATAAGAATCGAGGGCTAGTGCCTAAAAAAAGTTTGTAGAATAGTGCGTACCCCTAAAGGAATAACATTATTAATTTTTGGGACCAATATTTAGATATACATAGAAATACGCTCGGGTGACGGAATAGGTATTATTCTATATCTTCGGAATGGTATCTAAGCAACCTATGACCCTGTAAATTTCCACAAAAATCGAGAGCTAGAGCCTAAAAAAATTTGGAAGAATAGTGCGGACCACTAAAGGACTCTAAATATTAAGTTTTGGGACCTATATTTACATATGCACAGAAATACGCTCGGGTGACGGAATATGTAATATCCTACATCTTTGGAAAGGTATCTAAGCAACCTATGACCCTCTAAATTTTCATAAGAATCGAGGGCTAGTGCCTAAAAAAAGTTTGTAGAATAGTGCGGACCACTAAAGGAATAACATTATTAATTTTTGGGACCAATATTTAGATATGCATAGAAATACGCTCGGGTGACGGAATAGGTACTATTCTTCATCTTTGGAAAGGTATCTAAGCATCCTATCACCCTACAATTTCTATAAAAATCGAGAGCTAGTGCCGACAAAAATTTGGTAGAATAGTGCGGACCACTATGGGAATTAAAATATTAATTTTTGGGACCAATATTTGGATATGCATTGAATACGCTCGGGTGACGGAATAGGTATTATTCTACATCTTTGAAAAGGTATCTAAGCAACCTGTGACCCTGTAAATTTCCACAAACATCGAGAGCTAGTGCCAAAAAAAATTTGGTAGAATAGTGCGGACCACTAAGGGAATTAAAATATTAATTTTTGGGACCTATATTTAGATATGCATAGAAATACGCTCGGGTGACGGAATATGTATTAGTCTACATCTTTGGAAAGGTATCTAAGCATCCTACGACCCTGTAAATTTCCATAAAAATCGAGAGGTAGTGCCTAAAAAAATTTTGTAGAATAGTGCGGACCACTAAGGGAATTAAAATACTAATGTTTGGGACCAATAATTAGATATGCATAGAAATACGCTTGGGTGACAGAATAGGTATTATTCTATATCTTCGGAATGGTATCTAAGCAACCTATGACCCTGTAAATTTCAACAAAAATAGAGAGCTAGAGCCAAAAAAAATATTAATTTTTGGGACCTATATTTACATATGCACAGAAATACGCTCGGGTGACGGAATATGTAATATCCTACATCTTTGGAAAGGTATCTAAGCAACCTATGACCCTGTAAATTTCCATAAAAATCGAGAGCTAGTGCCTAAAAAAATTTGGTAGAATAGTGCGAACCACTAAAGGACTTGAAATATTAATTTTTGGGACCTATATTTACATATGCACAGAAATACGCTCGGGTGACGGAATATGTAATATCCTACATCTTTGGAAAGGTATCTAAGCAACCTATGACCCTGTAAATTTTCATAAGAATCGAGGGCTAGTGCCTAAAAAAAGTTTGTAGAATAGTGCGTACCACTAAAGGAATAACATTATTAATTTTTGGGACCAATATTTAGATATGCATAGAAATACGCTCGGGTGACGGAATAGGTATTATTCTTCATCTTTGGAAAGGTATCTAAGCATCCTATGACCCTGTAAATTTCAATAAAAATCGAGAGCAAGTGCCTACAAAAATTTGGTAGAACAGTGCGGACCACTATGGGAATTAAAATATTAATTTTTGGGACCAATATTTAGATATGCACAGAAATACGCTTGGGTGACGGAATAGGTATTATCCTACATCATTGGAAAGGTATCTAAGCAACCTATGACCCTATAAATTTTCATAAAAATCGAGAGCTAGTGCCTAAAAAAATTTGGTAGAATAGTGCGGACCACTAAAGAAATAACAATATTAATTTTTGGGACCAATATTTAGATATGAGTAGAAATACGCTCGGGTGACGGAATAGGTATTATTCTACATCATTGAAAAGGTATCGAAGCATACTATGACCCTGTAAATTTTCGTAAAAATCCACAGCTAGTGCCTAAAAAAATTTGGTAGAATAGTGCGTACCACTAAGGGAATTAAAATATTAATTTTTGGGACCAATATTTGGATATGCATTGAAATACGCTCGGGTGACGGAATAGGTATTATTCTACATCTTCGGAATGGTATCTAAGCAACCTATGACCCTGTAAATTTCCATTAAAATCGAGAGCTGGTGCCTAAAAAAATTTGGAAGAATAGTGCGAACCACTAAAGGAATTGAAATATTAATTTTTGGGACCTATATTTACATATGCACAGAAATACGCTCGGGTTACGGAATAGGTAATATCCTACATCTTTGGAAAGGTAGCTATGCAACCTATGACCCTGTAAATTTCCATAAAAATCGAGAGCTAGTGCCTAAAAAAATTTGGTAGAATACTGCGACCCACTAATGGACTTGAAATATTAATTTTTGGGACCTATATTTACATATGCACAGAAATATGCTCGGGTGACGGAATAGGTATTATCCTACATCTTTGGAAAGGTATCTATGCAACCTATGACCCTGTAAATTTTCAAAAAAAATCGAGAGCTAGTGCCGAAAAAAATATGGTACAATAGTGCGGACAACTAAAGGAATAACATTATTAATTTTTGGGACCAATATTTAGATATGCATAGAAATACGCTCGGGTGACGGAATAGGTATTATTCTACATCTTTGGAATGGTATCTAAGCAACATATGACCCTGTAAATTTCCATAAAAATCGAGTGTTAGTGCTTAAAAAAATTTGGTAGAATAGTGCGACCACTAAAGGACTTAAAATATTAATTTTTGGGACCTATATTTACATATGCACAGAAATACGCTCGAGTGACAGAATATGTATTATCCTACTTCGTTGGAAAGGTATCTAAGCAACCTATGACCCTGTAAATTTTCATAAAAATCGAGAGCTAGTGCCTAAAAAAATTTGATAGAATAGTGTGGACCACTAAAGGAATATCATTACTAATTTTTGGGACCAATTTTTAGATATGGAAAGAAATACGCTCGGGTGACGGAATAGGTATTATTCTACATCTTTGTAAAGGTATCTAAAAAAGCTATGACCCTGTAAATTTCAATTAACATCGAGAGCAAGAGCCTAAAAAAATTTGGTAGAATAGTGCGGACCACTAAGGGAATTAAAATAGTAATTTTTGGGACCTATATTCAGATTTGCATAGAAATACGCTCGGGAGACGGAATAGGTATTATTCTACATCTTTGGAAAGGTATCTAAGAATCCTATGACCCAGTAAATTTCCACAAAAATCGAGAGGTAGTGCCTAAAAAAATTTGGTAGAATAGTGCGGACCCCTGAGGGATTTAAAATATTAATTTTTGGGACCTATATTTAGATATGCCTAGAAATACGCTCGGGTGACGGAATAGGTACTATTCTACATCTTTTGAAAGGTATCTAAGCAACCTATGACCCTGTAAATTTCCATAAAAATCGAGAGCTAGTGCCTAATAAAATTTGGTAGAATAGTGCGGACCACTAAGGGAATTAAAATATTAATTTTTAAGACCTATATTTAGATATGCATAGAAATACGCTCGGGTGACGGAATTGGTATTATTCTACATCTTTGGAATGGCATCTAAGCAACCTATGACCCTGTAAATTTCCATAAAAATCGAGAGTTAGTGCCTAAAAAAATTTGGTAGAATAGTGCGACCACTAAAGGACTTAAAATATTAATTTTTGGGACCTATATTTACATATGCACAGAAATACGCTTGGGTGACAGAATATGTATTATACTACATCGTTGGAAAGGTATCTAAGCAACCTATGACCTTGTAGATTTTCATAAAAATTGAGAGCTAGTGCCTAAAAAAATTTGATAGAATAGTGTGGACCACTAAAGGAATAACATTATTAATTTTTGGGACCAATTTTTAGATATGGAAAGAAATACGCTCGGGTGACGGAATAGGTATTATTCTACATCTTTGGAAAGGTATCTAAAAAACCTATGACCCTGTAAATTTCCATTAACATCGAGAGCTAGAGCCTAAAAAAATTTGGTAAAATAGTGCGGACCACTAAGGGAATTAAAGTAGTAATTTTTGGGACCTATATTTAGATTTGCATAGAAATACGCTCGGGTGACGGAATAGGTATTATTCTACATCTTTGGAAAGGTATCTAAGCATCCTATGACCCAGTAAATTTCCATAAAAATCGAGAGGTAGTGCCGAAAAAAATTTGGTAGAATAGTGCGGACCACTAAGGGATTTAAAATATTAATTTTTGGGACCTATATTTAGATATGCCTAGAAATACGCTCGGGTGACGGAATAGGTATTATTCTACATCTTTTGAAAGGTATCTAAGCAATCTATGGCCCTGTAAATTTCCATAAAAATCGAGAGCTAGTGCCTAATAAAATTTGGTAGAATAGTGCGGACCACTAAGGGAATTAAAATATTAATTTTTAAGACCTATATTTAGATATGCATAGAAATACGCTCGGGTGACGGAATAGGTATTATTCTACATCTTTGGAATGGTATCTGAGCAACCTATGACCCTGTAAATTTCCATAAAAATCGAGAGTTAGTGCCTAAAAAAATTTGGTAGAATAGTGCGACCACTAAAGGTCTTAAAATATTAATTTTTGGGACCTATATTTACATATGCACAGAAATACGCTCGGGTGACAGAATATGTATGATCCTACATCGTTGGAATGGTATCTAAGCAACCTATGACCCTGTAAATTTTCATAAAAATCGAGAGCTAGTGCCTAAAAAAATTTGGTAGAATAGTGCGGACCACTAAAGGAATAACATTATTAATTTTTGGGACCAATATTTAGATATGCATAGAAATACGCTCGGGTGACGGAATAGGTATTATTCTACATCTTTGGAAAGGAATCTAAGCAAACTATGACCCTGTAAATTTCCATAAAATCGAGAGCTAGTACCTAATAAAATTTGGTAGAATAGTGCGGACCATTAAGGGAATTAAAATATTAATTTTTAAGACCAATATTTAGATATGCGTAGAAATACGCTCGGGAGACGGAATAGGTATTATTCTACATCTTTGGAAAGGTATCTAAGCATCCTATGACCCTGTAAATTTCCATTAAAATCGAGTGCTAGTGCCTAAAAAAATTTGGTAGAATAGTGCGGACCACTAAAGGAATAACATTATTAATTTTTGGGACCAATATTTAGATTTGCATAGAAATACGCTCGGGTGACGGAATAGGTACTATTCTACATCTTTGGAAAGGTATCTAAGCAACCTATGACCCTGTAAATTTCCACAAAAATCGAGAGCAAGTGCCTAAAAAAATTTGGTAGAATAGTGCGGACCACTAAAGGAATTAAAATATTAATTTTTGGGACCTATATTTAGATATACATAGAAATACGCTCGGGTGACGGAATAGGTACTATTCAACATCTTTGGAAAGGTATCTAAGCAACCTATGACCCTGTAAATTTTCATAGAAATCGACAGCTAGTGCCTAAAAAAATTTGGTAGAATAGTGCGGACTACTAAGGGAATTAAAATATTAATTTTTAAGACCTATATTTAGATATGTATAGAAATACGCTCGGTTGACGGAATAGGTATTATTCTACATCTTTGGAAAGGTATCTAAGCAACGTATGACCTTGTAAATTTTCATAGAAATCGAGAGCTAGTGCCTAAAAAAATTGGGTAGAATAGTGCGGACCACTAAGGGATTAAAATATTAATTTTTGGTACCAATATTTAGATATGCATTGAAATACGCTCGGGTGAGGGAATAGGTATTATTCTACATCTTTGAAAAGGTATCTAAGCAACCTATGACCCTGTAAATTTCCACAAAAATCCAGAGCTAGTGCTTAAAAAAATTTGGTTGAATAGTGCGGACCACTAAGGGAATTAAAATATTAATTTTTAAGACCTATATTTAGATATGCATAGAAATACGCTCGGTTGACGGAATAGGTATTATTCTACATCTTTGGAAAGGTATCTAAGCAACCTATGACCCTTTTTATTTTCATAAAAATCGAGAGCTAGTGCCTAAAATTTTTTTGTAGAATAGTGCGGACTACTAAGGGAATTAAAATATTAATTTTTAAGAGCTATATTTAGATATGCATAGAAATACGCTCGGGTGACGGAATAGATATTATTCTACATCTTTGGAAAGGTATCTAAGCAACCTACGACCTTGTAAATTTTCATAAAAATCGAGAGCTAGTGCCTAAAAAAATTTGGTAGAATAGTGCGGACCACTAAAGGAATAACATTATTAATTTTTGGGACCAATATTTAGATATGCATAGAAATACGCTCGGGTGACAGAATAGTTATTATTCTACATCATTGAAAAGGTATCTAAGCATCCTATGACCCTGTAAATTTTCATAAAAATCGAGAGCTAGTGCCTAAAAAAATTGGGTAGAATAGTGCGGACCACTAAGGGAATTAAAATATTAATTTTTGGTACCAATATTTAGATATGCATTGAAATACGCTCGGGTGACGGAATAGGTATTATTCTACATCTTTGAAAAGGTATCTAAGCAACCTATGACCCTGTAAATTTCCACAAAAATCGAGAGCTAGTGCCTAAAAAAATTTGGTTGAATAGTGCGGACCACTAAGGGATTTAAAATATTAATTTTTAGGACCTATATTTAGATATGCATAGAAATACGCTTGGTTGATGGAATAGGTATTATTCTACATCTTTGGAAAGGTATCTAAGCAACCTATGACACTGTAAATTTTCATAAAAATCGAGAGCTAGTGCCTAAATAAATTTGATAGAATAGTGCGGACCACTGAGGGAATTAAAATATTAATTTTTGGGACCTATATTTAGATATGCATAGAAATACGCTCGGGTGACGGAATAGGTAGTATTGTACATCTTGGAAAGGTATCTAAGCAACCTATGACCCTGTAAATTTTCATAAAAATCGAGAGGCCTAAAAAAATTTGGTAGAATAGTGCGGACTACTAAGGGAATTAAAATATTAATTTTTGGGACCTATATTTAGATATGCATAGAAATACGCTCGGGTGACGGAATAGGTATTATTCTACATCTTTTGAAAGGTATCTAAGCAACCTACGACCCTGTAAATTTTCATAAAAATCGAGAGCTAGTGCCTAAAAAAATTTGGTAGAATAGTGCAGACCACTAAAGGAATAACATTATTAAATTTTGGGACCAATATTTAGATATGCATAGAAATACGCTCGGGTGACGGAATAGGTATTATTCTACATAATTGAAAAGGTATCTAAGCATCCTATGACCCTGTAAATTTTCATAAAAATCGAGAGCTAGTGCCTAAAAAAATTGGGTAGAATAGTGCGGACCACTAAGGGAATTAAAATATTAATTTTTGGTACCAATATTTAGATATGCATTGAAATACGCTCGGGCGACGGAATAGGTATTATTCTACATCTTTGAAAAGGTATCTAAGCAACCTATGACCCTGTAAATTTCCACAAAAATCGAGAGCTAGTGCCTAAAAAAATTTGGTTGAATAGTGCGGACCACTAAGGGAATTAAAATATTAATTTTTCGGACCTATATTTAGATATGCATAGAAATACGCTCGGCAGACGGAATAGGTATTATTCTACATCTTTGGAAAGGTATCTAAGCATCCTATGACCCAGTAAAGTTCCATAAAAATCGAGAGGTAGTGCCTAAAAAAATTTGGTAGAATAGTGCGGACCACTAAAGGAATTAAAATATTAATTTTTGAGACCTATATTTAGATATGCATAGAAATACGCTCGGGTGACGGAATAGGTATTATTCTACATCTTTGGAAAGGTATCTAAGCATCCTATGACGCAGTAAATTTCCATAAAAATCGAGAGCTAGTGCTAAAAAAATTTGGTAGAATAGTGCGGACAACTAAAGGAATAACATTATTAATTTTTGGGACCAATATTTAGATATGCATAGAAATACGCTCGGGTGACGGAATAGGTATTATTCTACATCTTTGGAAAGGAATCTAAGCAACCTATGACCCTGTAAATTTCCATAAAAATCAAGAGCTAGTGCCTAATAAAATTTGGTAGAATAGTGCGGACCACAAAGGGAATTAAAATATTAATTTTTAAGACCTATATTTAGATATGCATAGAAATAAGCTCGGGTGACGGAATAGGTATTATTCTACATCTTTGGAAAGGTATCTAAGCAACCTATGACCCTTTAAATTTTCATAAAAATCGAGAGCTAGTGCCTAAACAAATTTGGTAGAATAGTGCGGACCACTAATGGAATTAAAATATTAATTTTTGGGACCTATATTTAGATATGCATAGAAATAGGTATTATTCTACATCTTTGGAAAGGTATCTAAGCATCCTATGACCCTGTAAATTTCCATGAAAATCGAGACCTAGAGCCTAAAAAAATTTGGTAGAATAGTGCGGACCACTAAAGGAATAACATTATTAATTTTTGGGACCAATATTTAGATATGCATAGAAATACGCTCGGGTGACGGAATAGGTATTATTCTACATCTTTGGAAAGGAATCTAAGCAACCTATGACCCTGTAAATTTCCATAAAAATCGAGAGCTAGTGCCTAATAAAATTTGGTAGAATAGTGCGGACCATTAAGGGAATTAAAATATTAATTTTTAAGACATATATTTAGATATGCGTAGAAATACGCTCGGGAGACGGAATAGGTATTATTCTACATCTTTGGAAAGGTATCTAAGCAACCTATGACCCTGTAAATTTTCATAAAAATCGAGAGCTAGTGCCTAAACAAATTTGGTAGAATAGTGCGGACCACTAAAGGAATTAAAATATTAATTTTTGGGACCTATATTTAGATATGCATAGAAATATGCTCGGGTGACGGAATAGGTACTATTCTACATATTTGGAAAGGTATCTAAGCAACCTATGACCCTGTAAATTTCCATAAAAATTGAGAGCTAGTGCCTAAAAAAAGTTGGTAGAATAGTGCGGACCACGAAGGGAATTAAAATATTAATTTTTGGGACCAATATTTAGATAAGCATAGAAATACTCTCAGGTGACGGAATAGGTATTATTCTACATCTTTGGAAAGGTATCTAAGCATCCTATGACCCTATAAATTTCCATAAAAATCGAGACCTAGAGCCTAAAAAAATTTGGTAGAATAGTGCGTACCACTAAAGGAATAACATTATTAATTTTTGGGACCAATATTTAGATATGCATAGAAATACGCTTGGGTGACGGAATAGGTATTATTCTACATTTTTGGAAATGTATCTAAGCAACTTATGACCCTATAAATTTTCATAAAAATCGAGAGTTAGTGCCTAGAAAAATTTGGAAGAATAGTGCGGACCACTAAAGGAATAACATTATTAATTTTTGGGATCAATATTTAGAAATGCATAGAAATATGCTCGGGTGACGGAATAGGAATTATTCTACATCTTTGGAAAATTATTTAAGCAAGCTATGACCCTGTAAATTTCCACAAAAATCGAGAGCTAGTGCCTAAAAGAATTTGGTAGAATAGTGCGGACCACTAAAGGAATAACATTTTTAATTTTGGGCACCAATATTTAGATATGCATAGAAATACGATCGGGTGACGGAATAGGTATTATGCTACATCTTTGGAAAGGTATCTAAGCATCCTATGACCCAGTAAATTTCCATAAAAATCGACAGCTAGTGCCTAAAAAAATTTGGTAGAATAGTGCGGACCACTAAGGGAATTAAAATATTAATTTTTGGGACCTATATTTAGATATGCATAGAAATACGCTCGGGTGACGGAATAAGAATGATTCTACATCTTTGGAAAGGAATCTAAGCAACCTATGACCCTGTAAATTTCCATAAAAATCGAGAGCCAGTGCCTAATAAAATTTGGTAGAATATTGCGGACCACTAAGGGAATTAAAATATTAATTTTTAAGACCTATATTTAGATATGCGTAGAAATACGCTCGGGTGACGGAATAGGTATTATTCTACATCTTTGGGAAGGTATCAAAGCAACCTATGACCCTGTAAATTCTCATAAAAATCGAGAGCTAGTGCCAAAACAAATTTGGTAGAATAGTGCGGACCACTACGGGAATTAACATATTAATTTTTGGGACCTATATTTAGATATGCATAGAAATACGCTCGGGAGACGGAATAGGTATTATTCTACATCTTTGGAAAGGTATGTAAGCATCCTATGACCCTGTAAATTTCCATAAAATCGAGAGGTAGTGCCTAAAAAAATTTGGTAGAATAGTGCGTACCACTAAGGGAATTGAAATATTAATTTTTGGGACCAATATTTAGATATGCATAGAAATACGCTAAGGTGACGGAATAGGTATTATTCTACATCTTTGGAAAGGTATCTAAGCATCCTATGACCCTGTAAATTTCCATAAAAATCGAGACCTAGAGCCTAAAAAAATTTGGTAGAATAGTGCATACCACTAAAGGAATAACATTATTAATTTTTGGGACCAATATTTAGATATGCATAGAAATACGCTCGGGTGACGGAATAGGTATTATTCTACATCTTTTGAAAGGTATCTAAATAACCTATGACCCTGTAAATTTCCATTAAAATCGAGAGCTAGTGCCTAAAAAAATTTGGTAGAATAGTGCGGACCACTAAGGGATTTAAAATATTAATTTTTGGGACCTATATTTAGATATGCATAGAAATACGCTCGGGTGACGGAATAGGTATTATTCTACATCTTTTCAAAGGTATCTAAGCAACCTATGACCCTGTAAATTTCAATAAAAATCGAGAGCTAGTCCTAACAAAATTTGGTAGAATAATGCGGACCACTAAAGGAATAACATTATTAATTTTTGGGACCAATATTTAGATATGCATAGAAATACGCTCGGGTGACGGAATAGGTATTATTCTACATTTTTGGAAAGGTATCTAAGCAACCTATGACCCTGTAAATTTTCATAAAAGTCGAGAGCTAGTGCCTAAAAAAATTTGATTGAATAGTGCGGACCACTAAAGGAATACCATTATTAATTTTTGGGACCAATATTTAGATATGCATGGAAATACGCTCGGGTGATGGAATAGTGCGGACCACTAAGGGAATTAAAATATTAATTTTTGGGACCAATATTTAGATATGCATAGAAATACGCTTGGGTGACGGAATAGGTATTATTCTACATTTTTGGAAATGTATCTAAGCAACTTATGACCCTATAAATTTTCATAAAAATCGAGAGTTAGTGCCTAGAAAAATTTGGTAAAATAGTGCGGACCACTAATGGAATAACATTATTAATTTTTGGGATCAATATTTAGATATGCATAGAAATACGCTCGGGTGACGGAATAGGAATTATTCTACATCTTTGGAAAAGTATTTAAGCAAGCTATGACCCTCTAAATTTCCACAAAAATCGAGAGCTAGTGCCTAAAAGAATTTGGTAGAATAGTGCGGACAACTAAAGGAATAACATTTTTAATTTTTGGCAGCAATATTTAGATATGCATAGAACTACGCTCGGGTGACAGAATAGGTATTATTTTACCTCTTTGGAAGGGTATCTAAACAACCTATGACCCTGTAAATTTCCATAAAAATCGACAGCTAGTGCCTAAAAAAATTTGGTAGAATAGTGCGGACCACTAAGGAATTGAAATATTAAATTTTGGGACCTATATTTAGATATCATAGAAATACGCTCGGGTGACGGAATAGGTATTATTCTACATCTTTGGAAAGGAATCTAAGCAACCTATGACCCAGTAAATTTCCATAAAAATCGAGAGCTAGTGCCTAATAAAATTTGGTAGAATAGTGCGGACCACTAAGGGAATTAAAATATTAATTTTTAAGACCTATATTTAGATTTGCGTAGAAATACGCTCGGGTGACGGAATAGGTATTATTCAACATCTTTGGGAAGGTATTAAAGCAACCTATGATCCTGTGAATTTTCATAAAAATCGAGAGCTACTGCCTAAACAAATTTGTAGAATAGTGCGGACCACTAATGGAATTAAAATATTAATTTTTGGGACCTATATTTAGATATGCATAGAAATACGATCGGGTGACGGAATAGGTATTATTCTACATCTTTGGAAAGGTATCTAAGCATCCTATGACCCAGGAAATTTCGATAAAAATCGAGAGGTAGTGCCTAAAAAAATTTGGTAGAATAGTGCGGACCACTAAGGGAATTGTGATATTAATTTTTGGGACCAATATTTAGATATGCATAGAAATACGCTCAGGTGACGGAATAGGTATTATTATACATCTTTGGAAAGGTATCTAAGCATCCTATGACCCTGTAAATTTCCATAAAAACCGAGAACTAGAGCCTAAAAAAATTTGGTAGAATAGTGCGTACCACTAAAGGAATAACATTATTAATTTTTGGGACCAATATTTAGATATGCATAGAAATACGCTCCGGTGACGGAATAGGTATTATTCTACATCTTTGGAAAGGTATCTAAATAACCTATGACCCTGTAAATTTCCATTAAAATCGAGAGCTAGTGCCTAAAAAAATTTGGTAGAATAGTGCGGACCACTAAGGGAATTAAAATAGTAATTTTTGGGACCTATATTTAGATTTGCATAGAAATACGCTCGGGTGACGGAATAGGTATTATGATACATCTTTGGAAAGGTATCTAAGCATCCTATGACCCAGTAAATTTCCATAAAAATCGAGAGGTAGTGCCTAAAAAATTTTGGTAGAATAGTGCGGACCACTAACGGATTTAAAATATTAATTTTTGGGACCTATATTTAGATATGCATAGAAATACGCTCGGGTGACGGAATAGGTATTATTCTACATCTTTTGAAAGGTATCTAAGCAACCTATGACCCTGTAAATTTCAATAAAAATCGAGAGCTAGTCCTAAAAAAATTTGGTAGAATAGTGCGGACCACTAAAGGAATAACATTATTAATTTTTGGGACCAATATTTAGATATGCATAGAAATACGCTCGGGTGATGGAATAGTGCGGACCACTAAGGGAATTAAAATATTAATTTTTGGGACCAATATTTAGATATGCATAGAAATACGCTTGGGTGACGGAATAGGTATTATTCTACATTTTTGGAAATGTATCTAAGCAACTTATGACCCTATAAATTTTCATAAAAATCGAGAGTTAGTGCCTAGAAAAATTTGGTAGAATAGTGCGGACAACTAATGGAATAACATTATTAATTTTTGGGATCAATATTTAGATATGCATAGAAATACGCTCGGGTGACGGAATAGGAATTATTCTACATCTTTGGAAAAGTATTTAAGCAAGCTATGACCCTCTAAATTTCCACAAAAATCGAGAGCTAGTGCCTAAAAGAATTTGGTAGAATAGTGCGGACCACTAAAGGAATAACATTTTTAATTTTTGGCAGCAATATTTAGATATGCATAGAAATACGCTCGGGTGACGGAATAGGTATTATTTTACCTCTTTGGAAGGGTATCTAAACAACCTATGACCCTGTAAATTTCCATAAAAATCGACAGCTAGTGCCTAAAAAAATTTGGTAGAATAGTGCGGACCACTAAGGAATTGAAATATTAAATTTTGGGACCTATATTTAGATATCATAGAAATACGCTCGGGTGACGGAATAGGTATTATTCTACATCTTTGGAAAGGAATCTAAGCAACCTATGACCCAGTAAATTTCAATAAAAATCGAGAGCTAGTGCCTAATCAAATTTGGTAGAATAGTGCGGACCACTAAGGGAATTAAAATATTAATTTTTAAGACCTATATTTAGATATGCGTAGAAATACGCTCGGGTGACGGAATAGGTATTATTCAACATCTTTGGGAAGGTATCAAAGCAACCTATGACCCTGTGAATTTTCATAAAAATCGAGAGCTACTGCCTAAACAAATTTGGTAGAATAGTGCGGACCACTAATGGAATTAAAATATTAATTTTTGGGACCTATATTTAGATATGCATAGAAATACGATCGGGTGACGGAATAGGTATTATTCTACATCTTTGGAAAGGTATCTAAGCATCCTATGACCCAGTAAATTTCCATAAAAATCGAGAGGTAGTGCCTAAAAAAATTTGGTAGAATAGTGCGGACCACTAAGGGAATTGTAATATTAATTTTTGGGACCAATATTTAGATATGCATAGAAATACGCTCAGGTGACGGAATAGGTATTATTATACATCTTTGGAAAGGTATCTAAGCATCCTATGACCCTGTAAATTTCCATAAAAACCGAGAACTAGAGCCTAAAAAAATTTGGTAGAATAGTGCGTACCACTAAAGGAATAACATTATTAATTTTTGGGACCAATATTTAGATATGCATAGAAATACGCTCCGGTGACGGAATAGGTATTATTCTACATCTTTGGAAAGGTATCTAAATAACCTATGACCCTGTAAATTTCCATAAAAATCGAGAGCTAGTGCCTAAAAAAATTTGGTAGAATAGTGCGGACCACTAAGGGAATTAAAATAGTAATTTTTGGGACCTATATCTAGATATGCATAGAAATACGATCGGGCGAAGGAATAGGTACTATTCTACATCTTTGGAAAGGTATCTGAGAAACCTATGACCCTGTAAATTTCCATAAAAATTGAGTGCTAGTGCGTAAAAAAATTTGGTAGAATAGTGCGGACCACTAAAGGAATTAAAATATTAATTTTTGGGACCTATATTTAGATATGCATAGAAATACGCTCGGGGGACGGAATAGGTACTATTCTACATCTTTGAAAAGGTATCTAAGCAACTTTTGACCCCGTAAACTTCCATAAAAATCGAGAGCTAGTGCCTAAAAAAATTTGGTAGAATAGTGGGGACCACTTAATAAATTAAAATATTAATTTTTAAGACCTATATTTAGATATGCGTAGAAATACGCTCGGGTGACGGAATAGGTATTATTCTACATCTTTGGGAAGGTTTCAAAGCAACCTATGACCCTGTAAATTTTCATAAAAATCGAGAGCTAGTGCCTAAACAAATTTGGTAGAATAGTACGGACCACTAAGGGAATTAAAATATTAATTTTTGGGACCTATATTTAGATATGCATAGAAATACGCTCAGGTGACGGAATAGGTATTATTCTACATCTTTGGAAAGGTATCTAAGCATCCTATGACCCTGCAAATTTTCATAAAAATCGAGAACTAGAGCCTAAAAAAATTTGGTAGAATAGTGCGTACCACTAAAGGAATAACATTATTAATTTTTGGGACCAATATTTAGATATGCATAGAAATACGCTCCGGTGACGGAATAGGTATTATTCTACATCTTTGGAAAGGTATCTAAATAACCTATGACCCTGTAAATTTCCATAAAAATCGAGAGCTAGTGCCTAAAAAAATTTGGTAGAATAGTGCGGACCACTAAAGGAATTAAAATAGTAATTTTTGGGACCTATATTTAGATATGCATAGAAATACGATCGGGTGACGGAATAGGTACTATTCTACATCTTTGGAAAGGTATCTAAGCAACCTATGACCCTGTAAATTTCCATAAAAATCGAGAGCTAGTGCGCAACAAAATTTGGTAGAATAGTGCGGACCACTAAAGGAATTAAAATATTAATTTTTGGGATCCTATATTTAGATATGCATAGAAATACGCTCGGGTGACGGAATAGGTACTATTCGACCTCTTGGCAAGGTAGCTAAGCAACTTTTGACCCCCGTAAACTTGCCATACAAATCGAGAGCTAGTGCCTAAAAAAAATTTGGTAGAATAGTGGGGACCCTTATAATTAAATATTAATTTTTAAAGACCTATATTTTGATATGCTAAAAGACCTCGGGGTGACGGAATAGGTTATGTTCTACATCTTTGGGAGTTTCAAAGCAACCTATGACCCTGTAGTTTTCGTAAAAATCGAGAGCTAGTGCCTAAACAAATTTTGGTAAAAGTGCGACCACTAAGGGAATTAAAATATTAATTTTTGGGACCTATATTTAGATATGCATAGAAATCCGCTCAGGTGACGGATAGGTATATTCTACATCTTTGAAAGTATCTACGCATCCTATGACCCTGCAAATTTGCATAAAAATCGAGAACTAGAGCCTAAAAAATTGGTAGAATAGTGCTTCCACTAAAAGGAATAAATTATTAATTTTTGGGCCCATATTTGATATGCATAGAACTACCTCGGGTGATGGAATAGGTCTTATTCACACATCTTTGGAACGGTATCTAAATAACCTATGACCCCTGTAAATTTCCATAAAAATCGAGTCTAGTGCCTATAAAACACATTTGGTAGAATAGTGCGGACTAAACACTAAAGAATTAAAATAATTAATTTTTTGGGACCTATCTTTAGATTTGGCATAGAAAATACGCTCGGTGACGGAATAGGTCATTCTACAGCTTTGAAAAGGTTCTAAGCAACTTTTGACCCCGTAAAACTTCGCATTAAAATCGAGGCTAGTTGCCTACAAAAATTTTGGTAGAATAAGTGTGGTGACAAAAAGGAATTAAAATATTAATTTATGGGACCTTATTTTAGAATATGCCTAGACTAACGCTCGGTGACGGCCTAGGTACTATGCTGCTCTTTTGAAAGTATCTTCTACGACGCAACTATGACCCTTTAAAATTCCCATAAAAAATCGGTGCTAGTGCCTACAAAATTGGTAGACTAGTGGCGGACCACTAAAGGACTTCAAATATTAATTTTTGGCCTATCTGTCATGCCAAAGAAATACGCTCGGGTGACGGAATAGGTACTATTCTTACATTTTGGAAAGGTATCTCTGCAACTTGACCCTGTAAATTTCCATACACTCGAGAGCTAGTGCCTAAAAAATTTGGTAGAATACTGCGACCACTAGGAATAAAATATTAATTTTTGGGACCTATATTTAGATATGCATAGAGATACGCTCGGAGGTACGGAATAGTCTATGCGACAGTCTTTGGAAAGGTATCTAGGCAACCTATGACCCTGTAAATTTCCATCAAAAAATCGGAGATAGGTGCCTAAAAAATTTGTGGTAGAATAGTGCGGACCACTAAGGATTAAATATGACTTTTTGGGACCTATATTTGATATGCAAGAAAACGCTCTGGGGTGACCGGAATAGTATTATT